>CM035147.1:78421376-79621376 GCA_020205605.1 Panax ginseng | reverse complement strand
ATCAAGAAAGCGTACTCAACGACCGTCAGACCGAAAATATCTTGGGAGAAGTTCCAAGAACTATTCAACGACAAGTACTTTCCCGAAAGTATTCGTCACATGAAGGAGGTGGAGTTCAGCAAGTTGGAGCAGAATAATATGACCGTGTCGTAGTATGAAGCTAAGTTTGCCGAATTATCCCGGTTTGCATCCCACTTGGTGGATAATGAAGAGAGAATGACGCTTATGTTTTTAAGTGGTTTGAAGCCGGAGATACGTCAACATCTTATTTCTCATAAACTGTGTTTGTATTCAGATGTTATAAATAGGGCTCAGTTAGTGGAGCACGATAATGAGTCAACGCAACCAAAAGAGAGCAGCCGAAAAAATGATAATACCAGTGAGAGAAGTCATTGAAGCGGTGAAAACAAGCATGGAGGGAATCAACAGGCCATAAATGGTAACCACTTCGGTGGTAATCAGGGCCAAAGCAATAAGAATGGACATTTCAAGAAGAGGAGATTCAATAATGATGGAAAGACGTCAGCACCAGCACCCGTTGTTAAGGAAGGAGAACGACCACCTATCATATGCTTCAAATGCGGAGGGGAGGGACACATCAGTCCAAACTGCGTGATGCCATCCAAAACATGTTATAATTGTGGAAGAGAAGGTCACTTAGCCCAATTTTGTCGTTCACTAAAGACAAGTTCAGCTAGGATGGAGGCACCAAAGGTCAGTCGAGAAAAGTCAAAGCCGTAGTCTGAGGAGGCGTTTGTTGTGACCTCCAGAAAGCAAGGAACCCAAATGAGGTCATCACGGGTAAGCTTATCATAAACTCTAAAGCGAAGTCTATACTTTATTTGATATGAGTTCTACCCATTCTTTTATTTCTCCTACTTGCGCCAACGATTAAATTTGACTCAGGAGAAATTAGACTTTGACTTATCTGTGGAAACTCCATTGGGAGAAACCTTCATTACATCCAATTGTTTATAAGTCTTGTTTGGTTCAAATCGGCACCTCACATTACCGTCGATCTTATTTCATTGAAAATACTTGCATTTGACGTGATTCTAGGGATTGATTGGTTAACTACTCATCATGCTAAAATTGATTATTTTTGTAAGGTTGTTAGCTTTCATATTCCTAATCAAACTATTATGCGAATTCAAGCGACCAAACCATTAAAATCAATCACGGTCATCTTAAGCCATAAAGCTATTCATTTATTGAAAAACGGATGTCAAGCTTTCTTAGCCCACGTCACAGATCTAAACAAAAATATGTCAGTTGTGAATGATATTTCTATTGTTAATAAATTTCCTGACGTATTCCCTGAAGAAATTCTTGGCCTACCCCCAGAGCGTGAAACCGGTACAAAACCCATTTCCAAAGCCCCATATCGAATGACTCCTATTGAACTTCAGGAGTTAAAGACCCAACTGCAGGAATTATTAGACATTGGCTTTATTCGTCCTAGTACTTCTCCTTGGGGTGTTCCTGTTCTATTCGTGAAAAAGAAAGATGGGAGTATGCAACTTTATATTGATTATCGGGAGTTGAATCATGTCACCATCAAAAATAGGTACCCATTGCCACGTATTGATGACTGTTTAACTTGATTTGTAAGGAGCCAAATTCTTTTCAAAGATTGATCTTCGTTAGGATATCACCAATTGAAGATTAGAACCGGTGACATTCCAAAGACGACTTTGAGAACTCGTCACGGGCATTATGAATTCTAGTCATGTCCTTTGAATTGACTAATGCTCCTGCTGCCTTTATGGATATGATGAACCGAGTATTCAATGAATATTTGGATCACTTTGTGGTCGTCTTTATTGATGACATCCTTATTTATTCAAATAGACGTGAAGATCATGAGCAACACTTGAGGCTGACACTCCAAAAGCTTCGTGAATACAAGCTTTATGCCAAGTTGAAGAAATATGAGTTCTGGCTTGAGGAAGTAGCATTCCTTGGGCACGTAGTATCGTCATGGAATATCAGTTGACCCAGGAAAGATTGAAGCAATTCAAAGTGGGAGCAACCTAAATCGATGACCGAAAATCGTAGCTTTTCTAAAAATTTGGTTATTATCGGAGATTCGTGGAAGTATTTTCTCGAATAGCTACTCCATTAACTCAGCTGACTCAGAAAGATACAAAGTTCGGTTGGAGGCGAAGAATGTGAGAAGAGTTTTCAAGAACTCAAGAGGAGACTCATTTCGCAGACCTGTTTTGACAATCCCATCGACTCGGGGGATTTGTCGCTCACAAATGATGCTTCGGGTAAAGGGTTGGGATGTGTTCTCATGCAACATGGGAAAGTCATAGCCTATGCCTCAAGACAACTCAAAGAATATGAGAGGAATTATCCTACTCATGACCTAGAGTTAACAGCTGTTGTCTTCGCACTTAAAATTTGGAGGCATTACTTGTATGGGGAGAAGGTGAAGATCTTTACGGATCATAAAATTCTCAAATATTTCTTCACTAAAAAGGAACTCAACATGCGACAACGACGTTGGCTTGAACTGTTGAAAGATTATGATCATACCATCCAATACCATCCTGGAAAAGCGAATGTGGTAGCTGACGCATTGAGTAGAAGATCATATGCAAGTACGAGATATTGTCAACACAAAGGCTCATTTTGTGTGACTTGCAAAGGATGGAGATAGAGTTAAAGACTCTAGGGACCCATGTGATGATGACGAATATACGAGTAGAACTGACTTTAATTGATAAAGTTAAAGCTGTTCAAGCTACACACCTGGAGCTGCTGCGTATGAGGAAGAAAGTACAAGAAGGTGCTATGCCAGAAACAAGAATCGATGAAGAAGGAATACTTCGAGTCAACTCCAGACTTTGTGTTCCTAACGACACTGATTTAAAGTATAAAATCATGATGGAGGCGCATAACACACCGTTTGCAATCCATTCTGGGAGTACCAAAATGTATCATGATATTCGTCATACATTTTGGTGGAGCAATATGAAGAGAGAGATAGCGTTGTTTATCTCAAGGTGTATAACTTGTCAACGAGTTAAAGAAGAGCATCAAGTAACAAAAGGTTAATTGCAACCACTTGAAATTCCAGAATGGAAGTGGGAGCATATTACCATGGATTTCGTTATCGGTCTTCCTAAGGTTTCTCAAGGTATAGATGTGATTTGGGTCATTCTTGACAGATTGACCAAGTCTGCTCATTTCTTACAGATACGAGAAACTTATACACTTGAACGTCTTGCTCGTATGTACATCAACGAGATTGTAAGACTGCATGGTATGCCACTATCCATAGTTTCTGATCGAGACCCAAGATTTACTTCACGATTTTGGGTTAGTTTGCAGAAAGCTATGGGCACAAATTTACGATTTAGCTTGGCATATCATCCTCAGACGGACGGACAGTCGGAGAGGACTATTCAAACTCTTGAAGATCTATTAAGACTCTGTGTCCTTGATTTTAAGGGAAGTTGGGACAAGTTCTTACCATTGGTGGAGTTTTTCTACAACAACAGTTATCAAACAAGTATTGGCATGGCTCCATTCGAAGCGTTGTATGGAAGAAAGTGTCTTTCTCCAGTATATTGGGATGAGGTGGGTGAAGCAACGTTATTGGGACCGGAGTTGGTACGTATGACTACGGAAAAGATTCAAACGATCCGGCAACGTATAAAAACCTCACAAGATCGACAAAAGAGTTATGTTGATCTTCATCGAAAGGATGTGGAATTCGATATAGGAGATCATGTGTTGTTACGTGTTGCTCCATGAAAAGGAGTTACGAGATTTGGAAAGAGAGGAAAGCTCAATCCTCGATTCATCGGCCCATTTTAAATCCTCAATCGAGTAGGAGCGTGGCCTATAGACTCGCTTTTACCGCTTAAGTATGTCTCGTGTTCGTAACGTTTTTCACATATCCATGTTACGTAAATATGTGGAAGACCCGAACCACATTATTGAGTTAGAACCGGACGAAATAGTGGAAGATTTGACGTATGAAGAGGTTCCTGTTCAAATCTTGGATAAGAAGGAACATATTCTACGCTCCAAGGTTATACCTCAAGTCAAAGTTTTGTGGAGAAACCACGATGTTGAGAAAATGACTTGGGAGTTAGAATTTGAAATGAAATCAAGGTATCCTTACCTCTTCGACATACCAGTGAATCGTACCTAATTTCGAAATGAAATTTCATAAGAAGGGAGGTTGTAAGACCCCAACTTTTATGAATAAAATGAATTTTCTATAAATATCATTTTGAATATTATGGAATGAATTTGATATAATGTTATAGTTGTGGGCAATATTTATAAATTTTGCAAAAGTACGTAAGTTGTTATATAATATTCGATTGGTGGGGAATATTCATTTTAACAGGAATATTAAATATAACAAGACAATCATTCAGTGGACCCACAACGGAATTATTTTGGATTGAAAAATGACAAAAATACTTTATGAAAATAACGGCGGAAGTTTTACTGTTAATCTGTTGAAAAAAACACGATTGTTAAAAAATGCAAAGAATACGTGTAGTTGCACAAAGAAGGCACACCAGTATTGATTATTGATGCTTATGTGATAAGTCACTCGGTTTTGTTTTATTGGTATTATTAATGTAATAAAATAAAAAAGTTTTTATATAAAATAGAATACTTTTATAAAGTTATTCGTTTTATTAGGCTAATAGTAAAACCTTTTTATATAAAAATGAATACTTTTATAAAGTTATCTGTTTTATTAGACAATAATTAGAATATATTATATTTTATTATGCATAGTATTTGTATAGTGCCTGCATAGTGTTTGCATAATAAAATTTTTTATAAAGTTATTCGGTTTATTAAATTATAAATAGAATATATTATATTTTATTTAAAAGATTTTGCTTTAAATATGGATCGTCAAATTAAAGTAAATCAATCTGGACCGTTCATGAGTTAGTTACTATGCAGTACATTTTTCTATAAATGAAGCTCATTCCTTCATTATTTCTTACTTAATTCACTTTGAAACTCTAGAAAGAGAAATTATAGAAGTTTATAGAAAAGTATTCTCGCTCCTTCCCTACTCTTATATTCAGATTTCTTTTACGGTAAGGGATATTATTTGTTGTACTCATTAGGGTATTTCTTCTTTCTTATTGATGAAATTCTTTTGTTATTCCATTCTTTATTATTCGTTGGAATAACTCAGATACGCTGTGAGGATACCTATACTTGGTGAAATTCTTACATTATTCCATTATTTATTATTCATTTGAAATCCATCACATGCATGCTTTTACGTGAAACACGGTTCCATTCTTTACTATTCATTGGAATATCACATGCATGCGTTTTTACGCTGGGACCAGTTCGATCTTTATTATTACGTTGGAATATCACATGCATGCGTTTGCGTTGACGGACCGGTTCCATTCGTTATTATTCTGTTGGAATAGCACATGCATGCGTTTTTATGGGACACGTTCCGTTATTTATTATTCTCATTGGAATAACTCGCATGTAAGGCCTATCGCATGCCCGGTGATTTCTTTTGTTATTCCATTCTTTATTATACTCGGTTGGTTAAAACTTTGACTTCTATACTCCATGAAATTAGTGGAATATCCTTGATATTCAAGGCTTCATCCAAAGATCTTTTCATGGAAATATTCTTCTGAGCATTCTTGAATTTTACTTTACAAAGAAGTATCATGTTGACAATTTGGACGTTATTAGTTCCTGGATAAATTAATTCTTGAACTTATTTCATTGAATTCTTATATCATTGTCATCATCCTCATGTTTATATTATGTTAAAAGTCATCTGTGGCCTGTAGTGTATAGATGGACTTGGTATGATTATGACCAGGGATTATTCGGTGTAATCATGACTGTAATGTTACAAATGATATGAAAAAAGTCCTCATTGGCCTGTAGTGCATTGATGGACAGTTGTTGGCATGATCATGACCAATGAATACATGAATATCCTTGACTGTGGTGCATGGATAATTTGTGATTGTGATACTAATGAATATCCTTGGCAGTAGTGCGTGGATGATGTTATTTATTTATTAAGTAAAATCACGGCGTGATAAAAGTCATGAAAAACCTTTTAAATCTTAGAAGATAGTAGATTTTATTCTCTACTTGACTCTTCTAATGGATTGCTTGTTTCATTGCAGATTAAACTTGATGTTTGTTATATTTTATCGGTTTAACATTTGTTGAAGGCTAATGATAATTTATTCGCATTATCTTAGTCATAATATTTCTTCTTGGGCTAGTTGAGCACACCCTTTCTTTCACTTTATTCTCTTGAAATGAGAATATAGGATTTGGGACGAGTCGGGAGCGGAGTGATGGACGAGATGATAGTATTAGAAGTCCTCATTATTACATTAAATAGTGTGATAATAAATGTAATGAGGATTTATTACGAGAGTGGATATTATCTGAAGCGATATTTGTATTAAAACTCATGCGGCTCTCTTGTTGTATATTAAAGATTGTATTTGTATTCTGTACCATGTATTTGGCAACTCAGAATAGGTGATGTATACCTATTTTGGGGGCGTCACATGAGATCCTTTACTCCTTGGAGTATGGATTGAATTAGTAGAATAGGGTTGGGCTGGTTCTTCTTTTTGTGAGGATTTCACAAATGTAATGCCTCTTCTAAAACTTGAAGCATTACTACTGCTAGTTTCCTTTATCTTTTCCACACATGGCTCTAAGGTGGATCCCCCAAAGCCTAAGCCTGTTCTGTTAGATGCACTTCTCTGACTAGAAAATAGGGAGTCCATGGATGATGAGGATTTATTCCATGTAGATATAGTCTTTTCTAGTTCCTCAATTTTAGAGGTTAGACTTGACTCTCTTTGTGCATTAAGCTCATTGTTTTATTTTAAGAGCCCATTCTCAGCCTCAAGCTTGGAGAGAGAGTTAGTACTTAGAAGGGATGTTTCCAGTTCTTCTTGAACTTTCTTTTTCTCCTCTTAAAGAAGTGAATAATCCTTCGACAGAACTCTGAACCATTTCATGTATTGATGCAGATCAGATGTTATGCCATGTAGTGCAGTTCTTAAATCATCAATGTCTACATCAGGAGAGTTAAAGTCAAATACCTCATCGATACTTACTTCATGTATGTTGGAGTTCTATTTGTCCTTTGCATGTTTGGCCATCAGGCACAGATTTTCCATTTGAGGATCTTCATCATCTCTAAATTCATGAGTCGAGTCATTGTCTGAATCACTCCACGATCCTCCAGCTACAAGGCCTTTGTCTTTCTTCTAAGGCCTTTTGTTGCCCTTGTATTCCTTCTTTGGATGTGATTTCTTCTTTAGTTCTTCTCTGAGAGGTTTGTTGCAGTTGGCAATGAAATGGCCAGGCTTCTTGCAGTTATAGCATAGATCATTCATTTTCTCCTGGCTGTTGTAGTTGCTGACCTTCTTTGGCTTGCTAGTTTTGCCTTGACGCATGAACCTTCTTAGTCTTTTTACCAGCATTGCGAAGTCCTCATCATCGTCTTCATCATAGTCAGAGTCACTTTCAGTGTTTACCTTTGAGGTACTTTCAGTTGCATTGAGAGCAACACCCTTATCCTTCTTTCTTCCTTCTGATAGGGTTTCAGCTCGTTGAGTCAGCTCCAGTTCATATGTCAGAAGGTTGCCATATAGCTGTTGAACTGTCATCTCATGGAGATTCTTTGACTCTCTAATATCAGTGGTTTTGGCATCCCACCTGCTTAGTAGGGCTCTCATGAATTTTATGATTAGATCTTTGTTTGGATATATCTTCCCATAGGATCGTAGAGAGTTGGGCAGAACGTTGAATCACTCATAAGTGGCAGTGACGTTTTCTCCTTGAACATGAGCGAACATTTCATACTGCTGTGTGAGGAGAGATTGTTTGTTTTCTCTTACTTCTTCCATTCCTTCGTGCATGATAAGTAGTGCTTCCCAAACCTCCTTCGCAATTTTTCCGTTGACAACATTTTCGAACAGATCGTCTTCTAAGAATTGAAACAAAATGTTCTTGGGCTTCTTGTCGAGTTGGACAACTCTTTTCTCGTTGTCAGTCCATTCTTCTTTGACTTTGATTTATATTCTGTTTGGATCATCTGAAGTTGGTGCAAGCTTTGTTGTAATATAGGGCCCATTTTGAACAGTCTCAAATAGATCTTCATCTATTGAGTCCATGTATGCTTGCATCCGAACATTCCAGTTTACAAATTTATCTTTGTTGCACATTGGTGGCTTGCTGCCTCCTCCTGTCCTTGATTCGCTTGGTAAGTGTTCCATTGGATCTACTCAAGCTTTGTAGGCTATATAATAGAATCCCGCCTCGATACCAATTGTTAGTTCAGGAGGCACAATAGTTATCTAGAAGGGGGGTTCAATGATACTTAAAAATCTTTTCGTTTTAACTTGTTAGTTGATAATGATTAAAACTTAGCGGAATTAATATTTGTTTTAATCTCCCTTAAGATAGTGAGTTTATGAGAGTGAGGCAGTTATAACAGTTATGGCAGATATGGAAGTTATAGCAAGAATGTAATAGACACAGTCGTTTTAAGTGGTTCAGAACACTTAAAGCTCCTAGTCCACTCTTCTACTTCCCGAGTAGGAAATCCACTAAGGATGTCTTATACACTTTTCTGAATAACTCAGATTCCTTCTAGACCAGCATTCTAAGAACTTCTTAGTTCACTCTTGAACTCTTCAAGTCCAGTAGACTTGGCTCTTCACAGTTCACTTAGAACTCTTCAAGTCCTCCTGACTTGGAACTCTTAGTTCAATTGATTGGTAGTTGTTGAGTTCTTGATGATTGTTACTCGATTCTTTGTTAAGCACTTGTTGAGAGAAATTTGAGTGGTGAGCAAACTTTTCTTTCGAAGATCGTAGAGTCGAGCGTTGAGAGTTCTTGTACGTTTTTGTTCAATGCTTGCTTACTTCTCTCATCTACTTGATTTGCATATATGTGATCTTGAAATCTATCCACTGGATCCATCTATTGAAGCATTAAATGCGTTTGACATTTTCTGTTCTTTGATGGAGACTTTTCTGCACATCTTCTGAATTGCATTCTGGCCCACTGACGCAGCAGACTGCTTTTTCACCTAACACCTGAAAAGGTGTTTTTCCTCTTACCAATGGTACTTTCCTTAGCTTCTTCAATACACTTCTTTGTTGCATACTAAGGATATCTTATATGCCTTTGGGACTGATGAGTACTGCAACGTTTAGAACTCATTCCATATTTGTTGGAGTTTGTCTCCACATAAAACGTGAGGCTTGATACTTCTGACACAAGGCAGATGATACTCTACGATTCAGGTCGTGGTGTCTTGTCACCTTGGTGCTTGGTCTGATGCTATCAGAAGAGAGCATTACGATTTCTCTTAAACACTTGCACACTACGATTTTTGCTTGCTTGAGTTGTAAACTCTACGTTTCCGAGAGCACACTACGATCTCTGAGTTGGCTCGGCAAATGTTGGGACCTCTCTATGATTTTGAAGAGGCCCTTGGCGGGCACACTCACGATTCTCGATGCTCTACGTTCCTCGCCTTGTCTTACGCAATCTCGATCGACTTGATACTGCTGCGATCTCTTGAAGCCTATCTATTATATCTTAAGATCAACCTAACAAGTTTGATCTTCTTTTCTATACATTCATTTACAGAATGATATACATTGAGAGTTTAGATCAACCTAACAAATTTGATCTATCACTAAGTCCTTATACACATATTCCTTGAAGGACTTTACAAATAATCATGAGCATTTATATTTAAACATCAAATCAAAATATGCACTCTCCCACATATACGATTCATATGATTCAAGCCTATTGCTTAAATGAAATTGTCATACTTGTTGAGCTAGTTATGCTCACTCTTGCCTGAACCATATAAATGAAGCTAAGACCGAACAGATTGAATGATCTAGTAAAGATAAAGGGAAGGCTAAGGCGGACCAATAATCGTCTTTGTAATAGTATAATTGGAATGTTGTAATTATTTAATATTATGACAAAGAACACATGTAATGGTTACAAAAAATCTGGGAAGGGAAATATTGTTTTGGAATATATAAAAGACATATTCACTCTTTTGAGGTATTTCAATTGAATGTATGTGTGAATTGTAGCACTGTGTAGCACCATCTGTCGGGTTAGAAGATACCCGAATTTGGGAGCGTCACAAATATGCTCATCTATTACTCTAATTTTTATATTATCGCTACTTAATTATTATCTCCTAAAATCACTACTTTTTAATCCCATATTAATATTTTGATTTTACATAAATCACTAAAAATCTAAACTGTTCTGATAATGTTAACTGTTCTAATATTATCATTTCTAATTTAACCTAAAATCACTACTTTATGTTATTAGCTATTATCATTACTCTCAGTTATTTAACCTAATTTTCTCCTATAAATACAACATAATAGTATACCATTTATAATTATATTATAACAAAATATTATCTGATTTAAAACATTTAAAATAAAATTCAAATAACAAATAATATAAATCATAACTTACTATTGATTTTATAATCCCCAAAATCTACTACTTTTCTAAACATAATTATTGTATCCTAAAAGAATTATTTTTCTAATATATATCATTCATAATTATACCATACATTATATCATACATTTATGAAATAATATTATAATACACATATATAACAAAATAACAAAATCACTACCTATCTAAACTATGCAGATATTATCATTACTAAGTAAATTATATTACAACGTAATATTATACAATTTATAATTATATTACAACATAATATTATATAATTTAAAACATTTAAAACAAAATTAAAATAACAAATAATATCATTCATAACTTACTATGTTGATTTTATAATCCCTAAATAACTACTTTTCAATCTAAACGGGTTTTATATTATCGTTACTTAATTATTATCTCCTAAAATCACTACTTTTTAATCCCACATTAATATTTTGATTTTATAATCTCATAAATCACTACAAATCTAAATTATTCTAATAATGTTAACTGTTTTAATATTATCATTACTAATTTAATTATTATTTCTTAAAATCACTACTGTTTTAATCCCAAATTAATATTTTGAATTTATACTCCCCTAAATCACTACAAATCTAAACTATTTTTGTAATGTCAACTGTTCTGATATTATCTTTTCTACTTTAATTATTATCTCCTAAAATCACTACTTTGTGATATTATCATTACTGAGCTATTGTCATTACTCTATTTAACCTAATTTTCTCTCTATAAATACAACATAATATTATACCATTTATAATAATATTACAACATAATATTATACAGATTTAAAATATTTAAAATAAAATTAAAATAATAAATAATATCAATCATGACTTACTATGTTGATTTTATAATCCCCAAAATCTACTACTTTTCTAAACATAATTATTATATTCTAAAATCACTATTTTTCTAATATTATACCATTCATAATTATACTATACATTATATCATATATGTATGGTATAATATTATAATATACGTATATAATAAAATAACAAAATCACCACCTATCTAAACTATGCGAATATTATCATTACTAAATAAATTATATTACAACATAATATTATTTATTTTAAACAATATTAATATAAAAAATAATATCAATCATAACTTACTATGTTGATTTTATAATCCCTAAATCATTACTTTTTCAATCTAAACAATTTTTATATTATCGTTACTTAATTATTATCTCCTAAAATCACTACTTTTTAATTTAACGTTAATATTTTAATTTTATAATCTCATAAATCACTACAAATCTAAATTGTTCTGATAAGAGTAAAATACAGTGACACCCCCTCTAGATAATCATAATAACACTCACCTCCCCTCTAATTTCTTAAAATAGAGTTAGTACTTCGCAAGTTTTTAGGGTTGACTAAATAGATAAAGTTACATATTTACCCTTGTATTTTATCAAATTTTAATTACTAAATAATATATATATATATATATATGTGTGTGTGTGTGTGTGTGTGTGTGTGTGTGTGTTTAATTATCCTTTTTTTTAATACAATACATTTTAATTATAGTTTTATTTGTAATTAAAACTATCTCATTTAAATTGTTGGTAACTTATAAAAAATTAATTTAGTTTAAGTAACACATATTTTTGGATAAGTGATACAAATATTAAAAAAATTAAATTAAAATATTAATGAAGTTATTCTAATTAGAGTGATTGAGTATATTGATAGTTTAGTTTTTGGTGCTTAACAACAAAAATATTATTTGAATTTTTAGTTTCATATTATAATTTTTATATGTTAACTTTTATTGAGTATATATAAAAAATTGGGATGTTTATTATTTTGATTATTTTTTTTTAGTATCTGATTGGCGTTGTTTTTTATGCAATGTTAAATAAAAAAAATATAATTATATTTATTACTACCTCTATCTTTTAAAAAAAATTCTTTTAATATATTTTTTCTTTTTTTTAGTAACAACATTTTTCATTTTTCTTTGTAAATAATTATGTTTAAGTGTGACTTATGTTTAGTTTAATATATGAGAAAATTAATGAATATAATTTTTAATACTTTTTTTTATATGAGTAATAATATTCGTTTAAATTGTAATAATAAGTTTGTTTTACATAAATTTTAATATTTGAAAAAATTATTATTATTTTATTGTGTTAATTTGTAATTTTTATGGGTATTAACATTATACTTTTTAATTACAAAAAATATATTTGAATATATATCACATAAATTTTTATATTTGAGAACTTTAATTAGTAAAAATTGTATGACTTTATTTTCCTGATAAAATGAATATTTATTATTTTTTGACTTTTATGTTATTTATTGCACAATTTTATAATTTAATTAATTAGATCAAGTAAAGTAAAAATTATGATATACAAATTTATATTTAGTGGAGAAATTAAACATTATAACTTGAAGGGTGTATTAGATATTATATTAAAAATATTTTTAAATATTAGTTGGTCAACCACACTAGGGGTAGTGAATGTTACATATTATAGACTAGAGGGGTACTGACTGTTACTTGAAAAACTAGAAGGGTGGTGAGTGTTATTATGATTATCTACAGGGGATGTCAATGTATTTTACTCTTCTGATAATGTTAACCATTCTAGTATTATCATTATTAATTTAATTATTATCTCCTAAAATCACTACATTTTTAATCCCAAATTAATATTTTGAATTTATAATCCCTTAAATCACTACAAATCTAAACTGTTTTGGTAATGTCAACAGTTCTGATAATATCCTTTTTAATTTAATTATTATCTCCTAAAATCACTACTTTATGATATTATCAGTACGACTGAATGACACTTATGTCCCTCCAAGTTGCCACCCATTTTTAAAGTCGTCCCTAAAGTTCAACTATTGTCAGTTAAGTCCTTAAAGTGACATATTGTTGGCATTTCCCTTCCTTTAGCCTAATTTAACCTCAACTTGACCCATTTTGACCCAACCCGACCCAATTTGACCCAACCCAAAATTTTAATATTTTAAAATATAATATTATTTTTAAAATAAGTTTAAAACAATAATTATATTTAATTTTCTTATGTAATTTTTTTGAATCTATATTTTATGAAATTTTACTCATTTTTGAAAAAAATAAAAGTTTTTAATATTTTTTTCCTTATAATAATAATAATTATCTTTATAACTTTTTTAAAATAATATTTTGTTTTAAATATAAAAAATAATTATTATTTTAAAATATTAAATATAATTATAATTATTTTCAAATTATTTTTAAAAAATATTTAATTTTAAAATATTAAATATATATTTTTAAATGTTAATTGGGTCAAAATGGGTTGGGTTGAGGTCAAATTGGGCTGAAGGAACGAAAACGCCAACAAAATGCCACTTTAAAGACCTAATTGACGAAAATTGAACTTTAGGGACGACTTTGAAAGTGAGTGGCAACTTTAAGGGACATAAGTGTCATTCAGCCGAAATTGAGCTATTATCATTACTCTCTGTTATTTAACCTAATTTCTCCCTATAAATTCATACCAACTATTACGCAACTCATGCTACAAACAATTCTAAATACTATTTAAAGTGCAAAGGAGTTATATGGAGACCTTCATATTATGGTGACAGTGCATTCAATGGGAGGGGCTCTGGCTTCATTTTGTGAATTAAATGTCACGGTGTTTATATTTATGGCTTCTTCATCTATTGTATTCTATTATCTGGATTGTGGCTTTACATGATTTGTTAAGTACTAGCATCCGGTATATCATTTTCATCATCATTAATAATTTTTTTGGCATTATGGTAATATTGTGAGTGCCTCTACAATTGTCAAAAATTGATAAAAAAAACTATTGAGGTAATTTATTCATTTTTAACTATAACATTGTGTCATGTATGACACGGTGTTATACTGCTATGTTTTTGGACATGATGTTTGTTTGACATGAAGATCCAACATAATTATTAATGCTCGTGCTTTTTCAGTTTTCGCATGTAATTTACTTTAAGGTCTGAGTATCGAAACTGAGACATTCTTTGTGAGACCCCAGATTTTATGAATAAATATTTAATTTTTTCAAAATAATTTTTTTGAATATTATGGTGTGGATTTGATATAATGTTATAGTTGTGGGTAATATTTATAAATTTTGCAAAGTACGCAAGTTGTTATATAATATTCGATTGGTCGGGGAATATTCGTTTTAACAGGGAATATTCGTACAACGGCACAATCATTGGTGGACCCCCACAACGATTATTGTCGAATTGAGAAAACAACAAAAATCTTTTATGAAAATAACGACGGAAGTTTTACCGTTAACTGTTGAAACACCCGGTGTTAAAAGTATAATGTCTGGCGTGGTTGCATAGTAGCAACACGGTATTGATTATTGATGCTTACGTGAGAAGTCATTCGGATTATACTCAATTATTACTACTGATAATTCTTTGCATCATATCTCGTATTATTGATTCAATTATTGTCATGATATCATTTGCATAATATTTTATATTATTAAATCAATAATTGAGACGACAAAGTTATTCATATTATTATTTGCAATATTGACAATGTCTGTAAGTTACATCAATGAGAGGTTTGGTCACCTAATTTGCCAATAATAAGAAAAAATCCTTATCGGAAAGCACCTCTTTCCAGGAATGACTGGTTGTTAAATATTGTGAGTTATGATATTAATGATGAATGTTATTAAAATTGAAGTTGTGTTAGGAGTTGAATTTGGAGACGCGAGACGTGATATTTGAGTCCGAGCGATGAAATTAGTAAAATAGTCTATAAACACAAAATTTTTGGGATTCACTATTTGGTGAAAAAGTCAATGAGATTGACTTTTTAGGGAAAATCAAACTTTGAAATTTCAAAATTTATATTGTTGATAAAAATAGTTTCATTATGTTGGAATTGTTTGTGTTAGTGAAAATCGACATCTATTAGATGATAATTGATGTCAGGGGTTATATTGATAAATCGGGTAATTTATCGGATAAATGAGCAATTAATTGCTACTAATTCACATGCTTATATAACTATTTGTTCACATGTGTGTACTATTGAATCACATTCTTGTACTATTAGGGGAGTTGGTGCAAAATTGATAATACTTGCATGATTAAGTTAAAAATGGAGGTATATATGGAGAGTCTTATCTTGTAATTGTTTTTATCACATGATTAGAACTATTGAGTCACATGATTTATTATTGATTCACATTATTTACTATTAGGGGAGTTGATGCAAGTTTGATAATACTTGCGGGACTAAATTAAAAATGAAGAAAAAAGAGGAAGGTATTATCTTTGTAATATTTTGAGCCCCAAAACGTGCAATTATCGAAACAATATTTTTCTATAAATAGAAGCTCATTCTTCCTTCATTTCTCACCAATTCACAAAAGCTTTAGAGCAATTATTATAGAGAGAAATTATAGAGAGAAAGAAGAAGAGAAGTCTGCTACCTCCTTTATTCCGGTATCCGATTTTTTTTAAGGTAGGGAATATTATTTGTTGTACTCGTAGGGAGTATTATTTCTTTTGTATTCATGAAGAGAACTTACATTATTCCATTCTTTATTATTACGTTGGAATAACTCAGATATCGCGTCTTACCCTATACTTGGTGACATTCTTCTATTATTAAAGTCTTTATTATTACATTGGAATATCCTCATGCATGCATTTTACGTCGGACCGATTCCGTCTTTATTATTACATTAGAATATATCCTGTTTGTGCGTTTTACGCCGGATCTGGTTAAAATCTTTATTATTATACATTGGAATATCACATGCATGCGCTTTTCGTCGGACTGGTTAAAATCTTTATTGGTATACTCGTTAGAATAACTTTCATCATCAAGCATCTGCATGCATGGTGATTTCATTATTATTAGATTTCTTTATTATTACATTTGGAACATCCCATGCGTGCTTTTACGCATGACTGGTTCCGATTAATTATTATTCGTTGGAATAACTTTGTCATGCAATCATTGCATGCATGGTGATTTCTTTTGTTATTCCATTCTTTATTATACTCGGTTGGTTAAAACTTTGACTTCCATACTCCATGTAATTAGTGGAATATCCTTGATATTTGCGCTTCATCCGATATCTTTTTATGGAAATATTTTTACGAGCATTCTTGAATTTTACTCTACAAAGCGATGATCATGTTGACAATTTGGACGTTATTAGTTCTGGATAAATTAATTCTTGAACTTGTTTTATTGAATTCTATATCATTGTCATCATCCTCATGCTTATATTTTGTTGAAAGTCATCGTGGCACCTGTAGTGCATAGATGGACTTGTTATGATTATGACCAAGGATTATTCTGGTGTAATCATGGTAGTAATGTTACAAATGATGTGGAAAAAGTCTTCATTGGCCCGTAGTGCATTGATGGATGCTTTTTGGTATGATTATGGCTATGGATTCTCTTGACCAAGGGTGCAAAGATGAATTGTTTTATGGCATGATCGGGATAGTTGATGAAAACATGATTATCTTTTAGTAGTAGTGCATGAATAATTCGTGGTCGTGATACTAAAGAATATCCTTAGCCGTAGTGCAGAGGTGATTCGATGATGTGGATTATTTATTAAGCTGAGTCCCATCGATAAAAGTGATGAAAAACCTTTTAAATCATAAAAGATAGTAGATTTTATTCTCTACTTGACTCTTTTAATGGATTGCTTGTTCCGCTGCAGTTAAACTTGATGTTTTTTATATTGTATCAGTTTAACACTGTTTAAGGTTAATGATAATTTATTCTACATTATCTTAGTCATAATATTTCTTACTGGGCTAGTTGAGTTCACCCTTTCTTTCACTGATTTCTTCAGGAAATGAGAATATAGCTGGGACGAGTCGGGGAACGGAGTGATGGTCCTAGATGGTGCATTAGTAGTCCTCACTATTCTGTGAAATAGTGTGATAATAATTGTAATGAGGACTCCTTTTGAGTTTTTATACTCTAGTAGACAATATTTGTATTCAAACTCACAGTTTATGTTTTGTCGTATTGTACACGACAGTTGTATTATTAAGTTGTATTTGAATTCTGTACCATGTATCTGGCGACTCAAGATGGGTGATGTATACCTAATTTTGGGGGCGTCACAGTTGGTATCAAAGCTTAGGGATATGATCCCTGGCTAAGATGTGAGACTAGAACTAGGAGGGGAGAGACGGGGAATTCCTTCGCTAGTATGACCTACCTAAGTTTATTTGATATTTAATTGGTCGGTCAAAGTATAGGGATAATATGTGATGTTAATTAACTCTGGTTTTGTGGCAGTATTTGAAAATGACATCTGAGAATGTTGAGAATAGGAATGGAGCACAGAAGACCGTTGAGTCTCCACAGATAAATAATCAGGACAATGTGCAACAGGATGGTGATAATCCTCTTATAAACACCAACACTGATCAATTAACGAACGACGGTACGTTTAAGAGCTTTTTAGAATTCATGCAACATCAAAGTAAAGCCACTCCCCATTCATAATGCTGAGGAGGAAACAATGGTAACCCACGGTTGGTCACCGCTAAGCAATTCAAGGAGTTGGGACCACCGGAGTTTTGGGAAAGCGAACCACTTAAGGCGAGACGTGGTTAAAGCGAGATCACCAAGATATTTGATGTCTTGGGATGCTCCGAGGAGCAAAAGGTTCCTTTGCCACCTTTATGTTGCGTGAAGAGGCGAGACTCTGGTGGGAATCGTAAAACGCGATACCTGACTGGCCTTTTCAAGATGTCTTGGGAGAAGTTCAAGAGTCGCATTCAACGACAAGTACTTTCCGAAAGTATTCGTCACATGAAGGAGGTGGAGTTTATCAAGTTGGAACAAAACAATATGGCCGTGTCATGATACGAGGCTAAATTTGCGGAGTTATCCGGTTTGCATCCCATTTGATCGATAATGAGGAGCGAATAGCGTGAATGTTTTTAAGAGGTTTGAAAGCAGGAGATACGTCAATATCTTATTTTCATAAACTGTGTTTGTATTGAGATGTTGTAAATAGGGCTTAGTTAGTGGAGTAGCGATAACGAGTCAACGCAACTAAAAGAAGAAGCGGTAAGCAAAATGATATCTGGGTGATAACGGTCATCAAAGCGGTGACAATAAGCATGGAGGAATCAACATGCGCGAAATGGTAACCACTTCGGTGGTAATCATGGTCAAAACAATAAGAATGGACATTTCAAGAAGAGAAGATTCAACAATGATGGAAAGATGTCGTCGTGAAGACACCGCGTTGTTAAGGAAGGAGAGCGACCACCTATCATATGTTTCAAATGCGAGAGGAGGGACACATCGGTCCAAAGCTGCATGCGATCTCAGTCAAAGCATGTTATAATTGTGGAAGAGAAGATCACTTAGCCCGATTTTGTCATTCACCAGAAGACAAGTTCAAACTAGGATGGAGGCACCAAAGGTCAGTCTAGTAAAGTCAAAGCTGGTAGTTTAAGAGAGAACGTTTTTTTTCATGACAAGGAACCTGAATAAAATTATCACGGGTATATTAGTCATAAACTATTGTGAAGTCTATACCGTGTTAGATACCGGTTCTACTCACTCTTTTATTTCACCTAGTTGTGTTCAATATTTGTAACTCCGGAGAAGTTAGACTTTGATATATCTGTTTAAACTCAGTTGGGAGAAACCTTCGTTACCTCCACTATTTATAAATCTTGTTCAAATCAACACTTTCACGTTACGTGTCGATCTTGTCTCTTTGAAAATACTTGCCTTTGATGTGATTTTAGGAATCGATTGGTTAACTACTCATCATGCTTTTCGTAAGGTTGTTAGCTTTCATACTCCTAACCAACCTGTTATGCGAATTCAAAGTAACCAAACCACTAAAGTCAATCATTGTCATATCAAGCCATAAAAGAAACTGAATATAAGAGTAGGGAAGTAGCAGAATACTTTTCTATAGTTTCTCTATAATTTCTCTCTCTAGAGTTTCAGTGAATTCGTAAGAAATAATGAAGTAATGAGCTTCTATTTATAGGAAAATGAACTGAATAGTAACTAATTCATGAACGGTCCAGATTGATTTACTTTTAAACGGACGGTCCATATTGGTTTACTATTAAAACTTAAAGCAACGGTCCATTGACTTGTCTGGGGCAGCATTTGGCGTCATCACTACCGTTGGAATATACTTTTCTATAGGACATATTCCTTCCTCAACTGCCTCGTCGTACTCCTGATTCATGATCTGAATCATCAATCTTCGATCTATATCGAATTCAGGTTGACCGCTCTGTACAGGGTAATTCAAAACTCGATGTTGGGTTCTCCCAATTGCTTTCCAAAAAGAGAAATTCATATCATCTATTTTAGCCTTCTTAGATCGGACATCTCTTTCCACAATATCCACGTGTCGTGCGACTTTTGCCCATGCTTCACTTATTCTCACTCGTTCAGTTTTTTCTTCTTTCAGCTCAGATTCCATCTTTATCATCTTATACTCTGCCAAAGAATGCTTTTGTTCAAGCATCACATATCGGGTAACACAAGCTTGAATTGTTGCATCCTTTTGTTCCTGAATCACCTTTCCGTTCTTGACTCTTTCTTCTAACTCATGAACACGATTTTGCAATTCTACATTTTGATCATATAATACTTCTAATAAATTCTCCTCATGTACCTCTTCTTCCTCACTCTCAGCTGTTACCTCTGCGACTATCTCGGGTGCAACTATCATCACTCACCACAAGAATATCTCTAATTCCTTCTTCGTCTGACATCACATTTTCATGGTTAGTGTTAGAGGTATCCCCGCAGTCTCATTCACTCCATTGTTAGCATTCTCAGCTGCCATTCTCAAACGCGCCATAAAACAAGGATTAATTAAGCAAATTAACGTATCACATAATATCCATATATTATGACCAACCAACAATTAAGCTTAGCGGGACACACTAAGCGAAGGATTTACTCATCTCTCCTTCCTAGTTATATTCCCCGATCTCGCTTGGAGACCATATCCTTAAGCTCGATACTAAATGTGACAACCCCAAAATAGGTCCATTCCATCCAACCTATTACGAGACGCCAAATACATGGTAAGAAAACAACTACAATTTTATTACAACAATTGTCGCGTGCAAAATACAACAACACATATCTTTGTGAGTTTGGATACAAATATATACCAACTGTGACTCTCATCCCAACCTTGGATAAGACGTCACAATGACACCTTACATAAAGGTATAGTCAAAAACTGCTTTTAGAAATTAGAATCTTTGAGAAGTGCTCAAGAAACCTTCGTATACATGGAGGCCATGCTTTTAGGTTATGATAGATATCATATGGTCACAGAATTATCCTTGGTTGACCTAATAGACCCCAAAGAAAAACGAGAAGATTACTATCATATTCTTCCCAATGGTGAGTCTTCTCTTGACATATCATTATCTCCACTGTCTCTAATTGAGAATTATACTTCAAACAAACACCAGGATTATATAGGTAGTGCTCGAAAATATACTCAGCAAGTGGATGAGCACAACCTTGTCTTATGATGACACGAGATTGTATGTCATTAGACATCTTGTATGATAGTGGCAAAACACTTTTCCAACGTTGGGTTCGCCTCACCCTATAAAATTCACCAAATATAACTACTAAAAGATGTATACAACACACTTGTCTATACTGTTTAGGGAGAACTCCACAGCTAGCGACCACCGTTCTATTCCCTTATTACCCCCGCTCGACCCAGCTACACTCTTATTACCTAAAAGGAATTGTGAAGCAAAAGGGTGAGCACAACTAGCTCAGTAAAGAATATCATGACTAAAGATAATTAAATTATCAATAGCCTTCATCAATAATAAATCAGAGATTTAGAACATATGGTAAATGATAAAAAATTTCAACCATAGTTGCAGCGGAATGAGCAATCCATTAGAAGAGTCAAATAGACTATAAAGTCTATTATCTTCTCCATGTTAAAAATCCACCAACAATGTTTTATCCCGGTAACATCAATCAACAATTCTGGTCCACAATCATATGAATAACTCATAATCATAATTGTAGTTCTAAATTCCTCTTCTCATCTAGGACGAAGATAATTTTCATCACCTATCTTTACCTGAAACATCAAAGATCATGGTTACACCAAAACACATTTCACATTGCATAATAATCATACTAATAACTTCATCTTTGCACTACGGCCAAAGATATTCGTCAACAGTTCATCTTTGCACTACTGGCCAAAGATATTCAACAACATGTCATCTTTGCACTACAGGCCAAAGATATTCATTAACAATTCATCTTTGCACTACAGGGCAAAGATATTTCTCAACAGTTCATATTTGCATTACAGGCCAAATATATTCATCAACAGTTCATATTTGCACTACAGGCCAAATATATTATTATCTCAAAGAAATATATAATCATTTCAGAATTTATATAAACAATAATTATAACCATGTTGATCAATTCACCTTTTCACTTAAGCTAAAGATATTTAATTATAAATTCAATGGTCATGATCATTGAAACAACCCGGGTCAAATCCCGAGTCCGGAACAAATCTTGGGTCAAATCCCAAGTCCGAATCGAATCAATCAAAATAAGGCCTCAAACTACTGGCCCAATAGTATCTTCTTGGGTCTTCTTAGCCCACCACAGGCTCCCAAAAGATCATGACTTGAAGGTACTATTGGTAGTAACTTATTTCTTTATATGCAAACAAATTTTTCCTCTATCTTTCGATGTGGGACTGGGGTGTTACAAACTCCCCCACTTAAATTTCTGACGTCCCCGTCAGAACCGATCACACACACGGGCCCAAAGATCTTTGTCTCTCTAGCCATTGTGGGATAATCTACTGGCAACCCGTGTTCCCACCTCAGGACCTCCATCTCTCCATTGTGGGATAATACCACCACCGTGTCCCCACCTCCAAGAACCCGTCCGGATGACCCGACCCGAAGCTTTCGAGAGTCGGCTTTGATACCATATGAAACAACCCGGGTCAAATCCCGAGTCCGGAACAAATCTTGGGTCAAATCCCAAGTCCGAATCGAATCAATCAAAATAAGGCCTCAAACTACTGGCCCAATAGTATCTTCTTGGTTCATCTTAGCCCACCACAGGCTCCCAAAAGATCATGACTTGAAGGTACTATTGGTAGTAACTTATTTCTTTATATGCAGACAAATTTTTCCCCTATCTTTCGATGTGGGACTGGGGTGTTACAATCATACCAGTCAACAATTCAACTTTGCACTACTGGTCAAAGAGAACACATAGTCATGATCATACCAAAAATCTACCTATCTTTACACTCAAGTTAAATAGAAATATTATCATTAGGGTTATAAAAATGTTATATATGATAATAAAAATAATATGATTAACATATAGTTTTAATCTCAAGAGTAATATTCATAAATCAACTATAATTTGGTTAGAAAAAGAAACCAATTTTGTCATGAATAGTAACTCGTGAATAGTAACCCATGAATAGTAACTTTGTGAATAGTAACTCATGAATAGTAACTCGACACAAAAAGGTAAAAATTCCACAATAAAATCCATACCAATATTTCGATATAATGATATTGAAATAACATTTCTTAAACTTGTAAACAATTTATTTTAATTGTTTACACTTTACTAAATAATGTATTTAATCATTCTAAAATGCCAAACTCATAAGATTTCATCACCAATAACCAAAACCCTCATAAAAAATCTGCATATAACTCATGTATGATTCTTAAGCCATAAAATCATATTTTTCAATTTTCTTACTTCACATAACATATTTAATTCTTTTACTCATAACTAGACCATTTTTATGAAAAATACCAAATCAGTTCCAAAAATATTTTTTTTCTGAGATTTAGCAGAATATAGTCTCATATTGAATATATATTTTTCTCATAATTTTTAAAATTCATTTACTATTTTTCATATAGCCAAAACCGCTGAATATTTAGATATTTATCATAAATTGTAATTTTATCCAAAAATTCCGAAATTTACAGAGTACATTGATATTATATAGATGTACTCCCAATAAAAGTTTTATCAATTTTAGAGTTAACCACAAGGAGTTATAAGCGGTTACTTTTTAAAATAGTCTTTTCCCGTAAAATTCATAATTCTTAATCTATACATCCAAAAATTACCATTTTTGGAAACAATCAATAAAACTCATCAAAATATCATTCAAATTTTTCCAGAATTTTTTGAAGGTCGGAAGAAGTACGAACTGAAAAACATAATAACCCTTAAAATCCTTACCTCAAAAAAGAAAAGATTACAATTGGAATATCGGATGAAAAACCGAAGGAAACTTCTACTAAATAGCAACTCTCAAAGTATCTAAATACTCTCAAAAATATGCTTGATAATATAGAGAGAAAGAAAACTTATTTCTGGTGTGATTTTCAATTCTAACATAAACACCTATTTATAGGAAAATGCTAGAACATCAAAGGAGACTAAATAATAAATTAAAATTATTTTATTTCCTTATTCCTACGCATGCTCTTGACCAAGCTCAGCCACCAGCCATCTTTGAACAAAATTTGGCAGCCCACATGTGTTAAAACAAAAGTGGGTCCCACCCATAAATTAATAAAAATTATTTTATTTTCAAAAACTTTAATAATTCATAGAAAATAGACCGTTTATCAGAAAAATATGAATTTTATATCCATTCTTCCTGAAATTGAATTCTCTACAACTTTGTAGCTTTGAGTTTTTCCAAATTCCAAACCAAAAATATCCAAAATCCACAAACGGATGATTTTTAATACCTCCAATGCAAACAAAATAATCGATAAAACACCTCAAAGATTAATTCCTTCATTTTTATCCACATAAAATAAATATATCCATCATTTATATCCACATAAAATAAATATTTCCTTATCATATAAATCAATAATTAATTATTCACAAATAATATTAAAAAATCACAATAATGACAACCAGGCAGTTCCCATGAAAGATGAGACTTTTCGATAAGGATTTCTCCTTACTGGCACGCAATTAGGTGACCAAACATCTCATTGACAGAACTTTCTAGACATTGCCAATAATGCTATCTAATAATATTATTCAAATAATATGAATTATTGATCTGATAATGGAGATCTTTGTGCGTTGATAATTATTGAAACAACAATAATATAAAATATCAACGCGTGAATTATTGAATCAATAAAATAAAATATTGAGCAAGAATTACTGTAACAATTATTGAGTAAGTGTCTTCTTACGTAAGAATCAATAATTCAAAAAATATCTGGTGTACCGCTGTGCATCTGCAATAACGCGTAGACATCGTATTTTAACCAAGGGTATTCCAACAAAGTGTTAATTGTGAACAACTACTGTTCATTATTTATAAAAACTCAATTTTTGTCGTTTTCTTCATCCAAGCGGTTATTCGTTATGGGGCCCACAAATGGCTGCGCCATCGTACGAATATTCTCCGACAAAAAGAATATTCCAAGATCAAATGAATATTCCCCGACAATTGAATATTTTATAACCACTTGCGTATTTTGAAAAAAAATTCATATCTCACCCTTAACTTTAAACTTTTATCAATTTAATCATTTACTGAATTGTAATTATAAGAAAAATTGAATACTTTTATTTCATAAAATTCGGGGTCTTACAGTTAGTGTTTTAGAGCGAAAGAGGTACCCATTTTAAACCCTATTGGTTACATTATAAACATTTTTATTAAGAAATTAATATATATATACACACACACACACACACAACTGCTATATAATATCCTGGGGTTTAATGATCAAATTAATTCTATACTTGGATATGTATATGTATATATGTTATAATTAGATCACACATGCACACGACAGTAAATAATTAACACAAAAATTTACTTGTTTCCATAATATGGGTAGTCCACAGGAGCGGCGATGTTCCTTTTTATTATTCATTGAGTTACATAGGGTTTTACAATAGAGAGTATATATATGCATATAGTTGTTACTCTTATTCCAACTCTAATTCAACTTTAGTCCGCATGACGCGCTCTCTCATGGCTTGATCTTTACATATCTTGTCCGATCTAATGGCTGCCAGGCTACTCATGACTTTGTATTGGCGCCGACTGCTTACCCTCCGAAACTCTGACTGCATCACGCACACCCACCCAACCCCCAATCTTGGTTCACAACACGATGGCCTAGTGCTTGCTTGCTGCTCCGCTCCGCCACTCTCTCTCGCCTCTCGCACTTGGTCTTTTTCAGGAATTTCTCAGTTATGAGTCACAAGTCCCAACAATATATATAGGAATTGATTAGCATGAAATTAATTTTTGTCAATTGACCAATACAGTGTCGATACGCAGGCCAAGATGTGATCTCTTTCTGTGCGTTAGCACTATATTTGTCAATTGACTAACTTATTATGAAGTTAAGTTAATAATAACCGAATATATATATATATATATATATATATATATATATAATATTTTGAACTGCAAAATATAAATATAATAAAAGTTTTGTTAGATGATGATTTTCAAGTTTTAGAAAATGGAAAAGCCTTTTGCTTTAGAAATTAAAGCAATATATTTTTGATTAATTAGTACGGAAAAGCATTACAAGTGTGGGAAGCGGCATAGTTTTGTTTGATGAGACGGTGAGATGACGAAAGTCACATAAATGAATTAGAGTGATCTTACAGACACAAGTTATTCTATAAATATTTTATAAATTATTGATGTGGCCTATTCCACCTCAGCATTTTGATCAACAAATTACTTCAATGTAGTCTTCGGCCTCGCACAATATACTGAGGTGGAGTATGTCACATCAACAATTTATAAAATATTTATAGAATAGTTTGTGTCTCTAACATTATTCAATAAATTAAGTGAACCAATAAAATTACTTTTTGTTTAATGTTTTGTCACAATATTGGTAGTGGTGAAAATATAAATTTATTAGCCAACAACTTAATATATATACTCGTATATTTATAAAATCATAATTTAGATAATTAGAATTACTATTGTTTAGAGAGCATATAACTAATTTTGGGTATCGAATTCGTTACCGTACATTAAAATAAATTTAAACTAATATAACATAATATAGATTTTACTTGATATAAAATTAATATTCCCCTACACTTCCCCTTGTTCTCGTCGAGCTCTAAGTCATCAAAAACGGTATCCCCGTTTCTGCCTCTCTTTTGTCGTGGGTCGCCAAAACTCCGTCCATGTTCATCTCCAATCTGCTACCATCAATTTCAATTGATAGTTATAGCTAATTTTTTCCCCATTCTTTATCACTTCTTCCAATCTAATTTTCATCATTCTTATTTTTTTGATATGATTCTCTCATCATATATCATGAAACTAAAGATCATTGCGTGTATATATATATATATATATATATATATATATATATATATATATATATATATATATAATAAAATACAAATAATTTTGAATTTTTCGCTCACTCAATAAATTATTTGGGCCGTCTAAAATTTGGGATGAATCCCACCGTCCATACAGTGTCGGAGGCACGGGACACATCTAGTATATATATATATATATATATATATATATATATAGTATATATATATAGTCTGGTTCTAGTCCGGACTCCCGGACGGTACTAAAATACGGACCTTTTTTTTTTATTTTGCTTTTTTGTCTAAAACAACTAAAAAAAAGTTTAATATTTTATGGAACTTAATTTTTTTTTAAATACAGTGTTTTAGGCGTTATTTGGATACATATAACAAAACAGTCTGTACAGATTGTACAGTCTATTTTGTTATATGTATCCAAATCACACCAAAACACTGTATTATAGAAAAATTCTAGTTCCATAAAATATTAAACTTTTTTTAGTTGTTTTTAAAAAAAAACAAAAAAAAAGGAGTCCAAATTTTAATAAAGTCCGGAAGTCCGAACTTGATCCTGGTTATATATATATATATGCAGGTTAATTAGAGATAAGAATAAAAGTTTTGGAAGAAGAAGATTATGAAACTCTTCCATTTTGCAATCCAAATCAGAGAGTATGATTTGTTATGAAGGATCAACTTTTCGATTTCTCAATTTAAATTTGACAGTATGACTCGTATGAACGAAAATGACTAAATCGTATTTTTATATAATTGAACTTATGGCTAAAACCAAATTTATTTATTTTTATTGTTAACTCGACAACAATTTGATAGAACTCAGTTAAATTAAAAAAAAATACCCATTTAACTCATTTGAGGGATTAACTTGTGACTTGTTATATAGATACAAGTATTGATTATATTTTGGTACCCAACCCAATGACTAAATATAAGTCTACATCTTTTTTTTTTAAAAAAATGAGTGATTTCTTGAACAAATTCTCAGTCAATCTTTGCAATTGAATTAAAAATACTACCAATCTATATCTTAATTGGTAGAAATTTACTTTTTTATTTCTTTAATTGTTTTCTGCAAGGACCACAACCCTAGTGTAGGAATTGAAATAAGAAGGTTGGGAATTGGGGATGTGTATATTGGCCCACATTAACCCACTTCATAATGCCAATAATACTTACCTAATTCAAAGGGTAATGTGCAAGTTTTGGGTTCTTATTTTAAAATTTTAATTTTTTTTCCCTTTTTTAAGCAGAGAGTGAATTTCAAATTTTTTTAATTCCCTTATTGAGTCTAGATAAACAGAACTTGGTAATGTCTAGAAAAAGCAAAGAATGGGTTGTTTTGTCAAAATCTTAAATTCAAATTATTTTAAAAAATGAATAAATATTTAATGCATTTGTGTCTCCAAAAATGATCGCCCTTTCTATAATAAATAATAGTATTTTCTTATCTTTTTTAATTATTAATATAATCTCCCATTTATAATTCATTACTAGTATTATTTATTTAACACTAATTATCCTCGCTCAACTAATTTGTATATAAAATTCTTTTTGTATAACACATTAAACTTATATTACTTATTTTTTTACTAAAACATTCAACTAATCCATATTACAATAACCCCACACCTGACAAATCTAGACTGTCTCATATTTCTTTCTTTTTTGTCCTTTGGTACATGACAATAAATTGATATCGATAAAAAATGTTGATTGTATGTGGATGGATACATTAAATCTGTAAAAATTAAAAGGGACTTAAATAATATTTTCTCTGTCCCAAGATAAAAGTTATGGTGTACTTTTCATGCATATTAAAAAGATGAATAAAATGACAAAATTACCCATAATAATGTCATTAAATATGGAGAGAGAATTAGAATAAGAAAAGTATGAGATATTTAATGCTACGGATATAATAGGAAAATATGTGTAAAAGTTTGGTTATTAAAGGAAAATGAATATTTAACATGAGACTACCCAAAATAGTAATAAAGACTTTTATCATGGGACGGAGGGAGTATTATTTTATTTTATATTTTAGAGTTTCACGTAAGTTACAATCTAATTTGATCATAAGATTTGTCGACATATATATTATTTTTTATTAATAATTGTTAACGCTTGCACGCCCAATCACCAAAATGTCGTGTTAAATTCTGTACAGAAACGAAATCACATAGTGGGCCACTTGAGAATAGTACAAGTTATATGATAAGTTAACAATAGAAACTTAATGTTTAAATGTTCAGAAAATAGTTATGTATGATGATACCTCTGAGCCTTTGTATTTATAGATGATCATCACTACCCTTATCGCTTTGTTTCTAAATTGAAATAAAATTCTTTATCATAATAACTACTATACTCGGGTAGAAATCAATCTCCTAAGAGAAGAAAATCGAATCTAATCTTGACCCTTTGTTTAAGAATTAAAATATAAATAAAATCAAGACTTATGAATTCTTTAAATCACATGGGCCCCAACAATAATATACAAATCTAGAGTTTAAAATAAGTAAGGGGTGCTTCTACACACTCCTTCATAACGAAAGTTGGCATAATCAACTATTTGTTTGATGTTTTTATTCAACAAACACACAAATTTATATGGAACCCAAAAAATAAAGTTTCATATTCAAATTAAGCGACTTAGCCAACATTTATAATAAGGTGATGTTGAAGGAAAATATATTTTAGATGATTAAGAAATGTATTTGCCAGTTATGAATCATCATCAACAATTACAAGAATTGTACAGTCTCTACAATTCTATTTTTTACATGTATTTAAATGACACCTAAATTACTGTATTTTATAAAAATTTCAGTTTCAATAAATCACATTAATTATTTAATAATTAAAAACAACAAAAAAATAATAATTTTCGTCCGGTCACTACCCCGATCGAAAACTCCCGGTCGGGACTCACAAACAAAACTATATTCACACGTTTTTGATAAGGACGTCAGCGGATGAGAAACAAAACCATACTTTATTTTTATAATTAGACCAAAATCTCATATATAAATATTGAAGTTATTTGTAAACATGTACTACTATTTGACAATAATTTTGTCATATTAATATTGTATAAATATTCTTAATTAAAAGCCATGTTTATGTCGCATTTAAGTATATAATATCGCTGCTTAAATTAAATTGGAGAAAAAAAAATCTTAGAAAAAGTTTTAGGTTTATTTTCGGTTATGGACATTTAAAGCGTTTGCGGCAGTAACGTTTTTGAAGGTCCAAATGCACCGCGCCATGTTTAGAGTGTTATGTTTAGATCTCAAACATAACGTTTGTAAGTTAAATGAGTTAAGTTTAAAATAAGCTACTTGTAAACAATCAAAATTCTCAATTACGTTTGGAATGCATCAACGCTCCAAACGCAGGCAAACGAACATGCAGTTAGTGTTTTACTAGTGAAATAATTAAAGCCTCAGTTAATATCTACTGTTGTAACTAGAGCTGAGCAAGAAATCAAATTGTCTCCGAAACCACACCAATTAAAACCGCTCCAACGGTTCTTGTGTATGTGGTGATTTTAGGTGAGTTGTAAAACCGAACTTACGGTTTGGGTTTAGTTACTGACCAAAATTACATGCATAAAACTGAAACTGCACCATACGCCAACAAGATAAAGAAATCAAGTTGTCCAGAGTGATTTATAAATTTTAATAAGAATATGATTGAACTTACCATCATCATCATTATAATAACAATAATAATTACAAGAACATGTCCATCAACAAACTTTATTCCACTATGTTTATATAGATACATACTAGCTCATATACATATATATTTTCCATTTTCCTAATATTATTATCCTAAACTTAAAAAGTTAAACTTATGTATTATTTATTTTTCTTTATATAAGTAGTGTTATATATGATAACAAATTTTATCGATGTTAAATAAATACGAATAGATACGTGAGATATGATAATAAGCATGATAATATTAATATTGTGTGATGCTAAATTGTTAATTTAAATTGCATAAAATTTTGTTGTTTCAATTGATTTTAGAACCGAAACCGCACGGTTCAAAATCGCACCGCACCAATCGTAAGCGGTTTCATGTGCGATTTTAAATTTGTCAAACTGCATTTAAACAGTTTCGTGTGTGATTTGAATTTCAAATCGCGCACCATGCTCAGCTCAACCCTAGTTATAACTTTATTGATGATATCAAATAGTTAAACAACTGGTAAAAGATTCTTAAACTAGAACACACATTTTTTTTCTACAAAAAGTACTGTTGTTTGAAAGTGGATTGCATTTTTTACATTGTTTTAATTTCTACAAATTAATGATATTTTGAAAGAAGAAAAATCAGAAACCAAGAGAGGCAAGGACACAAATATTTAGGTTTCATTAACCACAATTAGTTCATTGATCACCATGGGGCCCATTATTTAGGTTTATTATTGCAATTATTACAGTTTAGGTACAAAATTGAAACTCCAAATATTCACTGGTTAGTGATGGAGGCCCCTAGGGCAGGTGAGATTCAATATACCACCAACTCTTTTCTTTTTCTTTTTCTTTTTCTTTTTCTGTTTTTCAAGAATAGGGTGCTTGCAGCTTGCTGCTTGCTGCTTGCTGTCCAACAAAAGGATATGGTAACTAATACTAATGGTAGAATATTCAAATTTTAAAATAAGGGTATTTAAGAAATGTCTATTACTATTAGAGGGGAAAAAATTAAAAATTAGATAGTACTTGTGGATAAAGTTAAAACTTATTTATTCTCTTTGTCGTACTTTGAATTTTGTTTTGTAATTTGCATAAAAAGGGTATCAAGTCATTTTTATGGCATAAACGAGTGTTTCTTAACGGGATTCGGTTATCATGAAGTTTTACGTGTCAGCATTCTATTAATCAATTGACCAATTTATTCAAAAATAAACTTCATGCTAACCACCTCCTTCTTAACGATTATGAATTACTGTAGTCAATTAAGTAAAATTTAATAAAAAGTGGTCTATAATTTCTTTTTATATAAAAATTACGTTTATAGGTATTTAAATTCGTATAATAAGGAAAGCATTTTTTGACAAAAAATTTTAGAAACTGATATTTCCACGTGTGTTTTCGATATTTCTCCACGTAGTCCTCTTTCACATGAGAGGGACCATGTGAAAATATTAAAAAATCATGTGATTTTTGAGTAAATTTGAACTTGAAAAAATAATATTTTTGCGACACACAATTTGTGTCGGAGATCTTCTAGGTAGACATAAAAATTAGACATGAGTATATTTGAATTTTACTTATTTATATTTTTAACCCTATTAAGAGAAATACAAATAAATAAAATTTAAATACATTCATGTCTAATTTGAATTTTTTATTTGTGTCCAGCATAAACATCAACAATATGCCTTGGGTTAGGGATTTGAGGGTTATCAGTGTACACCTAAAATTAACTCTCGATAAAGGTATATTTCACCAAATATTATTTGACTTTTATGGTAACAACACTAGTTTTTATATTTATAAAAGTACTATTTTATCCCCTTGTATTTTCAGAAGATTGGGTTTTGGGTAATTTTCGGGCTATATATTATGGGATTTTATGGGTTACCTGCCAGCAAAGAATTTGGAAAAATGTTGCAAAAAGTATAATATGGTGTCCATACATACATACATACATATATATATATATATATATATATATATATATATATATATATATATATATATATGAGATTCCATCCACGTTGAACCAATTGTTGAGAAAGAATTTTTATTTTTGACAAACCGCCACAAACTGCACTTAGGCCTTTTTTATGCAATTTTTTTTTTTTTATAAGCGCTACAACGCGTAGCGGTACTTTATTTAAAAATAAATTCTTTCCCAACAATGGATTCTCATGGATGAAATCTCTCTATATATATATATATAGTCAACTGTATTAGGAAAGAGAGGGGGAAAGGGATAAGATATAAAAGATGATTTCTTGGGTTTGTTTGGATTTGTTTTTGTATAGTTGGAGGGAGGCTTTAATGATGCCTTGATGGCAATGCAAAATGTGGGAATGCTTTGTGGGGATGGACTTTGGAGGGGCAAGACAATAATTGTATTATGTTAGGGACAATTTGGATAGGGAAGGAGAACATGTCTACTCTATTATTATTATTATTATTAAAATTATTAATAATTTGTTGTTATAATATTAGTAATGTTGCTTGTGATATGCTTCTAAAAGATTATCCATGCGTATACATGTTCTAATAAATGTTGGCTTTCTACAATCTTATATCTAAGATCCATATTGCTTGTATGGTTGGTATTCTAGTTGATAAATAAATTTTTCTGTCTGGCCCAATCATTACATATTGTAATGATACAATCCTTCTATTTCTATTTTAGAAGGACTTAATTGTGACAATAACATGGATACAAAATGATGAGAATTGTTATGGTTGTGTTATAAAACTTTAACGAAATATATAAATATACTCTTATAATTGTTATATAAATTTAAAGAGAATAAGCAAGAGAAAAGAGAGAGAAATTCTTCAGGGGAATTCTATATATTCATTCAGCAGCATGCACTGCCTTTTATAGACAAAGCTGGGAAAAGAGAACAAATGAAAAAGGAGAGTCACGGGTGAGGAAAAGAGTTCACGAAAGGAGGAAGGAAAAAGAGAGAGGGCGAGTAGGTTCTCTCATCATGAGGGAATCACCTTTTAACATTTCTCCTGATTCCCTATGATAGAAGATTATGTCTCATTAAAAACCTTGTTAAGAAAATTCAGTGGGAAAAACTTAACGAAGGAAAAAAGAGTACATATCTTTTACATAAATATCTTAATTGTCTGCCTCGTTAAAACCGTGTCAGGAAAAACCCATTGGGATAAAAACCGTGACTAAAGAAAAAGAGTACAGTCTTCCCCTCAAAAGTAATTCATTACTTCTTGATGAAATGTTGTCATAAGTCTTTCAGTCGACACATTCCGATCCTTTTTTGAAGTTTTTCAAATGTTGCATTTGGTAGCGACTTTGTGAATAAGTCAGCTAGATTATCACATGATCGAATTTGATGCACATCTATATCACCCTTCTTTTTAGTAGCTCATGTGAAGAAGAATTTAGGTGAAATGTGTTTTGTTCTATCTCCTTGATGTACCCTCCTCTAAGTTGAGCAATAAATGCGGCGTTATCCTCATCTGTAATTGTAGGAATGTCTTTGATTGATGGTAATCCACATGACTTTTGAATATGTTGAATAATTGATCTCAACCAAACACACTCTGCTTGCCTCTTCATGTATAGCGAGAATCTACGAGTGATTTGAAGATGTAGTCATCATAGTTTGCTTTATGGATTTCAGGATATAGCGGTTGTCACAATATGGAAATACATAACTGCATTTTGTGATCTTCCATTGTGTGGATTTGATAAATATCACAGTATCGGCATATCCAACCAATCATGACGTTGAATATCTTGGATAAAATAACCCAAGATCTATACTTCCATGGAGGTATCTCAAAATGTGTTTGATCCCATCCCAATGTCTCTTAGTAGGAGAAGAAGCGTATCTTGCTAACACGTTGACAAAGAAAAGTAATATATTCGATTGGTGTCTTTGTTTGCAAGATACATAAGAGCACCTATTGCACTTAGGTATGGAACTTGGTCCAAGAACTTCTTCCCCACTTTTTAGAGGCGAAATGGATCTTTATCAACTTCTAAAGATCGAACAACCATCGGGGGTAGTCAAAGGATGAACTTTATCCATATGAAACGATTGAGAATCTTTTCAAAGATATGTGGATTGATGAACAAAAATTCCGGATGCTAAATGCTCCACTTGTATTCCCAAGCGTAATTTTGTCTTTCCAAGATCTTTCATTTCAAATTCATCTTTTAAATAAGTAGCGAGTTCTTGTGAGTTCTTCAGAGTACCTACAAGATTCAAATCATCCACATATACAAAGAATGATGGAAAATCCACTTTGTGATTTCTTAATAAAACACATGGACATACTTGATCATTTATATATCCATCTTTTATTAAATAATCACTAAGTCGATTATACCATATCTGACTGTGAATTTATTTCAACCCATACAATGAGCGTTTTAACTTGATTGACTATATGTGACGGGGCCTTTGTGATTGACCATTTTCAATCCTTGAGGATTCTCATGTAAATCTCATCGTCAAGTGAGCCATATAGGTATATCTTTGTTACAACATCCATCGACGTGTTTCCAAACCTTCCATGGTTGCCATACCTATCGAAAGCAAAAAGTGACTCCATCCATTCTTTGGAGAGTATGTATCACGATAATCAATACCAGGTTTTTGTGAAAACCCTTGAGCTACAAGTCGGGCTTTATATCTCATAATTTCATTTTTCTCATTTTGCTTTCGTACAAATACCCATTTGTTTCCAACCGGGATTACACCCAGCGGTGTTATACTTCTTTTTTCAATAGAGATTGTAGCTCAGTTTGAATAGCATCTTTCTATTTTGGCCAATCTTTTCTTTTCCGACATTCTTCCACGTTTTGTGGTTCAGGATCCATGACAGGAATTAAAGTAATATCTGATGCTATAGAGAAAGCAAATATATCATCAATCATGTGTGACGCCCCCAAAATAGGTATACATCACCTATTCTGAGTCGTCAAATACATGGTACAGAATACAAATACAACTTAATAATACAACTATCGTGTACAATACCACAAAACATAAGCTGTGAGTTTGAATACAAATATTGTCTACTAGAGATTATACAAACTCAAAAGGAGTCCTCATTATAATTATTATCACACTATTTCACAGAATAGTGAGGACTACTAATGCTATCATCTGGCCCGTCACTCCGTTCCTCGACTAGTCCCTGCTACGTTCTCATTTCCTGAAGAGAACAATGAAAGTAAAAGGGTGAGCTCAACTAGCCCAGTTGAAAATATTATGACTAAGATAATGCAGATTATATTATCATTAGCCTTCAACAGTGTTAAACTGATACAATATAACAACCATCAAGTTTAACTGCAGCGGAACAAGCAATCCATTAAAAGAGTCAAGTAGAGAATAAAATCTACTATCTTTTATGATTTAAAAGGTTTTTCATCACTTTTATTCTTTGGAACTCGATTTTAATAAATAATCCACATCACCGAATCACCCCTGCACTACGGCCAAGGATATTCTTTAGTATCACGACCACAATTATCCATGCACTACGGGCCAAGAATATTTGTGTATTCAATAATGGTCATGATCATGTCAACAACTGTCCATCAATGCACTACGGGCCAATGAGGACTTTTACCACATCATTTGTAACATTACGGTCATGATTACACCGAATAATCCACGGTTATAATCATACCAAGTCCATCTATGCACTATAGGCCATGAGATGACTTTCAACAAAATATAAACATGAGGATGATGACAATGATATAAGAATTCAATAAAACAAGTTCAAGAATTATTTTATCCGGGAACTAATAACGTCCAAATTGTCAATATGATCATTTGCTTTGTAGAGTAAAATTCAAGAATGCTCGGAAGAATATTTTCATGAAAATCTTTGGATGAAGCGCAAATATCAAGGATATTTCACTAATTTCATGGAGTATAGAAGTCAAAACTTTAACCAATTTGAGTATAATAAGGAATGGAATAACAAAAGAAATCACCGGGCATGCGATAGGCCTGACATAAAAGAGTTATTCCAGCAGAATAATAAATAACGGAATCAGTCCGGCGTAAAAGCGCATGAGATAGGATATTCCACGAGAATAATAAAAAGCGGAATCAGTCCGGCGTAGAACGCATGCATGTGACGGGATATTCCAAATGAGAATAATAAAGGCGCGGAATCGGTCCCGTAAAAACGCATGCAGAATAGGATATTCTACAAAATAATAAAGAGGCGGAATCGGTCCCGGCGTAGAACGCATGATAGGATATTCCAAAGAATAATATAGAGCGGAATCGTGTGCGGCGTAAAAGCGCATGCATACATGATATTCCAATGTAATAATAAAGAGCGGAACCGGTCCGGCGTAGAACGCTTGACAGGATATTCCAGCATGAATGATAAAGAATGGAACAAATGTAAGAATTTCACCAAGTATAGGGTAGCAGCGTATCTGAGTTATTCTAACGAATAATAAAGAATGGAATAATGAAGTTCTCTTCATAAATAAGAAAGAAATAATACTCTCTACCTTTAGAAAAAGCTGGATCTTTGGAATAGTGAGGTAGTTGAGACTTTCTTCTTCTTTCTATAATTTCTCTCTATAATAATCGCTCTAAAGCTTTTGTGAATTGGTGATAAATGAAGGAAGAATGAGCTTCTATTTATAGAAAAATATAGTTTCGATAATTTCACGTTTTGGGGCTCAAAAATTTTCAGTACAATACCTCCAACTTTTCCTTTATTTTTAATTTAGTCATGGAAGTATTATCAAACTTGCACCACCTCCCCTAATAGTAAATAATGTGATTCAATAGTAAATTATATGAATCAATAGTTCTAGACATGTGAAAATACGAATTACAGTATAGTACCTCCATTTTTAACTTAGTCATGCAAGTATTATCAATCTTGCACCAACTCCCCTAATAGTAACAAGAATGTAAAATAATAGTATATACATGTGAATAAATATTTATAATCATGTGAAATAATAGCAATTAATTGCTCATTTATCCGGTTAAATAATTGGATTCGGGTCAATATAACCTCCAGGACATCAATTATTATCGAAATAATTGTCGATTTTCACTAACACAAATAATTCCAACACAATGACCCCATTTTATCAAAATATAAATTTGAAATTTCAAAGTTTGACTTTTCCCAAAAAGTCAACTGTTGACTTTGACCAAATAGTAAAAACTGGCAAATTTTGTGTTTATAGACTATGTTTACTAATTTCATCGTTCCGGACTCAAATATCACGTCCGCGTCTACAAATTCAACTCCGAACACAACTTCAATTTTAATAACATTCATCATTAATATTATAACTCACAATATTTATCAACGAGTCGTTCCAGAGAGAGAGGGGCTTTCCAATAAGGATTTCTCCCTATTGGCGCGCAATTAGGTGACCAAACCTCTCCTTGACAGAACTTCTAGACATTGTAATATTGCAATTTAATAATATGAATAACTTTGTCGTCTCAATTATTGATTTAATAAAATAACATATTATGCAGATGATACTACGACAATAATCGAATCAATAATATGAGAGATATGATGTAGCAATTACTGTAGCAATAATTGAGTATAATTGAGTGACTTCTCACGTAAGCATCAATAATCAATACCGTGTGTTACTATTCAACCACGCGTATTACTGTACTTTTACTACCGGGTAGTTCAACAGTTAACGGTAAAACTTCCGTCGTTATTTTCACAAAGTATTTTTGTAGTTTTCTCAATCCGACAATAATTCCATTGTGGGGGGTCCACCAATGATTGTGCCGTTGTATGAATATTCTCTGTTAAAACGAATATTCCCCGACCAATCGAATATTATATAACAACTTGCGTACTTTACAAAATTTGTAAATATTACCCACAACTATAACATTATATCAAATCCACACCATAATATTCAAAAATATATTTCGAGAAAATTTAATCTTTATTCAAAAAGTTGGGGTCTTACATCATGACTTTGCTTCGATCCCACATTTTCTCATCATGTACATAATTTATTGAGATCTCTTGGTGTTCATCTCTTATCTCTTCACTGAGATTTTGAACCTCTTCTCGCTATTTATTCCCACTCTTGGAATAAGTCTTTATACGGAAGCGGTTTGTACCTCTTACGGGGCTATTCCCACTCTTGGAATAAGTTTTACTTACGGAGCGGGTATTCTTCAGGATTCCCTTATTTGCTTTTGATTTTAGGTAGTGCAGTGTCTTTTGCACCAATCGGTCTTCCACGCTTACGGCGTGGTTTAGATTCTTCAATTACCTTATTCGTCAATTCTCCAGGAATTGATTTTTCAATAGGTATTTCTATCCTTGCTGGAGTATTCACTGCAGGTGTATGTGACTTTATCTATAAGACCCCAAATTTTTATTAATGAAATTAAAATTTCTTCTATTTATTATTTTGATATAGTAAGGGTTAATTTGATTAATGTGGTTAGTTATGGGTAAAATGCGCAAATATTTCAAAATAAGCAAGTGGTTATAAAATATTCATTATTATTTTGGGAATATTCGATTGGTCGTGGAATATTCATACTGCTTGGGAATATTTAAATATTTACTCAGTATGATCTTTTGTGGGCCCCATAACGGAAAGCGATTGGATGAAGAAAACGACAAATATAAGTTGTTTATAAATAACGGCGTAGTTGTTACCATTAATACTGTTGGAATACCCGGTGGTTAAAACAAACTAATACGCGTTGTTGAACAGTAGCACATGGTATTGCACCAATTATTGATTCTTACGTAAGAAGGCACTACTCAATAATTATTACAGTAATTACTATTCAGTATTTTTTTTATTGATTCAATAATTGCTGCATTGATATTTTATATTACTGTTATTTCAATAAATTGTCATTACACAGTATTTTCCATTATCGGAGCAATAATTAATATTATCTGAATAATATTATTGGATAACATTATTGGCAATGTCTAGAAAGTTACATCTAAGGAGAGGTTTGGTCACCTAATTGCTTGGCCAAGAAGGAGAAATCCTTATTCGAAAGCCCCTCTTTCTGAGAACTACTGGTTGCCAAGATCTTGTGATTACGTAATATTATTTGTGAATAATTAATTATTGATTTATATGATGAGGAAAATATTGATTTTATGTGGATATAGATGGAGAAAATTTTTAATGTGACAATTGTTGAAAATTAATATTTTATCTTTTTACGATAAAATAATTCATTTAAATATATTATTTTAATAATATATTATCGGTGATATTTTTATAATGAATGTGGGATATATGAGTATATGAGGAGGAAGAGTATTTTGTGGCATTAAATGTTTAACACACATTTTGTGTGTTGGTGGACACAATTATTAATAGAAATTTGATTATAGCTTTGTAAAATCGCCTTGGATTTGTGGATTTGGTCAATTTACATTTGGAATTTGAAAAAACTTTCTTCGTTAAGTTGTAGAGAATTGAATTTCCTATAAAAATTGCGTGATTCGAATTTTCCGGCAAAAGTTCTATTTATTGTGAATTATTGAAGTTCAAGCTCAAAATAATTAATTTTGGAAGTTTAAAATATTTAAAATAGGAAAAACGCTTTTTTTTTGTTTTGTGGGCAGCCCTAGCATGTGCAAGATAAGCTGAAATCAGTTGTCAAAATATGTGTAGAGAATTTGTAATATATATAATATTATTATATTAAATTTTCTACTTTGGTGTTATAAGCATTTTCTATAAATAGGGTCTTGGGTTAGAATTGAAAATTACACCGAAGCTGAAGTTTCTCTCTATATTATCGGCGTATTCTTGTGAGTATTTTGAGTATACTTTGAGTATTTCTATACGGTGCAAGTTCAAGTCATAGCCTATATCAGGTGTTTCAACTAAAGTACTTGTCTTTCGAGGTAAGGGATGATATTTTATTAGAAAATGATATTATTTTTTCAATATCATTATCTTAGAAATATTGGTTGAAAATTTTATCAAATTTGGAACTTTTTATGTTGGGGTTACTATTCATGAGTTCTTATTCACGAGTTACTATTCACGAGTTACTATTCATGAGTTCTTATTCACAATTACTATTCACGAGTACTATTCATTAAGCGTGAAGATGTTTTTTTTGTAAAATTTCTATCTTTTGGTGTCTGAGTTACTATTCACGATACGACTTTATTCACGAATCTGACTATTCATTCATAAAAATGAAATTTCTTCTTTTTGTCCAAAATATCTATTATGGATACTAGCTTTGATTGTATCCATGTTTTGATCATTCTTGAATTTTACTCCACTCGATTACTTATGAAGTATTTTTGAACTTGGATTGTTTAAAATACGAATCCTTAATATTTGTTCTTTTGTTTCTTTGGATTCGTTTCCTTTAAAATATTTTTCATCATCCTCGGTCCTAAATGATGATATTCTTGAATATCTTTGGCACGTAGTGCAAAGATGAATGATTTCTTGATGAATATCTTTGGCCCGTAGTGCAAAGATGAGCAGTGTTGAGATGAACATGATTAGGTGATTAATATCTTTGGCCCAGTAGTGCAAAGATGAGCAGTGTTTAGATGAACATGATTAATCGATGAATATCTTTGGCTGTAGTGCAAAGATAAATATTTGATTCAGATATATATTGATTGATGTTACTGAGGATAAAATATCGACGATGAACTTTTAAATTCATATATAGAAGATAGTAGTTTGCATTATCTACTTAACTCTTCTAATGAATTGTTGTTTCCATTGCAGATTGTTGATTTAAAAGCTGGTTGTCTATTGTATTCTATTAGATTTTTCCTGTTGAAGACTAACGATAATTTGTTGTATATTATCTTAGTCATAATATTCTTCTTGGGCTAGTTGAGCTCACCCTTTTCCTTTTTGTTCCATTTTTCTTCTCGGGAGGCGAGAAATGCAATCTTTAGTCAAGCTCGGGTATGGAATGAAGGTTTCTAGAGAGAGTTGTTTAGTAGTCCTCACCATTTTTGTAAAATAATGTATCAATAATTATGATGAGGATTTATTTGCGTGTGGATATTGTCTAGATGGCAATATCTGTATTTAAACTCACAGTTTATATGTTGTAATAATAAAGTTGTAGTTATTTCTATACCATGTATTTGGCGACTCAGAATGGGTTGGATGGAATGGACCTATTTTGGGGGCGTCACATTATCACTTTTCTAGCATCATTAAATGCATCTGGCATATTTGTAATATTTTAAAAATGAATAATTCTTTGAACTTCAATTTCATATTGTCCTGTACGAGGATCGAGTGAATTTAAATATGATGCATTCCATGATATTTCAGAGGGTTTTTTATTTAAAACTTTCCCTCCTCCTAATGTTGAAAATACAGATTCATCAAAATGACAATCTACATAACGTGCAGTAAAAACATCTCCAGTTAAAGGCTCAAGATATCTGATAATAGAAGGAGAATCAAAACCAACATAAATACCTATTCTTCGTTGGGCTCCCATCTTAGTTCTTTGTCGAGGTGCAATTAGAACATATAATCGCACTTCCAAAAACTTCGAAAGTGTGATATGTTGGGTATCGCCCAAGAACTAACTGTAGAGGAGAGAATTTATGAAGAGACGTTGGTCTTACTCAAATGATAGCTGCAGCATGAAGAATTGCATGACCCCAAACTGAGGTAGGTAAGTTAGCCCTTAACATTAATGGTCGTGCAATTAGTTGAAGCCTTTTTATTAAAGATTCAGCTAAACCATTTTGTGTATTAATATGAGGAACATAATGCTTAATAGAGATTCCAATAGTCATACAAAAATCATTAAAAGTCATTGATGAAAATTCAGCTGCGTTATCAAGTCAAATTGACTTGATTGGATGATCCGAGAACTGAGCCCATAACTTGATTATTTTAGCAAGAAGTTTTGAGAAGGCAAAATTTCGAGAAGAGCGAAGACAAACATGAGACCATCTAGTTGAAGCATCTATTAAAACCATGAAATATCGAAATGGGCCAGACAATGGATGAATAGGTCCACAAATGTCTCCTTAAATTCTCTCTAAGAATTTTGGGGCTTCTTTATAAACTTTTACTGGTGATGGTCGAACAATTAATTTTCCTCGAGAACACGTAGCACAAGAAAATTCACTACTAGGAAAAACCTTCTTATCTTTGAGAGGATGAAAGAGAATTTTCAATAATACTGACGCATCATAGAAGTACACGGATGACCGAAAGTCTTTCATGCCAAAGCATAAAGGATTTGGGATCTATGATTTTTGGAATCATAACATTATGAGACTCAATTGCTCTAATTTTCATAGTATATAATCCAGAAGAATTTGAATGAAGTTTTTCTAGGATATTCTTTTTTCCAAAAAAAGTAGAAGTGATGAGAAGATATTCATTATCATTTTCATTAGTTGTTTTAATGTGAAAACCATTCAGTCGAATATCTTTAAAACTAAGCAAATTTCTTCTTGATTTACTAGAATATAGAGCATCTTTGATAAAAACTTGTGTCTCATTTGGTAGCAAGAAACTAGCTTTTCCAAATCCCTCGATTAAATTTGATGTGCCAGAGATAGTTCCTACATTTCCATTAGCTTTGATCAGTTGTGAAAAATATTTCTCACTTCGAAGGATTGTATGAGTTGTTGCACTGTCTGCTAAACATATATCCTCCATATCCATTAAAAATGGCCTGACACATATAAAAACATAAATAAGAAAAGTTACATTTCAAATATAATTTTATTCATGAGAAACACATACCACATATAGAATGAAAACTAATAATATTATACATGCATGGTGTTTAATTAAAACAAGAAATTAAAAGACATCCCAAAAGATACTTTCAGAAGGTTCAGTAATATCAACAACCTTTTCCTTAATGTTGGTCATTGGTGGAACATCAACAATATTCAATTGATGATTAACAAAGTTTGTTTCTGCCTCCATTACTTTGTTCTTTTGAGACTCCTGGAATAAATTAACCAGATGCCTCGACGTACGACAGGTACGCGACCAATGCCTATTCATCCCACACCTAAAACAAACATCTAGTTTGTTCTTTATCTGTGTTACATTTTCTTTATTTTTACCCGATCCAGACACTTGCCACTTCTGGTGGCTTAGATTATCGCGGTTCTGGAATTTGTCGTTATGATGGCCTCATTTATTCTTTCATCCCCAAAGATTCTTATTATATGACCATCTCTTGTCACGTTTATTCTGCTGGAATGACGTGTTGTTAATATATGGCAATGGGGTAGCACCCGTTGGCCATACTTGATGGTTTTTCAACAACAATTCATTATTCTTTTCGCAACAAGGAGGATGACAACAAGTCACGAAATTTTGTGAACTTACTCGCCTCATATTGTTGTGATGAGAATCATGTTGGTGGAATGAAAAGTTGAGTGTTTTCTCTAACATTTGGGTTTGTAAACCTGGATCTCGCACAAAGCCAAAGTAGAGGTTATTCTATAAACATTGGAACTATATTCCGTAATTGATTTGTAATCTTGTAGCCTTAAATTAAGCCACTCAAATTTGGCATTAGGGAGAACAACCAATTTTTGGTGATCAAATCTTTCCTTCAGTTGTGTCCATAAAGATAAAGGATCTTTGACTGTTAAATACTTAGTCTTTAATCATTCATCAATATGGTGACGAAGAAAAATTATGGCTTTTGCATTTTGTGCCGAAGTTGCTGTATTTCCTGATTCAATGGTCTTTTCTAACTCATTTGCACTTAGGTGCAATTCTGTATCAAGTGCCCAAGCCAAATAGTTGTCTCCAGAGATTTTCAAAATAGAAAAATCTATTTTTGCTAAGTTTGCCATCTATTTTGAGTTAAAACACAATTTTATTATTTATTAAAACAATAAATAATTGCATGTATGATATATAAAAAAATAAACTAAATCACGACTTCAAGTGGTGATGAAGTGCAAATATAAATAATATAAATATTCTTATATTTATAATGCAAATGGATCTTCACCCGGCATGCGATAGATCGCATAGACATGTTATTCCAACAGAATAATAAATAATGGAACCAGGTCATGCGTAATACGCACACACAGGATATTCCAACAGAATAATAAAGAAAAGAATAACAGAAGAGTTTCACCATGTATGTGGTACTTCGCATATACAGGTTATTCCCATAATTTAATAAGCGGTAAAAAAGTTCCCACCAAGTCTTGTAAGATCAACAAGGATAAATGGTCCCTCTGTAAATAACATAATTTAAAATGGACAATAAAACATAAATAAAATTATATTATTGGTGGCATAGCCAAACCGGTAATATAATAATAAATTACAAGAATTTAATTTTACCGTCTCAGTTGGTTAGAGCTTCGTGCTGATAACGTGTTATAAAAATTTAGCGAAATATATAATATACTCTTATAATTGTTGCATAAATGTAAGACCCTAACTTTTTGAATAAAGATGAAATTTTCTCGAAATATATTTTTGAATATTATGGTGTGGATTTGATATAATGTTATAGTTATGGGTAATATTTACAAATTTTGCAAAGTACGCAAGTTGTTTTATAATATTCGATTGGTCGGAGAATATTCGTTTTAACAGGAAATATTCGTACAACGGCACAATCATTGGTGGACCTCCCACAATGGAATTATTGTCGAATTGAGAAAACGACAAAATACTTTTTTATGAAAATAACTAAGGAAGTTTTACAGTTAACTGTTGAACTATCCATTAGTAAAAAAATACGATGTCTGGCGTGGTTGCATAGTAGCACACCGGTATTGATTATTGATGCTTACATGAGAAGTCACTCGGTTATACTCAATTATGCTACAAGAATTGTTTGATCATATCTCTCATATTATTGATTCGATTATTGTCATAGTATCATCCGTGCATAATATGTTATTTTATTAAATCAATAATTGAGACGACAAAGTTATTCATATTATTAAATTGCAATATTTACAATGTCTAGAAGTTCCATCAAGGAGAGGTTTGGTCACCTAATTGCGCGCCAATAGGGAGAAATCCTTATTGGAAAGCCCCCTCTTTCCTGGGAACGACCTGGTTGATAAATATTGTGAGTTATAATATTAATGATGAATGTTATTAAAATTGAAGTTGTGTTCAGAGTTGAATTAGGAGACGCAGACGTGATATTTGAGTCCAGAACGATGAAATTAGTAAACATAGTCTATAAACACAAAATTTTCTGGAATTCACTATTTGGTCAAAAAGTCAACAGTTGAATTTTTTGAGAAAAGTCAAACTTCGAAATTTCAAAATTTATATTTTTGATAAAAATAGTTTCATTGTGTTGGAATTATTTGTGTTAGTGAAAATCGACAATTATTTCGATAATAATTGATGTTTGGAGGTTATATTGACCAATCAGGTATTTAACCGGATAAATGAGCAATTGATTGCTATTATTTCACATGATTATAACTATTTGTTCACATGTATATACTATTGTTTCACATTCTTGTTACTATTAGGGGAGTTGGTGCAAGATTGATAATACTTGCATGACTAAGTTAAAAATGGAGGTATAGATGGAGAGTACTTATCTTGTAATTCGTATTTTCACATGTCTAGAACTATTGATTCACATAATTTACTATTGAATCACATTATTTACTATTAGGGGAGGTGGTGCAATTTTCATAATACTTCCATGACTAAATTAAAAATAAAAGAAAAATTGGAGGTATTGTACTGAAATTTTTCGAGCCCTAAAACGTGCAATTATTGAAACCATATTTTTCTATAAATAGAAGCTCATTTTTCCTTCATTTCTCACCAATTCACAAAAGCTTTAGAGCGATTATTATAGAGAGAAATTATAGAAAGAAGAAGAGAAGTCTGCTACCTCACTATTCCAGTATCCAGTTTTTCTAAAGGTAGGGAGTATTATTTCTTTCTTATCTATGAAGAGAACTTCTGTTATTCCATTCTTTATTACTCTGTTGGAATAACTTTTGATCTGCTGCTACCCTATATTTGGTGAAATTCTTACATTGTTCCATTCTTTATCATTCTGTTGGAACATCACATGCTCATGCGTTCTCTATTAGGACTGATAAAATCTTTATTATTACATTGGAATATATCCGTGCATGTATGTTCTACGCATGGGACCGATTTAAATCTTTATTATTACATTGGAATATCACATCTGCATGCGTTTTATGTAAGACCTAATTTTATGAAATAAAAGTATTCAATTTTTTTACAATTACTATTCAAGAATGGTTAAATTGATAAAAGTTAAAGTTAAGGGTGATATATGAATTTTTTTTCAAAATACACAAGTGGTTATAAAATATTCATTGTTGTGGGGAATATTCGTTTGGTCGTGGAATATTCTTTACGTCGGGGAATATTAAATATTTGACTAGCGCAAATGACCATTTGTGGGCCCTATAATGAGAATAAGCTGTCGGATGAAGAAAGCGACAAAATTAAGTTTTATAAACAACTAGCGTAATCGTTCAAGAATTAACCTTTGTTGGAATACGGTTGGTAAAATAAAAATATGTCTGGCGTTGTTGCACTTGCGATGGCACCACGGTATTACAGTATTTTGAATTATTGATTCTTACGTAAGAAGACACTACTCAATAATTATTACGGTAATTATTATTCAATATTTTATTTTATTGATTCAATAGTTGCTGCGTTGATATTTTATATTATTGTTGATTCAATAATTATCACTGCACAATATTTCTCATTATCAGATCAATAAATCATATTATTTGAATACTATTATTAGATAGCATTATTGGTAATGTCTAGAAAGTTCTGTCAAGGAGAAGTTTGGTCACCTAATTGCGCGCCAGTAAGGAGAAATTCTTATTGGAAAGCCCCCTCTTTCTGAGGAGCTACTTTGGTTGTCATAATTATGATTCTGTAATATTATTTATGAATAATTAATTATTGATTTATATGATAAGGAAATATTTATTTGATGTGGATATAATGATGGATTTATTTATGTGGTTATAAATAAAGGAATTAATGTAGAGGTATTTTATCAGTATTTTTGTCGGAATGGAGGTATTAAAAATTAAATCTGTGTTTTTGAGATATATTGCGTGAGTTATAATTTTTAATCCGACCGTTGGATCGTTGTAATTTTTGGATATGTTATACATATATAAGTTGAGTATACGTCCACAAATTTTGAACCGTTAATAATGAACATATGATTTGTTATGAATTTTAAGAGGTGAATGATTCAGAAATTATTGAAGTATCCGAATTTAGCATTTTGGTGGAAAATTCTAGAATTGAGTGGGCCCCACTTGTGGTTGGTGAAGAAATGTGCTGAATTTTATTTCAAATGTGGTGGGTGGAAATAGTAGCAGGTAAAGCCATCAGGTTGCAGGTCAAGTCTGCTAAAATTTTCCTATAAATAGAGGGCTAAGTTAGAATTGAAAATCACACCAGAAACAAGTTTTCTCTCTTTCTCTCTCTAGATTATTGAGTGTATTTTGTGAGTATTTAGATACTTGGTGAGTTGATATTCATCAGTGCAAGTTTCCTCCAAATATATATCTCGATATCCAATGAAGTCTTTGCTTTCTTTTGAGGTAAGGGATAGTAAAGGATTTTTAAGTGTTATTATGTTTTTTTCGGTTTGTACTTCTTGACCTTTGAGAAAATTCTGGAAAAATTTGAAATGATATGTTGATGAGTTTTATTGATTGTGTCCAAAAATGTTGATTTTTGGATGTTTAGATTAAGAGTTATGAATTTTATGAGAAAAGACTATTTTAAAAGTAACGCCTTATAAATCCTTATGGTTAACTCCAAAATTGATGAAATTTTTATTGGGAGTACATCTATATAATATCGATTGTACTCTGTGAATTTTGGAATTTTGGATAAAAGTACAATTTATGATAAATGTCTAAATATTCAAGCGGTTTTAGCCATATGAAAAATAGTAAATGAATTTTAAAAATTCTAAGAAAAATATATGTTCAATATGGGACTATATTCTGATAAATTCCAGAAAAGAAATACTTTTGGAACTGATTTGGTTTTTTTCATGAAAATGGACTAGTTATGAATAAATGAGTTAAATATGTTATGTGAAGGAAGAAAATCGGAAAATATGATTTTATGGCTTGAGAATCATATATGTGGTATATGCAGATTTTTGATGAGGGTTTTGATTATTGGTGATGAAACCTTATAAGTTTGGCATTTTATGATGATTAAATGCATTATTTAGTAAAGTGTAAACAGTTAAAATAAATTGTTTATAAGTTTAAGAAATGTTATTCTTTCAATATCATTATACCGAAATATTGGTATGGATTTTATTGTAGAATTTCTACCTTTTGTGTCGGGATTACTATTCATGAGTTCTTATTCATGAGTTACTATTCACGAGTTACTATTCATTTGGGTACTATTTACTATAAAATTGGTTTTTTTTTCTAACCAAATTATAGTTGATTTATGAATATTACTCGGAGATTAAAACTATATATTGATTATATTGATTTTATTATCATATATAATATTTTTATAAGCCTCGATGTTGAAATTCTCTTTCACTTTGGAGTGTAAAGATGAGTAGATTATTGGTATGATCATGACTAGGGTTCTCTTTGGCGATAGTGAAAAGTTGAATTGTGATTTGGTATGATCATGACCATTGAATTTATAATTGAATATCTTTAGCTTAAGTGCAAAGGTGAATTGATCAACATGGTTATAATTATTGTTTATATAAATTCGAAATGATTATATATTTCTTTGAGATATTAATATCTTTGGCTCTGTAGTAAAAAAGATGAATTATTGATGAATATCTTTGGCGATAGTGCAAAGATGAAGCTGTTAATGAATATCTTTGGGCGATGAGTGCAAAGATGAAGCTGTTAATGAATATCTTTGGCCCGTAGTGCAAAGATGACCTGTTGTTGAATATCTTTGGCCAGTGGTGCGAAGATGAACTATGGATGAATATCTTTGGCCCGTAGTGCAAAGATGAATTTATTAGTATGATTATGAATAGGAACTGTGAGTTGGTATAACCATGATCTTTGATGTTTTAGGTAAAGACATGTGATGAAAATTACATTCATCCTGGGTACGAAGAGGAATTTAGAATCACAATTATGATCATGAGATATTCATATAATTATGGAAAGGAACTGTTGATTGATGTTACAGGGATAAAACATTGTTGGTGGACTTTTAACATGGAGAAGATAATAGACTGTATTGTCTATTTGACTCTTCTAATGGATTGCTCGTTCCGCTGCAACTATGGTTGAAATTTTTATCATCTACCATATGTTCTAAATCTCTGATTTGTTATTGATGAAGGTTATTGATAATTTAATTATCTTTAGTCATGATATTCTTTCTTCGAAGCTAGTTGTGCTCACCTTTTGCTTCACAATTCCTTTCGTGTAATAAAAGTGTATTTGGGTTGGAAATGGGGTAACAAAGGAATAGAGCGATGGTCTCTAGGCGTGGAGTTCTCCCTAAGCAGTATAGACAAGTGTGTTGTATACATCTTTTAGTAGTTATATTTGGTGAATCATATAGGAGAAAGTAACCCAACGTTGGAAGGGTGTTTTGCCACTATCATACAAGATGTCTAATGACATACAACCTCGTGTCATCATAGGACATGGTTGTGCTCATCCACTTGCTGAGTATATTTACGAGCACTACCTATATAATCTTGGTATTTGTTTGAAGTATAATTCTCAATTTGAGACAGTGGAGATAATGATAAGTCAAGAGAAGACTCACCATTGGGAAGAATATGATAGTAATCTTCTCATTTTTCTTTGGGGTCTATTGGGTCAACCAAAGATAATTCTGTGGCCATATGATATCTATCATAACCTAGAAGCATGGCCTCCCATGTACGAAGGTTTCTTTGAGCACTTTCCAAAAATTCTAATTTCTAAAACAGTTTTTGACAATACCTTTATGTAAGGTGTCATTGTGACGTGCTATCCACAATTGGGACATAAGTCACAGTTGGTATATATTTGTATCCAAACTCACAAAATATGTGTTGTTGTATTTTGTACGATAATTGTTGTAATAAAGTTGTAATTATTTTCTGTACCATGTATTTGGCGACTCAGAATGAGTTGGATGGAATGGACCTATTTTGGGTTCGTCACAGTTGGTATCGGAGCTTAGGGATATAATCTCTGGCGGAGATCGGGGAATTTAACTAGGAGGGGAGAGATGAGTAAATCCTTCGCTAGTGTGTCCTACCTAAGCTTATTTGTTGGTCAGTCATAATATCGGGATATTATGTGATATGTTAATTTGTTTAATTAACCCTTGTTTTATAGAAGTATTTGAGAATGGCTGCTGAGAATGTTAACAATGGAGTGAATGAGACCGTGGGGATACCTCTAATCACTAACCATGATAATGTGATTAGAGATATCCATGTGGTGAGTGAAGAATTGATAGTTGCACCCGAGATAGTCACAGAGGTAACAGCTGAGAGTGAGGAAGAAGAGGTACCTGAGGAGAGTTTATTAGAGGTATTATATGATCAAAATGTAGAATTTTAAAATCGTATTCATGAGTTAGAAGAGCAGGCTGAAGAACGACAAGCAGTCGTGGAACAAAAGGATGCAACAATTCAAGCTTGTGTTACCCGATATGTGATGCTTGAACATAAGCATTCTTTGGCAGAGTATAAGATGATAAAGATGGGAAAATAAAAAGAAGAAAAAAGCTGAGCGAGTAAGAATGAGTGATGCATGGGTAAAAGCCACACGACACGTGGATATTGTGGAAAGAGATGTCCGATCTAAGAAGGCTAAAATAGATGACATGAATTTTCTTTTTGGAAAGCAATTGGGAGAACCCAACATCGAGTTTTGAATTACCCTCATACATAGCGGTCAACCTGAATTCGATATGGATCAAGATTGATGATTGAGATCATGAAACAGAGTAATGACGAAGGCGATTGAGGGAGGAATATGTCTATAGAAAAATATATTCCAACGGTAGTGATGACGCCAAATGCTGCCCCAGACAAGTCAAAGCCGGGTAGTTCGAGGGATGGCGGTTGTCATGACTTCCTAACAAATGAGGAACCCAAATGAAGTTATCACGGGAGATGGAGAAATCATGATGACCGGGGAGATAGAATCTAAAATGGAATCAAGGTATTCTCAACTTTTCGAAATACCAGGTACGTAAATTTCGGGGACGAAATTTCATAAGGAGGGGAGATTGTAAGACCCCGAATTTTATGAAATAAAAGTATTCATTTTTTTTTATAATTACTATTCAGTAAATGTTTAAATTGATAAAAGTTAAAGTTAAGGGTGATATATGAATTTTTTTTCAAAATACACAAGTGGTTATAAAATATTCATTGTTGTCGGGGAATATTCATTTGGTCGTGGAATATTCTTTCTCGTCGGAGAATATTAAATACTGACGACCTTAAACCATTTTGTGGGCCCCATAATGAGAATAAGCGCCGGATGAAGAAAAGCGATAAAATTAAGTTTTTATAAATAACTTGCGTAATCGTTACAGATTAACACTATTGGAATACCCGATTGGTAAAATAAAGTAATACGCGTTGTTGCACAAAGAAAGCACTCAGGTATTACGGTATTTTGAATTATTGATTCTTACGTAAGAAGGCCTTTACTCAATAATTGTTAGAGTAATTATTCAATATTTTATTTTATTAATTCAATAATTGTTGCGTTGATATTTTATATTATTGTTGTTTCAATAATTATCAACGCACAATATTTCTCATTATCGGATCAATAATTCATATTATTTGAATAATATTATTAGATAGCATTATTGGCAATGTCTAGAAAGTTACATCGAGGAGAGGTTTGGTCACCTAATTGAGCGCTTGATAAGGAGAAATTCTTATTGAAAAGCCCCTCTTTCACAGGAGCGGCTGGTTGTCATAATTGTGATTCGTAATATTATTTATGAATAATTAATTATTAATTTATATGATAAGGAAATATTTATTTGATGTGGATATAACTGATGGATTTATTTATGTGGTTATAAATGAAGGAATTAATGTTGAGGTATTTTATCAGTATTTTTGTCGAAATGAAGGTATTAAAAATTAAACCAGTGTTTTTGAGATATATTGCGTGAGTTATAATTTTTTAATCAAATCCGTTGGATCGTTGTAATTTTTGGATATGTTATACATATATAAGTTGAATATATGTCCACAAATTTTGAACCGTTAAAAATGAACGTATGATTTGTTATGAATTTTAAGAGGTGAATGGTTCAGAAATTGTTGAAGTATCCGAATTTAACATTTTGGTGGAAAATTCTAGAATTGAGTGGGCCCCACTTATGGAAAATTCTAAAATTCTAGAATTTAGCATTTTGGTAATCATTCATCTTTGCACTACAGGCCAAAGATATTCATTTGTATCATCATTTAGGACTGAGGATGATGAAAAATATTTTAAAGAAAAGCGAATCCGGTGAGATAATGAGATCAAATATTAAGGATTAAGTATTACAATTTATCCAAGTTCAATAATATTCCGAAATAACCAATTTTGAAGCAGAATTCAAAAATAATGATCAAAACATAGATACAATCAAAGATAGTAACCAATAGACAACTTGGACAAAAAGAAGAAAATTTTATTTTTCGGAGAATAGTGCCGTATTCGTGAATAATGTCGTATACATGAATAATGCTGTATACGTGAATAGTAACCCCGACACAAAAAGTTCTAAATTTGATAAAATATTCATACCAATATTTCGGCATAATGATATTGAAGAAAATATCATTTAAGAAGAAGATAATATCCCTTACCTCAAAATATCAGTACTTTTGATCGAAATATCGGTATAAGGCTGAAGAAAACTTGCACTGATTAACAGAAACTCACAAAGTATCTAAATACTCACAAAATACACTCAATAATCTAGAGAGAGAAAGAGAGAAAACTTGTTTACGGTGTGATTTTCAATTCTAACTTAGCCCTATTTATAGGAAAATGTTGTTAGTCAAGTAGACTTAACTCGCAACTTTGATGGCTTTACCGCTACTATTCTCACCCACCATATTTGAATAAAAATCTCAGCACATTTCTTCACCAGCCAAGAGTGGGGCCCACCAATTCTAGAATTTTCCACCAAAATGATTTATAACTTTGATTTAGAATCGATCACCTCTTAAAATTCATAACAAATCATACGTTCATTTTAACGGTTCAAAATTTGTGGACATATACTCAACTTATATATGTATAACATATCCAAAAATTATAACGATCTAACGGTCGGATTAAAAATTATAACTCCCGCAATATATCTCAAAAAAACACTGGTTTAATTTTTAATACCTCAAATCCAACAAAATACTAATAAAACACCTCAGCATTAATTCCTTCATTTATAACCACATAAATAAATCCATCATTTATATCCACATAAAATAAATATTTCCTTATCATATGAATCAATGATTAATTATTCACAAATAATATTATAGAATCACATTTATGACAACCAGGCTGTTCCCAGGAAAGAGGGGGCTTTCCAATAAGAATTTCTCCTTACTGGCGCGCAATTAGGTGACCAAACCTCTCCTTGACAGAACTTTCTAGACATTGTCAATAATGTTATCTAATAATATTATTCCAAATAATTTGAATTACTGATCTGATAAAGGAGATACTGTGTGCAATGACGATAATTGAAACAACAATAATATAAAATATCAATGCAGCAATTATTGAATCAATAAAATAAAATATTAAATAGTAACTACTGTGACAATTATTGAGTAGTGCCTTCTTACGTAAGGATCAATAATTCAACAATACTATGCAATACCGTATGCTACTATGCAACAACACGTATTACTTTACTTTAACCACCGTGTATTCCAACAGTGTTAACGGTAACAACTACGCCGTTATTCAATTTTATCATTTTCTTCATTCGACTGTTATCCGTTATGGGGCCCACAATTGGCTGCGCCGTCGTACGAATATTCCTCGACAGAAAGAATATTCCACCGACAAAATAAATATTTTATAACCACTTGCTTATTTTGCAAAATTTTCATATATCACCCATAACCAAAGTTATTATATCAAATTAATACCTTATTATTCACAGCCTCGAAATTGACGTCCCCTCCTTATGAAATTTCGTCCTCGAAATTGACGTCACGACACGGTGTTTCAAAAAGGTGAGGATACCTCGCTTTCATTTCGATTCCAACTCCCCAGTCATCTCTTCAATAGCATGGTTTCTCCACAAAACCTTAACTTGTGGTATAACCTTCGGTGCGTAGGACATGTTCTTTCCTATCCAAGATCTTAACAGGTACCTTCTCGTGACGTTAAATCTTCACTATCTCAAATCTCGGTTCTAACTTCAATAATGTGGTTCGGGTCTTTAACATATTTACGAAGCATAGATATGTGAAAAACATTATGAACACGAGACATATTTGGAGGTAATGCGAGTCTATAGGCCACATTTCCTATTCGGTCAAGAATCTCAAATGGACTAACAAATCTTGGATTGAGCTTTCCTCTCTTCCCAAATCTTGTAACTCCCTTCCATGGTGCAACACGTAACAATACATGATCCCCAATATTAAATTCCACGTCCTTCCGATGAAGATCCGCATAACTCTTTTGTCGATCCTGTACCGTTTGTATACGTTGTCGAATCGTTTGGATCTTCTCTGTAGTTATGTCCCAACAATGTTACTTCACCCACCTCGTCCCAGTATACTGGAGAACGACATTTTCTTTCATACAACACCTCGAATGGAGCCACACCTATGCTCGCCTGATAACTATTATTGTAGGAGAATTCCACCAATGATAGGTACTTATCCCAACTCCCTTTGAGATCTAGGACACAGAGTCTTAATAGATCTTCTAGAGTTTGAATAGTCCTCTCTGATTGTCCGTCCGTTTGAGGATGGTATGCCGAACTGAATTATAAATCCGTGCCCATAACTTTCTGTAAGCTAACCCAAAATCGTGAAGTGAATCTTGGGTCACGATCCGAAACTATGGATACTGGCATGCCACGCAATCTCACAATCTCGTTCACGTACATACTAGCAAGACATTCAAGGGAATAAGTCTCACGTATGGGCAAGAAATGGGCAGACTTGGTTAATCTAACAACAATAACCCAAATCGCATCTATGCCTTGAGAAACCTTAGGAAGACCCGTAACGAAATCCATAGTAATGTGTTCCCACTTCCATTTCGGAATCTCAAGTGGTTGTAATGGACCCTTTGGCATTTGATGCTCTGCCTTTACACGTTGACAAGTTAAACACCTCAAGATAAACTCCGCGATCTCTCTTTTCATATTGCTCCACCAAAATGTATGTCGAAGATCATGATATATTTTGGTACTCCCAGGATGGATTGCAAACGGTGTGTTGTGTGCCTCCATCATGATTCTATGCTTCAAGTCAGAATCGTTAGGAACATAAAGTCTGGAGTTGACTCGAAGTATTCCTTCTTCATCGATTCTTGCTTCTGGAATAGCACCTTCTTGCACTTTCTTCTTCATACGCATCAGCTCCATGTCCGTAGCTTGAGCAGCTTTAACTTAATCGATTAAATTCGGTTCTACTCGCATGTTTGATATCATCACGTGGGTACTTGGAGCCTTCATCTCTATCTCCATCCTTTGCAAGTCATACAATATAGACCTTTGTGTTAACAACATTGCACTCGTACCCGCATATGATCTTCTATTTAATGCGTCAGCTACCACGTTTGCTTTTTCAGGATGATATTGGATGGTGTGATCGTAATCTTTCAACAGCTCGAGCCAACGTCGTTGCCGCATGTTGAGTTCCTTTTGGGTAATATTTGAGGCTTTTATGATCTGTATAGATCTCCACTTTCTCCCCATACAGGCAGTGTCTCCAAATCTTCAACGCGAAAACGATTGCTGCCAACTCCAAATCATGAGTAGGATAATTCCTCTCATATTCTTTGAGTTGCCGAGAGGCATAGGCTATGACTTTCCCATGTTGCATGAGAACACATCCTAACCCTTTGTCTGAAGCATCGCTGTAGATAACAAATCCATCCGAATCAGATGGTATTGTCAGAACAGGTGCCGAAATGAGTCTTCTCTTGAGTTCTTGAAAACTCTTATCGCAATCCTCGTTCCAACCGAATTTTATATCTTTACGAGTTAGCTGAGTTAACGGAGTAGCGGTTCGAGAAAATCCTTCCACGAATCTCCGATAATAACCAGCTAAGCCCAGAAAGCTACGTACTTCGGTCACCGACTTTGGTTGCTCCCAACTTTGTATGGCTTCAATCTTCATCGGGTCGACAGATACTCCATGCTTTAACACCACGTGTCCAAGGAATGATACTTCCTCAAGCCAGAACTTTCATTTTTTCAACTTGGCATACAACTTGTTATCACGAAGCCTTTGCAGTACCAGCTTCAAATGGTGCTCATGATCTTCACGACTTTTGGAATAGATGAGGATGTCATCAATAAAGACAACAATGAACTGATCCAAGTATTCTTTAAACACACGGTTCATCGTATCCATGAAAGCAGCAGGAGCATTAGTCAATCCAAAAGACATGACTAAGAATTCATAATGCCCGTCTAGGAGTTACAAGGCGGTCTTTGGAATATCCTCGGTTTTAATCTTCAATTTGATGATATCCGTAAGCTAAGATCGATCTTTGAAAAGAATTATGCTCCTTTGCAATCGGTCAAACAGGTCATCAATGCGAGGTAGCGGATACCTATTCTTGATAGTGACATGGTTCAACTCTCGGTAGTCAATACAAAGTCGCATATTCTCGTCTTTCTTCTTTACGAATAACACAGGAGCACCCCAAGGAGATGTACTAGGACGAATAAAACCGATGTCCAACAACTCCACGTAGTTGGACCTTTAACTCCACGAAGTTCAATAGAGCCATTCGATATGGGATTTTAGAAATGGGCTTTGTACCAGGTTCAAGGTCAATAAAGAATTCAATTTCACGTTCTGGGGGTAGACCGGAAAGTTCTTCAGGAAATACATTAGGAAATTCACTAACAATAGAAATAGTATTCAAATTTGACGTGTTTTTGTTCAAGTCCATGACATGGGCTAAGAAAGCTTGACATTCGTTTTTCAATAAACGAATAGCTTTATGGCTTGATATGACAGTGACTGATTTTAGTGGTTTGGTTGTTTGAATTCGCATAATAGGTTGGTTAGGAATATGAAAACTAACAACCATACGAAAATAATCAATTTTAGCATGATGCGTGGTTAACCAATCAATCCCCAAAATCACATCAAATGCAAGAATTTTCAACGAAATAAGATTTGACGCAGTAATGTGATGGTCGACTTGAATCATGCAAGATTTAAAAACAAGAGATGTAACGAAAGTTTTCTCTAACTGAGTCTCAATAGATAAGTCAAAGTCTAATTTCTCCGAGTCAAGTTTAAACGTTGAGCTGGCAGGAGAGATAAAAGAATGGGTAGAACCCAGATTCAATAAGGTATAAACTTCGCAAAGAGTTTATGATTAGCTTACCCGTGATCACCTCGTTTGGGTTCCTCGCGTTTTTGGCGATCCACGACAAACGCCCTTTCAGAACCAACAGACTTTAACTTGTCCGGATGACCTTTGGAGTCACCATCCTGTTGAACTTGGTTTCACAACTAGACAATCTCTAGCTATATGACCTTCCTTTCCACAGTTATAACACACCTTGGATTGTTGTGGGGGTTTTGGTGATGTGTCCCTCTTTCCGCATTTGTAACATGTGACCCGGTGGTCGTTCTCCTCCCCTAGAAACAGTTGATGTTGGTGCTGATGTCTTTACGCTATCATGAAGTTTATTTTTGGGTAAGTTGGTCAATTGGCCAATAGAATACTGACACACATAGAGCATCACCTGCGTGTCAGCACTCTATTGGTCAATTGACTAACTTACTCAAAAATGAACTTCATGCTAACCATTTCCTTCCAAGTATATCATTTCCAAGTATCCTCCAATTAGTATTCAACCTAGGCGTAAGTAAAACTAGGCATAATATTATAGAATACATTTTCACTGACCTCTTTGTTTCTCTGTGGGGGTGCTATGAAGGGCAAAATGCGTGAATGAGCCAATTGACTTTCAGCTTGCTCCAGCTTTTCGGAAAACTATCAACTGATGGTTTTCCAATGTCATGCAATTTTCTAACAATTTATGCAAATTACTATATCACCAATCAAGAAGCATAAAACACTATGTAAAAGTACCTAAATCTGATATTTGCCCTGCAACGTAGTCTCCATTACCAAGCAAAGGAGAAGAAGAGAGGGTATTCACCCAATACTTATTCCACAGCAGATCCAATAGGTGGCAATCAAGAGATGACTTGAAATATGTGATGTCCAATGAATAATACTGCATTAATGGAGATGGAAAAGTTGGCGAATGAAACCAAGAGTTTCTAAAGAAGCACACTTGACAAACATAATAACCTGTTTACTGTGCACTCCAAAGTCTTCAATCTTGTTCGGAGGAATGGTCTGGTATTCAGAGACAGGATCATATCCTTCTGGGTATGTCCGAAATGCCCCAATTTCAACTTTTCCAGCTGAAACAGTTCGTGTTGGATCAATAACAACTGCCAAGAAAGGCTCCTGAAATTGTTGGTTGAGCATTTGTGTTGAAACATCGATACCAGAAAGCCAGCATCCATAACCAGGATGAGAATGGTACCATCCAACAACGTTCTCCAACCGTCCTGCCTACAACAGAAGAATTCAAGAAAAGATAGGTCATACACTGAGGTTCAAAGAGCACCCACAAAGCTAAATTATTAGGACAGACATTCCTTCAACCTCCATAAACTATTTATGAACAATGGCAAACGTGAAAATAGGTACTTCAAACAAGTGCTTATAGCTGACAAGAGCACCTGCATATAACTTTTAGTAATGCAGCCTCATGAAATGTAATAGTAGTGATGTCAGTATGTCACCGAGTTTCAAGGATAGATAAACTAGCTCTTAAAGAAGTAATAGTTAAAACTAGCTACCGGTATACATGTCTGCTAATATGCTACAGAACTATCCCAGCAGACGCATAGGGATTCAATAGTGAAACGGAGTTACTTTCAATGTAATGATTAAACTTTTTCCAGTGATATTTAAGAAAATAAAATAAAGTTCACATATTTGCACAGAATTTCTAGAACTTATGACAGACTTATCAGAAGAGGCTGGCAATCAGCCTATAAAAGAGTTTAACTAAGAAGAGTTCCACATGTTGGAATTGTAGCTTCGTAGAGTCAAGATTGTTGTTGAAGACATGACACGGGTGATCCCTGTCTTTAAAGTCTTTATCGCCCCCATCACGATCAGTTTGTTAAGAGTTACAAACGATATAGTGAATAATCTGTGATGGTAATTCACAGAAAATTCTAATTAAACACTATTTTGTAGTAGTTATTTATTTGTAAGAAGAATGGAGAAGATAGAAGAAAAGTTCATTTATACAAATCTTCCATATAACTTCTCTATATACCATATGCATATCTCTTATGTATATATATCAGCCAGATTCTTAAACGGACTAAGCGTGCGGACCATTTGGCGGACTCATAAAAAAAAAAAGCACGCGGGTCATTTGAAAGATCCGGGTCAAAATGAAAGAAACAAACCCAGATTGGACTCTTGGGGTGTGAAAAAAGAAATGCTTAGAATTGGATGGAAAGAGAGGAGTTGGGTGGGGTTTACTGAAAACTCTTTTTTCTGTTCTGCCGCTTCGTCATCTTCCCTCTCACACTTCCAAGCTTTCTCTGTAAATCTGTTTCCCCGATTCTCTCTCCATCTTCCATCTTCTATTTCCCCGATTCTCTCTCCCTCACTCACAAAGAGCCGAGTCAAAAACGCTGCTCCGTATATATATTTAGGTTCTTGTTCGGTGTTCGATTTTGAATAAAAAGTTCAAGAAGTGAGATCTTCAATTAGGTTATGCTCGGATTAAGGTGAGAATCATGGGTTTCTTCTTACATTTAAGTTTAATTATGTTGGAGAGAGGAAATTTCCTAACTTGAACCATCGATATTTACGGTGCGGTTTATGCGTTTTTTTCCTTCTAAATTTTTATTTTATAAAAAGATTCAGTTTTAGAAAGTTAGCCATTAGTTTTATTTTGTAATGGACTTTAATATAATTTGTTCTTGAGATGACACTTTAGTGATTTGTTTTGTTGGAAACTATGTTTACTAGGATAAAAAATTGGTGAATTTGGATGCAATTTAACTTCTTTTTTTCTTTCTGGGGAATAATTGAACCTTTTTAAGATAGGAATAATAATTTTTATTTCTGTTTTGGGTAGTGATTGTACTCTAAACTAAAGGAGAAATTTTTAGTTGAGAAATATATATATAAAGTTCAATTTTTGTTAAAACAATTTTGTAGATTTTGAGATGATCTGAGGCTATGTTTCTATAAAAATTTTGCTATAAAAAATAATGTTGAGAATGGCATTCAGCAGAATGGCAGGTGTGATGATGATGATGATGTCACAAATGATTATAGTAGGAGGATTGAAAGCATTGATCAAAATAGACACCAAAAGAAAAGGAAGATATCAAGTTATGAATTTGCTCCTCGAGTTGCAGCACCATCAACAGTGGCTATTTCAAATTCAAAGCCATCTTATGGTGGGCGGAGCTCACTTTCAGACTGGACTGAACATGAGACGTTTATTCTGCTAGATGCTTTGGGGGACAGGTTTCTTCAGCGTGGGAGGAAGAGCCTTCGTTTAGAGGAATGGCAAGAAGTTGCAGGAGTCAAAAACTTGACAGGTCAGACGTTCAGTGTCGAAACCGTTGGAAATGCAGAAGACACAGATGTTGGAGAGAACACAGACTGAGATTGCAAAAAACGACAAGGAGATGATGGCCTATTCTTGTTTTTTTCTATCAATTTTTGCTGCATTTGTATTCCAGTGATGACCAATTTCAAGTTTATAGCAAATAAACTATCCATCTGTTTTTTGTGCTGGTAAATTTGCCCAAGTAGGAGCATGAGTAATTTTATTGGTCTCTGGATATAGCTTCATAGGTCCATGTAATTTATAACTGTTAATGAAGGTTGCAGGGGTTCCGTCCCAATCAGGACCATAAATATCAAAAACTATTTACTAACTAAATCATTTTATTTAACAATAGTGTTATTTTATTTGAATCCTAGCTGCAAATTTATATTGTCGGTCAATCTGATAGTAGAATTTGATCCATCTTATAGTTTCATATAGCACAAAATCCTTCGTGGTACAATTCATAGTCCTATCTCAGTAGATTCAAGCATCTCAAAACTTGGAACCACCTTGAGCTTACGAGCAGTAGCAGCAACTGTATACCTCTGAAGACTTCATCTTTTCACAAGTCCAAAAACAATTGAGATGCTATAGAATTTTTACCAAGTACATCACATTGTACATGTATATCACAACCATACATTATAAAAGGGAAGAAAAAGAAGAAAAAAGGGAAGAGGCAAGCTTTGTCACTTCCAATTTCCAAAATGTTTGATCATTACAGCATATACCCGAGCACTAGAAGATCCACAATTCTCCTTTAATTCTTGAAATAACTCATTTGCAGCTTCATACCTTTCTCTACTCTCTTTTTGTCTTGCAGAAACATTGACGTAACACTTTCTTTTTCTCACAATGAATTCTTATTGATAGCGTCTCCAAGAACAGAAGCCTTGTCCATCTGGTCATGGAAATTAACAGGAAACAGCTTGAAAAGTCATATTCATATTTACATTCACCTTGGGATTAAAAATACAACCAAAAAATGAACATTAGTGTGATTAGAGTATATAAGCTTGTAAGTTGTATCACAGACATTTATGGGAACTATCCAACATTCAGTGTAGAGACAGAGTTTAGTCTCATAATTAAGATAATATCAAAGAATAAGAAAACAAATGAGTCCGAACACATAAAACTTTACAAACCAGTTGAAACTGAGCAACTGAAAAATCATGCCACAGAATTCAACTGTATTTGATCTACTACCCTCTATGTTTTTTAACTAGGAAGCCATGACCCTCTATAGTGGAGTTACAAGTCTCTGTATCTTTGGAGCTTTACTGCACTTCTTCCCTGTTATATCCACACACAGGTTATTCCCTGTTATAACCCCCAATCCTTAAAATAGTGGTAGCAATCACAAGTCTGATGATAACAGCAAGTAGAACCAATTAAAAGAGTATTAAAAGTATGTCACATTCATTCATCCAAAGAGGAGAATATGCTATAGAAATAAGAAGTAAACTTTAAGAGGAATGAAATAATTGAATTCACGAAGCTATAGAGGTTAATAGGTACTACAGAACTATGTAGCAAGCAAAATTGCAGTACCAAATCATAAATTGGACACAATAATTTTGCAGATTATAGGGTTTGGCCCTTATTAAGTAAAATTTATAAAAAAGCTATTATTGAACACCAAATCATAAATTGGAATGAATCTATCCTGATATCAACCCATAAAACAAGAAAATTATCACCCAAATTTGTTACCTTGGTATAGAATCGACGAGGAAGGGACAAGGGGCCGATTCTTGCGAAGGCGTCGATTCCTCGCGAAGAGAGAGGGAGAAGGCGTCGATTCCTCGCAAAGAGAGAGGGAGAAGGCAGAGATTCCCAAGGCTTAAAGAGGGAGAAGGGACCGATTCTCTTTCGATGGACCCGTTACCAGTTTTCGCAATGAGAGAGGAAGGTGAAAATTTTCAATTGGCGTGCTTTTTGGATGATACAGAGAGATAGGGAAGAGCGATAGAGAGAAGGGTGTGAGTCCGTCAACTTAGTCCGTCATTTGAGTCCGTCTAAGAATGGGACTCGTATATATATATATATCTATATAAACACAAACACACATATATAAGTTACATTATAACTATTCAATTATATATTTAACTATACTTATTAGTACTAATTATGTAAGTTACATATTAGTAATAATTAGGAGTTAAATAGAATTTGAATAGTCTTACTATTTTCCTTTTGTTCCAAAATAAAATAAACTTCTATTAAATGAAACTAAAGAAAAATAGTTTTATTAAACAATCTTCTATCAATCCCCCACTTGTTTGGAAAAACTACTTTTCATCCAAACAACTTTTTTATCAAACAACTCCAAGGCATGTGTGCATAAAAGAATGTGTGACGAACATTGAACATTCCCTTAGTGTAAACAACTCAAAGTCCCATCGAAGTTGAAGGTGTCCGTAGATTGAATGTGACGCCCCCAAAAATAGGCATACATCAACTATTCTGAGTCGCCAGATACATGGTACAGAATTCAAATACAACTTAATAATACAACTGTCGTGTATAATACGACAAAAAATAAACTGTGAGTTTGAATACAAATATTGTCTACTAGAGATTATACAAACTCAAAAGGAGTCCTCATTACAATTATTATCACACTATTTCACGAGAATAGTGAGGACTACTAATGCACCATCTAGGACCATCACTGTTGTTCCCCGACTAGTCCCAAATTTACGTTCTCATTTTTCTCAAGAGAACGGTGAAAAAGAAAGGGTGAGTTCAACTAGCCCAATAAGAAATATTAAGACTAAGATAATGCGAGAATAATTTATCGTTAGCCTTCAACAATGTTAAAGCGATAAAATATAACAAACATCAAGTTTAAGCATAATGAACAAGCAATCCATTAGAAGAGTCAAGTAGGGAATAAAATCTACTATCTTCTATGATTTAAAAGGTTTTTCATCACTTTATCACTAGGACTCGATTTTAATAAATAATCCACATCATCGAATCCCCTTGACTCGCTACGAGCGAGGATATTCTTTAGTATCACGACCACGAATTATCCATGCACTACGACTTAAGATAATCATATTTTCATCAACGGTCCCGATCATGCCATAAAATAATTCATCTTTCAGACTACGACCAAAAGAGAATCCATAGCCATAATCATACTAAAAAGCGTCCATCAATGCACTACGGGCCAATGAGGACTTTTTCCACATCATTTGTAACATTACGGTTATGATTATACCAAATAATCCCTGGTCATAATCATACCAAGTCCATCTATGCACTACAGGCCACAGATGACTTTCAACATAATATAAACATGAGGATGATGACAATGATATAAGAATTCAATAAAACAAGTTTAAGAATTAGTTTATCCAGGAATTGATAACGTTCAAATTGTCAACATGATACTGCTTTGTAGAGTAAAATTCAAGAATGCTCGGAAGAATATTTCCATGAAAAGATTTGGATGAAGCTTAAATATCAAGGATATTCCACTAATTTCATAGAGTATAGAAGTCAAAACTTAACCAATTGAGTATAATAACGAATGGAATAACAAAAGAAATCACCATGCATGCATGCGGTGCTTACGCAGTACAAGTTATTCCAACAAGATAATAAGTAACGGAACGGAAGTCAAAGTAAATTGCGATCGACAAGATGTTCCAACAAAATAATAAAGACGGAATCAGTGTCCCACAGAACGCATGCATGTGATATTCCAATAGAACAATAATAAATATGGAACAAGGTCCTGTAAACGCTTATGAGACAAGATATTCCAATGAGAATAATAAAGACGGAATCGAGTTCTACAGTAAACGCATGCATGTGATATTTCCGGAGAATAATAAAAACGGAATAATAGAAGAATGTCACCAAGTATAGGGTAGCTCGCGTATACAGGTTAGTCCAATAGAATAATAAAGAATGGAATAACAGAAGTTCTCTTCTTGAATACAAAAGAAATAACACCACTTACCGTAAAAGAAACTGGATATAGGAGTAGTTAAGTAGCAAGCTTCTCTTCTTCTATATATTTTCTCTCTATAGCTTCTCTCTATGATTTCTCTCTATAATAAGTGATCTATAGCTTTAGTGAATTGGTGAGAAATGAAGGAAGAATGAGCTTCTATTTATAGAAAAATATAGTTTCGATAATTGCACATTTTGGGGCTCGAAAAATTACAGAACAATACCTCAACCTTTTCTTTTATTTTTAATTTAGTCCTGCAAGTACTATCAAACTTACACCACCTCCCCTAATAGTAAATAATGTGAATCAATAGTTCTAGACATGTGAAAATACGAATTACAGTATAGTACCTCCATCTATACCTCCATTTTTAACTTAGTCATATAAGTATTATCAATCTTGCACCAACTCCCCTAATAGTAACAAGAATGTGAAACAATAGTATACACATGTGAATAAATAGTTATAATCATGTGAAATAATAGCAATCAATTGCTCATTTATCCGGTTAAATACTCGATTGGTCAAAATAACCTCCAGACATCAATTTTTATAGAAATAAATGTCGATTTTCACTAACACAAATAATTCCAACATAATGAAACTGTTTTTATCAAAAATATAAATTTTGAAATTTCGAAGTTTGACTTTTCCCGAAAAAGTCAACTATTGACTTTTTGACCAAATAGTAAAAACTGGCAAATTTTGTGTTTATAGTCTATCTTTACTAATTTCATCTTTCCGGACTCAAATATCACGTTCGCGTCTCCAAATTCAACTCTGAGCACAACTTCAATATTAATAACATTCATCATTAATATTATAATTCATAATATTTATCAACCGTCGTCTCCTGTGAAAGAGGGCTTTATAATAAGGATTTCTCCCTATCATGGCGCGCAATTAGGTGACCAAACCTCTCCTCGATGTAACTTCAGACATTGTAAATATTGCAATTTAATAATATGAATAACTTTGTCATCTCAATTATTGACTTAATAATATATCATATAATGCAGATGATACTGTGACAATAATCGAATAAATAATATGAGAGATATGATGCAACAATTACTATAGCAATAATTGAGTATAACTGAGTGACTTCTCACGTAAGCATCAATAATCAATACCATGTACTACTATGCAACCACATGCATTCTTCGTACTTTTTACTACCGAGTAGTTCAACAAGATAACGGTGAAAACTTCCGCAGTTATTTTCAATAAAATACTTTTGTCGTTTTCTCAATTCGACAATAATTCTATTGTGGGGTCCACCAATGATTATGCCATCGTACGGATATTCTCCGACAAAAAGAATATTCCCCGACCAATCGAATATTATATAACAACTTGTATACTTTACAAAATTTATAAATACTACCCACAACTATAATATTATCTCAAATTCACACCATAATATTAAAAAAAAATATTTCGAGAAAATTAAACTGTTATTCGTAAAATTTGGGATTTTACATTGAACCTCTACTTCTATATATATATGATATGACCGGAATTGTCACACACACACAAAATCCTCCTACCACGGTGAGTATTCTCAATTGCTTTGCTCTAATAGGTCCATGCGCAATACCTTGTTTCATGAACCTCTAAGAGAGTAAACCATAACCCTCTATAAGAAGCGGCTCCACTTCTAGTTCATATAGGCAAAGTGTTTCACAAGTGTTTTTGTTGTTAAGAACACAACAACTTTGTTAAGAGTATAACTCAGCCTCGGTCGTGCAACAGACGTTACTATCTTAAACTACATATGGAACCACATCGATAGTAACACAGTCAGCAACTGTGACTTATTTTTCCCATTGAACCTATAAACTAGGGGTAACCTAGGAATAGGTTAGGTACTTCCCATCACCCCTGACTCTAAGTGGTTTAAGTTCCATATCACAAGTAGTTAAACTTATTAAGCTTTCGTCAAAGTCTTAGTAAAAAGATATGTCAAGTCGTCACTTGGCTTTCTCATAGACAAAAATTATGATACCTTCTTGTATCAATTGTCTAACAAAAATATGTTTATGACCAACATGTCAAGACTTACCTTTAAAGGTAATCTCATATGCTCTATACAAAAATAATTTTATTATCACAATATAATGAACAAAACAATTTTGGAAGTGGCCACAATTTGATGTTTCAACAACAAATTTCGATTCCAATTGTTTTCTGCATCATATAAAGCAATAGTATTACTTGAACTAAATTATACCCTTCACAAAGAGTAATATATCCACCAACTTGTGGAAATATAAGAATATATTCACCTACTTGTGAATATTTTCTTACTTAATTAATCAAGATCACTACTAACTATGAAAGATTAATAACATTAGATACATATTGTGAAATGGGAAATACTCATTTGTTTCTTTCTCGTCTAAAACACAATACCCAAGATTGGGTCATAAAAATTCACCTACTTGTAAATTTATAATTTTCCTCACTAAAATATAAGTGACATTTATGTGATCTATTAAAACATTGATAAATCTAACAAAAACCAATTTTAAATCATTGATATACCAAGTTTAATACTGTAGGTACTATCTGATCTCGTGCATTGCATAGTAAACATAAGGCTCCCATTAGCGCATATGTACATCAGATTTGCAATAGCAATATCAGAATTAATTTCCAGTGTACCACCACTATTAAAGAATTATTAAATTCTTTAATCTCATTATCAAACTTAGTTCAGTATAGCCCCTCAATACAATTGAACTGGTTTAGTTGAAATTCTCACTATGTTTTCACATGACAATAAGATAACATCTATTTTACAAGTCTTTCAACATAAAGACAAAAATAGATATTTCTTAAACTCGTTTACGTTAACAATACTATGTAAAATGATCAACATATCATTAATATACACAAAAACTCACATTATAGTTTATACAATTATATTGTTAGTGTAAACATATAAATAATTCTATATATGATAGAATCTCAAGGTAAATATGTACATATTATCACCTAATATGTATCCATTTTAATATTTATAACTTAGTTTCAATCTCACTATTGAACTAAATCACAATACATATTTTGGATCATATTTAGGCTAATAAAATAGGTATTTTATTTATCAAATTATTATATTGATTTCCTTCACCAAATCAATATTGTTCTTTCTAGGTTAAGTTTATAACTTTGTAGAACCTTAGATAATTAATTAAGTGAAATAAGTTCACACATCAATATTATTCAAAAGTTTGTGTTTCAAAGACTTTCATTTCATAAGACTACAAAATCAAATTGAATTTCACAACAAGAAATCCAACCTTACTATTTCTTACATAAATAAAATTATGCTCCAAATAGTTCAAAAATCAAAGGTCAAATTTAGTCCATAAATAAAAATCTTAAAGAATCACCCCCACATTTTCAAATAATTGATATCTCATTGAATAATTTCACTTCACAATATTATGCTCACCATTTAAAATAAATTTTAGATTAATTGACATTTTATGTGACAATGTTCCTATAAATATTACTTCCATATGAGAATATTAAGGAACACTTCTCAAAACAAAAATAAGTTCTTGTATATTTTATGTATTAGTTATTCATATATAGATTGCTTCAACATAAGAATCTTTTAGAATACCCCCACATAAGAAAACAAGCTCTTATTTTCTGAATTACATAAAATATCAAATCCAAAAATTATTTAACATGAGAACTTAAAATAAAATTATACATGTACATTTTTCAAGTATACCAACACGTAACACTTGACTCTATGTAAATAGTATAAAATTCATTATATACAAATTATAGCACAACTCATTATATTGCACAAATTTATTTACATATAAATCATAAAATATAAAAATTTATATTTACTTTCTAAGAAATTAATTTATCACAAATTAAACAAAATTAATTTATGTAGAAAGTAAATAAAATTCACACACATGAATTAGTATATCCTCGAGTATTTTCTTGTCCCAACTTAGACATGAAATACCATAAACATTATATCTTTTGAAAATTATAAATATACAATTCAAGACAATTATCATAATAATATGAAATACTTGAACTTCACTATATTTATAAAGTCAAAAAATAAAATATTTACCTCAATTAGAATATACAAAATTCATATGATCACATAAAAATTTACTACTTCTTGGACAAGAAGTACACATAAAAATAAATCAATAAATACCAATTATGATTATATCAAAAACACTACGAATATCATTTCTAAGTATTTTCTCAACATCAAAATCATATTGTATACAAGATTTACTAAACCAAATCTACTTCTACAATATCTTGTCTAACTATTAGTTGATATATAATTTATTATCCACAAACAAAGTAATTTATCTCAAAATTCATGCATACAAATACCAAGTAATATTACACACTAATATTACCTCAAACTTTCTATGCATAATTTTGTTCAAGAAGAACATAAATTTACTTTATTCTCAAAATTAATAAATTAATTTACAACTAATTTGTTATACATAGAGACAAGTAAACTTCTCAAATTTTACTACAACTTTCTCATAATAAATTAATCTCAATTAGTGTATAAGAAAAATAATTGTCTCAAATTTCATACATACATACACACATCATAATATTGTATCTACTCATAAAATATTATAAACAAAATACATATGTACAAAATTAAATTTATTCCATCATGAACAAAAATTTAATAATTACTTTTGTGAGACCCCAGATTTTATGAATAAATATTTAATTTTCTCGAAATAAATTTTTTAATATTATGGTGTGGATTTGATATAATGTTATAGTTGTGGATAATATTTATAAATTTTGCAAAATAAGCAAGTGGTTATATAATACTCGATTGGTCGGGGAATATTCATTTTAACAGGGAATATTGTACGGCAAGACAATCATTAAGTGGACCCCACACGGAAGTATTGTCTTAGTTAGAAAATGACAAAATTATCTTTATATAAAAAAATACTTGGCGGAGAGGTGTTACTGTTAAAAGCGTTGAACTACCCGGTAGTAAAAAATACAAGAATATATCGTGGGTTGCATAGTAGCACACGGTATTGATTATTGATGCTTACGTGATAAGTCACTCGGTTATACTCAATTATTGCTACGAGAATTTACGCATCATATCTCTCATATTATTGATTCGATTATTGTCACAAAGATTATCTACATAATATGATATATTATTAAATCAATAATTGAGACGGCAAAGTTATTCATATTATTATTTGCAATATTGACAATATCTAGAAGTTCTGTCAATGAGAGGTTTGGTCACCTAATTGCGCGCCAATAAGGAGAAATCCTTATCGAAAAGCCCCCTCTTTCCTGGGAACGACCTGGTTGTTAAATATTGTGAATTATAATATTAATGATGAATAAGTTCGTGTTGATTAAAGATGAATTTTATAGTTCCATTGTGTTGGACTTATTTGTGTTAGTATAATTGATGTCTGGAGGTTATATTTATTCGGGGCACTTTTCGTGTCGAAGTACTATTCACGAGTTAGTATTCACGAGTTACTATTCATGAGTTACTATTTATGAGTTACTATTCATGAATTACTATTCATGAGTTACTATTCAAGGGGTACTATTCACTCGTAAGATATATTTCTTTTCGGTCCAAATCATTTTTGGGTACAATATTATTCCATGAGGAGATGTGCTAATTTTTAGAATAGTTGGTTGAAGATATAATAGTAAATCAATATGGATCATTTGGTGGAAAGTTATAATAGTAAATCAATATGGATCATTTGGTTTAAAGTTTTAACGAAGAAATCGGTATGGACCGTTGCTTTAAGTTTTAATAGTAAACCAATATGGACCGTCCGTTTAAAAGTAAATCAATCTGGACCTTTCATGAATTAGTTACTATTCAGTCCATTCTCCTATAAATAGAAGTTCATTCCTTCATTATTTCTTACGAATTCACTGAAACTCTAGAGAGAAAGAAGAAAAGTATTCTGCTACTTCACTACTCCAATATCCAGTTTCTTCTAAGGTAAGGGATATTATTTGTTGTACTCGTAAGGGGTATTCTTTCTTTCTTATTCGTGAAGAGAACTTCTGTTATTCCATTCTTTATTATTCTGTTGGAATAACCTGTATACGCGGATACCCTATACTTGGTGAAATTCTTCTGTTATTCTATTCTTATTATTTTGTTGGAATAACCTGTTTATGCAAAGTACCGCATATATGGTGAAATTATTCTAATATTCTGTTCTTTATTATTTTGTCGATATATCACATGCAATGCGTTTCTGTGGGACACGGTTCCATTATTTATTATTACATTCGAATATCCTCGCCTACATGCGTTTACTTGTGGGACTTGGTTCTATTATTTATTATTACGTAGAATATCCTATACGCGTTTTCTGTGGGACCGGTTCTATTATTTATTATTACGTTGGGAATAAACTCGTTTGTCGGTGTGCGATCTATTACGCATGGTGAATCCTTCTATTATTCCATTCTTTATTATTACATTTGGAATAACGTCTCATGTGGATTACCACATGCATGGTGAATGATCATTTGTATTCATTCCTTATTAAATTGTGGAAATGATCTCAGATATCGTGGATTCTGCTTTGGCGGTGAAAATCCATTTGCGATTTCATATATTATATTATACTCGGTTGGTTAAAGCTTTGACTTCTATACTCCATAAAATTAGTGGAATATCCTTGATATTTGCGCTTCATCCAGTATCTTTTCATAGAAATATTCTTCTGAGCATTCTTGAATTTTACTGCACAAAGCATTATCATGTTGATAATTTGGACGTTATTGAGTTCAGGATAAATTAACTTATAAATCTTTAAAATTTATTCTTAAACCTGTTTTATTGAATTGTCATCATCCTCATGCTTATATTGTGATGAAAGTCATCTTTGTCTTACGTGCATAGATGGACTTGGTATGATTATGACCAAGGATTATTCGGTATAATCATGACCGTAATATGACGAATGATGTGGTAAAAGTCCTCATTGGCCTGTAGTTCATTGGTGGACAGTTATTGGTATGATTATGACCAAGGATTATTCGGTATAGTCATGACCATTGATGATTATATGAAAATCTTTGGCCGTGGACCAGGGATGATTCAATTTTATTTATTATGCTGAGTCTCAACGATAAAGTTGATGAAAAACTTTTTAAATCATAGAAGACAGTAGATTTTATACTTTACTTGACTCTTCTAATGGATTGCTTATCCTGCTGCAGTTTTTGATCTAAAACTTGTTGTCTACTATATTCTATCAGTTGTTATACTGTTGAAGGCTATTGATAATTTATTCTGCATTATCTTAGTTATAATATTTCTTACTGGGCTAGTTGAGCTCACCCTTTCTTTCACTGTTCTTTTCAGGAAATGAGAACGTAGCTGGGACTAGTCCGGGAACAGAGTGATGGTCCTAGATGGTGCATTAGTAGTCCTCACTATTCTGTGAAATAGTGTGATAATAAATGTAATGAGTACTCCATTGAGTGTGAATATTGTCTAGATGACAATATTTGTATTAAAACTCACAGCCTATATTTTATCGTATTTTACACGACTGTTGTATAATTAAGTTGTATTTGTATTCAGTACCTTGTATCTGGCGACTCAAGATGGGTGATGTATACCTGTTTTGGGGGCGTCACAGTTGGTATTAAAGCTTAGGGATATGATCCCTGGCTGAGATGTGAGACAAGAACTAGGAGGAGAGATACGGGGAATTCCTTCGCTAGTATGACCTACCTAAGTTTATTTGGTATTTAACTGGTCGGTTAGAGTATAGGGATAATATGTGATATATTAATTAACCCTTGTTTTGTGGCAGTATTTGAAAATGGCATCTGAAAATATTGAGATCAGCAATGAAGCACATGAGACCGTTGAGTCACCGACGATCAATATCCAGGATAATGTGTAACAGGAAGACAATAATCCTCAGGTAAAAAATAACACTGATGAAATGATGAACGATGGGATGTTCAGAGGCTTTATGCAATTCATGAAACATCAGGCGAGAGAGACTCATATTCATAATGCAGGTGGAAACAATGGCAACCCACGGTCGGTCACCGCTAAGCAGTTCAAGGAGCTGGGACCATCAGAGTTTTTGGGAAAGCCGGAACCACTTAAAGCAGAGACGTGGTTAAAGCAGATCACCAAGATATTTGATGTCTTGGGATGCTCTGAGGAGCAAAAGGTTCCCTTTGCCACCTTTATGTTGCGTGAAGAAACAGATTATTGGTGGGAATCTGTAAAACGTACCCAGCCTAACGCAGTCAAGATGTCTTGGGAGAAGTTCTAAGAGCAATTCAACGACAAGTACTTTCTCGAAAGTATTCGTCACATGAAGGAGGTGGAGTTTATCAAGTTGGAGCAAAACCATATGACCGTGTCGCAATACGAGGCTAAATTTGCGGAGTTATCCCGGTTTGCATCCCATTTGGTTGATAATGAGGAGCGAATGACACGAATGTTTTTAAGAGGTTTGAAACCGGAGATACGTTAATATCTTATTTCTCATAAACTGTATTTGTATTTAGATGTTGTAAATAGGGCTCAGTTATTGGAGCGCGATAACGGGTCAATGCAACCAAGAGAAAGTAGCCGACGGAATGAAAATACCAGTGTTAACAATCATTGAAGCGGTGACAACAAACGTGGAGGGAATCAACATGCCAGAATGGTAACCACTTCGATGGTAATCATGGCCAAGATAATAGAAGTGGAAATTTCAAGAAGAGAAGGTCATTTAGCTCGATTTTGTCGTATAGTGAAGTCAAGACTAGTTGGGGGCGGTGGCACCAAAGGCGGATACGGACAAAAAAAGTCTGTGGTTTCGGGAAGAGCATTTTCGTGACTTAAAAAAAGCGAAAGTAACCCAAACGAAGTTAGCACGTGTTAGTTAATTATAAATTTTTGTGAAGTCTATACCTTATTAGATACCAGTTCTACCCATTCTTTTATTCCTCCTACTTGCGCTCAACGTTTAAATTTGACTTCGGGGAAATTGGACTTTGACTTATCGGTTGAAACTCCGTTGGGAGAAACCTTCATTACATCCACGGTTTATAAGTCTTGTTTGATTCAAATTGGTAACTGCACATTACATGTCGATCTTATTTCTTTAAAAATACTTGCGTTTGACGTAATTCTAGGGATTGATTGGTTAACTACTCATCAAGCTTTTTGTAAGGTTGTTAGCTTTCATATTCCTAACCAACCTGTTATGCGAATCCAAGCAACCAAACCACTAAAGTCAATCATTGTCATATTAAGCCATAAGTAAAAGAGCCGGTGGCCCTTTCGTTGTTGACTTCCTTGTGTGAAATGCACCAAGTCGGGACTTCAGTAAGCGACGTCGTGAATGACGATGGCAAGTTGATAGGTATCAATGTGACGTCTTATCCAAGTCTTGGATGAGGGTCACAGTTTTGAATGATATTTCTATTGTTAATAAATTTCCTGACGTATTCTTGAAGACTTCTTAGCCTACCCATAGAGCGTGAAATCAAAATTTGTGTTGACCCCAGTACAAAACCTATTTCTAAAACCCTCAAATATTTTTTTACTTAAAACGAACGTAACATGCGCCAAAGACGTTGGCTCGAGCTGTTGAAGATTACGATCGTACCATGCAATATCATCATGGAAGTACGAACGTGGTAGCTGACACATTTAGTAGAAGATCGTATGCGGTTACAAGTGCGAATATACGAACCCACGTGAAGATAACGAATATACGAGTAGAATCGACTTTAATCGATAAAGTTAAAGCCGTTCAAGCTACACACCCGAATTTGAAGAATTTGAAGAAAAGGTTCAAGAGGGCATTATTCTAGAAGCAAGAATCGATGAAGAGAGGAAATCTCAACCCTCGATTTAATCGGCCCATTTGAAATCCTCGATAAAGTAGGAACTATGGCTTATAGACTCTTTTTACCGCCAAGTATGTCGCATGTTCATAACGTTTTTAACATATCGACGTTACGTAAATATGGGGATGACCCGAACCACATTATTAATTTAGAACCGGACGAGATAGCGGATGATTTAACGTATGAAAAGCTACGTGTTAAAATCTTGGATAAGAAGGATCGTATTCAACACTTAAAGGTTATACCTCAAGAGTTAAAATCTAAAATGAAGTCAAGGTATCCTCACCTCTTTGGCATACCAGGTACGTACGTAAATTTCGAGGGTGAAATTTCATAAGGAGGGGAGATTGTGAGACCCCAGATTTTATGAATAAATATTTAATTTTCTCGAAATAAATTTTTTAATATTATGGTGTGCTTTGATATAATGTTATAGTTGTGGATAGTATTTATAAATTTTGCAAAGTAAGCAAGTGGTTATATAATATTCGATTGGTCGGGGAATATTCGTTTTAACAGGGAATATTGTACGACAGCACAATTATTGGTGGACCCCACAACGGAAGTATTGTCGTAGTTAGAAAACGACAAAATTATCTTTCTATAGAATTTGAATAGTCTTACTATTTCCTTTTGTTCCAAAATAAAATAAACTTCTATTAAATGAAACTAAAGAAAAATAATTTTATCAAACAATCTTCTATCACCACATTCTTATCAAACAACATTTTCCCACCTTCCCACCTTACAATATAACATCCCAAGTAATCGACAAACTGTCTTAGAAATATTTACAACCAAACCATAGTGGTGGTACGAAGGGCCTATATAGAATAGATACATATAAATATGACTACGAAATGACACATGTTAATGTAACACTGCATTTTTAATTAAAAAAGTAACATAGGATACGTTGAAATTTTATATAATTTTTTCGATATACATATATGTGCATAATAAATTAATTATATAACATAAGCAAGTAATTCACTTCAAAGTGTAAGTTCATTTAAAATACTAGCACCTAAAATTAACATAACCAAAAGGTAGGAGCCAACCATTACATCAAGACCATAATCATCTCCAAGTCATAAGACACAAAGCAGCATGTAAACTAAAAATAAGATGAAGCAAGCTAGTCCTATCACCAAACAAGTCAATATCATCCGAGTACCCTAGCATATCCGGAAGTATCACAAGAGTATCCGAGAGTATCTGAAATTTGAAATATCCAATAGTATCTAATACTCCCTCCTATTCAGATTAAATGACGTTTTAGAGAGTTTAATTTTATTCTATATAAGTGTCGTTTTGGAATCTCTATGCAATATTGCACTATGTTTTCCTAATTTACCCCTCTATTTAATATGCTTAGTAAATGCAATTGTGGAGAGATAAATAATTAATTAGGGACAATTGTGGAGAATGAGAAGAGATAATTGTGGAGAGAGAAATAATTAATTAGGGACACAAAAGACATTTTGTGTTATTTTTTAATAAGTGTGCTTAACTCTAAAATGTCATTTAATCTGAATAGGAGGGAGTATGTATTAAGAAGTATTTGTGGAGTATCCGTTACCGACACGTATCTACATGGATCCGCGCTCTGGAAGAAGTTTTCATACTTCATAATGATTAATGAAGGACCCATACAAAAGTTCCACATATGAACATGCATGAATTCTTGCTCTCACCAACACACACCCAACACCTGACATCCCAAGTAAGAGATATAACTGTCTTATAAATATTTACAATCAATACATGGTTGTGGTATGAAGGACACATATAGAAATTCCACATACATGATTGTGGAGTGAAGAACACATACAGAAATTCTGCATACACACCCAAAAATGCGTGCTCACACTAAAACAAAGCTAATCCTTAGAATTTTAACTACTGTTGTTATCAATTATTTGAATAAGTACATTTAAGTACATTATCTGTAACACCCCAGTCTCACATTCAAAGATAGGAAAAAATTTTGTCTGCATATAAGGAAATAAGTTACTACCAATAGTACCTTTAAGTCATGAGGTGAGCCTGTGGTGGGCTAAGATGACCTAAGACGATACTATTGGGTCAGTGGTTTGAGACCTTATTTTGATGGATTTGATTCGATTCGGACTTGAGATTTGACCCGAGAATTGTTCCGGACTTGGGATTTGACCTGGGTTGTTTCATATAGTATCAAAGCCGACTCTCGAGAACTCGAGTCGGGTCATCTAATCAAGTTGCCGGAGGTGGGGACACGAAGGCTGGTTATTCTGAACAATCCATCATTCATCATTTGGTCAGTGTTGTTGTTTGCATGAGGATTGTCGCCTTCCTGATGCACATTCTCCTGATTATTGATATGTGGAGACTCAACGGTCTCTTGTGCTCCATTGCTATTCTCAACATTTTTGGATGTCATTTCAGATACTGCCACAAAACAAAGGTTAATTGACATGTAACATAATATCTCTAAACTCTGACCAACCAATTTAAATACAAAATAAATTTAAGTAGGTCATACTAGCGAAGGAATTCCTAGTTCTAGTCTCACAACTTAGCCAGGGATCATATCCCTAAGCTTTGATACCAACTGTGACGCCCCCAAAATTAGGTATACATCACCCATCTTGGGTCGTCAGATACATGGTACAAAATTCAAATACAACTTACTAATACAACTGTCGTGTATAATACGACAAAACATAACTGTGAGTTTGAATACAATTATTGTCTACTAGAGATTATACAAACTCAAAAGGAGTCCTCATTACAATTATTAACACACTATTTCACAGAATAGTGAGGACTACTAATGCTATCCTCTGGACCGTCACTCCGTTCCCCGACTAGTCCCTGCTATGTTCTTATTTCCTGAAGAGAACATTGAAAGAAAGGGTGAGCTCAACTAGCCCAGTAAGAAATATTATGACTAAGATAATGGAGAATAAATTATCATTAGTCTCTAACAATGTTAAACTGATAAAATATAATAGACATCAAGTTTAACTGTAGCGGAACAAGCAATCCATTAAAAGAGTCAAGTAGAAAATAAAATCTATTATCTTTTATTATTAAAAAGGTTTTTCATCTTTATTATCATTTGAGATTCAAATTTTAATAAATATTCCACATCATCGAATCACCCCTGCACTACGGCCAAGGATATTCTTTAGTATCACGACCACAATTATCCATGCACTACGGGCCAAGAATATTTGTGTATTCATTAATGGTCATGATCATGCCATAAAACAATTCATCTTTGCACTACGGCCAAAGAGAATCCATAGTCATAATCATACCAAAAACTGTCCATCAATGCACTACGGGCCAATGAGGACTTTTTCCACATCATTTGTAACATTACGGTTATGATTATACCGAATAATCTCTGGTCATAATCATACCAAGTCCATCTATGCACTACAGGCCACAAATGACTTTCAACATAATATAAACATGAGGATGATGACAATGATATAAGAATTCAATAAAACAAGTTCAAGAATTAATTTATTCAGGAACTAATAACGTCCAAATTGTCAACATGATACCGATTTGTAGAGTAAAATTCAAGAATGCTCGGAAGAATATTTCCATGAAAAGATATTGGATGAAGCCTTAAATATCAAGGATATTCTACTAATTTCATGGAGTATAGAAGTCAAAACTTTAACCAACCGAGTATAATAAAGAATGGAATAACAAAAGAAATCACCATGCATGCGGTGCCCGCATGACAGACAAAGTTATTCCAACAGTAATAATAATAACGGAACCGAAGTCGGGCAAAATTTGCAACCGGCTGGATGTTCCAACAGTAATAATAAAGAGCGGAACCAAGTCCAAGGTGTAAAACACATGCGAGGATGTTCCAATAGAATAATAATAGATGGAACTAGGTCCCAGGTATAAAACACATGCATGAGGATGTTTCAACGGAATAATAATAAAGAGCGGAACTAGGTGGTGTGTAAAACACAGATGCATGGATGTTCCAATGAGAATAATAGAATAATGTCACCAAGTATAGGGTAGATCATCAGTACTGAGTTATTCCAAATGTAATAATAAGAAATGGAATAACAACAGTTCTCTTCATGAATAAAAAAGAATAACACCCCTTACCGTAAAAGAAACTGAATATAAAAGTAGTTAAGTAGCAGAATACTTTTCTTCTATCTCTCTATAGTCTTTCTCTATAGTTTCTCTCTCTAAAGTTCAGTGAATTCGTAAGAAAATAATGAAGGAATGAGCTTCTATTTATAGGAAAATGGAATGCATAGTAACTAATCCATGAACGGTCCAGATTGATTTACTTTAATCTGACGGTCCATATTTAAAGCAAAATCTTTTAAATAAAATATAATATATTCTATTTATAATCTAATAAAACGAATAACTTTATAAAAGATTTTACTATGCAAACACTACGCACGAGCACTATGCAAATACTATGCATAATAAAATATAATATATTCTAATTATTGTCTAATAAAGCAGATAACTTTATAAAAGTATTCATTTTTTTATATAAAAAGATTTTACTATGCAAAAACACTATGCAACACTATGCATAATAGAATATAATATATTCTATTTATAGAATAACTTTATAAAAGTATTCATTTTTTATATAAAAGATTTTACGTATTATTACATTAATAATACCAACAAAACCGAGTGACTTATCCGTAAGCATCAATAATCAATGGTATGCTCTACTATGCAACCACGCGTATTACTATACTTTTAACAAGGGTGTTTCAACGAGCTTAATTAAAACTTTCGCCGTTATTTTCATAAAGTATTTTTAACGTTTTCTCAATCCGACAATAATTCCGTTGTGGGGTCCACCAATGATTGTGCCGTTGTACTAATATTCCCTGTTAAAACGAATATTCCCCGACCAATCGAATATTATATAACAACTTGCGTACTTTGTAAAATTTATAAATATTACCCACAACTATTATATCAATTTCACTCCATAATATTTAAAAATAATATTTATAGAAAATTCATCTTTATTCAAAAAGTTGGGGTTTTACAATCTCCCCTTCTTATGAAATTTCACCCTCGAAATTAGGGTACGTACCTGGTATGTCGAAGAGGTAAGAATACCTTAAGTTTATTTCAGATTCTAACTCCCAAGTCATTTCCTCAACATCGTGGTTTTTCCACAAAACTTTGACTTGAGGTATAACCTTGGTGCTTAGAATATGTTCCTTTTTATCCAAGATTTGAACAGGAACCTCTTCATACGTCAAATTTTCCGCTATTTCGTTCGATTCCAACTCAATAATGTGGTTCGGGTCTTCCACATATTTATGTAACATGGATATGTGAAAAACGTTATGAACACGAGACATACTAAGCAGAAAGCGAGTCTATAGGCCACGATTATTACTCGATTAAGGATTAAAATGGGTCGATGAATCGAGGATTGAGCTTTCCTCTCTTTCCAAATCTCGTAACTCCTTTCCCTGAGCAAACACATAACAACACATGATCTCTATATCGAATTCCACGTCCTTTCAATGAAGATCAAGATAACTCTTTTTGTCGATCTTGAGAGGTTTTTATACGTTCTTTAACGTTTGAATCTTTTTCGTAGTTATACGTACCAACTCTGGTCCCAACAACGTTGCTTCACCCACCTCATCCCATCATACTAGAGAACGACACTTTCTTCCATACAATGCTTCGAATGGAGCCATGCCAATACTTGCTTGATAACTGTTGTTGTAGGAAAACTCCACCAATGGTAAGAACTTGTCCCAACTTCCCTTGAAATCAAGGACACAGAGTCTTAATAGATCTTCAAGAGTTTGAATAGTCCTCTCCGACTGTCCGTCATTCTGAGGATGATATGCCGAGCTAAATCGTAAATCTGTGCCCATAGCTTTTTGCAAACTAACCCAAAATTGCGAAGTGAATCTTGGGTCTCGATCAGAAACTATGGATACTGGCATACCATGCAATCTTACAACCTCGTTTATGTACATATGAGCAAGACGTTCAAGTGTATAAGTTTCTCGTATCGGTAAGAAATGAGCAGACTTGGTCAATCTATCAACAATGACCCAAATCACATCTATGCCTTGAGAAACTTTGGGAAGACCGAACTTGAAATCCATGGTAATGTGCTCCCCACTTCCATTACGGAATTTCAAGTGGTTGCAATGGACCTTTTGGTACTTGATGTTCGCCTTGACTCGTTGACACATTAGACACCTTAAGATAAACATCGCTATCTCTCTCTTCATATTGCCCCACCAAAATGTATGTCGAATATCATGATACATTTTGGTACTCCTAGGATGGATTGCAAACGGTGTGTTGTGCGCCTCAATCATTATTTTATACTTTAAATCGAGGTCGTTAGGAACACAAAGTCTGGAGTTGACTCAAGTATTCCTTCTTCATCGATTCTTGCTTCCAAAGATCGCACCTTCGCACACTTTCTTCCTCATACGCATTAGCTCCGGATACGTAATTTGAAGCGACTTTAATTTTATCAATTAAAGTCGGTTCTACTCAGATATTTGCCATCATCACGTGGGTCCCAGAGTCTTTATCTCTATCTCCATCCTTTGCAAGTCATACAAAATGGGCCTTTGCGTTGACAATATTGCTTTTCGTGCACGCATATGATCTTCTACTCAATGCGTCACTACCACGTTTCGCTTTTTCAGGATGGTATTGGATAGTATGATCATAATCTTTCAACAGTTCAAGCCAACGCGTCATTGTCGCATGTTGAGTTCCTTTTGAGTGAAGAAATATTTGAGGCTTTTTATGATCCGTAAAGATCTCCACTTTCTCCCCATACAAGTAATGCCTCCAAATCTTTAGTGCGAAGACAATAATTGCTAACTCTAGATCATGAGTAGGATAATTCCTCTCATATTCTTTGAGTTTTCGTGAGGCATAGGCTATGACTTTCCCATGTTGCATGAGAACACATCCTAACCCTTTGCAAGAAGCATCTTTGTGAGATGACAAATCCTCCGAACCGGATGGTATTATCGAGCAGCAGTCTTTGAAATGAGTCTCCTCTTGAGTTCTTGAAAACTCTTCTCACATTCCTCGCTCCAACCGAACTTTGTATCTTTCCAAAGTTAAATTTGAGTTAGTGGAGTAGCGATTCGAGAAAACCCTTCTACGAATCTCCGATAATAACCACTAAGCCGAGAAAGCTACGACTTGATCATCGATTTAAGTTGCTCCCAACTTTGAATAGCTTCAATCTTTCTTTGGGTTAAATGGTATTCCATGACTTGATACCACGTGCCCAAGGAATGCTACTTCCTCAAGCCGAACTCGCATTTCTTCAACTTGGCATAAAGCTTATATTCACGAAGCTTTTGGAGTATCAGCCTCAAGTGTTGCTCATGATCTTCACGGGTTTTGGAATATATGAGGATGTCATCAATTAATACGACCACAAAGTGATCCAAATATTCTTTGAATACTCGGTTCATCATATCCATGAAGGCAGCAGGAGCATTAGTCAATCCGAAGGATATGACTAAGAATTCATAATGCCCTGCAGGAGTTACGAAAGTCGTCTTTGGAATGTCATCGGTTCTAATCTTCAATTGGTGATATCCGGAACGAAGATTAATCTTTGAAAAGAATTTGGTTCCTTGCAACTGGTCAAACAGGTCATCAATACGTGGTAATGGGTACCTATTTTTGATGGTGACATGATTCAACTCCCGATAATTAATACAAAGTCGCATACTCCCATCTTTCTTCTTCACGAATAGAACAGGAGCACCCCAAGGAGAAGTACTGGGATGAATAAAACCAATGTCTAACAATTCGTACAGTTGGGTCTTTAATTCCTGAAGTTCAATAGGAGTAATTCGATATGGGGCTTTGGAAATAGGTTTTGTACCGGGTTCAAGGTCGATACAAAATTCAATTTCACGCTCTGGGGGTAGACCATGAAGTTCTTCAGGGAATACGTCAAGAAATTTCATTAACAATAGAAATATCATTCAAAACTGACATATTTTTATTTAGATCCGTGACATGAGCTAAGAAAGCTTGACATCCGTTTTTCAATAAACAAATAGCTTTATGGCTTGAGATAATAGTGATTGATTTTAATGGTTTGGTTGCTTGAATTCGCATAATAGGTTGGTTAGGAATATAAAAGCTAACAACCTTACGAAAATAATCAATTTTTGCATGATGAGTAGTTAACCAATCAATCCCTAGAATTACATCAAATGCAAGTATTTTCAAAGAAATAAGATCGACAGGTAATGTGAGGGTACCAATTTGAACCAAACAAGACTTATAAACAGTAGATGTAATGAAGGTTTCTCCCAACGGAGTTTCAACAAATAAGTCAAAGTCTAATTTCTCTAGAGTCAAATTTAAACGTTGAGCGCAAGTAGGAGAAATAAAAGAATGGGTAGAACCGGTATCAAATAAAGCTTGACATCCGTTTTTCAATAAATGAATAGCTTTATGGCTTGAGATGACCATGATTGATTTTAATGGTTTGGTCGCTTGAATTCGCATAATAGTTTGATTAGGAATATGAAAGCTAACAACCTTACAAAAATAATCAATTTTAGCATGATGAGTAGTTAACCAATCAATCCCTAGAATCACGTCAAATGCAAGTATTTTCAATGAAATAAGATCGACAGGTAATGTGAGGGTACCGATTTGAACCAAACAAGACTTATAAACAGTGGATGTAATGAAGGTTTCTCCCAATGGAGTTTCCATAGATAAGTCAAAGTCTAATTTCTCCGGAGTCAAATTTAATCGTTGAGCGCAAGTAGGAGAAATAAAAGAATTGGTAGAACCTGTATCAAATAAAGTATAGACTTCGCTAGAGTTTATGATAAGCTTACCCGTGATGACCTCATTCGGGTTCCTTGCTTTCTGAGAGGTCACAACAAACGCTCTCCCTTGCACTACCGGCTTTGACTTTTTTGGGACGACCTTTGGTGCCTCCATCCTATTTGAATTTGTCTTCTGGTGAAGCGACAAAATAGGCAAAGTGACCTTCTCTTCCATAATTATAACATGCTTTTGATGACGGCATCGCTAATTAATTTGATGTGTCCCTCCCTCCGCATTTGAAGCATATATGATAGGTGGTCTTTCTCCTTCCTTAACAACGGGTCTTTGGTCTTGTGACGTCTTTCCATCATTGTTGAATCTCTTCTTCTTGAAATGTCCATTCTTATTGTTTTGTACGATTACCACCCAAGTGGTTACCATTTACATACTGTTGATTCCCTTCACGCTTGTTGTCACTGCTTCGATGACTGCTCTCACTGGTATTATCATTTTGCCGACTGCTCTCTTTTGGTTGCGTTGACTTGTTATCGCGCTCCACCAACTGATCCATATTTACAACATCTGAATACAAACACAGTTTATGAGAAATAAGATGTTGACGTATCTCCGGCTTCAAACCTCTTAAAAACATTCGTGCCATTCTCTCTTCATTATCCACCAAGTGGGATGCAAACCGGGATAACTCCGCAAATTTTGCCTCGTATTGCGACACAATCATATTATTTTGCTCCAATTTGATAAACTCCACCTCCTTCATGTGACGAATACTTTGGGGAAAGTATTTGTCGTTGAACAGCTCTTGGAACTTCTCCCAAGACATCTTCAGTACGACAGGTTGAGTACGTTTTACTGATTTCCACCAGTAATTTGCCTCTCCGCGCAACATAAAGGCGGTAAAGGGAACCTTTTGCTCCTCGGAGCATTCTAAGACATCAAATGTCTTGGTGATCTGCTTTATCCATGCTTCCGCCATAAGTGGTTTTGGCTCTTCCTTAAACTCCGGTGGTCCCAGCTCCTTGAACTGTTTAGCGGTGACCGCCCAAGAGTTTCCAGTGTTTCCACCTACATTTTGGACGGGAGCCGTTCTCGCCTGCTGTTGCATGAATTGCATAAAGCCTCTGAACAATCCATCATTCATCATTTGGTTAGTGTTGTTGTTTGTATGAGGATTGTCGCCTTCCTGATGCACATTCTCCTGATTATTGATATGTAGAGACTCAACGGTCTCTTGTGCTCCATTGCTATTCTCAACATTTTTGGATGTCATTTTCAGATACTTCCACAAAACAAAGGTTAATTGACATGTAACATAATATCTCTAAACTCTGACCAACCAGTTTAAATACAAAATAAATTTAAGTAGGTCATACTAGCGAAGGATTTCCCCGTCTCTCCCCTCCTAGTTCTAGTCTCACATCTTTGCCAGGGATCATATCCCTAAGCTTTGATACCAACTGTGATGCCCCCAAAATTATTTATACATCACCCATCTTGGGTCGTCAGATACATGGTACAAAATTCAAATACAACTTACTAATACAACTGTCGTGTACAATACGACAAAACATAACTGTGAGTTTGAATACAATTATTGTCTACTAGAGATTATACAAACTCAAAAGGAGTCCTCATTACAATTATTAACACACTATTTCACAAAATAGTGAGAACTACTAATGCTATCCTCTGGACCGTCATTCCGTTCCCCGACTAGTCCCCTCTTTATGTTCTCATTTCAAGAGAAAAAGTGAAAGAAAGGTGAGCTCAACTAGCCCGAAGAAGAAATATTATGACTAAGATAATGCAGAATAAATTATCATTAGTCTCCAATAATGTTAAACTGATAAAATATAATAGACATCAAGTTTAACTGCAGCGGAACAAGCAATCCATTAAAAGAGTCAAGTAGAAAATAAAATCTACTATCTTTTATGATTAAAAAGGTTTTTCATCATCATTATATTTTGAGATTGATTAATAAATATTCCACATCATCGAATCACCCCTGCACTACGGCCAAGGATATTCTTTAGTATCACGACCACAATTATCCATGCACTACGGGCCAAGAATATTTGTGTATTCATTAATGGTCATGATCATGCCATAAAACAGTTTGTCTTTGCACTACGGCCAAAGAGAATCCATAGTCATATTCATACCAAAAACTGTCTATCAATGCATTACGGGCCAATGAGGACTTTTTTCACATCATTTGTAACATTACGGTTATGAATATACCGAATAATCCCTGGTCATAATCATACCAAGTCTATCTATGCACTGCAGGCCACAAATGACTTTCAACATAATATAAACATGAGGATGATGACAATGATATAAGAATTCAATAAAATAAGTTCAAGAATTAATTTATTTAGGAACTGATAACGTCCAAATTGTCAACATGATACTGATTTGTAGAGTAAAATTCAAGAATGCTCAGAAGAATATTTCCATGAAAAGATACTGGATGAAGCGCAAATATCAAGGATATTCTACTAATTTCATGGAGTATAGAAGTCAAAACTTTAACCAACTGAGTATAATAAAGAATGGAATAACAAAAGAAATCACCATGCATGCAGTACTTCGCATAGACAGGTTATTCCAACAGAATAATAATAACGGAACCAGGTCAGGCAAAATTTGCACCGACAGGATGTTCCAACAGAATAATAAAGACGGAACCAAGTCCGGTGTAAAACACACAGACAGGATGTTCCAATAGAATAATAATAGATGGAACTAGGTCCGGTATAAAACACACAGACAGGATGTTTCAACGGAATAATAATAAAGACGGAACTAGGTCCGGTGTAAAACACACAGACAGGATGTTCCAACAGAATAATAGAATAATGTCACCAAGTATAGGGTAGACTGCGTATACAGGTTATTCCAACAGAATAATAAGAAATGGAATAACAACAGTTCTCTTCATGAATAAAAAAGAATAACACCCCTTACCGTAAAAGAAACTGAATATAAAAGTAGTTAAGTAGCAGAATACTTTTCTTCTATCTCTCTATAGTCTTTCTCTATAGTTTCTCTCTCTCTAAAGTTCAAATTGAATTGTAAGAAAATAATGAAGGAATGAGCTTCTATTTATAGGAAAATGGAATGCATAGTAACTAATCCATGAACGGTCCAGATTGATTTACTTTAATCTGACGGTCCATATTTAAAGCAAAATCTTTTAAATAAAATATAATATATTCTATTTATAATCTAATAAAACGAATAACTTTATAAAAGATTTTACTATGCAAACACTATCCAGGCACTATGTAAATACTATGCATAATAAAATATAATATATTCTAATTATTGTCTAATAAAACAGATAACTTTATAAAAGTATTCTGTTTTATATAAAAAGATTTTACTATGCAAAACACTATGCAACACTATGCATAATAGAATATAATATATTCTATTTATAGAATAACTTTATAAAAGTATTACATTTTTATATAAAAGATTTTACGTATTATTACATTAATAATACTAACAAAACTAAGTGACTTATCACGTAAGCATCAATAATCAATACCGTAGTGCTACTATACAACCACGTGTAGACATCGTATTTTTTTAACACCGGTGTTTCAACGATTAACGGTAAAACTTTCGCCGTTATTTTCATAAAGTATTTTTGTCGTTTTCTCAATTCGACAATAATTCCGTTAATAGGGTCCACCAATGATTGTGCCGTTGTACTAATATTCCTGTTAAAACGAATATTCCCCGCCCAATCGAATATTATATAACAACTTGCGTACTTTGCAAAATTTATAAATATTACCCACAACTATTATATCAATTTCACTCCATAATATTCAAAAATAATATTTATAGAAAATTCATCTTTATTCAAAAAGTTGGGGTTTTACAGACAAGTCACCACGATCTGAATCGTAGAGTACCATGATCTGAATCGTAGAGTATCATCTGTCTTGTGTCAAAAAACGTCGAGCCTCATGATTTGTGTGGAGACAGATTCCAACATAAGAGGAATGGATTCTTAACGCTGCAGTACTCACCAGTCCCAAAGTCATAAGAAATATCCTTAGTATGCAACAAAGAAGCGTATTGAAGAAGCTAAGGAAAGTACCATTGGTAAGGGGGAAAACACCTTTTCAGGTGTTAGGTGAGAAAGTAGTCTGCAGTGTCAGTGGGCCGGAATACAGTTCAGAAGATGTGCAGAAATGTCTCCATCAAATATCAGAAAGGTCAAGCACATTTAATGCCTCAACGGATGGATCCAACGGATAGTTTTCAAGATCACATATATGCAAATCAATCAGATGAGAGAGACTATGCAAGCATTGAACAAATAACGTGAACAACTCTCAAAGCTCAACTATACGATCTGAGAAATAGAAAAGCTTGGTCAGCTACTCAATTCTTTCGAACAAGTGCTTAAACAGCAACTGAGTAGCAACCATCAAGAACTCAACATCTACCAATCAATGAAGAAGAGTACCAAGTCCATTGGACTTGAAGAGTTCTAAGTGAATCAGAAGAGAGCCAAGTCTGCTTTGGACTTGAAGAGTTTAAGAGTGAACTAAGAAGTTCCTGAGCTGGCACGGGTCTAGAAGGAATCGTGTGATTAGGAAGTTGTGAAAGACATCCTTAGTGGATTTCCTACCGTTGAGTAGAAAGAGTGGACTAGGAGCTTTAAGTGCTCGAACCACTTAAAATGATTTGTGTCTTTTACGTTCATACTATAATCGCTATATTTGCCATAAGCGCTATAATCGCCTCACTCTCATAACTCCACTACTTTGTAAAAGAGATTAAAATAAACATAAATTCCACTAAGTTTTAATCATCATTAACTAACAAGTTTAAAACGAAAAGATTTTTAAATATCTATTCAACCCCCTTCAGATAACTATTGTGCCTACTAGAACTAACAATTGGTATCGAAGCGAGGTTCTATTATCTGACTTACAAGCTTTAGTAGATCCAATGGCACACGTGCAAGCGCTTAATCTAGGATCGAGGAGGAGGCGTGAAGCCACCAATGTGCAACAAGGATAAATTTGCAAACGGAAAGTCGGGGATGCAAGCATACACGGACTCAATAGATGAAGATCTATTTGAGATCGTTCAGAATGGGCCCTATGTTCCAACAAAGCTTGCACCAACCACTAACGATCCAAACAGAATACAAATCAAAGTTAAAGAAGAGTGGGATGATGACAATGATGAAGAGAGAGCATCTAACTTGACAAAAAGGCCAAGAACATCCTGTTCTAATCCTTAGAAGATGATCTGTTCGAAAACGTTGTCAACAGCAAAATAGCCAAGGAGGTTTTGGAAGCACTGCTAATCATGCATGAAGGAACTGAAGAAGTTAGAGAAAACAAACAATTACTCCTGACACAGCAGTATAAGATGTTTGCTCATATTCAAGGAGAAAACGTAACTGCGACCTATGAGAGATTCAACGTTCTGCTCAACTCTCTACCAGCATATGGGAAGATCTATCTTAACAAAGATTTGATCATAAAGTTCTTGAGAGCCCTACCGAGCAGGTGGGATGCCAAAACCACTGCTATAAGAGAGTCAAAGAATCTTCACGAGATGACAGTTCAACAACTATATGTCAATCTCCTGACATACGAACTGGAGCTGACTCAACGAGCTGAAACCCTATCAGAAGGAAGAAGGAAGGATAAGGGTGTTGTTCTCAAGGCAACTGAAGGTGTATCAAAGGTCAACACTGAGATTGACTCTGATTATGATGAGGACGATGATGAAGACCTTGCTATGCTGGTAAAAAGACTAAGAAGGTTCATGCGTCAAGGCAAAACCAGCAAGCCAAAGAAGGTCAGCAATTACAGCAGCTAGGAAAAAATGAATGATCTATGCTACAACTGCAAGAAGCCTGACCACTTCATTGCCAACTGCAACAAACCTCTCAGAGAAGAACTAAAGAAGAAATCACATGCAAAGAAGGAATACAAAGGCAATAAAAGGCCTCAAAAGAGAGATAAAGGCCTGGTAGCTAGAGGATTGTGGAGTGATTCAGACAATGACTCCAATCTTAACTCTGGAGATGATGAAGAACCACAAATGGCTAATCTGTGCCTAATGGCCAAACATGTAAAAGACAAAAAAAACTTCAACATACATGATGTAAGTCTCGATGAGGTATTTGACTTCAACTCACTTGATGTAGACATAAATGATTTTAGAACTGCATTGTATGGCATAACCACTGATCTACATCAATACATGAAGTGGTTCAGAGTTTTGTCTAAGGATTATTCACTTCTTCAAGAGGAAAAGAAGAAAGTTCAAGAAGAACTTGAAACAGCCCTTCTAAGTACTAACCTTCTCTCCAAGCTTGAGGCTGAGAATGAGATCTTAAAACAGACAAATAAACTCAATGCACAAAGAGAGTCTAATCTAACCTCTAAAATTGAGGATCTAGAAAAGACTATCTCTACATGGAACAAATCCTCATCATCCATGGACTCCCTACTCTCTAGTCAGAGAAGTACATTCGACAGAACATGCTTAGGCTTTGGGGAATCCATCTCAGAGCCATGTGTGGAAAAGACAAAGAAAACTAGCACTAGTAATGCCTCAATTTTTAGTAGAAGCATTACCTTTGTGAAATCCTCACAGAAGGAAGAACCAGTTTAACCCTGTTATTCTGTTTCCATTCACACTCAAAGGAGTAAAGGATCTCATGCTGGCCTGGGCTTCATAAAAGAGAAGAGTAACCTAACCTCTACTCACCAACCTCGAAGAATCGTAGAGTCAAGCAAGACCAACTCTACGAATTAACTGGGAAGGTACAGTAGAGGTAAGGCACACTCATCACTATTTATGAAATCCAAGGACACGTGGAAGGATGAGAATCAGTTTAACAGAAGGACAACTAAAGAACCACACAAGTCCAAAGGGAGGATGAATCATCATACACACACAGGCATGCATCATATGTAAGACCCCAACTTTTTGAATAAAGATTAAATTTTCTCGAAATATATTTTTGAATATTATGGTATGGATTTGATATAATGTTATAGTTGTGGGTAATATTTATAAATTTTGCAAAGTACGCAAGTTGTTATATAATATTCGATTGGTGGGGAATATTCGTTTTAACAGGGAATATTCGCATAACTAAGTACAATCATTGGTGGACCCCCCACAACGGAATTATTGTCGATTTGAAAGCGACAAAAATACTTTATGAAAATAACGGTGAAAGTTTTACCATTAACTGTTGAACTACCCGGTAGTAAAAATACGATGTCGTGTGGTTGCATATAGTAGCACGCGGTATTGATTATTGATGCTTACGTGAGAAGTCACTCGGTTATACTCAATTATTGCTACGAAGATTTGCCGTGATCATATCTCTCATATTATTGATTCGATTATTGTCATAAGATCATCCGCATAATATGTTATTTTATTAAATCAATAATTGAGACGATAAAGTTATTCATATTATTAAATTGCAATATTTACAATGTCTAGAAGTTACATTAATGAGAGGTTTGGTCACCTAATTGCTTGGCTACCAATAGGAGAAATCCTTATTGAAAGCCCCTCTTTCCCAGGAGCGACTGGTTGATAAATATTGTGAGTTATAATATTAATGATGAATGTTATTAAAATTGAAGTTGTGTTAGGAGTTGAATTTGGAGACTTGAGGACGGGATATTTGAGTCGGAATGATGAAATTAGTAAAATAGTCTATAAACACAAAATTTTTCGTAATTCACTATTTGGTCAAAAAAGTTAACAGATTGACTTTTCCCGAAAAGTCAAACTTCAAAATTTCAAAATTTATATTTTTGATAAAAATGGTTTCATTGTGTTGAAATTATTTGTGTTAGTGAAAATCGATAATTATTTCGATAATAATTAATGTCTGGAGGTTATATTGACCAATCCGGGTATTTAACTTAGGATAAATGAGAAATTGATTGCTATTATTTCACATGATTATAACTATTTGTTCATGTGTATACTATTGTTTCACATTTTGTTACTATTAGGGGAGTTGGTGCAAGATTGATAATACTTGCATGACTAAGTTAAAATGGAGGTATAGATGGAGAGTACTATATCGTAATTCGTATTTTCACATGTCTCAGAACTATTGATTCACATAATTTACTATTGAATCACATTATTTACTATTGGGGGAGGTGGTAAGTTTGATAATACTTCCATGACTAAATTAAAAATAAAGGAAAAGTTGGAGGTATTGTATTGAAATTTTTCGAGCCCCAAAACGCAATTGTTTAAACTATATTTTTCTATAAATAGAAGCTCATTCTTCTTTCATTTCTCACCAATTCACAAAAGCTTTAGAGCCATTATTATAGAGAGAAATTATAGAAAGAAGAAGAGAAGTCTGCTACCTCACTATTCCAAAGATCGGTTTTTCTAAAGGTAGGAGTATTATTTCTTTCTTATCTATGAAGAGAACTTACGTTATTCTATTCTTTATTATTCATTGGAATAACTTTGTATACACCAGGCTACCCTATACTTGGTGAAATTCTTACGTTGTTCCATTCTTTATCATTCATTTGGAACATCACATGCATGCGTTTCTACGTCGGACTGGTTCCGTCTTTATTATTACATTGGAATATCCTGTCTCTGCGTTTTCCGGACTGATTAAAATCTTTATTATTACATTGGAATATCCTATTCATGCGTTTCTACTTGGACCGATTCCGTCTTTATTATTCATTGCTGGAATATCACATGCATGCTTTTTCTTACGGACTGATTAAAATCTTTATTATTTTGTTGGAATATCTCGTCTGCATGCGTTTTACGCTTGACCTGATTTCGTTATTTATTATTATGTTGGAATAACTCACTGCAATGCGGTCTATCGCATGCCTGGTGATTTCTTTTGTTATTCCATTCCTTATTATACTCAGTTGGTTAAAGTTTTGACTTCTATACTCCATGAAATTAGTGGAATATCCTTGATATTTGCGCTTCATCCAATATCTTTTCATGGAAATATTCTTCGAGCATTTTGAATTTTACTACAAAGCAAAGATCATGTTGACAATTTGGACGTTATTAGTTCCTGGATAAAATAATTCTTGAACTTGTTTTTATTGAATTCTTATATCATTGTCATCATCCTCATGTTTATATTTTGTTGAAAGTCATCTGTGGTCTATAGTGCATAGATGGACTTGGTATGATTATGACCAAGGATTATTCTTGTAATCATGACCGTAATATTACAAATGATGTGGAAAAAGTCTTCATTGGCCCGTAGAGCATTGATGGACGAGTTGTTGGCATGATCATGACCATTATTGAATACACAAATATTCACGGCCCGTAGTGCATGGATAATTGTGGTCGTGATACTAAAGAATATCCTGGTCAGAAAGTAGTGCGGGGGTGATTTGATGATGTGGATTATTTATTGTCGAGTCCCAATGATAAAAGTGATTAAAACCTTCTAAATCATAAAAGATAGTAGATTTTATTCTCTACTTGACTCTTTTAATGGATTGCTTGTTCATTGTAGTTAAACTTGATGGTTGTTATATTGTATCGGTTTAACATTGTTGAAGGCTAACGATAATATATTCTCGCATTATCTTAGTCATAATATTTTCATTGGGCTAGTTGAGCTCACCTTTTACTTTCATTGTTCTCTTCGTGAAATGAGAAGCGTAGCAAGGACTAGTCGGGGAGCGGAGTGACGGGCCAGATGATAGCATTAGTAGTCCTCACTATTCTGTGAAATAGTGTGATAATAATTGTAATGAGGACTCCTTTTGAGTTTGTATAATCTCTAGTAGACAATATTTGTATTCAAACTCACAGCTTATGTTTTATCGTATTGTACACGACAGTTGTATTATTAAGTTGTATTTGAATTCTGTACCATATATCTGGCGACTCAAGATGGGTGATGTATACCTATTTTGGGGGCGTCACATCATACTAGATGTTTTATATGCAATAAATATGGTCACAAGGCTTCCAAGTGTTATTATAATTCCATGCATGTAAGACCCAAGATTAAATAGATTTGGGTCCCCAAAGGCACTAACAAAGAAGGACCCATGCAAATATGGGTACCAAAATGAAGGTTCAATATTTTGACAGGAAAAGAGCTCCACGATCACTACATGGTATCTGGACAGTGGATGCTCAAGGCACATGACCGGGAACAAAGCCCTTCTATCTAACTACATAGAAAAGGAGGGTCCCTCAGTCATCTTTGGAGACAACGTCTCGGGCAAGACAAGAGGATATGGCTCTGCTAGCAATGGTGCAGTATCGTTCAACAAAGTAGCATATGTGGAAGGTCTCCAACACAACCTTCTAAGCATCAGTCAACTCTACGACAAGGGTCATCAAGTAACATTCCTCAATAACCAATGTCAAGTCAGAGATTTGAAGACATCTGCTGTAAAGCTAACCGGGACAAGAGAAGGAAATGTCTACACAGTGAATCTTGGTCAACTAAGCTCAGACGAGACAATATGTTTTCTGGAAAAAGCATCTGAAGAAATGAGCTGGCTATGACATAGATGGTTGTCTCACTTAAACTTCAAAGGCATGTCCAAACTGGCATCAAAAGATCTCGTTGCTGGCCTACCTAAGTTCAACTTCGTAAAAGAAAGGCCATGCAATGCCTGTCAGCTTGGAAAGCAAACCGGAAGCTCATTCAAGAGAAAAACTACCAACTCTATCGACAAGCCCCTGCAGTTGCTCCACATGGATCTATTTGGGCCAATTCCAACAACTAGTCTTGGAGGAAAAAGATACTATCTAGTTATAGTCGACGACTACACCAGATTCACATGGGTATTCTTCATAACTTCAAAGGATGAAACGAGCTCCCATTTAATTAAAATGTTCAAGCTGGTGATGAACAAGAAAGGAGAGAAAATCAAGGCCATAAGGAGTGATCATGGAAGAGAATTCGACTTCTCAAAAATGGACCAGTTCTGCACAGACAATGGCATCAGTCATAACTTTTCAGCTCCACGAACTCCTCAACAAAATGGAGTAGCTGAAAGAAAGAACAAAACCTTGATAGAGGCTGGAAGAACTCTACTAGCAGCAGTTCATTTGCCTGAATACTTATGGGCAGAAGCTGTTAACACTACATGCTACACGCAGAACAAATCACTGATACACTCTACGATCAAAAAGTCGCCCTACGAACTGTGAAAAGGAAGAAAGCCAAGTGTCAGCTACTTTCATGTTTTCGGCTGTGCATGCTATATTCTCAACAATGGAAAGCGATGACGACAAAATTTCAGCCCAAGTCAGACGAAGGAATCTTTCTTGGATATGCCACAGACAATAAGGCCTACAGAGTGTTCAACAAGAAGACACTGAGTGCTGAAGTCTCGATTCACATCATCTTTGATGAAACAGACTTAGACAACACAATGCTTCAAGACACTACGACTGATAATACGGACACTATGAATGAAGTCGTCGAGCTCAACACTACGATCGTAGTGCCATATAGTGAAATCGTTAAGCAACAAAATGAGATCGTAGAGAGGTCTATGCAAGACAACGAACCTCCACACCAAGAAGAAGAAATAGATCTTGAAGACTTAAGAAAAGAAGGCATCAGGACAGATGTCCCAACCGGCAACAGATGGGCCAGAGATCATACTCAGGATCTAATCATTGGAGATCCGAGTACTAGAGTAAAAATAAGAGCTGCCACTCAAAATGAATGCTTTTATCTAAGCTTTCTATCACAAATAGAACCAAAGAAGATAGAGGATGCTATGGAAGACTCTAGTTGGATAGAAGCCATGCAGGAAGAACTCAACCAGTTTGAACAAAGCAAAGTATGGAGATTGGTACCAAGACCAAATAGTCATCCTGTCATTGGAACCAAGTGGGTCTTCAGAAACAAAATGGATGAAGATGGAGTTATAACCAGGAACAAGGCAAGATTAGTGGCAAAGGGCTACTCTCAAGAAGAAGGCATTGACTACGATGAGACATTGCACTTTTGTTGCGGACTAGAAGCCATCGAATCTTTCTTGCATTTCTTTGCTCACATGAAGTTCAAAGTCTTTCAGATGGATGTCAAGAGTGCATTCCTAAATGGAGAACTCCAAGAAGAAGTCTATGTAGAGCAACCTCCAGGTTTCATCAATCCATCTCTTTTCAATTATGTTTATAGATTAGACAAAGTCTTATATGGTCTTAAACAAGCACCTATAACATGGTATAAAACACTAACTAGCTTCTTAATTGAAAATGGGTTCACTAGAGGTAGAGTAAATACCGCACTGTTTCTTAGAAAGCATAAAGACAAAGTCTTATTTGTTCAAATATATGTTGATGATATTATTTTTGGTTCTCTCGGCGAAAAGTTATGCAAGAGATTCTCTGTCGATGCGAGAGAAAGTTTGAAATGAGCATGATGGGTGAGCTGAATTTCTTCCTTGGATTACAAGTAAAGCAGACTGATGAAGGAATTTTCATAAACCAAGCCAAGTACATCAAAGGCTTACTTAAGAAGTATGGCATGAAATCAGCCTCTCCCATGAAAACACTAATTGCTCCTGCAACCAAGCTTCGACAAAGATGAAAAGGTAAAAGTATTGATATAACTCAATACAGAGAGGTATGATAGGTTCTCTTTTATATCTAAGCGCCGAGAGAGCCGGACATAATGTTTGCAACATGCATATGTGCTAGATTTCGAGGCTAACCCTAAAGAGTCACATTATCCACGTAAAGAGGATCTTCGGTATTTCAAGGGTACACCTTACTTGGGGCTTTGGTACCCCAAGGAATCCTCATTTGAACTAACGGGATATACAGATCTTTGATTTTGCAGGATGCAAAATAGATAGAAAAAAGTACCGATGGCTTTTGTCAATTGCTAGGAAGCAGACTTGTGTCCTCGTTTAGCAAAAAGAAAAACTCGATTGTCTACTTCAACCGCAGGTTTGAATACATTACTCTTGGCAAACATTTCTTTGTGCTCAAATCCTATGGATGAAAAATCACTAGTGACTATGGGTTTGATTTCAAATCTATTCCCATTCCTTTGTGATAACACAAGTGCCATAGCAATAACTCATAATCGTTATATATTCTAGGACTAAGCATATAGAAATAAGGTATCACTTCATTAGGGATCATGTGCAAAATGGAACTATATCTTCACAATATATCCCTACTTGAAAATCAACTTGTCGATGTTTTTACAAAACCTCTAGATGAATCCAGCATTTAATAAGTTAATAAGTGAGCTAGGCATGCTAAATCTACAACCATAAAATATATGCTCTAGATTGTGCTAACCATACTGAGATACAAAGGCTAAACTCAAAATCGTAGACATGATCAAGGGAAGTCCACGATCGTAGAGTTGAAGAGACAAAACTACCCCAACGATCGTAGCAAAGACTCAACCATCGTAGTGCAGACTCAACGATGACAAAAGCTCCATCAACAAAGCAAGAATGCATCCTGTGATGATAAGCTTCAAAACACAGCAATCCCTCTGATAAGCGCCTCAGGAACAAACCTAACCCTTGACTCACTCCAAGAGTTTGGCCCTTCCTGAGTTACCTTAAAAGAATGTTATGTCAAAAACTCATCACAAGGATCCGGTCAGACTCGACGATCATAGATCAGACACGACGAATGCTGGACAGACTCGACGATCCTAGATCAGACTCGACAAATGCAATGTACTCAACGATCACAAAACTATCTCAACGATCGTAGTTCTCCCTAAAGACACCTCAGCTCTGCAGGAGCCAAGGGCAAATCAGTACAATCCTTATCAGTTAAAATTGTAGAGCCAAGCAAAAGTCGTCACCTGTCCCACTAAGCAAAAAGGAGAGAGGGAAGTTGCAAGTACAAATTAAAATCATATTTTTGAAATCAGAAGTTCAAAAGATTATCTCTCTCTCATCCTCTCTCAAAGCAAAAACCCTAAATCAGAAGAAAGCTCAGTTAAATCTCATTTCCAGCAAGAAAATCAATGGCGGCTTCTAGTGTTATCTCAGGCTACAAACTCTATTTTGACGAGTTCAAAACAGCTCAACCCTAATTCCACAAGACTCTGGCCTTACTGAAGAAGGCAGGTATCGAAGAAGCCTTGAGCACAGACACATTGATCTATCCCATGTTAGTGAAAGAGTTCTACAGGAATGGTGTGTTTGGAAACGACACCATCACTACGAGAGTAAGGGAAGTGGAAATCGATCAAGTAGAAGACATCAACCTCGCCTGTGTCTCAAAAATGAAGGGCATCCAGGTCATAGATAGCGTAGACTTCAAGAGGGACTTAGAAGAATGCAACACAAGAAACTCCCTCTGTGAAAGGGTACAAGAAGAAGGAGTTCCCACTGAGGTATGAATTTCTAGCCGATATAGTTGGGAAATGTATATGCTGCAAGAGCTCAGGTCATGACTCTGTGAATGAAGTACAACTTAAGCTCATGACTGCTATGTGTTATGGAATACAACTCAACCATGGAACCCTATTGCTCGATTGGATTGGTAAGTGGATCATCAACTCAAAGAAGTTAAAAAGCCCTCAAAAGATGCTCTACGGGCGATTCATAAGTATCATTCTACAATCTGCCCTGGGTGACAAAATTGGGGATGAAGAAGGAGAAGCTATCAACCCAAATAGACGTATGACCCAGAAATTGTTTGAAAATTAGAAGAGGAACCCGGTGAGTATGTTAGCATGATGACCAAGTCCGATTGGAAGAAGCTGGTGATCCCGAAGGACTCAGCCTTCCAGAAATATGGTATTGTTGTAAGGGAAATCGAAGAAGAAGAAGAAACCAACAAAGGAGAACCCTCTGTCCTTACCAGAAAAAGCAAGGGCAAGAGGAAGCTAAAGGCTAGACTGGTAGAAGAACCTCAAAGATCTACCACTGATATACCTGTAGAGGCCTCTGACATAGAGACTTTGAGGATGCTAAGAAGAAAGCAGTAGCAAGATGAAGCAGATGAGGATCAAGCTACCATATCCCAGATCCTGAAGAAGAACAAAGTTGGTCATAAGTCCAAAAGGCCATTAGTCTCCTCATTGTAGAGTCTCTAATGTTCGTAGAGACCAGACCAAGCATGTCAGGCAAGGAAGTAGCTACATCAAGCATAGTGGCTATTAAACAGGAAAAAATTGAGGTTCAAGAAAATCCTGAAGCTATGGCTAAGCCTAGCAAATCAAGGAGAAAGCTGGTCAAGAAATACATCCTTGAGAATGAAAAAGTGCTCAAAAAGGAAGACAAGAGCATGGTTACCACATAGGAACTGTCCAAAGCAAGTCAAGAGGACAGTGCTCCAGCTGAGGGGGAGAACCCTGAGATTCTCATGATAGAAAATACACCAGCTGAGGGGGAGATGCCTGAAGCTCAAGAAGATACTCCACTTGAGGGGGAGCTATTGATCGCACAAGAAGATGATCAAGTTGAGGGGGAGCCTCAGGATATCTCCATGGCAGAAGAAGTGGTCCCTGCCAGAAATGAAGAAGAACCAGTGCAAGATCATCAAGAGACCATTGAGATAATGGAATCCTCCAACGAGAATAGAGAAGAGGAAGAAGATGATGATGATCTTGAGATCACTGGTGTGGGAAAAGATGGGTATAGAAGCTATCTCTACAATCAGATGTTCTCTTACCTACCCATGATGCTATATCATCAAGCCCAAATCCTAAACTCTTGGGATCACAAGTTCTGGAGCTTCAAAGAGTATCCAGCCATCTCAGTACTAGCCAATGGATTCCCAGGAAGATTCACCTTTGCCAAGAAGTTACTTACCAACAACTCTTCCTCAAAGGATAAACCTAAGGTACTGTCTATCCCAACCCTCTTCAGAGTTAATCACTTGTCATCATCCTCATTTAGTCAATTCTATGAATTCCCTCAATGGTTGGAAGTGATCTTCATCCACTAACTCAATTTCCAGTTGCAAAATCCCAAAATTCTGTAAATGAGGAACCAAATGCAGTCAACTTCATTTTGCTCCCACAAACCACCATCTCTACGATCCCTGACTCTAGCCCCATCGTAGAGTCCCAAATAGAAATCATGGAGCCACATATTCCAAACATCGAAACTCAGCCCCTCCATCAGACATACCATCCTCCTCCTCCAATGACTATTTTAGTCTTGATCTTGCTCTCTACTCCCTGCAAGATCAATCCCAAAAAACATCCCCTCCATTCAACAATCCTCAAACCAATGATACTCTTCTAAATCTGCCCACAAAAGATGACTTGAAGGAAGTATCCAAGAACATGATCAAGAACATAGAAGAAAACCTAGAAACTCACTCAGAACTCATTCATCTTTGGCTGAATCAAATGATCATCGGCCAGTAAATAATATCCACGCACTCTGGCCGAGCTTACAAAGAAAGCCGAGGAAATTATCCAAGAAATTCTTCAAAGCATGAAGGATAGAGATGAGATTCACTTCCAGATAGCCACCAAGCAAAGAGAGGTTGTTCTTGAAATGTAGAAAAATCAAGAAGTCCAAAATAAACTTATGCTGGAGAACATCATCAACTTGAAAGCTTCAGTCAAAGAATTCCAGAAAGCTTATGTAAATCAGCAACAGCAGACTGACATTGTTCTAACAGCCCTCCGAAATAAAGAAGCTAGATCTGAAGTCCAGATCAAGGAAAGTCGAGAGGACATTGCTCAAACACAAAGCCAACTAAACGAGCTTGTCCAAGGAGTAAATCGACTTTCTGCAGACATTCGAACCCTTGATGCTGATATAAAGGGGGAGAATAAAGGGAAAGGAGTTCAAGGAGGACAGGGAGGCCAAGGTAGAGGAAGAGGAGGTCAAGGAAGCCAAGAAAGGGGTAGAGGACAATTTCACGCTCAAGTGTCAAGAAGCCCTCCTGCAAGACAATTCCACCAACAGACTACACGATCAAGCAATCAGACTCAACGATCTGATAAGCAGGAAGTCTTGATGGCTCAACCATTAAGAAGTCAAGGGCTAACTACCAGCTCACCAAATATGACTACCACAGGCCTAAGAATGCCAATTGGAGATCCATCATTCATGAATAGGCATGATCACAACCCGATAGTAAGCCCAAGTGAGCTGGAAGAGTTAGCCAGAAGGGATGAAGCTTAAGAAAAAAGAAGGGCTGAGGAGTATGCCAATCCTCCAAGGAAAAGGTCAAAGAAATAGAGATAAGTTGAAACCTTAAATTCTTATTGATGTAAAGCTAAACTGCAATATTTCTTGAACATCAATAAATTCATGCTTATTTCTAGAAATTTCAATTTTCACCTTTGAAATACTAAGTTATGTTTAAATTTCCTGCAAATGCATCTAGACACTAATAATCATGACAACAAATCTCCTTGGTTATGTCAACATCAAATAGGGGGAGATTGTTGGGAGAATGCATATTATGATTTGATGTTTTAATATATATGCTCATGATTATTTGTAAAGTCCTTCAAGTAATATATGTATAAGGACTTAGTGATAGATCAAATATGTTAGGTTGATCTAAGCTCTTAACGTGTATCATTCTGTAATAGAATGTATAGATAGAAAGATCAAAGCTGTTAGGTTGATCTTGAGATGTAATAGATAGACTTCGAAGAAATCGTAGTGTATCAATCTGATCAACATTGCAGAAGTCAAGGCAGAAACGTAGAGCTTCAAAGATCGTAGTGTGCCTGCCTTGAAGGGCCTCTTCGGAAATCGTAGAGTGGTCCTAACATTTGCCGAGCCAACTCAACGATCATAGTGTGCTCTCGAAAATGTAGAGTTTATAAGTCAACGATCGTAGTGTGCTCTCAGAAACGTAGAGTTTACAACTCAAGTAAGCAAAGATCGTAGTGTGCAAATACTTAAAGAGAAATCGTAGTGCTCTCGGCTGATAGCGTCAGACCAGACACCAAGGCGACAAGTCACCACGATCTGAATCATAGAGTACCATGATCTGAATCGTAGAGTATCATCTGTCTTGAGTCAGAAAACGTCTAGCCTCATGATTTGTGTGGAGACAGATTCCAACATAAGAGGAATAAATTCTAAATGCTGCAGTACTCACCAGTCCCAAAGTCATAAGAAATATCCTTAGTATGCAACAAAGAAGCGTATTGAAGAAGCTAAGAAAAGTACCATTGGTAAGGGGGAAAATACCTTTTTAGGTGTTAGGTGAGAAAGCAGTTTGCAGTGTCAGTGGGCCAGAATGCAGTTTAGAAGATGTGTAGAAATGTCTCCATCAAAGATCAGAAAGGTCAAGCGCATTTAATGCCTCAACGGATGGACCCAACGGATAGTTTTCAAGATCACATATATGCAAATCAAGCAGATGAGAGAGACTATGCAAGCATTAAACAAATAATGTGAACAACTCTCAAAGCTCAACTATACGATCTGAGAAATAGAAAAGCTTGCTCAGCTACTCAGTTCTTTCGAACAAGTGCTTAAACAGCAACTGAGTAACAACCATCAAGAACTCAAAATCTACCAATCAACTGAGGAAGAGTACCAAGTCTATTGGACTTGAAGAGTTCTAAGTGAACTGTAAGAGAGCCAAGTCTGCTGGACTTGAAGAGTTCAAGAGTGAACTAAGAAGTTCCTAGACTGCTGGTCTAGAAGGAATCTGTGTGATTCAGAAGTTGTAAAAGACATCCTTAGTGGATTTCCTACTCGTTGAGTAGAAGAGTGGACTAGGAGCTTTAAGTGCTCTGAACCACTTAAAATGACTGTGTCTTTTACGTTCATACTATAACTGCTATATTTGCCATAACTGCTATAACTGCCTCACTCTCATAACTCCACTACTTTGCAAAAGATATTAAAACAAACATAAATTTCTCTAAGTTTTAATCATCATTAACTAACAAGTTTAAAACGAAAAGATTTTTAAATATCTATTCACCCCCCCCCCCGCCCCTTCTAGATAACTATTGTGCCTACTAGGAACTAACAAAAATGATCCAAATATTCTTTAAATACTCGGTTCATCATATTCATGAAGGCAGCATGAGCATTAGTCAATCCAAAAGACATGACTAGGAATTCGTAATGCCCGTACCGAGTTCTGAAATCAGTCTTTGTAATGTCATCAGTTTTAACTTTTAACTGATGATATCTGGAACGAAGATCGATCTTTGAAAAGAATTTAGCACCTTATAACTGGTCAAACAAGTCATCAATTCGAGGTAACGAGTACCTATTTTTGACGGTGACATGATTCAACTCCCGATAGTCAATACAAAGTCGCATACTTCCATCTTTCTTCTTTACGAATAGAATAGGAACACCCCAAGGAGACGTACTAGGATGAATGAAACCAATGTCTAACAATTCTTGTAGTTGGGGTTTTAACTCCTGAAGTTCAATAGGAGCCATTCGATATGGGGCTTTGGAAATGAGTTTTGTACCGGGTTCAAGGTCGATACAAAATTCGATTTCTCGCTCTGGAGGTAGGCCAGGAAGTTCTTCAGGGAATTCGTTAGGAAATTTATTAACAATAGAAATATCATTTAAATCTGACTTATTTTTGTTTAAATCCGTGACATGGGCTAAGAAAGCTTGACATCCATTTTTCAATGAACGAATAGCTTTATGGCTTGATATGATAGTGATTGACTTTAGTGGTTTGGTTGCTTGAATTCGCATAATAGGTTGGTTAGGAATATGAAAGCTAACAACCTTATAAAAATAATCAATTTTTGCATGAATAGTTGTTAACCAATCAATCCCTAAAATCATATCAAATGCAAGTATTTTCAAAGAAATAAGATCGACAGGTAACGTACGGTCGTCGATTTGAATAAAACAAGACTTATAAATAGTGGATGTAATGAAGGTTTCTCCCAACGGAGTTTCAACAGATAAATCAAAGTCTAATTTCTCCGGAGTCAAATTTAAACGTTGAATGCAAGTAGGAGAAACAAAAGAATGGGTAGAACCGGTATCAAATAAGGTATAGACTTCGCTAGAGTTTATGATTAGCTTACCCGTGATAACCTCGTTCGGGTTCCTCGCTTTTTGGGAGGTCACGACAAACGCTCTCCCTTGAACTACCGGTTTTGACTTCTCTGGGACGGCCTTTAGTGCCTCTATCCCAGCTGGACTTAGCTTTACTGTACGATAAATTAAATCGAGCTAAGTGACATTCTCTTCCATAATTGTAACATATTTTAGACTGCTGCGTATAGTTTGGACAGATGTGTCCCTCCCCTCCGCATTTGTAGCATACGATCGGTGATCGTTCTCCTTCTTTAACAACGGGTGCAGGTGATGACGTCCTTCCATCATTATTAAATCTCCTCTTCTTGAAATTTCCACTTTTATTGCCTTGGCCATGATTACCACCAAAGTGGTTATCATTTCTGACATGTTGACTTTCTCCACGTTTGTTGTCACCGCTTCGAAGACTGCTACCACTGGTATTATTATTTTGCTGGCTGCTCTCTCTTGGTTGGGTTGAGTCATTATCACGCTTCAATAACTGAGCCCTATTTACAACATCTGAATACAAACACAGTTTGTGAGAAATTAGGTATTGACGTATCTTGGGTTTCAAACCTCTTATAAATATCCGCGTCATTCTCTCCTCATTATCAACCAAGTGGGGTGCAAACCGGGACAACTCGGCAAACTTAGCTTCGTACTGTGACACGGTCATATTATTTTGCTATAACTTGATGAACTCCACCTCTTTCATGTGACAAATACTTTCGGGAAAGTACTTGTCGTTAAACAGTTCTTGGAACTTTTCCCAAGACATCTTGGTCGGCGGCAGTCGAGTATGCTTTCTGATTCCCACCAAAGAATATATGCCTCTCCTCGCAATATGAAGGTGGCAAAGGGAACCTTTTGCTCCTCGGAGCATCCCAAGACATCAAATATCTTGGTAATCTGCTTTATCCGCGTCACCGCCTTAAGTGGTTTTGGCTCTCCCAAAAACTTCGGTGGTCCCAGTTCCTTAAACTGCCTAGCGGTGACCATCTGTGAGTTGCCAGTGTTTCTACCTGTATTTTGGATAGGAGTCTCTCTCGCCTGATGTTGCATGAATTGCAGAAAGCCTCTGAACATTCTGTCGTTCATCATTTGGTCAGTGTTGTTATTTACCTGAGGATTATTGCCTTCCTAATGCACATTATTCTGGGTATTGATATGTGGCGACTCAACGGTCTCCTGTGCTCCATTGCTATTCTCAACATTCTCGGATGTCATTTTTAAACACTATCACAACATAAGGGTTAATTGACATGCCACATATTATCCCTATATTCTGACCGACCAATTAAATAAGCATTAAACTTAGGTAGGTCATACTAACGAAGGAATTACCCGTCTCTCCCCTCCTAGTTCCAGTCTCACATCTCAGCCAGGGATCATATCTCTAAGCTTTGATACCAACTGTGACGTCCCCAAAATAGGTATACATCGCCCATTCTGAGTCGCCAAATACATGGTACAGAATATAAATACAAACTTTATTTACACAATACGACAAAGCGTAGCTAAGAGTTTTTACACGAATATTGTCTAATAGACAGTATTCAAACTCAAAAAGGAGTCCTCATTACATTTATTATCACACTAAATTATGAGGACTACTAAAACAACCATCACGGACCGTCACTCCATTCCCCGACTAGTCCCGGCTACGTTCTCATTTCCTAAAGAGTACAATGAAAGCAAAAGGGTGAGCTCAACTAGCCAGTAAGAAATATTATGACTAAGATAATGCGAAATAAATTATCGTTAGCCTTCAACAGTGTTAAACTGATAAAATACAATAAACATCAAGTTTAACTGCAGCGGAATAAGCAATCCATTAAAAGAGTCAAGTAGAGCATGATATCTACTATCTTCTATGATTTAAAAGTTTATCATCAATTTTATCACAATATAAGCATGAGGATGATGACAATGATATAAGAATTCAATTAAATGAATGCAAATGATAAATTTTAAAGATTTATAATTCAATTTATCCAGAACTCAATAATGTCCAAATTGTCAACATGATATTGCTTTGTGGAGTAAAATTCAAGAATAATATTGTATCAAAAATGATTTGGACCGAAAAGAAATCAATTTTTGTCATGAATAGTGTAAGACCCCGAATTTTATGAAATAAAATTATTCAATTTTTTCTTATAATTACTATTCAGTAAATGGTTAAATTGATAAAAGTTTAAAGTTAAGGATGATATATGATTTTTTTTTTAAAATAAGCAAGTGGTTATAAAATACTCATTGTTGTCGGGGAATATTCGTTTGGTCGTGGAATATTCTTCCGCTTTAGAATATTCATATGATTTGACAAGCAAATTTTGTGGGCCCCATAACTGAAAAAGCGATTGGATGAAGAAACGACAAATATAAGTTGTTTACAAATAACTGGCGTAGTTGTTCTCAATTATCTTGTTGGAATACCCCTTGGTTAAAACACAAGAATACGTGTTCATTGCACAAGAAGATTACGATATTGCACCAATTATTGATTCTTACGTGTAAGAAGGCACTACTCAATAATTGTTACAAGAATTATCGCTCAAAGATTTTATTGATTCAATAATTGTTGCGTTGATATTTTATATTATCGTTGTTTTAATAATTGTCACTACACATTATTTTCCATTTTCGAAGAAATAATTTATATTATCCTGAATAATATTATTAGATAACATTATTGACAATGTCTAGAAAGTTTCATCAAGGAGAGGTTTGGTTACCTAATCATGCCAAGAAGTGAGAAATTTTATTCGAAAGCCCCCTCTTTCCTCGAACTACACAGTTGCCACAAGATTGTGATTCTGTAATATTATTTGTGAATAATTAATTATTGATTTATATGATGAGGAAAATATTGATTTTATGTGGATATAGATGGAGAAAATTTTTAAAGTGACAATTGTTAAAAATTGATATTTTATCTTTTCTGATAAAATAATATTTTATTATATTATTATAATATAATAATGATGATTTTTTTACAATGAATGTGTGATATATGAGTATATGAGGAGGAAGAGTATTTTTGTTGCATTAAATGATTAACACATGTTTTGTGTGTCGATGGACCCCGTTTCTTGACTGAAATTTGATTATAGCCTGTAAAATCGTCCGTATGTGGATTTCGGTCAAATTTTGTTTGGAATTTGGAAAACCTTTCTTCTGCAAAGTTTTAGAGAATTGAATTTCCTATACAAAGTCGCTAGATTTGAATTTTCTGATAAAAGGGATATTTATTATGAATTATTGAAGTTCCGATGTTCCGAAATAATTGGTTTTTGAAAGTTTTAATTAATTTTAATAACACAAACGTTTTTGTTATGTTTGGGGGGCCCACTGGTGGTTGAAATTAGCTGAAATCAGTTGTTAAAAGTGTGCGTAAGAAAATTTTATAAATATAATATTATTATATTCAATTTTCTGCTTTGGTGTTCTAAGCAATTTCCTATAAATAGGGTGATTAGGTTAGAATTGGAAATCACACTAGAAATTGAAGTTTTCTCTCTATTTCTCTCTCTCTCTCTATATATTATCGAGTGTATTCTTGTGAGTATTTTGATATCTTGAGTGTTGCTATACGGTGCAAGATCGTTCAGCGTTATTCTAGTCAGAAGTACTGCTCTTTTGAGGTAAGGGATAGTAAGGGATGTTATTTTATTCAAAAATGATATTATTTCTTCAATATCATTATGCCGAAATATTGGTTGGAACTTTTTATCAAATTTGGAACTTTTTCATGTCGGGGTTACTATTCATGGGTTACTATTCACGAGTTACTATTCACGATTTACTATTCACGAGTTACTATTCACGATTTACTATTCATGAGTTACTATTCACGAGTTACTATTCACGGGTACTATTCACTAAAAAATTGGTTTCTTTTTCTAACCAAATTATAGTTGATTTATGAATATTACTCTGGAGATTAAAACTATGTATTGATTATATTGATTTTATTATCATATATAACACTTTTATAACCCTGATGTTGAAATTCTCTTTGACTTGAGTGTAAAGATGGGTAAAGTATTGGTATGATCGTGACTATGGGTTCTCTTTGGCCAGTAGTGCAAAGTTGAATTGTTGACTAGTATGATCATGACCATTGAATTTACAATGGCATATTTTTAGCTTAAGTGCAAAGGTGAATTGATCAACATGTTATAATTATTGGTTTATATAATTTTCAAATGATTATGTATTTCTTTGAGATATGAATATCTTTGGCCCAGTAGTGCAAATATGACTGTTGTTGAATATCTTTGGCCATGTAGTGCAAAAGATGAAGCTGTTGATGAATATCTTTGGCCCAGAAAGTAAAAGATGAATTTATTAGTATGATTATGAATGTGAGGCTGTGATTTGGTATAACCATGATCTTTGATGTTTCGTAAAGACAGTGATAAAAATTATCTTCGCCATGGATGAGAAGAGGAATTTAGAACCACAATTATGATTATGAGTTATTCATATGATTGTGAACCAGAACTGTTGATTGATGTTACAGGGATAAAACATTGTTGGTTTACTTTTAACATGGAGAAGATATAGACTTTATGGTCTATTTGACTCTTCTAATGGATTGCTCATTCCGCTGCAACTATGGTTGAAAAGTTTTATCATCTACCATATGTTCTAAATCTCGATTTATTACATCGATGAAGACTATTGATAATTTATTTATCTTTAGTCATAATATTCTTTATCGAGCTAGTTGTGTTTAACCCTTTTGCTTCACAATTGCTTTCGTGTAATACGAGTGTAATGGGTGGGTCGCCGGGGATAACAGGGAATAGAATCGGTGGTCTATAGTTCGTTGAGGTTCTCTAAAATAGGTGAAGCGAACCCAACTTTGGAAGGGTGTTTTGTCACTATCATACAAGATGTCTAATGACATACAACCTCGAGTCATCATAAGATGTGGATGTGCTTATCCACTTGTCGAGTATATTTACAAGCACTACCTATATAATCTTGGTGTTTGTTTGGAGTTTAATTCCCAATTAGAGACATGGTGGAGATAATGATATGTCAAGAGAAGACTCACCATGGGAAGAATATGATAGTAATCTTCTCGCTTTTTCTTTTAGGGTCTATGGGTCAACCAAGGATAATTTGTGGCCATATGATATCTATCATAACCTGACTCATGGCCTCCCATATACGAAGGTTTCTTGAGTACTTCCCAAAGGTTTTAATTTCTAAAAGCTTTTTTCTTTGTACCTTTATATAAGGTGTCATGGTGACGTCATATCCAAGTTGGTGTCCAGAGTCACAGTTGGTATATTTTAGTATCAAAACTCACAATATATGTGTTGTTGTATTTTTGCACGACAATTGTTGTAATAAAGTTGTAGTTGTGTTATGTACCATGTTTTTGGCACTCGTAATGGCTTCAATGGAATGGACCTATTTTGGGGAAGGTCGCGGTTATTTGGTATCGTAGCTTAGGGATATGATCTCAAGTGAGATCGGGATTAGAACTAGAGAGAGAGAGACGAGTAAATCCTTCGCTAAAGTGTGTCCTACCTAAGCTTATTTGTTGGTCGGTCATAATATCTGGATATTATGTGATATGTTAATTTGTTCAATTAACCCTTGTTTTGAAGTCAGATTCTAGAATGATATCTCAAATACGTGAGATGAGCAATGGAGAAATCATGATGATAGGGAAGATGGAATCAAATGAAAGCAAGGTATTCTCAACTCTTTGAAATACAGCACGTAAATTTTGGGGACTAAATTTCATAAGGAGGAGATCAGAAGACCCCGAATTTTATGAAATAAAAGTATTCAATTTTTCTTATAATTACTATTCAAAGAAATGGTTAAATTGATAAAAGTTTAAAGTTAAGCATGATATATGAAATTTTTTAAAATAAGCAAGTGGTTATAAAATACTCATTGTCATTTGAGAATATTCGTTTGGTCGTGGAATATTCTTTCCGCTTGAGGAATATTCATACGACAGTAAATTTTTGTGGGCCCCATAACTAAAGCGATTGGATGAAGAAAACGACAAGTATAAGTTGTTTACAAATAATTGCCAGTAGTTATTAAGTAATAATGTTGGAATACCTTATGGTTAAAACACGAAGAATATGGCGTTGTCGCATAAAGAATAATACCGATATTGCACCAATTATTGATTCTTACGTAAGAAGGCACTACTCAATAATTGTTTCTGAAAGAATTATCGCTCAAAGATATTTTATTGATTCAATAATGTTTGCGTTGATATTTTATATTATCGTTGTTTTAATAATTGTCACTACACAAGATTTTCCATTATCGAAGCAATAATTTATATTATCCGAATAATATTATTAGATAACATTATTGACAATGTCTAGAAAGTTTCGCTCAAGGAGAGGTTTGGTTACCTAATCAAGGCGCCAAAGAAGTGAGAAATTTTATCGAAAGCCCCTCTTCCAGGAACTACCGGTCACAAGATTGTGATTCTCGCAATATTATTTGTGAATAATTAATTATTGATTTATATGATGAGGAAAATATTGATTTTATGTGGATATAGATGAGAAAATTTTTAAAGTGACAATTGTTGAAAATTGATATTTTATCTTTTCTCGATAAAATAATATTTTATTATATTATTATAATATAATAATGATGATTTTTTTACAATGAATGTGTGATATATGAGTATATGAGGAAGAAGAGTATTTTTGTTGCATTAAATGATTAACACATGTTTTGTGTGTCGATGGACCCCGTTTCTTGACTGAAATTTGATTATAGCCTGTAAAATCGTCTCGTATGTGGATTTTTTGGCCAAATTTTGTTTGGAATTTGAAAAACTTTTTTTCCGCAAAGTTTTAGAGAATTGTATTTCCTATACAAAGTCACGAGATTCGAATTTTCTGATAAAAGGGCTATTTATTATGAATTATTGAAGTTCCGATGTTCCGAAATAATTGGTTTTTGAAAGTTTTAATTAATTTTAATAACAAAAACGTTTTTTATTATGTTTGGGGGGCCCTTGGTGGTTAAAATTAGTGAAATCAGTTGTTAAAAGTAAAGCGTAAGAAAATTTTATAAATATAATATTATTATATTCAATTTTTCTCGCTTTGGTGATCTAAGCAATTTTCTATAAATAGGGTGCTTAGGTTAGAATTGAAAATCACACCAAAAATTGAAGTTTTCTCTCTATTTCTCTCTCTATATTATCGAGTGTATTCATGTGAGTATTTTGATATCTTGAGTGTTTCTATACGGTGCAAGTTTGTTCAGCGTTATTCCAGTCAGAAGTACTGCTCTTTTGAGGTAAGGGATAGTAAATGATGTTATTTTATTCAAAAATGATATTATTTCTTCAATGTCATTTTGTCGAAATATTGGTTGGAACTTTTTATCAAATTTGGAACTTTTTCATGTCGGGGTTACTATTCATGAGTTACTATTCACGATTTACTATTCATGAGTTACTATTTCATTTACTATTCACAAGTTACTATTCATGAGTTACTATTACTATTCACGAGTTACTATTCACTAGTACTATTCACTAAAAATTGGTTTCTTTTTCTAACCAAATTATAGTTGATTTATGAATATTACTCGAGATTAAAACTATGTATTGATTATATTGATTTTATTATCATATATAACATTTTTATAACCTCGATGTTGAAATTTCTTTGACTTGAGTGTAAAGATGGGTAAAGTATTGGTATGATCATGACTATGGGTTCTCTTTGGCCAAGAAAGGAAAAGTTGAATTGTTGACTAGTATGATCATGACCATTGAATTTATAATGGCATATTTTTAGCTTAAGTGCAAGGTGAATTGATCAACATGGTTATAATTATGGTTTATATAAATTTCAAATGATTATGTATTTCTTTGAGATATGAATATCTTTGGCCCTCAAAGTGCAAATATGACTGTTGTTGAATATCTTTGGCTCAGTGCAAAGATGAACTGTTGATGAATATCTTTGGCCCGTAGAGTGAGTGCAAAGATGAATTTATTAGTATGATTATGAATATGAATCGTGATTTGGTATAACCATGATCTTTGATGTTTCGGTAAAAAGACAGTGATAAAATTATCTTCATCATGGATGAGAAGAGGAATTTAGAACCACAATTATGATTATGAGTTATTCATATGATTGTGAACCGAGAATCTGTTGATTGATGTTTGTGGATAAAACATTGTTGGTGGATTTTTAACATGGAGAAGATAATAGACTTTATGGTCTATTTGACTCTTCTAATGGATTGCTCATTCTGCCGCAACTATGGTTGAAAAGTTTTATCATCTACCATATGTTCTAAATCTCCGATTTACATCGATGAAGACTATTGATAATTTATTTATCTTTAGTCATAATATTCTTTTTATCGAACTAGTTGTGCTCACCCTTTGCTTCACAATTGCTTTCGTGTAATACGAGTGTAAATTGGGTCGAGAAAGGGATAACAGGGAATAGAGCGGTGGTCTCATAGTTGTTGAGGTTCTCCCTAAATAGGTGAGGCGAACCCAACTTTGGAAGGGTGTTTTGTCACTATCATACAAGATGTCTAATGACATACAACCTCGAGTCATCATAAGACAGGGATGTGCTTATCCACTTGCTGAGTATATTTACAAGCACTACCTATATAATCTTGGTGTTTGTTTGGAGTTTAATTCCCAATTAGAGACAGTGGAGATAATGATATGTCAAGAGAAGACTCACCACTGGGAAGAATATGATAGTAATCTTCTCGTTTTTCTTTAGGGTCTATTGGGTCAACCAAGGATAATTCTGTGGCCATATGATATCTATCATAACCTAGACTCATTGCCTCCTATGTACGAAGGTTTCCTTGAGTACTTCCCAAAGGTTTTAATTTCTAAAACAGTTTTTTACTGTACCTTTATATAAGGTGTCATGGTGACGTGCTATCCAAGTTGGTGTCCAGAGTCACAGTTGGTATATTTTAGTATCAAAACTCACAACATATGTGTTGTTGTATTTTGCACGACAATTGTTGTAATAAAGTTGTAGTTGTGTTATGTACCATGTTTTTGGCGACTCAGAATGGCTTGGGCGGAATGGACCTATTTTGGGGGCGTCACAGTTGGTATCAGAGCTTAGGGATATGATCTCTGGCGGAGATCGGGATTAGAACTAGGAGAGGAGAGACGAGTAAATCCTTCGCTAGTGTGTCCTACCTAAGCTTATTTGTTGGTCAGTCATAATATCGGGATATTATGTGATATGTTAATTTGTTCAATTAACCCTTGTTTTGAAGCTGTATTCTAGAATGATATCTCAAATACGGGGAGATGAAGCAATGGAGAAATCATGATGATAGGAAGATGGAATCGAAATGAAAGCAAGGTATTCTCAACTCTTTGAAATACAGTGCACGTAAATTGGGGGGACTTAAATTTCATAAGGAGGGGAGATTGTAAGACCCCGAATTTTATGAAATAAAAGTATTCAATTTTTTCTTATAATTACTATTCGGTAAATGGTTAAATTGATAAAAGTTTAAAGTTAAGCATGATATATGAAATTTTTTTAAAATAAGCAAGTGGTTATAAAATACTCATTGTTGTCGGAGAATATTCGTTTGGTCGTGGAATATTCTTCCTGTCGGGGAATATTCATACGACGGCGCAGCCTTTTGTGGGCCCCATAACGGAAAGCGATTGGATGAAGAAAACGACAAGTATAAGTTGTTTACAAATAACGGCGTAGTTGTTACCGTTAATACTGTTGGAATACCCGGTGGTTAAAACACAGTAATACGCGTTGTTGCACAGTAACACACGATATTGCACCAATTATTGATTCTTACGTAAGAAGGCACTACTCAATAATTGTTACAGTAATTAATGTTCAATATTTTATTGATTCAATAATTGCTGCGTTGATATTTTATATTACTGTTGTTTTAATAATTGTCACTACACAGTATTTTCCATTATCGAAGCAATAATTCATATTATCTTAATAATATTATTAGATAACATTATTGACAATGTCTAGAAGTTACGCTTCAAGGAGAGGTTTGGTTACCTAATTACGCCGCCAAGAAGGAGAAATTCTTATTCGAAAGCCCCTCTTTCCTGGAACTACCGGTCACGAAGATTGCACTTTTTATGTAAGGTGTCATGGTGACGTGTTATCCAAGTTGGTGTCCAGAGTCACAGTTGGTATATTTTAGTATCAAAACTCACAACATATGTGTTGTTGTATTTTGCACAACAATTGTTGTAATAAAGTTGTAGTTGTGTTATGTACCATATTTTTGGCGACTCAGAATGGGTTGGGCGGAATGGACCTATTTTGGGGGCGTTACAAATAGTACCCTGGGTGAATAGTAATCGAGTGATTAGTACCCCTTGAATAGTACTTCGAGAATAGTACCCCGTGAATAGTACTCCGGCATGAAAAGATTAAGAATTATCAAAAATGCTCAGAATAATATTTTCATGAAAAGATACTGGATGAAGCGCAAATTTCAAGGATATTCTACTAATTTCATGGAGTATAGAAGCCAAAACTTATCAACATAAGTGTAGAATTAGGAATATGAAACGAAATAATATTACTTACATACTACAGAGTATTGAAGAAAATATTATTTCTTACGAATATTGAACAAAAATAATATCCCTTACGAATACGAAAGAAATAATACCATATTACCTTAGTAGGAGATTGGATACTGCAATAGTGTAGTAACATAATACTCTTTTTCTTTCTCTTTGATTCTCTCTCTATAGAATTCTCTTGTGAGTCACAGTGAATTGGTGAGAATAAAAGAAGAAATAAGCTTTTATTTATAGAAGATTTCTAGCTTAGCCCTTGTAATGTGAAAAGGCAAGTGGCTTGACGACTGGTGATGTGAAAAAAAAATTGGTTTGACGCCTGTAATGTGAAACGACAATTGGTTCGACTGGTAAAGGCAAGTACTATTGGCGAAAGTGACTCTTAGATGATGGCATATGGGCCCTCAGAATGGGTAGGGCGGAATGGACCTATTTTGGGGGCGTTACAAATAGTACCCTAGGTGAATAGTAATCGAGTGATTAGTACCCCTTGAATAGTACTTCGAGAATAGTACCCCGTGAATAGTACTCCGGAATGAGAAGATTAAGAATTATCAAAAATGCTCAGAATAATATTTTCATGAAAAGATACTGGATGAAGCGCAAATTTCAAGGATATTCTACTAATTTCATGGAGTATAGAAGCCAAAACTTATCAACATAAGTGTAGAATTAGGAATATGAAACGAAATAATATTACTTACATACTACAGAGTATTGAAGAAAATATTATTTCTTACGAATATTGAACAAAAATAATATCCCTTACGAATACGAAAGAAATAATACCATATTACCTTAGTAAGAGATTGGATACTGCAATAGTGTAGTAACATAATACTCTTTTTCTTTCTCTCTGATTCTCTCTCTATAGAATTCTCTTGTGAGTCACAGTGAATTGGTGAGAATGAAAGAAGAAATAAGCTTTTATTTATAGAAGATTTCTAGCTTAGCCCTTGTAATGTGAAAAGGCAAGTGGCTTGACAACTGGTGATGTGAAAAGAAAAGTGGTTTGACGCCTGTAATGTGAAACGACAATTGGTTCGACTGGTAAAGGCAAGTACTATTGGCGAAAGTGACTCTTAGATGATGGCATATGGGCCCTCATAGAATAAACCAAACTTATAACAAACGTCTCATAACAGACTTCTTATTTATATTAAAGATTGGTTAAATATTTACCACAAATTATTTTATCTTCAATAAACACATTTTTTAATCTTTCAACAATTATTCATCATTAATATTATAACTCACAATATTGATAACTGGATCATTCCCAAGAAAGAAGGGACTTTCTGATAAGGACTTTTCCTTATTGGCGCACAATTAGGTAACCAAACCCCTTTCCTCGACAGAACTTTCTAGGCATCGTCAATAATGCAAATAATAATATGAATAACTTTATCGTCTCAACTATTGATTTAATAATATAAAATATTGTGCAGATGATACTGTGACAATAATTGAATCAATAACGTGAGATACTATGCATCAATTACTGAAGCAATAATTGAGTATAACTGAGTGACTTTTCACGTAAGCATCAATAATCAATACCGTGTGCTACTATGCAACCACGCGTATTACTGTACTTTTATCAATGCATATTTCAACAATTAAAGGTAAAACTTTCGCCGTTATTTTTATAAAAAGATAATTCTGTCGTTTTCTAACTTCGACAATAATTTTGTTGTGGGGTCCACCAATGATTGTGTCATCGTACGAATATTTCTCGCCAAAAAGAATATTCTCCGACCAAACAAATATTTTATAACAACTTACTTACTTTGCAAAATTTATAAATATTACCCACAACTATAATATTATATTAAATCAACACCATAATATTCAAAATAATATTTAGAGAAAAATAATCTTTATTTATGAAAGTTGGGGTCTTAAAAATTTATTTTAAAATAATTTATAAATTATTTTTTAATAACTCAAAATTATTATTTATCAAATATAATATATAAGTCAAAAAGTATGTCAAAAATAAATCATTATAAACACTTTAACAATATGCACCGCAAAAATTAAATTATATATCTAATTTTAGAATTGTGGGAGTATAATTTATCAACTAATTATTCGATTAACTTTTTTGGGGATATGAGACACTAATATGAATTTACTGACGTTTATGATTTTTTAGTGGATAAAGTTTTTTTTTTGTGTCGATCAGATCTTAGCTTAAAGGCATAACAATCGCAAGATCTTTGTGATATTTAGGTCTCATATTCGATGAAATTTTGTGAGATAATTTCAAAAATGGTATACTCTATATTTAACAATGAATAAATTCTAATGAATAATTAGTCTATAAAGTATATAAATAATAGTATATAGTTTTTAGCGGGAATTGAACCCACATCGTTAGTTTGGAAGGCTAGGGATTAGAGTCGATGTCGATTCAACATTTTTAACATTTCTAATTCAAAAGCGAACATAAAACTTTCGTTCGACTCATTTAAGGAAGATGAATAAATTCTTAGATCTAAGATATGAACTATGTTAGTTCCCAGTAGGCACAATAGATCTAGAAGGGAGGGTTGAATAGATCCTTTTTAATTTTAAATACTTTTCTCTTTTATTTTGTATTGCTATTTAGCATATGACAAACATAAGAATCTTTTCAAGCACAGCGGAATAAGTAAAAGATCCCCTTCATTGATATATTCATAATCATACATACATTGTTCGTAGAGTTAGTTCGATTGTAAGCAGTTAGAACATACATAGCAGTTATAGCAGTTAATAGACATAATGTAAATGACATAAGGTAAATGACACAAGGGGTTTTAAGTGGTTCAGAGACTCAAGCTCCTAATCCACTATTCTGCTTTCAACTAGCAGGATTTCCACTAAGGAAGGGCAACACCCTGAATCACTAAGATTCTTTCAAGGCCGGTGACCTTGGGACTTGATTCACTAAGAACTCTTCAAGGCCGCCTGACCTTGGAACGTCTCTAGTTTCCTAGGAACTCTTCAAGCCCAGCAGGCTTGGAACTTCATTTAGTCCCTCCGGACAAGGACCCCTCAGGCCCTAACTTCTTGTTGAGTTGTTTGTTTATTTGTTGGAGTTAGTGTTGAGCTGCTAAGATGTCTTTATGCTTTGAACATTTTCTGTACTTAGCAGCTTGGCATGATCATCCTTGAAGTGCAGTTGAGTGTTGCATGATGCTCAGCTTCTTTAGTTACTCAACCTCCTCTGATGATCCCTTGATGAACTGCCTTGAAGATCATTCCTCTTGATACGTGATGGCTGCACATAATTGGTTTCTAAGATGACTGTAAGCTCTTCTGCTAGGTACTTAGAAACTTTCTCATGCTTGCCACCATGATGACGTTTGTGATCTCCTTTCTTGATACTTGATGCCTTCTCATGATGGACTTGCTAAGATGACTGTAAGCTCTTCTCTATGGTACTTAGAGTCTTCCCATGATGGGCATCAAGATGACATGACGCTCTTCTTTCTCTCAGCAGTTCAGAACACACTTCATATAGTAGAACTCTCACTTCTATATTGTAGAACTCTCACTTCTAATTCTTTCTTTGTCTGACTCTAAATGTTCTTGGTGATCGTAGAGTGAGCCTTCGGACTCATTGTCTCACTTGGTTTAGAACAGTCCACCTTTTCTCCAAACTCGGCAACTTCAGCAGCCCTAGATCTTTGAAGCTCTTGTTGATTTATTATAAGACCCCAACTTTTATGAATAAAGAATAATTTTTTTGAAATATATTTTTGAATATTATGGTGTGGATTTGATATAATGTTATAGTTGTGGGTAATATTTACAAATTTTACAAGATAACCAAGTGGTTATACAATATTCGATTGGTCAGGGAATATTCATTTTAACAGGGAATATTCGTACGACGGCACAATCATTGGTGGACCCCACAACGAAAGTATTGTCCTAGTTAAAAATGATGTAATTATCTTTTATAAAAATAATACGAAAGTGTTATTGTTAAAACTGTTGAACTACCCTAGTAGTAAAAAAATAAAGATGTCTGGCGTGGTTGCATAAGAAGACACTGCAGATTGATTATTGATACTTACGTGAGAAGTCACCGGTTATACTCAATTATTGCTACAAGAATTTGCACGATCATATCTCTCATATTATTGATTCAATTATTGTCACAGTATCATCTGCATAATATTTATTATTATTAAATCAATAATTGTGACAACAAAGTTATTCATATTATTATTTGCAATATTGACAATGTCTAGAAGTTCTGTCAAGGAGAGGTTTGGTCACCTAATTGCGCGCCAATAAGGAGAAATCCTTATCGGAAAGCCCCCTCTTTCCTGGGAACGACCTGGTTGTTAAATATTGTGAGTTATAATATTAATGATAAATAAGTTATGTTGATTAAAGATGAAATTGATAGTTCCATTGTGTTGAGATTATTAGTGTTAGTGGAAATCGACATTTATTTTGAAAATAATTGATGTCTGGAGGTTATATTGACCAATCGGGTAATTAATCGGATAAATGAGCAATTTAATTATTATTATTTCACATGCTTATAACTATTTGTTCACATGTGTGTACTATTGATTCACATTCATGTACTATTAGGGGAGGTGTTGCAAGATTGATAATACTTGCATGACTAAATTAAAAATGGAGCTATAGTTGAAGGTACTATACTGTAATTAGTTTTTTCACATGATTATACTATTGAATCACATGAATGAACTATTAATTCACATTATTTACTATTAGGGGAGGTGGTGCAAGTTTGATAATACTTGCAGGACTAAATTAAAAATGAAGAAAAAGAGGAATGTATTAAACTGTAATATTCATGAAGAGAGCTATTGTTATTCCATTCTTTATTATTATGTTGGAATAACCTGTCTATGTGAAGTACCGCATACATGGTGAAATTCTTCTGTTATTCCATTCTTTATTATTCTATTGGAATAACCTGTCTGTGCGGTCTATCGCATGCCTGGTGAATTCTGTTGTTATTCAATTCTTTATTATTCTGTTAGAACATCCTGTCTGTGCGGATTACGCATGACCTAGTTCCACTCTTTATTATTCTATTGGAACATCCTGTCTGTGCGGATTACGCATGACCTGGTTCCATTCTTTATTATTCATTGAATATCCCGCCAAAGGCTTGGATTACGCACATACGCACCTAGTTCCATTCTTTATAACTCTGTTGGAATAACCTATCTATGTGGATTACCACATGCATGGTGAATGATCCTTTGTATTCATTCCTTAGTAACTTGTGGAAATGATCTGCATCACGTGGATTACTGCATGCATGATTTAAAATCCATTTGCAGTTTCATATATTCTATTATACTCATTTGGTTAAAGTTTTGGCTTCTATACTCATTTTGTCCCGCCTGGAGTTCCCTCTGTGGCGGTTGACCGTATTTACATCTTTATTTACGTTTCGTCCCGCCTGGAGTTTCCTCCGTGGCGGTTGATAGCTTTTATAGCTTTATTTACCTTTCTGATCCCTCATAGAGGTGCTTCGTGGTTGGCGATCATGTTTGTATATATATATTTACAGCTTTTATATATATACTTGTTTACTGCTTTCATACAAATTGTGGTATCATGTGCGCCTAGGAATCACGTGATCACAGATTCAGCCCATTGGATCTAGATTCGGTTCCCATGATGGACATTTTCAGCTGTAAGTAGCTTGTAAATTATTCTGCAGTGTCTGAATTTCCTCAGATGGTTTCCATACCCACGAGGAAGTCGGCATTATTTTGTACATTATTTTCGTACGGATGCTTCGCATTCGTAAAATAAAATCAATCAAGCTGAACACTTAATAAAATGGGAGTGTAAAAGGTCTCAATTATTATTGAGCATCAGGGTTTGAAAAACCTCTTTCATAAAACGTCATTGCCATATCTTGCTTAAAACTGAATTTTTATATAAATTCAAACCCTATGTATATAGGTGCGAACAAGGCCTCGCACTACTTCCAAATAACAGCACATTGACCCACACACACACACATATTCAGATAATAGTTTCTTGAAAAGAGGCGGTCACCGTGGTAACACGGATGTCTGGGTGCCTAACACCTTCCCTCCTCCGCATAACCAAGTCCCCGAACCCTAATGAATCTGGTTTCACCGAATTGCTTAGCATGATGTCACATCATCGGGCAATGTGCAAACCTTTTCTCGGTTGTGTTGGTATAACCATTTAAAAAACCTATTGGCGACTCTTAACAGTCCATCGTCGACATTATACATGTCGGACCTTTTTCACTTGTTTTTTCAAACAAATCCAACTAAAAATGAGAACACCAAAGAATAAGTAACGGAAAGGGACATCTAAAAATCCTGACGTCGACAGGTGGCAACTCTGCTGGGGACTCCAGTAAGAGGACTTAAGCCGCTATTACAATCTTTTCAAAACTGTTATCTGCTTGTGTGTGGATGTTGCATTTACATTTTATGATGAATGTGTATGAATGCATTTCCTTATTGCACTTAGTGCTTCGCACCATAACTGCTTGTGATATTACTTCTTCGCACCATATCTGCTTGTGATATTAGTGCTTCGCACATGTCATCATTTTCATACGGTGAGACACGATGTATGTTAATGTATGTTGTGTGGTCCCTCCACCAAGAGGCTATCCCGTCGGTGTTTGATTACTGGACTTGTGAGAAGACTAATTCTCCGAGGCTCAGGAAAGGCACCACCCAAATTCGCTCCAGTTGAAAGACCGAATTAACTTCCCATCAAGTAGATTATGATGATTTGGGAACCTTCATGCCAAAAAGTCGCGAGAGTAACCTAAGATAGATCAGCCTCTGATAAATCCAAAACGGAGGAAAGTCTCTTCATGCTCTCATTTCAATTACTTGTAAACACAATTACTTGTAATTTCATTCCATATCTATCTCCATGTAATGAGAAATATGAAGACATTTGTTCACATACATATTTTCAATAAACATGCTATAAACAGCTAACATCCATTTTGCAGGATAAAATTCCTAAAATGGACACATCACATAGCATGTTATTATACTAATTCCCTAAAGACTAAAATATGCAAGTCTTTCGCAGGGAACCAATCGGACCTACTACCCGATCAAAGTCCAAAAAGGCAACAGGCCTACAGTCAATCATGTCGTCATCCGACCAGATCGAACTTAATCCGATTTCTCGCAAAGAATTGACTTGATTAAGCAAACAAATTACTGATTTGGTTGTTCTACTCAAAGAATTACACGACCTACTCAGGTCCAAAAATACCCATACATGCTTGAATCCTCCACACAAGGGGGAACCCAGGTCATTACAATACCTGAACTGCAGTTGGATACGACCAACAAAACTCATGATGTTGCCCATCCCAATGGAGATCCAGACACTGGTGACATCAAAAAAAAAGTCCTCCAAATGGAAGAAACCCTTTGTGCTATCAAAGGAATTGGAACACACGGGAGTGTTTCATTGCTGATCTTTGTATATTCCCTGGTGTTCACTATCCAGAAAAATTTAAAACTCCTGACTTTGAAAAATATAACGGGTTAGGAGATCCTTACACACATTTAAAGGTGTTTATTGGAGAACTTGGATCTTATGCAGAGGACGAAAAACTCAGAATGAAATTGTTCCAAAAGAGTCTAACTGGAGAATCCCGTTCATTGTACACAAGATTAGACAACTCAAAGATCCATAGTTGGGATGAGCTAGCACATGCTTTCCTCACTCAATACAGCTTTCAAACTCAGATGGCTCCTGATCGGTATTAAATTACCAAGATCAAGAAACAGTCTAACGAGTCTTTCAGAGAGTATGCTCAAAGGTGGAGACGCTTGGCTGCCCAAGTTAGTCCTTCCATGACAGAATCAGAAATGGTCATGACTTTCATAGACATACAAAAAGCTTCGTTCTATGAGAGAGTTTTAGCCAAAGATCAATGAAACCATTTTTGAAATGGTCAAACATGGGAGATGGTCGAGATGGGATTGAAGTCCGTAAAGATTCAAGACCTAATCGCCTTAAAGTCATTAACGATCACATCCACTCCAAAATTATGGGAACAACCCCCAGAGGGTCCATAAAAAGAAAGAGGAAGATGTTTCCCTAATACTACAGGGTCAAAAAGGCAATCAGAACATGCCTATTCAAAGGAGAAACTACACTCCCTTTCAAGCACAATCTACGAACCCTCCAATACCAAAAGGTGGAGAAGTCAAAAGCCCTCGAGTGTTTACACCTAGGGGATACCCTCGAGAACATTCTCACTCTTCTGACAACACAGAAGAAAATTACACATCTTCTTCCACCAGCCAGCCCTAATGGATGGGGTTTTAATGCTGCTCGGAAATGTGCTTATCATGTCGGGGCACCTGGACATGATACTCAGGATTGTTGGGCCTTGAAACACAAGATCCAAGACCTGATAGACAATGGGGAAATCGTGGTCACCAAATCAGATCAACCTCACGTTCAAGACATGTGATACCCCCAAAATAGATATACATCACCCATCTTGAGTCGCCAAATACATGGTATAAAATTCAAATACAACTTAATAATACAACTGTCGTGTAAAATACGACAAAACATAAGCTATGAGTTTTAATACAAATATTGTCATCTAGACAATATCTACACTCAATGGAGTCCTCATTACATTTATTATCACACTATTTCATAGAATAGTGAGGACTACTAATGTTATCATCTGAACCGTCACTCCGTTCCCCGACTAGTCCCAGCTACGTTCTCATTTCCTGAAGAGAACAATGAAAGCAAAAGGGTGAGCTCAACTAGCCCAGTAAGAAATAATATGACTAAGATAATGCAGAATAATTTATCATTAGCCTTCAACAGTGTTAAACTGATAAAATATAACAAACATCAAGTTTAACTGCAGCGGAACAAGCAATCCATTAGAGGAGTTAAGTAGAGAATAAAGTCTACTATCTTCTATGATTTAAAAGGTTTTTCATCACTTTTATCGCTGAGACTCAGCTTAATAAATAAACCACATCATCCCTGCACAACGGCCAAGGATATTCATTAATATCACGACCACAAATTTTCCATGCACTACAGGCCAAGGATATTCGTGTATTCATCAATGGTCATGATCATGCCAACAACTGTCCATCAATGCACTACGGCCAAGGAGGACTTTTACCACATCATTTGTAACATTGCGGTCATGATTATACCGAATAATCCCTGGTCATAATCATACCAAGTCCATCTATGCACTACAGGTCACATATGACTTTCAACATATTATAAACATGAGGATGATGACAAGTTCAAGAATTAATTTGTCCAGGAACAAATAACGTTCAAATTGTCAACATGATACTGCTTTGTGGGATAAAACTCAAGAATGCTCAGAAGAATATTTCCATGAAAAGATACTGGATGAAGCGCAAATATCAAGGATATTCCACTAATTTCATGGAGTATAAATGTGACGCCCCCAAAATTAGGTATACATCACCCATCTTGAGTCGCCAGATACAAGGTACTGAATACAAATAAAACATAATTATACAACAGTCGTGTAAAATACGACAAAACATAGGCTGTGAGTTTTAATACAAATATTGTCATCTAGACAATATCCACACTCAATGGAGTCCTCATTATATTTATTATCACACTATTTCACGTAATAGTGAGGACTACTAATGCACCATCTAGGATCATCACCTGCTCCCTCGACTAGTCCCAAACCACGTTCTCATTTCCTAAAGAGAACAGTGAAAGAAAGGGTGAGCTCAACTAGCCCAGTAAGAAATATTATGACTAAGATAATGCAGAATAAATTATCATTAGCCTTCAACAATGTTAAACTGGTAGAATATAATAAACATCAAGTTTAACTGCAGCGGAACAAGCAATTCATTAGAAGAGTCAAGTAGAGAATAAAATCTACTATCTTCTATGATTTAAAAGGTTTTTCATCACTTTTATCATTTGAGACTCAAACTTAATAAATAAAATCGAATCATCCTCGCCTCCAATGACCAAGGATATTCATGTAATCATCAATGGTCATGACTATACCGAATAATCCTCGGTAATAATCATACCAACAACTGTTCACCAATGAACTACAGGCCAATGAGGACTTTTACCACATCATTCGTCACATTACGGTTATGATTATACCGAATAATCCCTGGTCATAATCATACCAAGTCCATCTATGCACGTAAGCCAAAGATGACTTTCAATATAATATAAGCATGAGGATAATGACAATTCAATAAAACAAGTTCAAGAATAAATTTTAAAGATTTATAAGTTAATTTATCCTGAACTCAATAACGTCCAAATTGTCAACATGATACTGCTTTGTAGAGTAAAATTCAAGAATGCTCAGAAGAATATTTCCATGAAAAGATACTGGATGAAGCGTAAATATCAAGGATATTCCACTAATTTCATGGAGTATAGAAGCCAAAACTTTAACCAACTGAGTATAATAGAATATATGAAACTGCAAATGAATTTTCACCTGCCATGCGATAATCCACGTATACAGATCATTTCCACAATTTAATAAGGAATGAATACAAAGGATCATTCACCATGCATGTGGTAATCCACATAGACAAAAGTTATTCCAATGTAATAATAAAGAATGAAATAATGAAGGATTCACCATGCATGCGATAGGATCAAGACAGAAAAGTTATTCTTAATGTAATAATAAATAATGGAACCCGGTCCCGCCAGAACGCACGCATACAGATGTGATATTACGGCGAATAATAAATAATAGAACCAGTCCTGGCGTAAACACACGAGACGTGATATTAAGACGAATAATAAATAATGGAACCAGTCCCAAAGTAAAAGCATGCATGTGATATTCCGGCTGAGGAATAATAAATAATGGAACCAGTTAGGCGTAAATGCATGAACATGTGATATTTCGACGTAATAATAAATAATGGAATCGAAGTAAAAGCGTAAATGCATGACGCAGGATATTGCATAAAATAATAAAGAACAGAATATTAGAAGAAGTTCACCATGTATGCGATACTTCGCATAAATAGGTTATTCCAACGGAATAATAAGAATGGAATAACAGAAGAATTTCACCATGTATGCGGTACTTCGCATAGACAGGTTATTCCAACATAATAATAAAGAATGGAATAATGTAAGAATTTCACCAAGTATAGGGTATCCAGCACAGATACAAAAGTTATTCCAATGTAATAATAAAGAATGGAATAACAGAAGTTCTCTTCATGAATAAGAAAGAAAGAATACCCCTTACGAGTACAACAAATAATATCCCCTACCTTTGAAGAAACTGGATATTGGAGTAGTGAAGTGAAGAGAATACTTTTCTTCTTTCTCTATAGTTTCTCTCTCTAGAGTTTCGGTGAATTCGTAAGAAATAATGAAGGAATGAGCTTCTATTTATAGGAGAATGGGTGAATAGTAACTAATTCATGAACGGTCCAAATTGATTTACTTTTTAAGCAGACGGTCCATATTGGTTTACTATTAAAACTTAAAGCAGCGGTCCATCCGATTTACTATTAAAACTTTAAACCAAATGATCCATATTGATTCACTATTATAACTTTTCACCACCGGTGATCCATATTGATTTACTTATTATATCTTCAACCAACGGTCTGAAAAATTAGCACATCTCCTCATGGAATAATATTGTACCCAAAAATGATTTGGACCGAAAAGAAATATATCTTACGGGTGAATAGTACCCCGTGAATAGTAACTTGTGAATATTAATTCGTGAATAGTAACTCATGAATAGTAACTCGTGAATAGTAACCCATGAATAGTAACTCGTGAATAGTAACTCATAAATAGTAACTCATGAATAGTAACTCATGAATAATAACTCATGAATAGTAACTCATGAATAGTAACTCATTAATAGTAACTCGTGAATAGTACTCCGACACGAAAAGTGCCCCGAATACCCGATTGAACAATATAACCTCCAGACATCAATTATTATCGAAACAAATGTCAATTTATAAAATTCATCTTTAATCAATACGAACTTATTCATCAGTAATATTATAATTCACAATATTTAACAACCAGGTCATTCCCAGGAAAGAGGGGGCTTTCCGATAAGGATTTCTCCTTATTGGCGTGCAATTAGGTGACCAAACCTCTCTTTGACAGAACTTCTAGACATTGTCAATATTGCAAATAATAATATGAATAACTTTTTAGCCTCAATTATTGATTTAATAATATAACATATTATATGGATGATACTATGACAATAATTGAATCAATAATATGAGAGATATAATGCAAAACAATTCTGTAGCAATAATTGAGTATAATCGAGTGACTTATCACGTAAGCATCAATAATCAATACCGTGTGCTACTATGCAACCATGCGTATTACTGTACTTTTACTATCGGGTAGTTCAACAGTTTTAACGGTAACACCTCCGCCGTTATTTTTATAGAAAGATAATTTTGTCATTTTCTAACTACGACAATACTTCCGTTGTGGGGTCCACCAATGATTGTGCCGTCGTATAATATTCTCTATTAAAACGAATATTCCCCGACCAATCGAATATTATATAACCACTTGCTTACTTTGCAAAATTTATAAATATTATCCACAACTATAACATTATATCAAATCCACACCATAATATTAAAAAATTTATTTCGAGAAAATTAAATATTTATTCATAAAATCTGGGGTCTAACAATAAAAGCCAAAAATTTAACCAACTGAGTATAATAAAGAATGGAATAACAAAAGAAATCACCGTGCATGCGATAGGTAAAATGCATGCATAATGAGTTATTCCAATGTAATAATAAATAACGGAACCAGTCATGCGTAAGCGCATGCATGACGGGATATTCCAATGTAATAATAATTAACGGAACCAGGTAATGCGTAAAGCACAGACAGGATGTTCCAACAGAAAGATAAATAATGGAACCAGATCATGCGTGAAGCACAGACAGGATGTTCCAATAGAATGATAAAGAATGGAATAATAGAAGAATTTCACCAAGTATAGGGTAGTCCGCGTATACAGGTTATTCCAACAGAATAATAAAGAATGGAATAACAGAAGTTCTCTTACCATAGAAAAAAAACTGGATACTGGAATAGTGAGGTAGCAGACTTCTCTTCTTACCGTAAAAAAAAAACTGGATACTGGAATAGTGAGGTAGCAGACTTCTCTTCTTCTTTCTCTCTATAATTTCTCTCTATAATAATTGCTCTAAAGCTTTTGTGAATTGGTGAGAAATGAAGGAAGAATGAGCTTCTATTTATAGGAAAATATAGTTTCGATAATTGCACGCGTTTGGGGCTTGAAATATTACAAAGACAATACCTCCAACTTTTTTTCATTTTTAATTTAGTCCTGCAAGTATTATCAAACTTGCACCACCTCCCCTAATAGTAAATAATGTGAATCAATAGTTCAATCATGTGAATCAATAGTATAATCATGTGAAAAATACAAATTACAGTATAATACCTCCATCTATACCTCCATTTTTAACTTAGTCATGCAAGTATTATCAATATTGCACCAACTCCCCTAATAGTACCAGAATGTGATTCAATAGTACACATATTTGAACAAATAGTTATTTAAGCATATGAATTAGTAGCAATTAATTGCTCATTTATCCGATAAATTACCAGATTTATCAATATAACCCCCAGACATCAATTATCATCGAAATAGATATCGATTTCCATTAATACTAATAATCCCAACAGAATGGAACTATCAAATTTATCTTTAATCAACACGAACTTATTCATCATTAATATTATAACTCACAATATTTAGCAACCGTGTCGTTCCTGTGAAAGAGGGGCTTTCGATAAGGATTTCTCCTTATCATGCGGCGTAATTAGGTGACTAAACCTCTCCTTGTAACTTCTAGACATTGTAAATAATGCAATTTAATAATATGAATAACTTTGTCGTCTCAATTATTGATTTAATAATATATCATATAATGCGTATGATAATCGTGACAATAATTGAATCAATAATATGAGAGATATGATGCAAAGCAATTATCAGTAGCAATAATTGAGTATAACCGAGTGACTTCTCACGTAAGCATCAATAATCAATACCGTGTGCTACTTATGCAACCACGCCAGACATTGTATTTTCTTTACTAACGGTAGTTCAACAGTTTTAACGGTAACACTTTTCGTAGTTATTTTTATAAAAGATAATTATGTCGTTTTCTAACTACGACAATACTTCCATTCATGGGGTCCACTAATGATTGTGTCGTCATCTGAATATTCCCCTGTTAAAACGAATATTCCCCACCAATCGAATATTATATAACCACTTGCTTACTTTGCAAAATTTGTAAATAATACCCACAACTAGAACATTATATCATATCCACACCATAATATTCAAAAATATATTTCGAGAGAATTTAATCTTTATTCATAAAAGTTGGGGTCTTACAAGACAACCCTCTTCCTCAACACAAAGAAGAAGAGGTCAACAGGATCAATTGGAGTAATGGACAGAATTCTAATTTCAATTGTGAATCCTCCTAGACTCTCAAAGACAGTGATGACAAACGGGATTATGCCAAGTTTCAGTTCACAATGGAACGAAAGATGAAAGCTTTATACAAACAAATTGAGCAATTGGCGGAACTGGTGACTTATCAGCATCAACTGACACGTCAGTTAATCAGCCAGGAGCATGCCAGTCTCCTACCTCTTGTCATGAACATTCCCTCGTCACTTTCAGAAAATGAAATGCTGGAAGACAAAGTGACAAAGAGAGCAAATGCCAAGGCCCGTTGGGATTTTGCCAACAAAAGGGAATTCACCTATTTAGGCCAACCTATGGAGGAAATCCTTCATATGTTAATCAATGAAGGAAGGATCAGTTCCCTTCTACCTCCAATCAACCCCCATTCAGGACGATACAACTCTGATGGAGTATGTCAATATCACTCCCAGTCTCGCTGTCACAGCACAGAAGAATGATGGGTACTCCACCACCTTATCCAAAATCTAATCGACAGTGGTGTCCTGCGCCTAGCGGACGACGATATTGTGTTACGTGCAAGTGAGAATTCAGGTCCTACTAAGCGGAAGAGTGTAGTTGCAGTCATATCCACTGAAACTGAGGGGATTAATCAATCATTCATAATGCCAACAATTCAACTCAAGGGAAGCAACAATCCTTTGAAAGTGGCCGCTCCCGAGCCAATCAACTTGCTGTACAGAGCACAATATCCCATTGTTAGCTTGAGCAAAGTTCCATGGAATTATGGAGAAGGTGAAGGATCCACCTCACATACCACTGATACAGTGTCGAAGGAAAATCCACTGTATCTTCCCCAACGGGTGATGAAGTCCACCATTAAATCAAAGGGGAAAGTACCCATGGAGAAGATTGAAAAATTCCTCCGCACTATGGGTTATAACGAAGTCACGGTGGTTTTAAGCTTAAAAGAAGCTCCACAACAAATATCAATTCTGGACTTGGTCCTAACTTCCGAGAATCACCGGAGGGTCTTGTTGAAGGTTTTAGAAGAAGCCTATCTACCGACATCAGTTGATACGGAAAAATTTCAACATCTGGTTGATCACATTTTCAACAATAATGTGATATCCTTCACTGATGAAGACATACCCCCCGAGGGGACCGGTCATTGCAAGCCGTTGCACATTGCGGTCTTGTCCTCTGGATACATGCTAGCTGGAGTCTTGATAGATGGAGACTCATCTCTAAATATCTATCCATACGCTACCTTGGTGAAGATGAACATCAATCTCAACCGAATTCAGAGTAGCCATACTATCATCAAAGCTTTGATGGAGCCCGACGAAATTCGATCGGAGTAATTGAGCTACCAATCAAAATTGGTCCCCACACATTCTGCTTATCTTTCCATGTGCTCAAGATAGATTCGGGATACAACCTGCTCTTGGGACGACCATGGATTCACATGGCAGGGGCAGTCCCATCCACTCTTCACCAACAGTTGAAATACATTATCAACAATAGCCTGGTCACGGTCAACGCTGAACCAGAGATTCCTCAGCATGGAGACATGCCATTCATCAATGCCAATATAGATGTTGAGCCAATCAGTTTTCATGCTTTGGAAATAAGCAATACCCAATACCATGCTATTGGAACGCCATTGCCCGAACCCAAGATTTCTGCCGAGGTAATGTCGGCTACTCAAGAAATGATGTCGTTGGGTCATAAGCCGGGACAAGGGTTGGGTAAAGATTGCCAGGGTATCAAGTACCCTATTCGATTAACCAAGCAGACTGGAACAGCTGGACTAGGCTATTCTGCCAGTACTAGTCACAGGAATCCTCATAAGCATCAGCAGATTCCTTCAGCTCCAACTATGCGGCGTTCATCTTCGCCTTCAAACTCTGAGTCAGCACAACCTCCTATAAAGGTGCCAGCCAATGCAATGGCTATGTTATTTCCCAAGCCGATACCGGTAAAGGAGAAAGAAGTATTTGTTCCAAATCCTGCAGTTAAAGAGGAGGAGCGAAGAATCAAGCAAGACGTCATCTGAATGATGTCAGGCATACGCATCATCATTCATGACGAACATACCAACAGATACACCCCAGACGATGATTTCCCAGACGTAATGGCCATCATTCAGGACGGATAGGATGATGACAATCCCTCCATCACTGCAGTCCACCCGGACTTTGCCCTTGCCAATTGGAACAACATTCCTTGCATTAGTGACAAAGGGTAAAAGCAAGCGAGAACTCTTTCGCCTGTAGATATAATAACCGCTTACTTTTCTGCAGACAAAGATTAGCGATTTATTTTGCCGAGATATGCTAACATTGTGTATGATCAACACATTTCATATATACTAAGTGAAAGTATATTTTGTTTGAGGACTACGAATTTAGATGTGCTCAGATTTAGCGTGACATTTGCCTCTTCTCTCCACAAGGATTGTACCTTTGATGTAGAGATGAATTGACCTTAATGGATATCTGAGTTGACATTGAGGTGCCTCCGAAATTCAAGAATGGGTCAAAGACAAACCTAAACCCAACCTTGATCAAACCACTTCCTTCAATCTCGTAACCTTGAAAGCCCTAAGTTAATCCAGATTGGTTGGACCTTACCCCAAACCAAAGGAATGACATGGTTACGCTTACTAACCCAATTCCAGGATGTGTTTGCATGGTCTCATGAAGACATGGTGGGTTTGTCCACCGACATTGTCCTTCATCGCCTTCCCATTAAAGAGGATTTAAGCCGATTAGCAAAAAGCTCAAAGCGATTGAAACACGAGTGGAGTTTAAAGGTGAAAGAAGAAATTGTGAAACAATTTCAAGCTGACATCATCATGGTGTCTACATATCCTGAATTGATATCCAACATAGTGCCCGTGCCTAAACCTGGAGGGAAGGTGCGAGTTTGCGTGGATTACCGGGACTTGAACAAAGCTTGTTTAAAAGATAGCTTTCCCGTGCCATTTATCCACATCCTCATTGACAATACTGCACAATACGACATGTACTCCTTTGCTGATTGCTTTGTGGGGTACCATTAGATCATGGTTGCTGAGGAAGACCATGAGAAAACTGCTTTCATCACACCTTGGGGAACCTTTTGCTATAGACGGTTGTCATTCGGCCTCATCAATGCCGGAGCCACCTATCAACGAGCTATGATGGCTCTGTTCCATGACTTAATGCACAAAGAGATCGAGATCTACGTGGACGACATCATTGTCAAGTCCCGGAAGGAGGATGACCATATAGACCATCTCAGAAAGTTGTTCAACAGGTTGCGTAAGTACAACTTGAAGTTGAATCCAGCTAAATGCGCATTTGGTGTTAAATCAGGCAAGTTGCTAGGATTTCTAGTTAGCCACAAAGGGATTGAGCTGGATCCTGCCAAAATCCAAGCCATCACTGAAATGCCCATTCCTTAGACAGAGAAGGAAATACGGGGATTTTTGGGAAGAATCAACTTCATTAGCAGGTTTATCTCCCAACTCACAAAGAACTCGTGAGCCAATCTTCAAGCTATTAAGGAAGAACTCCTCCATGAAATGGAATGATGAGTGTCAAAAGGCCTTCCTCACAATCAAGAAAACAAATAGTCAAAGCTCCAGGTGTTGGTACCACCCAGGATGATGTTCCCTGCTTATGTACCGTCCATAAGTGACAATGCCATGGGTCAATGCATCATCGAGACGTAAGGACGATAGAGGCCAAGAACGAGCTATCTATTACCTCAAAGCAAAAGGTTCAAAGACGGTGAACACAAGTACACTCTCGATCAAAAAGACGTGTTGTGCTTTTAGCATGGGCTTCCATAAGATTACAAAGATTATCTCCATGGTCACACAACCCATCTCATATCCCGCGTGGATCCTCTCAAAAGACGTGTTCAATAAACCCATGTTAAATTGTTTTGTCGTTCAGATGGCGGTTGATCCTACAACAATTTGACATCGATATGTGACTCAAAAGTCCATCAAAGGTCAAGGAATTGCGGATCAATCGGCCGCCGACCTTCGTGGGATTTCAAGCCCTTGAAACATATTTCCACGATGAAGGAGTAATGATATCCAAAGAACACCATCATCGATACGCGTCGACCATAGAAGATGTATTTTGATGGAGTATTAATCTGGAAGGTTCGGAGCCGAAGCAGTTCTAGTATCGTCTGGGGAGCGATATCCGTCGCCGTCAAATTGCAGTTTGTCAGCACCAATAATATGGCGGAGTATGAAGGCTGTCTCATGGGGCTAAAACTTGCCCGTTCCATGGGCATCAGGCGGTTAACTGTCTTTGGAGATTCAGAGTTGGTAATCGGGTAATCCAGCGGGATATATCATTCCAAGGAACTACATTTACTGCCTTACCATCAGCAGGTTTTGAAGATGGCTTTGGAGTTCGAAGAAATCTCCTTTCTACACATTCCTCGTAATAGGAATGACTTTGCGAACGCATTAGCAACTTTGGCCTCCTTGATTCGCATATCAGACAAGGAACACTTGTCAAGCGTCACAATTTCCCTGCACAAGGCCCCGGCCTATGGGAATTACGTTGGAGAAGTATCGGATGAGCTACCTCCCATCCAACATCCTTGATATCAGCATATCAAGGAATATCTACGAGATGGATCTACACCCGCGGAAGCGAGCCTGACTGAGAAAAGGCGGATCCATCGACTTGCTATGAAATTCTACTTGAGTGGAGATGCGCTCTACAAAAGAGATGCAGGACTAGGTCTCCTCAGATATTTAGACAAAGATCAAGCCCAAAGGCTTATGGATGAAATCCATGACGGAGTCTGTGGCCCCCTCCTTGTCAAAAAAGTCCTCAGGACGGGACATTATTGGCTATCTCTCAAAGCTGATTGCAATGACCACGTCAAGAGATGCTATCAGTTCCAGATTCATAGGAATGATATACACGCCCCTCCACGGGAACTCCATAACATGAGTTCACCTTGGCCCTTCTCAATGTGGGGAATGGACGTTATCGGACATTGAGCCCAAAGCCAGTAATGGACATCGGTTTATCTTCACTATGATCGATTACTTCACCAAGTGGGTAGAAGCAGCCTCCTTCCCCAGGGTTACTAAAGAAGTCATCATTGCTTTCATCAGAAACAATGTCATTTGTCGATATAGACAACCAGAGGTGATTGTGTCGGACAATGCCAAGAACCTCAACAACAAAATGATGGAGGAATTATGCAGTAAATTCCACTTCAAGCATCTTAACTCTGTCATCTATCGTTCGAAGATGAACGGTGTTGTTGAAGCTGCTAACAAAAACATCAAGAAGATTATGCAAAAGATGTTTGCCAACCACAAAGATTGGCCTGACCTATTGCCTCTTACTTTGTTAGCCTACAGAACCTCAATGCGTACTTCTACTGGGGCAACCCCCTACGCATTAACCTATGGGATGGAAGCAGTACTCCCCATAGAAGTTGAAATGGAATCCCTCAGAGTGTTGATAGATGCTCAGCTAGATGAAGACCAATGGGTACAAGACAGGTATCACCAATTGTCTCTAATAGACGAAAAGCGAACCGTGGCTATCTTCCATGGTCGGTTATATCAACAAAGGATCGCCAGATCCTACAACAAAAAAGTCCGGCTACGGTAGTTTAAACAACATGACTTGGTTTTGAAGAAGATCCTTGACAACCAAGATCAATCTAAGGGAAAATTAGCTCCTAACTGGGAAGGCCCGTTTGTTGTCAAGGAAGTATTGATGTGAGGCGCCTCAGATTGCAAGAAAGCGGACTCACGATGAATTTTCACAACTCATCAACTCGAGACACCATGAAAGCTAAGATTATGTCTGAAGTTGCCATCAAGCAAACACCCTGGTGTTAGACCATCAGATCACCAGTCATTCCGGTTCTTTAACCCTTTACCACATATAACTTTTCCACACTTTGCCCCTCAGGGAAACACACTTTTCAAGCCAACAGCCTGGCTTCTCTACGTTCCTATGACTTAGGTCATCCCACTATGGATTGAACCTCTTGCATTTGTAGTTTGGCTATCCATACATGGGATCAAACTTCTCATACCTACAGTTTATCCTCAACCTAGGATTAAACTTTCTGCTCCCCACATTCTGACCTGCACATGGGATTACGCTTTTCATCTCACTCTGAAGGGCGAACTACGTCGACCTGATCTCCTCTTCAATAGGAGTACGTAGGCAACCATGTTACATGGCCCGGTCGCAATAAAATAAAAACAAAAAAAACATTTCTACCCTTATAAAACAAAAACAACCAAAAACATTCCTACACCATTTCGCCTTATATCTACGTTGAACCTCTTACACTGAGTTCGAACTACGCAGACTGATCTCCTCTTCAATAGAGTACGTAGGCAGCCATTCATGGTTCGGTCTCACCCCCTACCAAAACACAAACCATTGTCAACTGGTACTGGGATCACCTTTCAATCCACTACATTTCATTTGGCGTCAGATCAAAGGGGTGGAATTACCTGAACTCCTCCCAAATAGGAGATTCGGCGACCATCTAAGCTGCGGTCATACCTTGAAGAGCAACACCAATCCATAAGAGGTGGAATTAACTAGGCTTCTCCTAAATAGAAGTACTAGCGACCATCTGTGGTGCGGTCAATCTCAGAGAGGAAAGCCACACTCCTCTCCACATTTTCATTCAGAAACCAGTCCCAAGACACCAAAGATGGTAGGGATACATACAGATCGATGATCCATTCTGAACTGTCCCGAGGCAATTCAATGTCCATCCACCCAGGAGGAATTCAGAATACATCAAGATCACAAGCCCTGAATCAGCAGGCAAAATATCAAGCAAGTATTCAGGCATATCTAAAAGGGAAGTGATCAAAAATATATTTCCCTGCTATATATAATGATGTTTGATATATACAATGTAAACTGTACATGACAAAATGGCTAAGCTAGTCTGTACAGGTAAATACAAGTCCATCTACAAGTCAGGGTATATGCGAGCTAACAAGCCCAACATGGCGTCCCTCTCAGAAGAAGGAGGTAAAGTTGTGGTCTCCTGTATGAGGATATCCACATGACCCAACAGATCTGTAGCCATCTGCATGGTGACCATATGCTCATCAATATATGCGTTCATCTCTGCGATCATGCCAGTGGTGAGGGACCTCACGGCATTACTATCTGTGACGGCTACATCCCGGGCAGATATAGCACTATCCCGATCGACTATTACTACATCTCTAGCTGATCTGGCCTCATCCCGCTCAACAACAGCGACATCTCTGCGAGCTAATGCCTCGTCTCTCTCTAATAGAGCTGTGTCCCTCCCATCAAGGGCAGTCGACAGCATAGATCGAGCCTGATCTCTCTCAAAGGTCATCAGATAAAGACTCTACTCTAGGTAATCGTGTAAGTCTTTGAATCACAACAAGATCTTGATAATGGGAGAATCCGGAGGAAATGCTGGCAACCCAGCAGCGGGCTCCTCCTCGATGTAGGAATCAATGTCTTCCATGGGCTCTACATCATCTGACTCGCTATCCAGTATGGTAGATACTGCTGCAGCTGATAAAATCTATGTCTCCATCCATGCGGAATACTCTGCAGAACAACCCGGATGGCTCATAGAAAAAGTAGCTATCGCACGCTGATCCCAACAAGCGTATACACGGGATCGGTCCTCTGCTGAGAGATATCGAGAAGCTGAACGCTGACCTATCGCCCCTCGAAAGGATGAAAATCCTGGAACTGGTTAAACTGTGACATCACGGCCAGTAGGTGATAAGTAGTCACACCCCTCAAACCAGCCAGAGGGAGGTAGTCCATGCCCGGAGCATGAGTAATGAACCTGTATGGTGAGATAAGCCTCGAACACGGCAATATGCTGAATGGACCTCTGATGTCTGCCAAAAATGTGGACCAAGACAGAGCACATATACACTCCGATGGCTGAAAGGAGTATGACATGGCTATATCATGGGTGAACCAATACCCATGCCGTCTAAGAGTGCCAATCGGTCTCAAGTGTGACATAAACCACACATATAGCATGACCGAACTACCTGTGAATACTCCTGTTGGATAAGTGCATCAATAAGATGCTGACCGCAGAGTCTCTGCTATGATCATCGGTATAATGGTACGACCCTCCCTGAGAGCTCTCACAGCCATGATGTCACCTATGTTTATCTCATCCATGTACCGTGGCATATAGACATACGACAGTACGCATAACAGCAGTACATCAACCCTGGCCAAACGCCAGTGATCCTCCGATGCGGTGAAATCCCAGAATGTCGTGAATAACTATCCTCTGAGCCAAATCTGTCATACAAAAAAAGCTGGGATATCACGTGGCCAGGTGTCATCTCATCCTGCACTACTCTGCGCCGCAATCCAGTGAGAGTCATAAGCCGTCTACTCATGTCTCCCAAAGCCAGGTGCACGTAAGGTCTGTCTAAAGGCAGCATCGTCAATCGTGCATACTCCTCCAGAGTAGGAGTCAACTCATGGGTCCCGAATCGGAAAACCTTCCTAGCCAGTATCCAATGCTCTAGCATCCCATCTACAAACCCTGCGGGAACCTGAAACATCAATAAAGTCATGGTATGTTGCAGAAAATGATCTACAGCCACCCTGTCTGGTGGTGACATGTTATCATACCACGATCACATACCCAATACCACCACTGACGGTGGTGTATGATCTATACGGCTAACTGTCGAAGAAGACATCTGTATGGGCCGTGTCATAAGACCATCCAGGGGTCAATGCCGAATATCTCTAGACATACATACATATGCATAACATGATACATGCATAGCAGATAATAGATGGCAATATGATATAGGGAATGGAAAAACTGTGAATATATTCCTAAGTATATCCTCATCTAATACATCATCTCTGTACAGCTACAAATACAGGGAAATGGGGCACAGATGCCCTACTACTAACAGAGGCCTATCAAAAGATATAACGAGAATACACATCAGAAGAAGACTAAGGTGTCGATGTCTACATCATCAATCCTGTCCACCTAATATAACTCCTCCTGAGTCACTGGATCTCTATCAACAGGGATGTCAGGCTTATATAAAGGAGGATCTGCGCTGGCAAAACCGAATGGGTCATCTGAGGGGCTAGCACCTGAGTTGGAATGAATAAATGAATCCGCCTCTGCTGGATCTCTGCCCAAATGCCGGATAAATATATGTGCCTGGTCCAATTGTCGGGTCAAACTATCAATCTGGGTCATATGAGTTGGATCTCGGACACAAGCTATCCAATCCGTCATCATCAAGGATCTTGGAACCATATCCCATATAAACTGTGTGGCGCAGGACTGGGCTCCAATAGTGCGAGGGGACCACCACCGCTGGAACATCTCCTAAGTGCAAGGACCCTCTTACAATGCAAAACCGTCAACCCCCAACAATGGGATGTCAGTGATAGGTGACTACGATATAGGACAATGACGCTTAACAGGAGGCAAGATCGGCATACGAATCTCCCCTGTGGTGCTCCTAATAGCATGCTCTCCTAAATAGAGCTCCTAGCCTCCATCTGTGAAGAGAGGAACTCTCCTGGTGGAAATCACGTACTCGACTCCAGTCGGGTATCCATCCTCAAAGCCGATGGTCAAGTGTTCCCTTGAATAGGGAATCCATGTGATGGTATCAGCTGTCAACAACTCCAGCTGCATACGGCAGTGAGTGAAACCCTCAGCTATAGGGACCTCCGGCAAAATAGAATGATGCCATCGTCATCCTCGTGGATAGGTATCTAAACCTAACACACTCACATGACGCATGCATGGGAGCCTCTCATAGGCCCAAAACTGCCAACACAATGGCAAAACATCTGTTACCAGTAAACTCTCTTAACCTATAAATGGGAAAAGACAAGAGAAATACTCACCAAAGAAAAGCGGGTAAAAAGCTCAGCCAAGCCTCTCATTAAAACCACGAAGCGCACAACGCATGCCCGGAGGAAATAGGCAAAGGTATAGGAACCCCAATCATACTCTCCAATACGGTCTACATCACGCGAAGCGCTGATCAATGCGAAAGAAACCGTAGAAGAGTTATCTGCGATGAAGCAGCCTCTAATGATCATCAGGAATAATCGCCACAGAATGCGATCCCTGATTCTGACATAATCAGGCATGGGCTCACTCAAAAGCCCGCTCATAGCATTTACGCTCAAAGGACCTAAACGGACAGTCCTGCCTTTAAACGCCTCCGTCGAAACTCCTAACAAGGATCTGACGGCAGTAGGGGTAATATTCGCCATGCAAGGCACTTGCTCCCCTCCAAACTTCATACCTGTGATAAATCGCTAATCCATTGGCGTCATCATCACCTCGTAATCCAGCAGATGGAGTGACTGAGTCTGATGAAACCATCGCTCAGACAATGCCCTGAGGTAACCCCAGGGACAACGATGGGGAAGGATGGAGAAGAATGCCCCGAATCCCCAATCATGCACTACCGTTCTATAGTCAGGATGAAGCGCCTAGCACATGGAGTGAATGTTGAACTAGTTCCCTCGAGGCTGTGTAAAACCCGGGACCTACATAAAATGCAGATCAACATCAGAACCCTTTACTCTTCATCAATAGGAAAGAAGGAAGATCAAAGTCTAACGCCATACCTCGTTAGCATGAAAGTACATCGATGGATGTCTGCTCAAATCACCCAGCAGCTCTGGGTTTGCCACCTGAATACAAGGTAGTTCCCTACGAGGGACATGTGCAGCAGGAGCGGGATCCTCAATCGGAATATCCGCTTCCTCGCCCTCAACGCGTCGCACACGTCGCCCGGACAGACGAATCACAGCCTCCACCAACCGACGAGGTCAGTTCGACTGTAAGTCCTATGGGAATCGCTTTCTATTGATCTGGATCCATAAATATATGGATAGCAAGTCTCCAAATCACCTCAGAAAGGGTGTGGTATTTCCTTACCTGGAGCTTTCTAAAATGCATTTATGACTATATGCATGCATGCATTTATTTTAAACATACAATAGAGTTAAAATGCATGACTACCCAATGCCTGCATTTGAAATTTTTTTGCCATAGTCTCCCTTAAAAATAGGACTATCCATATACACATAGGCATGTCTAGGTGGCCATTCACTAGCACATATGCCCCAAAGTTATATACATAATATATGCATCAAAAGTCAAAATCATACATGCATAAGGTTAACCTCAATATCAGGAGTACTTTGCCTTTCTACCTTTGCTCATTGGACCTCAAATAGGACAAACAATAGCAGAAAAAGGTGCCAATTTGACTGTTTCAAAAGTTAAATTTTTTCACATCATTATGTTTAGCATGGTTTAATACTAGCATTTACTATGTTAAATATTTTTTAGCAAGTCATTTGTGCATACATAATCACTACTATGTGTTTAGATGCATTTCATGCGATAACTCAAAATCCAACGGATAAAAACTAGAAAAAATACATACATGCATTACCAGGATAGTGTAGAACACTTGTACGGTGATAGAATTTGTAGAAAATAGCCCAAACTCAGCAGATCTGAAGGAGGCTCATGGATTTCTCTTCGCGCGACAAGCTGAAAATGACTTGTGTTGCCAACCTGCTGGAATTTATCATCCGCGATTGGCCGCAGGCTCACCTGTGGCTGCAGCAGGTGCACCTGCGGCACCCCAGTTCGAGTTGAAAAGGAGTTCTTGCGGACTAGAAAGGTCAAATTAGGAATAAAAATGCCACGCGATTGAGCAAAACAGCATACAATCTTGGTCTTCTCAGATGAAACTTTGAGTCTGTACATCGCTCATTGGTAGTCACCCGAACACGAGGTATTCTCTGCCAATGATCTCATTTGTTACAAACCACATCCGGCAATACCTTGTACAGGTCCGATGCCGCCAATTCCGTGTCATTACCCTAAAAGATCAACGTGGATCCCCGACGGGGGTTACAACGTAGATCCCCGACGGGGTTTACAACGTAGAACCCCAGCGGGGGTTACAACGCATGCTCATCCGTTGACACACAAATCAGTGAAGGTCAAGCAGCCTTGACATCATCATATTCGTTGGAAGTAAACCCAACAGAGAATCGAAAACCATCCAATGATCAGCCGCTGCTACACACATCAGCGATGGTTACAATGTAGATCCCCGACGAGGGTTACAACATAGATCCCCGACGGGGGTTACAACGTGAAGCCCCGGCAGGGGATTAAAATGTACATTCAAGCTGTTGACACACATATCAATGAAGGTCAATCAGCCTTGACGTTATCTCGGACGATAACGATTAAACCTATTAGAGCTCTAGAGCTATTTGAGGATTTCATGCTCGATTACTCATATTCCCCAACGGATCCCCGGCGGGGGTCACAACGCATTGTTCCGTTGATTCACACGTCAGCAAAGGTCAAACAACCTTGACAATTTACCCACGTAATCTCGGTAGTTGATTCACATCGTCCGTCAAGGTCAAGCGGCCTCGACAAAGATATCCCCATGTGATTTTTCACCATTGATTCACATATCGGTGAAGTACACGTCAACGAAGGTCGAGCATCCTCGATAAAGATTTGGTCGTTAGCGATAAATCCAATGAGAATCTTGACATATTTTGGCGAAACCAACCAGGAAAGGTCAATGTTATCAAAGAGGATCGATGACGGAATATGTTATACACATCCTCAAACAGGCCAACCTTTATCCCCACAGATCTCTTACACATAAGAGATACATCTTCAGGATCAAGTCATAATCAAAGACACATGGATTTGGTGATAACTCCAACATCAACTTCCTAATAGATTCAGATTACACATCAAATCTGGTCATCATTGTCAATCCCCAATGGAACCAACAGGGAGCCAATAATCATCCCCAACATGTTGGGCTACAACCTCGTACCATGTTTGTCTTATTGCCTCATGTTGCTACCCGTAGTACCATGTTTGTCTTATTGCGTTTCAAGTGTCTAGGATTCTTTATCCTACCCATGCATCGCCATGCATGAGTATGATAAAGAGGGACATCTGTAGACACTCGAAATTTTTCTCATATACTGCCACTAATATTGCAGTGGATGATTAAATCTTTAAGAGGGAACCCCGAAGACAATCCATATCCATCTGGGATACTACTAGGAAGCTCAAAGATCAACCCCGGAGCCCACTCTGGGAGTAACAATTCCAACCTTAGATATAACCCCGAGGCATGCAGATTCAATACCGGAACACACACTGGAGAAGACCGATTAATCTCGGAGATAATCCTGAGGTATCCAGTCTCAGTCCCAACCATGGGAATAGCCACCAGCCTTGGTAATAACCCCAAGAAATGTAGTTTCGACGATAACTCCGAAAATGCTTGTTCCAAATACAACTAGCTTCAAATCTCGGCGCTCACAACGAGATACACTGTACCAACCCGGCGATAACATCGGGAAGACATGCACACCTCAAAGATGACAATGAGGACCTTGAACAATTGTAGCAGTCCAATCTCAGCAAAGCCTGAGCAACGTCTGCTTTATCAGCCCAATCCGGCGATAACACCGGTGAAGGGCAACATCGTCATCTAGCTAACGCGATGCCACGCCACGTCGTCTTCACATCTCTACACAACGATGTCCCACAAGACTAACCAATCCCGAGTGACTATCGTACGGGGTAACGGATGGAAGTTGAAGCTTGAAGACCGGAGGGCACCGTCCCATCTTCAATGACTTCGTACAAACTCTAATCATATGTCATCGTACAACTCTCGACAACGGCGGTCCGAAATAGGTCCTATATACCTCAAACGGATGCCCGGATTGCACTTTTGAAAGTCCGAGTGGACATTACAGTGCCCGAGTGCACCTACTACGAGACGACCCGACCCGAAAAACCTGGGCCCACCCGGGTTGCCTCTGGTACACATGCGGCTAAATCGTCTATAAATAGAGGGCTTGAGCTGCCCATTTTGCAAGAGAAAACGGCGAGGAAGCCCTGCCCAATTTGCTCTGCACTCACCCCATGCAGTGTACTTTCTCATTTTAAACACCTGTGAGCTCATATATAGCCCTTTTGTACCTACAAAAGCCAGTGTTTACCCACTCTAAAGATATAGAAGTGTTCTTTGGCAATCAACTATAAGCCTTCTCACACACTTTAAAGTCTTTCTCTTCATCTCTGCACACACCCTTCTTTACGTTGAGAGTCGTGTCACACAGATTGCCTTTAAGGACTTGATCCGTGGTTTTCATTCAGGTTTATATATATATATATATATATATATATATATATATATATATATATATATATATATATCGTGTGTGAACTTTGTTCAATGAGCCTAGACTTGATCCGGAGCGTTTATCGCTTTTTTATATATATATATATATATATATATATATATATATATATATATATATACATTTATATATATTAACTATGTGTCTAACTTTGTTCGATGACCCTAGACTTGATGCTCGAGCGTTTATTACTTTAATATATATATATATATATATATATATATATTAATCGTGTGTCGAACTTTGTTCGATGAGCCTAGACTTGATGCCCGAGCGTTTACTCGCTTTTTTTATATATATATATATTTATATATATGAATTGTGGGTGGACTTTGTTCGATGAGCCCGGATTTTACATCCGCAGCATTTATTTACTTATATATATATATATATATATATATATATATATATATATATATATATATATATTTCTTCCCACCGAGCCGATTACGTGGTGGTTGATCGCTTTTACAGCTTTATTTACGTTATGTCCTGCCTGGATTTCACTTCGTGGCAGTTGATTGCTTTGTACAACTTTATTTACATTTAGTCCCTACTTGGAGTTTCCAGTGGCGGTTAATCGTATTTACATCTTTATTTACGTTTCGTCCACTTTCGAGTTTCTCCTCTGGCGGTTGATACTTTTACTGACTTTATTTACCTTTTCGATCCCCATAGAGGTGCTTCGTGGTTGGTGATCATGTTTGTATATATATATTTACAGCTTTTATATATATACCTGCTTACTGCTTTCATACAAATCGCGGAATCATATGCGCCTAGGAATCATGTGATCACAGATTCAGCCCATTGGATCTAGATTCGTTTCCCGTGATGGACATTTTCAATTGTAAGTGACTTGTAAATTATTCTCTGCAGGTATCGAATTTCCTCAGATGGTTTCCATACCCACAAGGAAGTCGGCATTATTTTGTACATTATTTTTGTACGGATGCTTCGCATTCGTAAAATAAAATCAATCAAGCTGAACACTTAATAAAATGGGAGTGTAAAAGGTCTCAATTACTATTGAGCATCAGGGTTTGAAAAACCTCTTTCATAAAACGTCATTGTCATATCTTGCTTAAAACTGAATTTTTACATAAATTCAAACCCTGTGTATATAGGTGCGAACGAGGCCTCGCACTACTTCCAAATAACAGCACATTGACCCCCCCACACACACATTCAAATAATAGTTTCTAGAAAAGAGGCGGTCACCGTGGTAACACGGATGTCGGGGGGTGCCTAACACCTTCCCTTCTTATAACCAAGTCCCCGGACCCTAATGAATCTCGGTTTCACCGACCCGTTTAGCAGTTTCACATCACTAGGTCAATGTGCAAACCTTTTCTCGGTTGTGTTGGTACAACCATTTAAAAAACCAACTGGAGACTCTTAACAGTCCATCGTCGACATTATACATGTCGGACCTTTTTCACTTATTTTTTCAAACAAATCTCACCTAAAATAAGAACACCAAAGAACAAGTAACCGAAAAGGACATCTAAAAATCCCGACGTCGACAAAGAATTCGAGAAAATCCTTCCACGAATCTTCGATAATAACCACTATTTATTTCGAGAAAGCTACGATACTTGATCATCGACTTTGGTTGCTCCCAAACTTTGAATTGCTTCAATCTTCGTTAGTCAACAGATATTCCATGATTTGATATCACATGCCCAAGGAATGCAACTTCCTCAAGCCGTAACTCACATTTCTTCAACTTGGCATAAAGCTTGTTTTCACGAAGCTTTTGGAGTATCGACCTCAAGTGTTGCTTCATGATCTTCACGGCTTTTGGAATATATGAGAATGTCATCAATAAAGACAACCACAAAGTGATCCAAATATTCCTTGAATACTTGGGTTCATCATATCCATGAAGGCAAAGTAGGAGCATTAGTCAATCCAAAAGACATGACCAAGAATTCATAATGCCCGTATCAAGTTTCAAGGCGTCTTTGGAATATCCTCGCTTTTAACCTTCATTGATGATATCCGTAAGCTAAGATCGATCTTAAAAAGAATTGTGTTCCTTGAATCGTCAAACAGTCATCAATGCGAGGTAATCGGATACCTATTCTTGATGGTGACATGGTTCAATTTCTCAGAGTCAATACAAAGTCGCATACTCCCATATTTCTTCTTCACGAATAGTAATGGGGAGCACCCCAAGGAGACGACTTTAGAACTAATGAAACCAATGTCTAACAATTCCTGTAATTGGGTCTTTAACTCCTGAAGTTCAATAGGAGCCATTCGATATGGGGCTTTGGAAATGTGTATTGTACTAGGTTCAAGGTCGATACAACATTCAATTTCATTCTCTGGGGATAGGCCAGGAAGTTCTTCAGCGAATACGTCAGGAAATTTATTAACAATAAAAATATCATTCAAAACTGACGTATTTTTGTTTAAATATGTGACATGAGCTAAGAAAGCTTGACATTCGTTTTTTAATAAACGAATAGCTTTATGGCTTGAAATGACCATGATTGATTTTAATGGTTTGGTCGCTTGAATTCGCATAATAGGTTGATTAGGAATATGAAAACTAACAACCTTACGAAAATAATCAATTTTTGCATAATGAATAGTTAACCAATCAATCCCTAGAATTACGTCAAAACGCAAGTATTTTTAAAAAAATAAGATCGACAGGTAATGTGCGGTTATCGATTTGAATCAAACAAGACTTATAAACCGTGGATGTAATGAAGGTTTCTCCCAATGGAGTTTCAATCGATAAGTCAAAGTCCAATTTCTCCAGAGTTAAATTTAAACATTGAGCGCAAGTAGGAGAAATAAAAGAATGGGTAGAGCCGGTATCAAATAAGGTATATACTTCACTAGAGTTTATGATAAGCTTACCCGTGATGACCTCGTTCGGGTTCCTTACTTTCTGGGACATTACAACAAACGCTCTCCCTTGAACTACCAGTTTTGTCTTGTCTGGGACGGACTTTGATGCCTCCATCCCAACTGGACTTGACTTTTGCAGCACGACAAAATCCAAGCTAGGTGACCTTCTCTTCCATAATTATAACATGCTTTTGGATCATTGCTATGCATATTTGACCGATGTGTCCTCCCTCCGCATTTGTAACATATGATCGACAGTCGTTCTCCTTCCTTAACAACAGGTGTTTGTGCTGACGTCCTTACATCATTATTAAATCTCCTCTTCTTGAAACTCCCACTTTTATTGTATTGGCCATGATTACCACCAAAGTGGTTACCATTTCTAGCATGTTGATTCCCTCCACGTTTGTTGTCACCACTTCGATGACTGTTACCACTGGTATTTTCATTCTGCCGACTGCTTTCTCTTGGTTGCGTTGATCCGTTATCGCGCTCTAATAACTGAGCCCTATTTACAACATCTGAATACAAACACATTTTATGAGAAATAAGATATTGACGTATCTCCGGTTTCAAACCTCTTAAAAACATCCGCGTCATTCTCTCCTCATTATCAACCAAGTGGGACGCAAATCGGGACAACTCGACAAACTTAGCTTCGTACTGCGCCACGGTCATATTGTCCTACTCCAACTTGATGAACCCTACCTCTTTAATGTGATGAATTCTTTCGGAAAGTACTTGTCGTTGAACAGTTCTTGAACTTCTCCCAAGACATCTTCAAGGCAAGCGAGTTGAGTACGCTTTATCGATTCCCACCAAGAATCGCCTCTCCTCGCAACATAAAGGTGGAAAAGGAACCTTTTGCTCTCGGAGCATCCCAAGACATCAAATATCTTGGAGATCTGCTTTATCCATGCTTCCGCTTTTTAAGTGGTTTTGGCTCTCCAATAAACTCCGGTGGTCCCAGCTCCTTGAACTGCTTTGGCGGTGACTGCCCTCGAGAGTTTCTAGTGTTTCCACCTACATTTTGGATGGAGTTTTCTAGCCCGATATTGTACGAATTACAAAAAGCTCCTAAACATTCCGTCGTTCGCCATTTGGTCGATGTTGTTATTCACCTGGGGATTATTGTCTTCCTGTTGTACATTATCCTGGGTATTAATCTGTGGTGACTCCATTATCTCATGTGCTTCATTGCTTATCTCAACATTTTCGGATGTCATTTTCCTAAACTGCCACAAAACAAGGGTTAATTAATATATCACATATTATCCCTATACTCTGACCGACCAGTTAAATACCAAATAAACTTAGGTAGGTCATACTAGCGAAGGAATTCCCCATCTCTCCCCTCCTAGTTCTTGTCTCACATCTCAGCCAGGGATCATATCCCTAAGCTTTGATACCAACTATGACGCCCCCGAAATAGGTATACATCACCCATCTTGGGTCGCCAGATACAAGGTACTGAATACAAATACAACTTAATTATACAACAGTCGTGTAAAATACGACAAAACATAGGCTGTGAGTTTTAATACAAATATTATCATCTAGACAATATCCACTGTAAGACCCCAACTTTTATGAATAAAGATGAATTTTCTATAAATATCATTTTTGAATATTATGAAATAATTTGATATAATGTTATAGTTGTGGGTAATATTTATAAATTTTGCAAAGTACGCAAGTTGTTATATAATATTCGATTGGTTGGGAATATTAGTTTTAACAAGGAATATTCGCATAAGCAAGACAATCATTGGTGGACCCTACAACGGAATTATCATTTCGATTGAGAAAATGACAAAAATACTTTTTATGAAAATAACGGCCAAAGTTTTACTGTTAATCTGTTGAAACACCCGGTGTTAAAAGTACGAAGAATACGCCAGAAGTAGCACAAGAAAGACATGGTATTGATTATTGATGTTTACGTGAGAAGTCACCGCTTTTGTTCAATTATTGTTACGAAGAATTGTTGCATAGTATCTCGCGTTATTTGATTCAATTATTGTCAATATTTTATAATCAATAATTGAGATGACAAAGTTATTAATATTATTATTTGCAATATTAACGATGTCTAGAAGTTCTGTCAATGAGAGGTTTGATCACCTAATTGCGCGCCAATGGGGAGAAATCCTTATTGAAAAGACCCCTCTTTCCTGAGAACGGCCTGGTCAATTAATATTGTGAATTATAATAATGATGATAAATGTTGTTAAAAATATTGAGGGGATTTTATGAAGTATTTGATGTAAATTTTACTTATTATTTGGACCACCCACTTTCCCATTTTTAAAAAATAGTCGGTAGAAGTTATCTCAGTTTTTGTTTTATAGTTTTATACATATATGAATACATATATATATATATAAGTATTATATATATATATATATATATATATAATTGTTAATGGAAGGTGGGTGGGGGGTGGGGGGGGGGGAAATTAGGGTGGACGGGAGGAGTATTATTATGTATATTATATTATATTATATATATATATATGTAAGTTTGAAAAAATGGACAAAGGGAGTAAGATGAATTCACGGGTCTTCCACCCGTGATTTTTTTTTTCTTGCACATGTTATATATATAATATATTATATTTTATTTAAAAATATTTGCTTTAATTATGGACCGTCCGATTAAAAGTAAATCAATCTGGACCGTTCATGAATTAGTTACTATGCAGTCCATTCTTCTATAAATAGAAGCTCATTCCTTCATTATTTCTTACGAATTCACTAAAACTCTAGAGAGAGAAATTATAGAGAAACTATAGAAAAGTATTATGCTACTTCTACTCTTATATCTAGTTTTCTTTTTACGGTAAGGGGTATTATTTCTTTTGTATTCATGAAGAGAACTTCGTTATTCCATTATTTATTTTTCTATTGGAATAACTCAGATATCATGCTTGCTACCCTATACTTGGTGAAATTCTTCGTTATTTCATTCGTTATTATTCATTGGAATATCCACATTCATGCATTTCTACGGACCGATTAAAGTCTTTATTATTCTATTCGAATATCATATCTGTATGCTTTTACGCCGGACGGGTTCCGTTAATTATTATTCATTGGAATAACTCGCCTGCTTGGTCTATCGCATGCCCGGTGATTTCTTTTGTTATTCCATTCCTTATTATACTCAGTTGGTTAAAGTTTTGACTTCTATACTCCATGAAATTAGTGAAATATCCTTGATATTTGCGCTTCATGCAGTATCTTTTCATGGAAATATTCTTCTGAGCATTCTTGAATTTTACTCTACAAAGTAGTATCATGTTGACAATTTGGACGTTATTGGTTCCTGGATAAATTAATTCTTGAACTTGTTTTATTGAATTCTTATATCATTGTCATCATCTTCATGTTTATATTTTGTTGAAAGTCATCTGTGGCCTATAGGGCATAGATGGACTAGGTATGATTATGACCAGGGATTATTCGGTGTAATCATGACCGTAATGTTACAAATGATGTGGAAAAAGTCCTCATTGGCCCATAGTGCATTGATGGACAGTTGTTGGCATGATCATGACCATTAATGAATACACGAATGTCCTTGGCCCGTAGTGCATGGATAATTTGTGGTCGTGATACTAAAGAATATCCTGGCCAGAAAGTGGGGGTGATTCGATGATGTGGATTATTTATTATTGTCGAGTCTCGTGATAATAGTGATGAAAACCCTTTTAAATCATAAAAGATAGTAGATTTTATTTTTCTACTTGACTCTTTTAATGGATTGTTTGTTCCGCTGTAGTTAAACTTGATGGTTGTTATATTGTATCAGTTTAACGCTATTTAAGACTAAGGATAATTTATTCTGCTTTATCTTAGTCATAACATTTCTTACTAGGCTAGTTGAGCTCACCCTTTCTTTCACTGTTCTCTTCAGGAAATGAGAATATAGCTTGGACGAGTCGGGGAACGGAATGATGGACCAGATGATAGTATTAGTAGTCCTCACTATTCTGTTAAATAGTGTGATAATAAATGTAATGAGGACTTATTCTGAGAGTGGATATTGTCTAGAAGACAATATTTGTATTAAAACTCACAGCTCTCTTGTTGTATATTAAAGATTGTATTTGTATTATGTACCATGTATTTGGCGACTCAAAATAGGTGATGTATACCGATTTTGGGGGCGTCACAGTTGGTATCAAAGCTTAGGGATATGATCCCTGGCTAAGATGTGAGACTAGAACTAGGAGGGGAGAGACGGAGAATTCATTCTCTAGTATGACCTACCTAAGTTTATTTGGTATTTAATTGGTCGGTCAGAGTATAGGGATAATATAGTATATGTTAATTAACCTTTGTTTCGTAGCAGTATCTGAAAATGACATCCGAGAATGTTGAGAATAGCAATGGAGCACAGGAGACCGTTGAGTCTCCACAAATCAATAATCAGGATAATGTGCATCAGGAAGGCGACAATCCTCAGGCAAACAACAACACTGACCAGATGACGAACGATGAAATGTTCAGAGGCTTTATACAATTCATGCAACATCAGGCAAGAACGGCTCCTATCCAAAATGCAGGTGGAAACACTAGAAACTCTCGGACGGTCACCGCTAAACAGTTCAAGGAGCTGGGACCACCGGAGTTTATTGGAGAGCTAAAATCACTTAAGGCAGAAGCATGGATAAAGCAGATCACCAAGATATTTGATGTCTTGGGATGCTCCGAGGAGCAAAAGGTGCCATTTGCCACCTTTATGTTACGAGAAGAGGCAGATTACTGGTGGGAATCGATAAAATGTACTCAACCTACCGCACTAAAGATGTCTTGGGAGAAGTTCCAAGAACTATTCAATGACAAGTACTTTCCCGAAAGTATTCGTCATATGAAAGAGGTAGAGTTCATCAAGTTCGAGCGAATAACATGGCGTGTCGCGAAGACGGCCAAGTTTGCCGAGTTGTCCCGGTTTGCATCCCACTTAGTTGATAATGAAGAGAGAATGACGAGGATGTTTTTGAGAGGTTTGAAGCCGGAGATACGTCAATATCTTATTTCTCATAAACTGTTTGTATTCAGATGTTATAAATAGGGCTCAGTTAGTGGAGCGTGATAACGAGTCAACGCAACCAAAAGAGAGCAGCTGGCAAAATAATAATACCAGTGAGAGCATTCATCGAAGCGATGACAACAAGCGTGGAGGGAATCAACAGGCCAGAAATGGTAACCACTTCAGTGGTAATCAGGGCCAAAATAATAAGAATGGACATTTCAAGAAGTGGAGATTCAACAATGATGGAAAGACGTCAAAGACCAAAGACCGTTGTTAAGGAAGGAGAACGACCACCTATCATATGCTTCAAATGCGAGGGAGGGACACATCATCCAAGCTGCGCGATGTCAGTCAAAGCATGTTATAATTATGGAAGAGAAGGTCACTTAGCTCGATTTTGTCGTTCACCGAAGACAAGTTCAGCTAGGATGGAGGCACCAAAGGCCGTCCCAGAAAATTCAAAGCCGGTATTGCAAGGGAGAGCATTTGTTGTGACCTCCCAGAAAGCAAGGAACCCGAACGTGGTCATCACGGGTAAGCTTATCATAAACTCTAGCGAAGTCTATACCTTATTTGATACCGGTTCTACCCATTCCTTTATTTCTCCGACTTGCGCTCAACGTTTAAATTTGACTCTAGAGAAATTAGACTTTGACTTATTTGTTGAAACTCCGTTGGGAGAAACCTTCATTACATCTACTATTTATAAGTCTTGTTTGGTTCAAATCGGTACCCTCACATTACCTGTCGATCTTATTTCTTTGAAAATACTTGCATTTGACGTAATTCTAGGGATTGATTGGTTAACTACTCATCATGCAAAAATTGATTGTTTTCGTAAGGTTGTTAGCTTTCATATTCCTAACCAACCTATTATGCGAATTCAAGCAACCAAACCATTAAAATCAATCACTATCATCTCAAGCCATAAAGCTATTTGTTTATTAAAAAATGAATGTCAAGCTTTCTTAGCTCGTGTCACGGATCTAAATAAAAATATGTCAGTTTTAAATAATATTTCTATTGTTAATGAAATTTCTTGACGTATTCCCTGAAGAACTTCATGGCCTACCCCCAGAGCGTGAAATTGAATTTTGTATCGACCTTGAACCCGGTACAAAACCTATTTCCAAAGCCCCATATCAAAATGGCTCCTATTGAACTTCAGGAATTAAAGACCCAACTGCACGAATGGTTAGACATTGGTTTTATTCATCCCAGTACTTCTCCTTGGGGTGCTCCTGTTCTATTCGTGAAGAAGAAAGATGGGAGTATGCGACTTTGTATTAATTATCAGGAGTTGAATCATGTCACCATCAAAAATAGGTACCCATTGCCACGTATTGATGACTGTTTGACCAACAGCAAGGCGCCAAATTCTTTTCAAAGATTGATCTTCGTTAGGATATCACCAATTGAAGATTAGAACCGATGACATTCCAAAGACGGCTTTTAACTCCTCAGACGGGCATTATGAATTCCTAGTCATGTCTTTTGGATTGACTAATGCTCCTGCTGCCTTCATGGATATGATGAACCGAGTATTCAAGGAATATTTGGATCACTTTGTGGTCATCTTTATTAATGACATCCTTATTTATTCCAAAAGCCGTGAAGATCATGAGCAACACTTGAGGCTGATACTCCAAAAGCTTCGTGAATATAAGCTTTATGCCAAGTTAAAGAAATGCGATTTCTGGCTTGAGGAAGTAGCATTCCTTGGGCACGTGGTAACAAGTCATGGAATATCTGTTTACCCGGCAAAAATTGAAGCAATTCAAAGCTGGGAGAAACCTAAATTAGTGATTGAAGTACGTAGCTTTCTCGGTTTAACTGGTTATTATCGGAGATTCGTGGAAGGATTTTCTCGAATCGCTACTCCATTAACTCAGCTAACTCAGAAAGATAAAAAGTTCGGTTGGAGCGAAGAATGTGAGAAGAGTTTTCAAGAACTCAAGAGGAGACTCATTTCAGCACCTCTTCTGACAATACCATCTGGCTCGGAGGGATTTGTCATCTACAGTGATGCTTCGGGCAAAAGGTTGGGATGTGTTCTCATGCAACATGGGAAAGTCATAGCCTATGCCTTAAGACAACTCAAAGAATATGAGAGGAATTATCCTACTCATGATCTAGAGTTAGCAGCTGTTGTCTTCGCACTTAAAATTTGGAGGCATTACTTATATGGGGAGAAAGTGGAGATCTTTACGGATCATAAAAGCCTCAAATATTTCATCACTCAAAAAGAACTCAACATACGACAGCGACATTGTCTTGAAATGTTAAAAGATTATGATCATACCATCCAATACCATCCTAGAAAAGCGAACGTGGTAGCTGACGCATTGAGTAGAAGATCATATGCGGGTACGAGTGCGATATTGTCCACACAAAGGCCCATTTTGTGTGACTTGCAAAGAATGGAGATAGAGATAAAGACTCCAGGCACCCACGTGATGATGGCGAATATACGAGTAGAACCGACTTTAATTGATAAAGTTAAAGTTGCTCAAGTTACAGATCCGGAGCTGATGCGTATGAGGAAGAAAGTGCAAGAAGGTGCTATGCCGGAAGCAAGAATCGATGAAGAAGGAATACTTCGAGTCAACTCCAGACTTTGTGTTCCTAACGACCCTGATTTAAAGTATAAAATCATGATGGAGGCGCACAACACACCGTTTGTAATCCATCCTGGGAGTACCAAAATGTATCGTGATCTTCCTCATACATTTTGGTGGAGCAATATGAAGAGAGAGATAGCGTTGTTTATCTCAAGGTGTTTAACGTGTCAACGAGTCAAGGCGGAGCATCAAGTACCAAAAGGTCCATTGCAACCACTTGAAATTCCAGAATGGAAGTGGGAGCACATTACCATGGATTTTGTTCATCGGTCTTCCCAAGGTTTCTCAAGGCATAGATGTAATTTGGGTCATTGTTGATAGATTGACCAAGTCTGCTCATTTCTTACCAATACGAGAAACTTATACACTTGAACTTCTTGCTCGTATGTACATAAATGAGATTGTAAGACTGCATGGTATGCCAGTATCCATAGTTTCTGATCAAGACCCAAGATTCACTTCACAATTTTGGGTTAGTTTGCAAAAAGCTATGGGCACGAATTTATGATTTAGTTCGGCATATCATCCTCAGACGGACGGGCAATCAGAGAGGACTATTCAAACTCTGGAAGATTTATTAAGACTCTGTGTCCTTGACTTCAAGGGAAGTTGGGATAAGTTCTTACCATTGGTTGAGTTTTCCTACAACAACAGTTATCAAGCAAGCATTGGCATGGCTCCATTCGAGGCGTTATATAGAAGAAAATGTCGTTCTCCAGTATGCTGGGATGAGGTGGGTGAAGCAACGTTGTTGGGACCAGAGTTGGTACGTATGACTACAGAAAAGATTCAAATGATCCGACAACGTATAAAAACCTCACAAGATCGACAAAAGAGTTAGGTTGATCTTCATCTAAAGGATGTGGAATTCGATATAGGAGATCATGTGTTGTTACGTGTTGCTCCATAGAAAGGAGTTACGAGATTTGGAAAGAGTGGAAAGCTCAATCCTCGATTCATCGGCCCATTTTTAATCCTCGATCGAGTAGGAACTGTGGCCTATAGACTCGATTTACCGCCAAGTATGTCTCGTGTTCATAACGTTTTTCATATATCCATGTTACGTAAATATGTGGAAGACCCAAACCACATTATTGAGTTAGAACCGGACGAAATAGCGAAAGATTTGACGTATGAAGATGTTCCTGTTCAAATCTTGGATAAGAAGGAACATATTCTACGCCCAAGGTTATACCTCAAGTCAAAGTTTTGTGGAGAAACCACGATGTTGAGGAAATGACTTGGGAGTTAGAATCAAATGAAATCAAGGTATCCTTACCTCTTCGACATACCGTGCACGCATTCTAATTTTGAGGGCGAAATTTCATAAGAAGGGAGGTTGTAACACCCCAACTTTTATGAATAAAGATGAATTTTCTATAAATATCATTTTTGAATATTATGGAATAAATTTGATATAATGTTATAACAGGTAATATTTATAAATTTTGCAAAATACGTAAGTTGTTATATAATATTCGATTGGGCGGGGAATATTCGTTTTAACAGGAATATTAGATAAGCAAGACAATCATTAGTGGACCCCTAACTAAATTATTGTCGGATCGAGAAAACGACAAAAATACTTTTTTATGAAAATAAAAATGGAAGTTTTACTGTTAATCTGTTGAAACACCCGGTGTTAAAGAAATGCGATATCTGGCGTAGTGGCACACGAGAATATTACCAGTATTGATTATTGATGTTTACGTGAGAAGTCACCCGGTTTTGTTCAATTATTGTTATGAAGAATTGCTACATAAGATCTCACGTTATTTGATTCAATTAGTGTCAATATTTTATAATCAATAATTGAGATGACAAAGTTATTAATATTATTATTTACAATATTAACGATGTCTAGAAGTTTCTGCAAGGAGAGGTTTGGTCACCTAATCATGCGGCCAATGGGGAGAAATCCTTATTGGAAAGCCCTCTTCTCGGGAACAACTCGGGTCGATTAATATTGTGAATTATAATAATGATGATAAATGTTATTAAAAATATTGAGGGATTTTATGAAGTATTTGATGTAAATTTTACTTATTATTGGACTCCCCCCCCCACTTTCCAATTTTTAAAAATTATCGGTAGAAGTTATCTCAGCTTTTCATTTTATATATATATGAATACATATATATATATATATAAGTATTATATATACATATATATATATATATAATATTGTTAATGGAAGGTGGGTGGGTGGGTGGGTGGGTGGGGGGGAATTAGGGTGGACGGGAGGAGTATTATTATGTATATTATATATATATATATATATATATATATATATATGTATGTATGTATGTTTGAAAAAATGGACAAAGGGAGTAAGATGAATTCACGGGTCTTCCACCCGTGATTTTTTTTTCTTGCACATGTTATATATATAATATATTATATTTTATTTAAAATATTTTACTTTAATTATGGACCGTCCGATTAAAAGTAAATCAATCTGGACCGTTCATGAATTAGTTACTATGATATCCATTCTTCTATAAATAGAAGTTCATTCCTTCATTATTTCTTACGAATTCACTAAAACTCTAGAGAGAGAAAAAATAGAGAAACTATAGAAAAGTATTCTGCTACTTAACTACTCTTATATCCAGTTTCTTTTACTAGAAGGGTATTATTTCTTTTGTATTCATGATGAGAACTACGTTATTCCATTATTTATTATTCTGGTTGGAATAATCAGACACGCAGCTACCCTATACTTGGTGAAATTCTTTCGTTATTCCATTCGTTATTATCCCGTTGGAATATCCTCGTGCAAGCGCTTTTTACGTGGGACCGATTAAAATCTTTATTATTCATTGGTTGGAATATCTCACATCATGCGTTTTACGCTGGACTCGATTCCATCTTTATTATTACGTTGGAATATCGTGTTCATGCATTTTACGCCGCACTCGATTCCGCCTTTATTATTCTATTGGAATATCTTGTTCATGCATTTTACGTGGGACACGGTTAAATTAATTATTATTCTGTTGGAATAACTCGCATGTCGTCGTCTATCGCATGCCCGGTGATTTCTTTTGTTATTCCATTCCTTATTATGCTCAGTTGGTTAAAGTTTTGACTTCTATACTCCATGAAATTAGTGGAATATCCTTGATATTTGCGCTTCATCCAGTATCTTTTCATGGAAATATATTCTTCTGAGCATTCTTGAATTTTACTCTACAAAGCAGTATCATATTGACAATTTGGACGTTATTGGTTCCTGGATAAATTAATTCTTGAACTTATTTTATTGAATTCTTATATCATTGTCATCATCCACATGTTTATATTTTGTTGAAAGTCATTTGTGGCCTATAGGGCATAGATGGACTTGGTATGATTATGACCAGGGATTATTCGGTGTAATCATGACCGTAATGTTACAAATGATGTGGAAAACGTCCTCATTGGCCCGTAGTGCATTGATGGACAGTTGTTGGCATGATCATGACCATTAATGAATACACAAATGTCCTTGGCCCGTAGTGCATGGATAATTTGTGGTCATGATACTAAAGAATATCCTTGGCCGTAGTGCAGGGGTGATTCGATGATGTGGATTATTTATTGGTGAGTCTCCCAATAAAACTGATGAGGAAAACCTTTTAAATCATAAAAGATAGTAGATTTTATTTTCTACTTGACTCTTTTAATGATTTGCTTGTTCCGCTGCAGTTAAACTTGATGGTTGTTATATTGTATCAGTTTAACACTATTGAAGACTAAGGATAATTTATTCTGCTTTATCTTAGTCATAACATTTCTTCTTTGGGCTAGTTGAGCTCACCCTTTCTTTCACCGTTTCTTCTTGAAATGAGAATATAGCTTGGAATGAGCCTGGGGAGCGGAATGATGGACCGGATGATAGTATTAGTAGTCCTCACTATTCTGTTAAATAGTGTGATAATAAATGTAATGAGGACTTATTCTGAGAGTGGATATTGTCTAGAAGACAATATTTGTATTAAAACTCATAGCTCTCATGTTGTATATTAAAGATTGTATTTGTATTCTGTACCATGTATTTGGCGACTCAGAATAGGTGATGTATACCTATTTTGGGGGTGTCACATCCACACTCAATGGAGTCCTCATTACATTTATTATCACACTATTTCACAGAATAGTGAGGACTACTAATGCACCATCTAGACCATCACTGCTCCTCGACTAGTCCCAAATTTACATTCTCATTTCCCAAGAGAACAATGAAAGAAAGGGTGAGCTCAACTAGCCCAAAGAAGAAATATTATGACTAAGATAATGCGTAATAAATTATCATTAGCCTTCAATAATGTTAAACCGATAGAATAATATAATAGACAACAAGTTTAAGCTGCAATGATCAAGCAATCCGAAGAGAAGAGTCAAGTAAAGTATAAAATCTACTATCTTCTATGATTTAAAAAGTTTTTCATCAACTTTATCGCTGAGACTCAGTTTAATAAATAAAATCGAATCATCCCTGCTCCACGGCCAAGGATATTCATGTAATCATCAATGGTCATGACTATACCAAATAATCCTCGGTCATAATCATACCAACAACCAGCGTCCACCAATGAACTATGTGCTCATGAAGACTTTTACCACATCATTCGTCACATTACGGTCATGATTATACCGAATAATCCCTGGTCATAATCATACCAAGTCCATCTATGCACGTAAGCCAAAGATGACTTTTAACATAATATAAGCATGAGGATGATGACAATTCAATAAAACAAGTTCAAGAATAAATTTTAAAGATTTATAAATTAATTTATCCAGGAACCAATAACGTCCAATTTGTCAACATGATAATCGCTTTGTAAGTAAAATTTAAGAATCCTCGTAAGAATATTTTCATGAAAAGATATTGGATGAAGCGCAAATATCAAGGATATTCCACTAATTTCATGGAGTATGAAGCCAAAGCTTTAACCAACCGAGTATAATAATGTAATATATGAGCTCGCAAATGAATTTTTACGCGCCATGCGATAATCCACGTGAGATGCATCATTTCCATAATTTAATAAGGAATGAATACGAAGGATCATTCACCATGCATGTGGTAATCCACATAGACAAAGTTATTCCAATGTAATAATAAAGACCTGAAATAATAAAAGGATTCACCATGCGTGTGATAGATCGCATGCATGTGATTATTCCCAGCGTAATAATAAATAATAGAATCCAGTCCGGCCAGAACGCACAGATAGGATATATTCGACAGAATAATAAATAATGGAACCAGGTCCAACGTAAACACACAAACAGGATATTCCGATAGAATAATAAAGAACGGAATATTAGAAGAATTTCACCATGTATGCGGTACTTCGCATAAACAGGTTATTCCAAAAGAATAATAAGAATGGAATAATGTAAGAATTTCACCATGTATGCAAAGATTTTGCATAGGCAAAGTTATTCCAATATAATAATAAAGAATGGAATAATGAAAGCATTTCACCAAGTATAGGGTATCCCAGCGTGATACTGAGTTATTCCAAATGTAATAATAAAGAATGGACTAACAGAAGTTCTCTTCATGAATAAGAAAGAAAGAATACCCCTTACGAGTACAACAAATAATATCCCCTACCTTTGAAAGAAGAGTACTCCGACTGGTAGGACAAGGATATACTCGAAGAAAACTTGCACTATGCTCAAAGCTTTCTTAAACTCTAAAGAAATACGCTCAAGATCATAGAAGAAGAACTCTCTCTAGAGTTTCAGTGAATTCGTAAGAAATAATGAAGGAATGAGCTTCTATTTATAGGAGAATGGACTGAATAGTAACTAATTCATGAACGGTCCAGATTGATTTACTTTTAAATGGACGGTCCATATTGGTTTACTATTAAAACTTAAAGCAACGGTCCATACCAATTTACTATTAAAACTTTAAACCAACAATCCATATTGATTTACTATTATACTTTCCACCAGCAGTCCATATTGATTTACTATTATATCTTCAACCAACGGTCTGAAAAATTAGCACATCTCCTCATGGAATAATATTGTACCCAAAAATGATTTGGACCGAAAAGAAATATATCTTACGGGTGAATAGTACCCCGTGAATAGTAACTCGTGAATAGTAACTCATGAATAGTAACTCGTGAATAGTACTCCGACACGAAAAGTGTCCCGAATACCCGATTAAACAATATAACCTCCAGACATCAATTATACTAACACAAATAAGTCCAACACAATGGAACTATAAAATTCATCTTTAATCAACACAAACTTATTCATCATTAATATTATAATTCACAATATTTAACAACCGTGTCGCTCCTGTGAAAAGAGGGTCTTTTCGATAAGGATTTTTCCTTATGGCGCCGCAATTAGGTGACCAAACCTCTCCTCGATAGAACTTCTAGACATTGTCAATATTGCAAATAATAATATGAATAACTTTGTCATCTCAATTATTGATTTAATAATATAACATATTATGCAGATGATACTGTAACAATAATTGAATCAATAATATGAGAGATATGATGCAGCAATTGTTGTAGCAATAATTGAGTATAATTGAGTGACTTCTCATGTAAGCATCAATAATTAATATTGTATGCTACTATGCAACCACGCGTATTACTGTACTTTTACTACCGGGTAGTTCAATAGTTTTAACGGTAACACCTCTGCCGTTATTTTTATAGAAAGATATTTTTGTCGTTTTTTAACTACGACAATACTTCCATTATGGGGTCCATTAATAATTGTGTTGCCGCATTTAATATTCCCGTTAAAACGAATATTCCCCAACCAATCTAATATTATATAACCACTTGCTTACTTTGCAAAATTTGTAAATATTAACCACAACTATAACATTATATCAAATCCACACCATAATATTCAAAAATATATTTCGAGGAAATTATTCTTTATTCATAAAAGTTGGGGTCTTACAGTTAGTTCCCAGTAGGCACAATAGGTCTAAAAGGGGGGTGGGGTTGAATAGATCCTTTTTAATTTCAAATACTTTTCTCTTTTATTTTGTATTGCTATTAAATTAGCATATGACAAACATAAGAATCTTTTCAAGCACAGCGGAATAAGTAAAAGATCCCCTTCATTGATATATTCATAATCATACATACATTGTTCGTAGAGTTAGTTCGATTGTAAGCAGATAGAACATACATAGTAGTTATAGCAGTTAATAGACATAATGTAAATGACATAAGGTAAATGACACAAGGGGTTTTAAGTGGTTCAGAGACTCAAGCTCCTAATCCACTCTTCTGCTTTCAACTAGCAGGATTTCAACTAAGGAAGGGCAGCACCCTGAATCACTAAGATTTCTTCAAGGCCAGTAGCCTTGGGACTTCAGTTCACTAAGAACTCTTCAAAGCTAGCAGCCTTGGAACGTCTCTAGTTCCCTAGGAGCTCTTCAAGCCCAGCAGTCTTGGAACTTCATTTAGTCCCTTCGGACAAGGACCCCTTAGGCCCTGGCTTCTTGTTGAGTTGTTTGTTTGTTTGTTGGAGTTGGTGCTGAGCTGCTAAGATATCTTTATGCTTTGAACATCTTCTGTACTTAGAAGCTTGGCGTGATCATCTTTGAAGTGCAATTGAGTGTTGTATGGTGCTCAGCTTCTTCAGTTACTCAACCTCCTCTGATGATCCCTTGATGAACTGCCTTGAAGATCATTCCTCTTGATACGTAATGGCTGCACATGATTGGTTTCTAAGATGACTGTAAGCTCTTCTGCTAGGTACTTAGAAACTTTCTCATGATTGCCACAATGATGACGTTTGTGATCTCCCTTCTTGATACTTGATTCCTTCTCATGATGGACTTGCTAAGATGATTGTAAGCTCTTCTCTATGGTACTTAGAGTCTTCCCATGATGGACATCAAGATGACATGATGCTCTTCTTTCTCTCGATAGTTCAGAACACTATTCATATAGTAGAACTCTCACTTCTACATTGTAAAACTCTCACTTCTACTTCTTTCTTTGTCTGACTCTAAGTGTTCTTGGTGGATCATAGAGTGAGCCTTCAGAATCACTGTCTCACTTGGTTTAAAACAGTCCACCTTTTCTCCAAACTCGGCAACTCCAGCAGCCCTAGATCTTTGAAGTTCTTGTTGATTTATACTCCTTCCCAATCCTTCCGTTGGAAAGTAGCCGTTGAAAGCTATTCAAATATCTTCATAGATCTCGAGCTGACTGAGGTAGACTGCTGATGTGACATGTCATACTTTTTTCGACATCGCATAGCTTCATTGTTTCACCTACCCCATCAGAGATGTCACTTTAATGTCTTGGGCAGGTCGAAGACTTTATTTCCTTCTTCTGATTTCTCGATCAGAGGTTGTCCTTTTGCATCGATGCTCTCAACAAGCTCTTGTCCGAATATTACCCTTCAGATTGAACCGTTGCCAAAGCTTCAATCTTCAGCTATACAAACTTTACGATTCAGATGCATGTCTTCATAGGACCTGATCGTAGTGTCATGTTGACGGGTAGAGACAACACTACGATCTTGAAGAGTGTTGATTTGATCTTCAATGTAGAACACATCTTCCTTCTTTTGTGCAGTACTTCAACACTTTTGTTTGCCTCGATTGCTCTCGATCATCGATGGCTTGACTTCTCCTGCTCGGTCCCTTCCGAATAAGAAGACACTTTGATTTGTGGCGGTCCAAATTTCGCTTTCTCCTTGTGATCTTCCGTTCACTTATCATCAATGGACTGACCCAATGCTTAATCAATTTAGCCTTGTTCTTCAGTAGCTGTCCAGTATCTCTATATGCACTCCATCAGTTCTTTCTTTATTTGGCAAACACTACGATCTTGAAGACTTCCAAGATCGTTGTCATCTTATCATATGACGCCATCGTGACTTTGTCGACTTTTCTTAGTCGCCATCAAGTCTTCTTCTGATCTCCTTGTGGAAGACTTCATCCTGAATGGCTTCACAACTCAATCTGGATGCTGATTGGGTTGGTGCTTAGATCTTCTATTAGCTTGTATGCCATTCGTTGAGTGCTCTCTGGTTTCCTTTAGGATGGGATGTATCTTTGTAGTGCCAACAAGAGGCTTGGTTCCTTTGGATATTCTGGGAGTGCTCATTTGGTGAGAATCGTATTTGCTCTACGATTCTGCCTTGGCATTGTGAACACATCTGTTGAGGTCATAGTTCTACACTCTACGATTCTGCTTTGGCTATGCAGACACTACGAATCTGAGATCAGATCTTGACACTCTACGATTTTGGCCTTGTGCTTGTTGTCTTCATCTGATCTTGCTCGACTACGATCTCTGCATGTAATCAATAGACTCTATGACTCAGAGTGTAGTCTACGATCCTTAACTTGGCTTTGGCATCAGTAGACTCTACGACTCCGAGTGTAGTCTACATTTCTGACTTGGCTTCGGCAGATGTCCGTGGCTACCAGTAGGCGTGTCGTCTCTCACGATTCGAACATGACTTCCTCGGTGAGACACGTACGAGAAAGTTCTCCTCGACACACTACGATCCTTCCTCGTCTCTCCTGGCAGTCTACGAACTCCAAGATCTACTATCTTGCAGACTACGATTCTGCCTCGATAACTCTCGAGTTTTTCTTGACTCTCCTGGAAGACTACGATTTCTGGTGCAGTGCTCGACGATCATACAAGCCTATCTATTACATCAAAAGTGTAGACACTCGAAATTCTCTTCTACTGTTACTAACATTGCAGGAGGACAGATTTGTCTTTTAAGAGGAAACCCTGAAAGATAATCCAAATCTATACCGGATACTACCGGAAGTTCATCATCAAACCCCGGATCGCAATCTGGGAGTAACCAATCTAACCTCGGAGATAACCCCGAGGTCTGCAAATACAATACCAGACCACACACCAGAGAAGACCGATTAATCTCAGAGATGACCCCGATGTATCCAGTCTCAGTCCCAACCATGGGAATAGGTCAAGCCAACCTTAGAGATGATCCTGAGAAATGACTGCTACAACTGTGCGAGAACCGGAGATAACCCCGGGAGGGGCAAAATGGTCATTTTGCCAACTCAACTTCACTTTAAATCAAATACACTCATTTCAACTCAAAATACTTCAAAGGAAGTCCTACAAGAGCGATATCTTAACTCCAGAGCGCAAACTACACGAAACGGCTCACCGGATTGCCTGAGGGAAACCTGGGAATGCCATTTCGGTCATGGACTCATCTTCCTACAATCAAAAAAGGTCAAATCATAAGTCATTGTGTAGCCCTCGGAAAGATATTTCCGGAATGATATGGCACGCTTCCATCGGACTCCCGGATTAAAAGTTATGAGCGACCGAGCGAACAACGCAGACGATTTCAACACGCTACGGACTCGACACCGCCGGGGGCACCGGGCACCATTGCAGTACACCTCGCTACTAGGTGCAACAGACCTGCGGCCCCCTCTATAAATATGGGGCTTGGGGTGCCCATTTTGTAAGAGAAAAAGACTGGGAAACCTCAGATAATTTGCTTTTTTGCACTCGCCATATCTGATGTATTTTCCCACTTTTAAACACCGTGAGCTCATATATAGCCTCTTTGTACCCACAAAAGCCCAAGATTTACCCACTCTAAAGATATAGAAGCCTTTTTTTTTTAGCAATCGGTGTAAGCCTTCTCACACACTTTAGAGTCTTTTCTTCATCTTTGCACACACCCTTCTACACGTTGAGAGTCGTGTTGCTTGCTTTTGCCCGAACTTCGGTCCGTGGTTTCATTTCAGTCTATATATATATATATATATATATATATATATATATATTATATATATTTACATATATATTGACTAACATTATCGAAGTTATGCCTCGATTGAGCCTGACTTTGATGCGGAGCGTTTATTGCTTTACTATATATATATACTTATATATATCAACTATGTGTCAAACTTTGTTCGATGAGCCTAGACTTGATGCAGTGCGTTTACTCGCTTTTATATATATATATATATATATATATATATATATATATACTTATATATATCAACTGTGTGTCGACTTTGTTCGATGAACCTAGACTTACATGCAGTGCGTTTATTCGCTTATATATATATATGTACATTTATATATATGAGCGTGTGTCTGGACTGCATTTCGATGAGCTCTGAATTTTATATCCGGTGCATTTATCGCTTTATATATATATATATATTTATATATATATATATATATATATTTTCCGTCTTTGCTCGAGTTTTCTTCGTGGCGCTTGATCGCTTTTACAACTTTATTTATGTTTTTTGTCCCTTTGGAGTTTCCTCCGTGGCGGTTGATAACTTTTTAATGACTTTTATTTACATTTTGATCCCCGTGGAGGTGTTTCATGGTTGGTGATCCGTCTCAGTATATATATATTTCTGCCTTTATATATATATACCGCCATCGCTTTCATATAAACTGCAGTATTTTGTGAGCCTAGGAATCATGTGATCACAGATTCATCCCATTGAATCTAGATTCGGTTCCCGTGATGGATATTTTCAGTTGTAAGCCGCTTGTAAATTATTCTACGATGTCTGAATTTCCTCAGATGGTTTTCATACCCACGAGGAAGTCGGCATTATTTTTGTATATTATTTTCGTACGGATGCCTCGCATCCGTCAAATAAAATCAATTCAAATTACCACTTAATAAAAATGGGAGTGTAAAAGGTCTCAATTTCTATTGAGCATCGTGGTTTGGAAAAACCTCTTTCATAAAACATCACCATCATATCTTGTTAAAAGCGAATTTTCTACATAAATTCAAACCCCGTATATAGGTTCGAACGAGGCCTCGCACAACTTTCATATAACAAAGACATCGACCACACACACACACACTCAGATAATAATTTTTTTGAAAAGAGGCGGTCACCGTGGTAACACGAATGTCTGGGGTGCCTAACACCTTCCCCCAAAGATAACCAAGTCCCCGGACCCTAAACGAATCTCGGTTTGCCGACCAGATATCGAGTGTCACATCACTTTGGGTCAATGTGCAAAACCTTTTATCGGTTGTGTTGGTACAACCATTTAAAAACCAATGGCGACTCTTAATCGGTCCCATCGTCGACATCATACATGTCGGACCTTTTTCACTTGTTTTTTCAAACAAATCTCACCTAAAATGAGAACACCAAAGAACAAAATCTGAAAAGGACACCCAAAAATCCCGATGTCGACAGTGGCGACTCACTTTGGGACTCCAAAGAAGAGGACTTAAGCCGCTACTACAATCTTTTCAAAAACTATTATCTACTTGTGTGTGGATGTTGCATTTACATTGGATGAATGTACGAATGTATGTCTTGATTGAACTTAGTGCTTCACATCATATCTCGTGTAGGATGTTAGTGCTTTCGTGACTATAAACTTCTTATGATATTAGTGCTTCGCACATGTCATCATTTCATACGGTGAGACGCGATGTATGTGAATGTATGTTGTGTGGTCCCTCCACCAGGAGGCTATCCCATCGGTGTTTGATTACTGGACTCGTGAGAAGCCTGATTCTCCGAGGCTCAAGAAATGCATCACCCAAATTCGCTCCAGTTGAAAGACCGGATTAACTTCCCGTCTAGTAGATTTCGATGATTTGGGAACCTTCATGCAAAAAAGCCGCGAGAGTAACCTAAGATAGGTCAGCCTCTGATAAACCCAAAACGGAGGAAAGTCTCTTCATGCTCTCTCATTTCAATTACTTGTAAACACAATTACTTGTAATTTTATTCCATATCTATCTCCATGTAATGAGAAATATGAAGAAATGTGTACACATACATATTAACATGCTATAAAACAGCTGACATCAGTTTTGCAGGATAAAATTCCTAAAATGAACACATCACATAGCATGTTATTATATACATTCCCTAAAGACTAAACTATGTAAGTCTTTCGCAGGGAAGTAATCGGTCCCGTTACTCGTTTAAAGTCCAAGAAGGCACTGATCCCACCGTTAGGCATGGCTACACCGGGCCAGCCTGATCCTACTCCTGTTTCCCGAGAGGAGTTTGAAGGATTAAGGAATCAGATAGCAGAATTGGTTGTCTTTCTAAAAGAACAAAGTAAAAATACGCAGGGCCAGACAATGCCTACTCAACCAGAGTCCTTCATACTAGGGGGCAATCAGGGCATTGGTAAAAAGATGGAAACCAAGATACCTAAACCTCATTCCAATAAAGAAATCATAAATCTCAGGGATGATCTAGAAACTGGGGATATAAGAAAGAAAGTCCAACAAATGGAGGATACCATCCGATTAATTAAAGGGACTGGAAATTATGGGAGTTTCACCTATTCAAATCTCTATATATTCCCAATGGCTCAATATCCTACCAAATTCAAAGTCCCAGAGTTTGAAAAGTACAATGGGGCAGGCGATCCCTATACGCACCTAAAAGTGTACATTGGCGAACTGGGGTCTTATGCTGAAAATGAAAGCCTCAGAATGCAACTTTTTCAAAAGAGTCTCACTAAAGCCTGGTATGCTCGACTTGACAATGCCAAAATCCACAACTGGGAAGAATTGGCCCACGCCTTTCTAAATCAAGACATTAAATACAAATGGCACCAGATCGATATCAAGTGACTAAAGTGAAAAGCAAAAATCTTGAATCTTTCCGAGAATATGCCCAAAGGTGGAGACATCTAGCAAGTATAAGTCATTCCATCAATGATGTAAACCGAGATGGTAATGACATTTATTGATATCCAAGAGGCTCCTTAATATGAGAGGATCCTAGCAGGCATAGGAAAGCCACTTGCGGAAATGATCAAACACGGCGAAATGGCAAAGATGGGCTTGAAGGCAGGCAAGATTAAAGACTTCACTGCCTTGGAAGCAGTCGCCAAACATATACTGATGGCGGCAAGTATGCGAGTGATCCTAAAGGGTACCCGATAAAGGTAATAAAGATGTATCCCTTGTTGACAGGGCAAGCTAGAGAGGCAAACTACAGTCCCCCATTTGGAAAATGCAAGACAATCTCGCCATCTCAACAAATGATCGCATTCAACCAATACCTGACAGAAAAGAAAATTTGAAAGAACGAAAAAATCGGGTATTCACTCAATCGGGCGATTCCTTGAACATGTATTGGTGATATTAATGGATCATAAGAAAATTATCGAACTAGCTCCCCTTTGGAACCGTGGAGCAAAAGATACAATCCAAGCGAGAGATGTACTTACCACTCGTGGTCTCCAAGAGACACGATACATGTGGATTATTGGTCCTTAAAATATAAGATTCAAAATCGATCGAAAGTGGCGTGATTGTGGTTGAACAACCCGACCAACAAAATATCAACACCAACCTTCCGATTTGCGACATGATACTTAAGAAGTAAACATGATCGAATTAGAAGTTACTGAAATGTATCCAATTCATAAAGACATACTGAAGGATGGAGGAATACCCCAAAAGTACATAACAAATATCCTAGAGTGGGAAGACTGGAGGAGGTATGCCAAGAATGCAAAAATTGGATGCGATCCAGAATCAAGTAAACCTGCTGGCTAAGCTGATAGTGCGCCATGTGACACCCCGAAATCCGGTCTGTCTTCACACCCGGATTCCGTACATCACGAGTACATCCTTCATCCAACGTACATCATTATATACCGAAATATAATAACATACACTCTCAAATCCCAGGTTCTGGAGACCTTATAACCTTTTTCATTACAAATAATAATAAATACATTATTTATTTCATCTTACAAGAGTGACTTTTATCTGCCACCAAGGATACATAATAATTTATTAAACTATTCTATAGTTCAATTTTATCTTTCTATATTACAAGTCTTCACTTGATCTTCTCGCTACCTTCTCACTCTGAATAACAATTCATCTGGAGACCGTCAGCTTGATCTTTACGGGATCCTTAAGTTCTTCTAACCTTGATCGCTGAAAATTGTTTTTCATTTAAAGCAAGTGTGAGCATTCAATTGCCCAGCAAGTCATAACAGTTGAACAAACAACTTCAGAATTAAGAAATTTCTTTAGAACTTCAATAACCGAACAAAGGTTACGAAGCAGCTTGAATAATAGGAATAGTCTCGATTCCTATCATCTTAAAACATCAATTATTTTCACTTTGAAATACTTTCACCCCTCTACCTTTTTCATACACATCCTGTCTGGCTAGAATCATTAGCACAAACTTAATAATAACGGTTCATGTATAAACAGAACATACTTGTATTGAACAGCTCAATCACAGAACAATGCATACCATAGAAACACCAAAGTGTTTAAATTATGGCTCAAGGCCTCATACATTCTACCACATTGTACAAATATTGCACATTCACACATAGACAGAACTTCTCAAGTACCACATCTGAGAAGTTTAAGAAACTAGCATTCATGTAATATGAATGAAGTTAGGAAACTTGCATTACATCCAGTTACAGCTTACGCTGAACTGCTCATTCCAATTCCTATATAACACATAAGGAGAAAACATAAACACCAATTAATCATATGTTGAACTTACGCATTGGTTTAGTTAACTTTACTTCTTAGGGTTCGTGTTCTTGCAATATAAGTTTACGCGACTAACTTCCTTTACCAGTTTACGGCTTTGTGACATACGGAGATGTCTTACTCAAAACGTTCATCATCTTAGATGATTTATATTCTTATCTTCTTCTTATAACTTTTCTAGGACTCAGCACACATCGCTTCTCTGCTAGTAGTCCATATGGTACTCTGAGTGGTTTCCCACAAACAACCAACAAACAAGTTCCCGTCTCATCTACACTGTCCCAAAATAGTGAGTTAGATCGGTTGCCAGTTTTGTATATACCTTCACTCTCTGAAGGAATTGTTTAGCCCAGCTCCTATATGTCAACCATCAAAGTTATGATTGTACCACAATCTAAACTTATCTTAACTTATACGAACTATTAAACTATAATGTTCGGTTAATTTAATTTATTATTCTTTATGGCTTTCTGGCAACTAAATGCCATACTTCTAGATTCATTCTTATCGATTCACATTGGCTATCATTAATATTATTACTTTCATTACGGTTTTTAGATATTCATATCTTATTAATACTTTCGTTATCCATTACTTGAATATGTTCATTAGTCGTTCTTAGTGTTGAAGCCATACCAATCGTTGTATGCTAATCGATCACTCATCGCAACAACGTTGCAACCACATATACGCTTCACACTTATCTCTCATTAACATGTCATAACATCGAAATGTTATTCATTACCCTCACCAACGCGTCTAAGGAATCACAACCATAAGAATCCCTCACGCGTTGGTTTATCGTGACTACGGTCCCCCGGATATCGATGCACGTAACCCGCGTTTATATTCTTTGTCATTTAATCATAATTAATCTTTACGTTCAATCTTTAATAAAGGTTTACATCACTTGATTAAGTGTTACATTAGTTGAATATTATATTCTTTATCTTCCTTACATTTCCCCAAGATTTGAAAGCGCTTAAAAGCTCATCTCTAGCTTTTTTCTCAACACTGGTATGCTGGCTACGCACTCCTCTTCTTTATTTCTCGTGCCATGGCGTGAGTTAATGCACTCCGACCCTTTTTATTTGGCATACCGCCACGCCACTCTACAAGCATGATTCGGGCCCGCCATGCCAAGCCCTAACCCTAGAAAATCTTCTCCAAGTGTTGAATCAATTTTGAGATGCTTACTTGGCGATCTCATAACTCCTTCATTATAACTAGGAACGAGGTTGTTCCAAAGCCATTCTCTTCCTTATCTTACGTACTTTAATACCCATCAAGTAGAAATTTAATCTAAATCCGTTAGCATGCTATTCAATTGGCTTGATCTTCACCTTTTGTTCATTTTACGCTTTAAACGCTCTTTGTTTGTTCGGCGTCGTCAGTAATTTGGTCATCCGAACTCGGAACTCATTCATTCTTGAGTCCACGACTCATGTTTTATATGTTCTCTTACATTTCTAAGAAACCCTATACATCCGGGTTCATTTACTAACTTTCTAATTCTTGTTTGTCTTTTATAAAATTTTGCCATAACTTTGTTATAGCTAAGTTTTAATCCGTTCTTCATGAACGTTTCTATCGATCCTAACCAAGCAATATGCAACTAACTTATATGCGATGGTTTTAAACTTGTCCATCAACAACAATTAAACTACGATGGTTTTAAATTTGTCCATCAACAACGTTCTTCGTGTTCTTCGCGTGTTCGTATTCTTCGTGTTCTTCGTTCGTTCTTCATTTTAATCGATATTTTGGATTATGATTTCACTTTTTATTGGAATTTGATGTTATAGAACATTATTCCTTACTTATTTCATCTAATCATTCATATAATCCACTCGGATCGTTCTAATTTATTACTTAATCTTATACTTCCTTAAGAAATTTATTTACTAAACTTTAAATTCTTATTTTTCATTATTTCTCATGATTTCAACCATATGAAATCATCCCTAACATCATCTACTTCTTATCTTCATTAAGTTGTTTTTTTAAACATAAAACTTAAAGAAAATTTAAAAGAGACTAAGTTTTGGATTCTGTTCTTCTTTAATCTTCTCCTCATTTGGACAAAGTTTGCACATGAGCAAGCTCTTCCTCCTCCTTCTCCTCCCATCCGAACTCTCTCTCTCTCTCAATGTTGGAGGATTTTCAAAATCCAAAACAAATGAGCTTAAGCTTCCTATTTATAGAAAAACCAAGGCCAAGGGTATTTTAGTCATTTTGCCCCCAACCTCCTTACTATTCACACCTCCTCAATACACCTCCTTACTTATTCACGTAGCTTCCTCGGAAGCTTTGTGGTTTCAAATCTTTCGGTTTTTCGTCGAGCGATTCGAAAAATCGATTCTCTAATCCAAATATTTTTGGATATTTCATCTTTCCTTTACCGATTAATTTTTACGTATTCTTCTGGATCTTCAAAGATTAAAAAACATTTTTCGACGTTAAGCATTTTTCCTTCACGTTTTGCCCTAATGATTATAACGTGATCATAAAATTCTCGAAACTCACTTTTCCTAACCCCATTTTTGAGAGTCATGAAAAAACTTTTATTTTTGCTTAATTTCACAAAATATTATTGAATATTCCATCACGTCTCGGAATTAAACGTAATCTATAACTTCTCGAATTTCAAAATAAATCTCCTTAAAGTTAAACGGATGAATAAGTGCCTATTTCGTCTTTTTTTTTTTCCGAAAAATATTTTGTTCTAGAAAAACTTTCTATTTTCGTCTTGAAAATTCTTATTCTCTCAATCTAGCTCGTGGCGAGATACTCCCAAATTATAATCATCCTAGGTTATAGAACGATTAATAAACACATAGCACATAATAATATTAATAAAAATTCCTTTTATTAATAACTAATTCTTTAAACTTAAATTACGGACAACATCCGAATTTCCGGTCGTCACATTCTTTCCCCACTTATAAAAATTTCATCCTCGAAATTTCTTAAAACCACACCCTTACCGGGTCATCACATTCACCCCTTCTTCGTAATTTCGTCCTCAAAATTTTAGCCTACCTTTCTTCTCAACTTTCTTCAATGGAGTTCTTATCTTTCCTCATTCTTAATCCCCATAACATATCAAGAATCATGAAGTAGAAGGAATAACGAGGAATATAAAATTTCCTCTTAAAACTTTTCATACTTTTGATGAGGGGTCAAAACGACCATGAACTCTTACTAGGTTAAACAACATTTCGTAGTAAGCCCTTTCTTTAATGGTTCGTTTACAATCACAAAGAAAGTAACTACCTCTTCCATGTTCTCCTCGACTAAATCATTAGATTCCGCACCAAAACAATTTGGTTTTTGGCACAAGTTCTCAAAGAAAGCTCGATAACATACCATTTGTCTAGCCGAATCAAGTAGCTTAGACCATACCAATAAATTGGATTTCAAGGTGAAACATTCATCTAGTCAACTCAATTGACATCGACTACTTCTTTAAATTCTTTTCGCAATACATCAAAAGCGGTTTATGAAGTCATGATACCGTACTTTTCACAAGACGTTGAGGACTTCACGCATGTGACTTCGTCATTATACATCATACCATAACGGGTTGTTGATCCTAAGATCACATCCAACACCGTGTTCAATGGTATTAATAACTCCATCTTTTTACCATCCTTGCATCGAATGCATGATGATATAAAATTCATTTTGAATATTTTAAATCAATTTACGCTCTGGCAGAAGCAATTAGAATAGACATACCAAGAATAGCTCTTTTAAAAATTCTATTGATTCCAAAAGTTGAACCAATTCTTTCCTTTTCAAAATGTACATATCAAAGACGAGTTCAATAAAGTTCGAAATCTAGTATAGCTAGATGACTTGGAATATCCTATTTCTTCATCTTCCTTCATTTTCATCACGACAATACTTAATCTTCTCTAGCACCTTAAATACTAAGCCTACTGAAAACAACTCATTTTCAGTCTAAACATTCCTATACCTTAGTACAGTCCATCAACTTACCACACATTATGAGTTTAGGAACTTTCCACAATAATATGAGTTTAAGAACATCCGCATGCACCATAAAGCATCCATTCACGAGACGTTCGAAAACATACCATATTATTATGAGTCACGAACTTACCATAAGTATGAGTTTCAAGAACTCGCACCTACCTTATCGTTCTCTACCTATCAAGTATATACATGAGAAAAGATTCACCTTCTCGCCATATACATCTTGATAGTGTGACCAATTCCAATGATTATCACTGTAATAAGCTAAGCAGTTGTTACACCAAGCACAAACCTCTGCCCATAACAAAGGTTCATACAACAAACCTATCACATGAGTCCTCAATTGAAATTTTATAACTTCTAAATCTATTTCTACTTAATACAAATTTTCTTTAATTCATATACTATCCTTCACAAATTAATCAAAGTTCTTCTTCCCGCATTACTTCATAGTATCCTTTCATTCATAGCCATAGCTATAAATCATTCATCGTTTAACAACTCATCTGATACTATGAGTCACTTTGATCACGTGGTGATCTTCTTATCCTTCTCTCTACGATTATAGTCTTAGGTACTCCTACCTAAGGTTTATAACCTATCAGCTCTGATACCAACTTGTGACGCCCCAAAATCCGGTCTATCTTCACACCCGGATTCTGTACATCACGAGTACATTCTTCATCCAACGTACATCATTATATACCGAAATATAATAACATACACTCTCAAATCCCAGGTTCTGGAAACCTTATAACCTTTTTCATTACAAATAATAATAAATACATTATTCATTTCATCTTACAAGAGTGACTTTTATCCGCCACCAAGGATACATAATAATTTATTAAATTATTCTATAGTTCAATTTCATCTTTCTATATTACAAGTCTTCACTTGATCTTCTCGCTACCTTCACACTCTGAATAACAATTCATCCGATACCGTTGACTTGATCTTTACGGGATCCTTAAGTTCTTCTAACCATGATCATTTGAAAATTGTTTTTCATTTAAAGCAAGTGTGAGCATTCAATTGCCCAAAGAAGTCATAACAATTAAACAAACAACTTGAGTAATTAAGACATTTCTTTAAAACTTCAATAACCGAACAAAGGTTATTAAGCGGCTTGAATAATAGGAATAGTCTCAATTCTATCATCTTAAAACATCAATTATTTTAACTTTGAAATACTTTCACCCTCTACCTTTTTCATTACACATCCCGTCTGCGGCTAGAATCATTAAAGACAGACTTAACAATAATAGTTCATGTATAAGCAGAACATACTTGTATCAAACAACTCAATCACAAAATAATGGATACCATAGAAACACCAAAGTGTTCAAATTATGGCTCAAGGCCTCATATGTTCTACCACATTGTACAAATATTGCACATTCACACATAGATGTAACATCTCAAGTACAACATTTGAGAAGTTTAAGAAACTAGCATTCATGTAATATGAATGAAGTTAGGAAACTTGCTTTACGCCCGATTCTGATGATTATTTGAATCGCTTCATTCCAATTCCTATATAACACATAAGGAGAAAAACATAAACACCAATTATCATCATATGTTGAACTTACGCATTGGTTTAGTTAACTTTACTTATTAGGGTTCGTGTTCTTGAAATATAAGTTTACGCGACTAACTTCCTTTACTAGTTCTACGACTTTATGACATACTGGAGATGTCTTTACTCAAAACGCTCATCATCTTAGATGATTTATATTCTTATCTTCTTTTTATAATTTTCTAGGACTCAAAGACACATCGCTTCTCGCTAGTAGTCCATATGGTACTCTGAGTGGTTTCCCACAAACAACCAACAAACAAGTTCCCGTCTCATCTACCTTTGTCCCAACAAAGTGAGTTAGATCGGTTGCCGCTTTGTATATACCTTCGCTCTCTCCGGAAGGAATTGTTTAGCCCAAACTACCATATGTCAACCATCAAAGTTATGATTGTACCACAATCTAAACTTATCTTAACTTATCTGAACTATTAAACTATAATGTTGTTAATTTAATTTATTAATTACGCTTCTCGCAACTAAATCATACTTCTAGATTCATTCCTTATCGATTCACATTCGGCTATCATTAATATTATTATTCATTACGGTTTTCTAGATATTCATATCTTATTAATACTTTCGTTATCCATTATGAACCCCATGTTCATTATCGTTCTTAGTGTTAATACAATTATATTAAGACCGATCACCATTGCAACAACGTTGAACCCCTATATGCTTCACACTTATCTCTCATTAACATGTCATAACATCGAAATGTTATTCATTACCTCGTCACTCTCTAAGGAATCACAACCATAGCAATCCCTCACGTTGGTTTATTGTGACTACGGTCCCCGGGATATCGCCACGTAACTCAAGGCTTATATTCTTTGTCATTTAATCATAATTAATCTTTACGTTCAATCTTTAATAAAGGTTTACATCACTTGATTAAGTGTTACATTAGTTGAATATTATATTCTTTATCTTCCCTTACATTTCCCCCAAGAGCTGAGCAGTTAAAAGCTCATCTCTAGCTTTTTTCTCAACACTCAGCTACAATGACGCCACTCCTTTCTTTTATTTCTCGTGGCCATGGCGTTGAGTTAATAATGCAGAACCCCCAATTATGCGCTGCCTGCGCCACTCTACAAGGCATGATCTGAAATACAGCTGCCAAGCCCTAACCCTAGAAAATCTTCTTAAGTGTTGAATCAATTTTGAGATGCTTATCTTGGCGATCTCATAACTCCTTCATTATAACTAGGAACGAGGTTGTTCCAAAGCCATTCTCTTCCTTATCTTATTTATTTTAATACCCATCAAGTAGAAATTTAATCTAAATCCGTTAGCATGCTATTCAATTGGTTTGATCTTCACCTTTTGTTCATTTTACGCTTTTAACGCTCTTTGTTTGTTCGTCAAGTAATTTGGTCATCCGAACTCGGAACTTGTTCATTCTTGAGTCCATGACTCATGTTTTATATGTTCTCTTACATTCCTAAGAAACCCTATACATCGGGTTCATTTACTAACTTTCTAATTTTTGTTTGTCTTTTATTTAAATTTCCGCCATAACTTTGTTATAGCTAAGTTTTAATCCGTTCTTCATGAACGTTTTCTACCGATCCTAACCAAGCAATACACAACTAACTTATACGCAATGGTTTTAAACTTGTCCATCAACAACAATTAAACTACGATGGTTTTAAATTTTTCCATCAACAACGTTCTTCGTTCTTTCGCGTATTCTTCGTGTTCGTGCGTATTCTTCGTGTTCTTCGTTCGTTCTTCATTTTAATCGATATTTTGGATTATGATTCCACTTTTTATTGGAATTTGATGTTATAGAACATTATTCCTTACTTATTTCATCTAATCATTCATATAATCCACTCGGATCGTTTCTAATTTATTACTTAATCTTATACTTCCTTAAGAAATTTATTTACTAAACTTTAAATTCTTATTTTCATTATTTCTCATGATTTCAACCATATGAAATCATCCCTAACATCATCTACTTCTTATCTTCATTAAGTTGTATTTTTTTTAAACATAAAAACTTAAAGAAAATTTAAAAGAGACTAGGTTCCGAATTACCGTTCTTCTTTAATCTTCTCCCGTCAGACAAAGTTTGTACACGGGCTTGCCTTTCCTCTTCCTTCTCCTCCCATCCGAACTCTCTCTCTCTCTCTCAATGTTGTAGGATTTTCAAAATCCAAAACAAATGAGCTTAAGCTTCCTATTTATAGAAAACTAAGGCCAAGGGTATTTTAGTCATTTTACCCCCCAACCTCCTTACTATTCACACCTCCTCAATACACCTCCTTACTATTCACGTAGCTTCCCTCAGAAGCTTTGTGGTTCCGTCTTTCGGGTTTCGTCCGACAGTTCGAAAACTGCGATTCTCGGAATCCAAATATTTTTGGATATTTCATCTTTCCTTTACCGATTAATTTTTACGTATTCTTCGGATCTTCAAAGACTGAAAAACATTTTTCGACGTTAAGCATTTTCCTTCACGTTTTGCCCTAATGATTATAACGTGATCATAAAATTCTCGAAACTCACTTTTCCTAACCCTAGGTTTTGAGTCCGCAGCGAAAACTTTTTTGCCATAACTCGAAATATTATTGAATATTCCATCAAATCTTTCGTAATTAAACGTAATCTATAACTTCCGAATTTCAAAATAAATCTGGTTATTCAAAGCGTAACCCTTAGGGATGAATAGTGCCTATTTCTATTTCGTCTTTTTTTCCGAAAAATATTTTGTTAGAAAAACTTTCTTTTTCGTCTTGAAAATTCTTATTCTCTCAATCTAGCTCGTAGCGTAATACTCCCAAATTATAATCATCCTAGGTTATAGAGCGATTAATAAACACATAAGACATAATAATATTAATAAAAATTAGTTTTATTAATAACTAATTCTTTAAACTTAAATTCGGACAACTGAATTTCCGGGTCGTCACACTCTTCCCCACTTATAAAAATTTCGTCCTCGGAATTTCTTAAAACCACACCCTTACCCGGGTCATCACATTCACCCCTTCTTCACAGAATTTCGTCCTCAAAATTTTAGCCTACCTTTCTTCTCAACTTCTCTTCAATGGAGTTCTTATCTTTCCCTCATTCTTAATCCCCATAACATATCAAGAATCATGAAGCAGAAGGAATAACGAGGAATATAAAATTTCCTCTTAAAACTTTTCATACTTTTGCCGAGGGGTCAAAACGACCATGAACTCTTACTAGGTTAAACAGCATTTCGCCGTAAGCCCTTCTTTAACGGTCAGTTTACAATCACAAAGAAAGTAACTACCTCTTCCATGTTCTCCTCAGACTAAATCATTAGATTCCGCACCAAAACAATTTGGTTTGGCACAAGTTCTCAAAGAAAGCTCGATAACATACCATTTGTCTAGCCGAATCAAGTAGCTTAGACCATACCAATAAATTGGATTTCAACCTGAAACATTCATCTAGTCAACTCAATTGACATCGACTACTTCTTTAAATTCTTTTCGCAATACATCAAAACGGTTTATGAAGTCATGATACCGTACTTTTCACAGTACGTTGAGGACTTCGTCAGTTCGTGACTTCGTCATTATACATCATACCATAACGGGTTGTTGATCCTAAGATCACATCCAACACCAGGTTCAATGGTATTAACAACTCCATCGTTTTACCACCCTTGTATCGAATGCACAGATGATATAAAATTCATTTTGAATATTTTAAATCAATTTCGCCTTCAGTCAAGCAATTAGCATAGACATACCAAGAATAGCTCTTTTAAAAATTCTATTGATTCCAAAAGTTGAACCAATTCTTTCCTTTTCAAAGTACATATCAGCACGAGTTCAATAAAGTTCGAAATCTAGTATAGCTAGATGACTTGGAATATCCTATTTCTTCATCTTCCTTCATTTTCTTACTGCGACAATACTTAATCTTCTCTAGCACCTTAAATACTAAGCCTACTGAAAACAACTCATTTTCAGTCTAAACATTCCTATACCTTAGTACAGTCCATCAACTTACCACACATTATGAGTTTAGGAACTTTCCACAATAATATGAGTTTAAGAACATCCAGACAGACCATAGGCGTCCATTTGCTGAGACGTTCGAAAACATACCATATTATTATGAGTCACGAACTTACCATAAGTATGAGTTTCAAGAACTCGCACCTACCTTATCGTTCTCTACCTATCAAGTATATACATGAGAAAAGATTCACCTTCTCGCCATATACATCTTGATAGCGCGACCAATTCCAATGATTATCACTGTAATAAGCTAAGCAGTTGTTACACCAAGCACAAACCTCTGCCCATAACAAAGGTTCATACAACTCAGCTATCACATGAGTCCTCAATTGAAATTTTATAACTTCTAAATCTATTTCTACTTAATACAAATTTTCTTTAATTCATATACTATCCTTCACAAATTAATCAAAGTTCTTCTTCCCGCATTTTACTTCATAGTATCTTTCATTCATAGCCATAGCTATAAATCATTCATCGCTTAACAACTCATCTATTACTATGAGTCACTTTGATCACGTGGTGATCTTCTTATCCTCTCTCTACGATTATAGTCTTAGGTACTCCTACCTAAGGTTTATAACCTATAGCTCGATACCAACTTGTGGACGCCCCAAAATCCCGGTCTATCTTCACTTTTGGGATTTTGTACATCACTTAGTACATTCTTCATCCAACGTACATCATTATATACCAAAATATAATAACATACACTCTCAAATCCTGTGTTCGGAAACCTTATAACCCTTTTTCATTACAAATAATAATAAATACATTATTCATTTCATCTTACAAGAGTGACTTTTATCCGCCACCAAGGATACATAATAATTTATTAAATTATTCTATAGTTCAATTTCATCTTTCTATATTACAAGTCTTCATTTGATCTTCTCGCTACATTCACACTCGAATAACAATTCATCCGAGACCTTCAAACTTGATCTTTACGGATCCTTAAGTTCTTCTAACCTTGATCATTTGAAAATTGTTTTTCATTTAAAGCAAGTGTGAGCATTCAATTGCCCAAAGAAGTCATAACAGTTGAACAAACAACTTCAGAATTAAGACATTTCTTTAGAACTTCAATAACCGAACAAAGGTTACGAAGCAGCTTGAATAATAGGAATAGTCTCAATTCCTATCATCTTAAAACATCAATTATTTTAACTTTGAAATACTTTCACCCCTCTACCTTTTTCATACACATCCTGTCTGGCTAGAATCATTAGCACAGACTTAACAATAACGGTTCATGTATAAACAGAACATACTTGTATTGAACAGCTCAATCACAGAACAATGCATACCATAGAAACACCAAAGTGTTCAAATTATGGCTCAAGGCCTCATATGTTCTACCACATTGTACAAATATTGCACATTCACACATAGACAGAACATCTCAAGTACCACATTTGAGAAGTTTAAGAAACTAGCATTCATGTAATATGAATGAAGCTAGGAAACTTGCCTTACGTCCAGCTACAGATTACGCTGAACTGCTCATTCCAATTCCTATATAACACATAAGGAGAAAACATAAACACCAATTAATCATATGTTGAACTTACGCATTGGTTTAGTTAACTTTACTTATTAGGGTTCGCGTTCTTGCAATATAAGTTTACGCGACTAACTTCCTTTACTAGGCTTACGACTTTATGACATACTGGAGATGTCTTACTCAAAACGTTCATCATCTTGGATGATTTATATTCTTATCTTCTTCTTATAACTTTTCTAGGACTCAAAGACACATCGCTTCTCTCGCTAGTAGTCCATATGGTACTGAGTGGTTTCCCACAAACAACCAACAAACAAGTTCCCGTCTCATCTACACTGTCCCACAACAGTGAGTTAGATCGGTTGCCAGTTTTGTATATACCTTCGCTCTCTGAAGGAATTGTTTAGCCCAGCTCCTATATGTCAACCATCAAAGTTATGATTGTACCACAATCTAAACTTATCTTAACTTATACTGAACTATTAAACTATAATGTTCGGTTAATTTAATTTATTATTCTTTACGGCTTTCTGGCAACTAAATGCCATACTTCTAGATTCATTCCTTATCGATTCACATTCGGCTATCATTAATATTATTACCGTTCATTACGGTTTTCTAGATATTCATATCTTATTAATACTTTCGTTATCCATTACTTGAACCCCATGTTCATTAGTCGTTTCTTAGTGTCAAGAAGCCATACCAATCGTTGTATGCTAAGACCGATCACTCATCGCAACAACGTTGCATTCACGGCCTATACGCTTCACACTTATCTCTCATTAACATGTCATAACATCGAAATGTTATTCATTACCCCGTCACTCAACGCCTAAGGAATCACAACCATAAAGCAATCCCTCACGTTCGTTTTATTGTGACTACGGTCCTTGACATATCGATTCGTAACCCAAGGCGTATATATTCTTTGTCATTTAATCATAATTAATCTTTACGCTCAATCTTTAATAAAGGTTTACATCACTTGATTAAGTGTTACATTAGTTGAATATTATATTCTTTATCTTCCCTTACATTTCCCCAAGAGTGGAAAGCGCTTAAAAGCTCATCTCTAGCCTTTTTCTCAACACTCAGCCATGCACGCCACTCTTCTTTTTATCTCTATTTTCTACAGCAGGCATGAGTTAATGTGATTCCCGACTTGTGATATGGCGCCAAGACCACTCTACAGGCAGCATGATCAGCCATGGCGCCAAGCCCTAACCCTAGAAAAATGTTTCTAAGTGTTGAATCAATTTTGAGATGCTTACTTCATGATCTCATAACTCCTTCATTATAACTAGGAATGAGGTTGTTCCAAAGCCATTCTCTTCCTTATCTTATTTACTTTAATACCCATCAAGTAGAAATTTAATCTAAACCGTTAGCATGCTATTCAATTGGCTTGATCTTCACCTTTTGTTCATTTTACGCTTTAAACACTCTTTGTTTGTTTCGTTCCGTCAGTAATTTGGTCATCCGAACTGGAACTTGTTCATTCTTGAGTCCACGACTCATGTTTTATATGTTCTCTTACATTCCTAAGAAACCCTATACATCCGGGTTCATTTACTAACTTTCTAATTCTTGTTCGTCTTTTTACGAAATTTTTGCCATAACTTTGTTATAGCTAAGTTTTAATCCGTTCTTCATGAACGCTTTCTACCGATCCTAACCAAGCAATATGCAACTAACTTATATGCGATGGTTTTAAACTTGTCCATCAACAACAATTAAACTACGATGGTTTTAAATTTGTCCATCAACAACGTTCTTCGTGTTCTTCGTATTCTTCGTGTTCTTCGTGTTCTTGTTCTTCGTTCGTTCTTCATTTTAATCGATATTTTGGATTACGATTTCACTTTTTATTGGAATTTGATGTTATAGAACATTATTCCTTACTTATTTCATCTAATCATTCATATAATCCACTCGGATCGTTTCTAATTTATTACTTAATCTTATACTTCCTTAAGAAATTTATTTACTAAACTTTAAATTCTTATTTTTCATTATTTCTCATGATTTCAACCATATGAAATCATCCCTCCAACATCATCTACTTCTTATCTTCATTAAGTTGTGTTTTTTTAAACATAAAACTTAAAGAAAATTTAAAAGAGACTAAGTTAGGATTACACGTTCTTCTTTAATCTTCTCCCGTCGGACAAAGTTTGTACACTGAGAGCAAGCTCTTTCCTCTTCCTTCTCCTCCCATCCTAACTCTCTCTCTCTCTCTCAATGTTGTAGGATTTTCAAAATCCAAAACAAATGAGCTTAAGCTTCCTATTTATAGAAAACTAAGGCCAAGGGTATTTTAGTCATTTTGCCCCCAACCTCCTTACTATTCACACCTCTCCTCAATACACCTCCTTATTATTCACGTAGCTTCCTAGGAAGCTTCGTGGGTCAAATCTTTGGGTTTCGTCCGACAGCTCAAAACTGCGATTCTCGGAATCCAAATATTTTTGGATATTTCATCTTTCCTTTACCGATTAATTTTTACGTATTCTTTGGATCTTCAAAAAATTAAAAAAACATTTTTCGACGTTAAGCATTTTTCCTTCACGTTTTGCCCTAATGATTATACGTGATCATAAAATTCTCGAAACTCACTTTTCCTAACCCTAGGTTTTGAGTCCGCAGCGAAACTTTTTCGTTTTGCCATTCACGAAATATTATTGAATATTCCATCAATCTCATTTTAATTAAACGAATCTATAACTTCTCTGAATTTCAAAATAAATCTCCGAGCAGAAACGGATGAATAGTGCCTATTTCGTCTTTTTTCCCGAAAATATTTTGTTCCCGAAAAACTTTCGTTTTCGTCTTGAAAATTCTTATTCTCTCAATCTAGCTCGTAGCCAGAATACTCCCAAATTATAATCATCCTAGGTTATAGAACGATTAATAAACACATAGCACATAATAATATTAATAAAAATTCCTTTTATTAATAACTAATTCTTTAAACTTAAATTCTGGACAACCTGAATTTCCGGGTCGTCACACTCTTCCCCACTTATAAAAATTTCGTCCTCGGAATTTCTTAAAACCACACCCTTACCCGGGTCATCACATTCACCCCTTCTTCACAGAATTTCGTCCTCAAAATTTTAGCCTACCTTTCTTCTCAACTTCTCTTCAATGGAGTTCTTATCTTTCCCTCATTCCTAATCCCCATAACATATCAAGAATCATGAAGCAGAAGGAATAACGAGGAATATAAAATTTCCTCTTAAAACTTTTCATACTTTTGCTGAGGGGTCAAAACGACCATGAACTCTTACTAGGTTAAACAGCATTTCACCGTAAGCCCTTCTTTAATCTGGTGGGCTTTACAATCACAAAGAAAGTAACTACCTCTTCCATGTTCTCCTCAGACTAAATCATTAGATTCCGCACCAAAACAATTTGGTTTGGCACAAGTTCTCAAAGAAAGCTCGATAACATACCATTTGTCTAGTCCGAATCAAGTAGCTTTAGACCATACCAATAAATTGGATTTCAAAGGTGAAACATTCATCTAGTCAACTCAATTGACATCGACTACTTCTTTTTAAATTCTTTTCGCAATACATCAAAACGGTTTATGAAGTCATGATACCGTACTTTTCACAGTACGTTGAGGACTTCGTCAGTTCGTGACTTCGTCATTATACATCATACCATAACGGGTTGTTGATCCTAAGATCACATCCAACACCGTGTTCAATGGTATTAATAACTCCATCTTTTTACCACCTTGTATCGAATGCATGCGATGATATAAAATTCATTTTGAATATTTTAAATCAATTTCGCCTCAGCCAAGCAATTAGCATAGACATACCAAGAATAGCTCTTTTAAAAATTCTATTGATTCCAAAAGTTGAACCAATTCTTTCCTTTTCAAAGTACATATCAGCACGAGTTCAATAAAGTTCGAAATCTAGCATAGCTAGATGACTTGGAATATCCTATTTCTTCATCTTCCTTCATTTTCTTACTGCGACAATACTTAATCTTCTCTAGCACCTTAAATACTAAGCTTCATCGAAAACAACTCATTTTCAGTCTAAACATTCCTATACCTTAGTACAGTCCATCAACTTACCACACATTATGAGTTTAGGAACTTTCCACAATAATATGAGTTTAAGAACATCCGCATGACCATAGGCGCCCATTCACGAGACGCTCGAAAACATACCATATTATTATGAGTCACGAACTTACCATAAGTATGAGTTTCAAGAACTCGCACCTACCTTATCGTTCTCTACCTATCAAGTATATACATGAGAAAAGATTCACCTTCTCGCCATATACATCTTGATAGCGCGACCAATTCCAATGATTATCACTGTAATAAGCTAAGCAGTTGTTACACCAAGCACAAACCTCTGCCCATAACAAAGGTTCATACAACTCAGCTATCACATGAGTCCTCAATTGAAATTTTATAACTTCTAAATCTATTTCTACTTAATACAAATTTTCTTTAATTCATATACTATCCTTCACAAATTAATCTCAGTTCTTCTTCCCGTACTACTTCATAGTACCTTTCATTCATAGCCATAGCTATAAATCATTCATCGTTTAACAACTCATCTGATACTATGAGTCACTTTGATCACGTGGTGATCTTCTTATCCTTCTCTCTACGATTATAGTCTTAGGTACTCCTACCTAAGGTTTATAACCTATCAGCTCTGATACCAACTTGTGACGCCCCAAAATCCGGTCTATCTTCACACCCGGATTCTGTACATCACGAGTACATTCTTCATCCAACGTACATCATTATATACCGAAATATAATAACATACACTCTCAAATCCCAGGTTCTGGAAACCTTATAACCTTTTTCATTACAAATAATAATAAATACATTATTCATTTCATCTTACAAGAGTGACTTTTATCCGCCACCAAGGATACATAATAATTTATTAAATTATTCTATAGTTCAATTTCATCTTTCTATATTACAAGTCTTCACTTGATCTTCTCGCTACCTTCACACTCTGAATAACAATTCATCTGGAGACCGTCAGCTTGATCTTTACGGGATCCTTAAGTTCTTCTAACCTTGATCGCTGAAAATTGTTTTTCATTTAAAGCAAGTGTGAGCATTCAATTGCCCAGCAAGTCATAACAGTTGAACAAACAACTTCAGAATTAAGACATTTCTTTAGAACTTCAATAACCGAACAAAGGTTACGAAGTAGCTTGAATAATAGGAATAGTCTCAATTCCTATCATCTTAAAACATCAATTATTTTAACTTTGAAATACTTTCACCCCTCTACCTTTTTCATACACATCATCCCGTCTGCTAGAATCATTATACAGACTTAACAATAATAGTTCATGTATAAACAGAACATACTTGTATTGAACAGCTCAATCACAGAACAATGCATACCATAGAAACACCAAAGTGTTCAAATTATGGCTCAAGGCCTCATATGTTCTACCACATTGTACAAATATTGCACATTCACACATAGACAGAACATCTCAAGTACCACATTTGAGAAGTTTAAGAAACTAGCATTCATGTAATATGAATGAAGCTAGGAAACTTGCCTTACGTCCAGCTACAGATTACGCTGAACTGCTCATTCCAATTCCTATATAACACATAAGGAGAAAACATAAACACCAATTAATCATATGTTGAACTTACGCATTGGTTTAGTTAACTTTACTTCTTAGGGTTCGCGTTCTTGCAATATAAGTTTACGCGACTAACTTCCTTTACCAGTTTACGGCTTTGTGACATACGGAGATGTCTTACTCAAAACGTTCATCATCTTGGATGATTTATATTCTTATCTTCTTCTTATAACTTTTCTAGGACTCAGCACACATCGCTTCTCTGCTAGTAGTCCATATGGTACTCTGAGTGGTTTCCCACAAACAACCAACAAACAAGTTCCCGTCTCATCTACACTGTCCCACAACAGTGAGTTAGATCGGTTGCCAGTTTTGTATATACCTTCGCTCTCTGAAGGAATTGTTTAGCCCAGCTCCCATATGTCAACCATCAAAGTTATGATTGTACCACAATCTAAACTTATCTTAACTTATACGAACTATTAAACTATAATGTTCGGTTAATTTAATTTATTATTCTTTACGGCTTTCTGGCAACTAAATGCCATACTTCTAGATTCATTCCTTATCGATTCACATTCGGCTATCATTAATATTATTACCGTTCATTACGGTTTTCTAGATATTCATATCTTATTAATACTTTCGTTATCCATTACTTGAACCCCATGTTCATTAGTCGTTCTTAGTGTTGAAGCCATACCAATCGTTGTATGCTAAGACCGATCACTCATCGCAACAACGTTGCATTCACAGCGTCTATACGCTTCACACTTATCTCTCATTAACATGTCATAACATCGAAATGTTATTCATTACCCTCGTCACTCAACGTCTAAGGAATCACAACCATAGCAATCCCTCACGTTCGTTTATTGTGACTACGGTCCCCGGATATCGGTTACGTAACCCGCGTCTATATTCTTTGTCATTTAATCATAATTAATCTTTACGTTCAATCTTTAATAAAGGTTTACATCACTTGATTAAGTGTTACATTAGTTGAATATTATATTCTTTATCTTCCCTTACATTTCCCCCAAGAGCTGAGCAGTTAAAAGCTCATCTCTAGCTTTTTCCCAACACTGGTGGCTGCTGGTTCCTCCCTTCTTTATTTCTCGTGGCACAGGCATGAGTTAATGAATTCCCGACCCCGGTATGGCGGCCAAGCGCCACTCTACAAACACATGATCAGCCATGGCCAAGCCCTAACCCTAGAAAAATCTTCTAAGTGTTGAATCAATTTTGAGATGCTTACTTCGCGATCTCATAACTCCTTCGTTATAACTCGGAATGAGGTTGTTCCAAAGCCATTCTCTTCCTTATCTTACGTACTTTAATACCCATCAAGTAGAAATTTAATCTAAATCCGTTAGCATGCTATTCAATTGGCTTGATCTTCACCTTTTGTTCATTTTACGCTTTAAACACTGTTTGTTCGCTCGTCCGTAATTCGGTCATCCGAACTCGGAACTTGTTCGTTCTTGAGTCCACGACTCATGTTTTATATGTTCTCTTACATTCCTAAGAAACCCTATACATCCGGGTTCATTTACTAACTTTCTAATTCTTGTTCGTCTTTTACGAAATTCCCGCCATAACTTTGTTATAGCTAAGTTTTAATCCGTTCTTCATGAACGTTTCTACCGATCCTAACCAAGCAATATGCAACTAACTTATACGCGATGGTTTTAAACTTGTCCATCAACAACAATTAAACTACGATGGTTTTAAATTTGTCCATCAACAACGTTCTTCGTGTTCTTCGCGTGTTCTTCGTGTTCTTCGTTCGTTCTTCATTTTAATCGATATTTTGGATTACGATTCCACTTTTTATTGGAATTTGATGTTATAGAACATTATTCCTTACTTATTTCATCTAATCATTCATATAATCCACTCGGATCGTTCTAATTTATTACGAATCTTATACTTCCTTAAGAAATTTATTTACTAAACTTTAAATTCTTATTTTCATTATTTCTCATGATTTCAACCATATGAAATCATCCCTAACATCATCTACTTCTTATCTTCATTAAGTTGTGTTTTTTTTAAACATAAAAACTTAAAGAAAATTTAAAAGAGACTAGGTTCCGGATTACCGTTCTTCTTTAATCTTCTCCCGTCAGACAAAGTTTGTACACGGGCTTGCCTTTCCTCTTCCTTCTCCTCCCATCCGAACTCTTTCTCTCTCTCAATGTTGTAGGATTTTCAAAATCCAAAACAAATGAGCTTAAGCTTCCTATTTATAGAAAACTAAGGCCAAGGGTATTTTAGTCATTTTGCCCCCCAACCTCCTTACTATTCACACCTCCTCAATACACCTCCTTACTATTCACGTAGCTTCCCTCAGAAGCTTCGTGGTTCCGTCTTTTGGGTTTCGTCCGACAGTTCAAAAACTGCGATTCTCGGAATCCAAATATTTTTGGATATTTCATCTTTCCTTTACCGATTAATTTTTACGTATTCTTCGGATCTTCAAAGACTGAAAAACATTTTTCGACGTTAAGCATTTTCCGTCACGTTTTGCCCTAATGATTATACGTGATCATAAAATTCTCGAAACTCACTTTTCCTAACCCTAGGTTTTGAGTCCGCAGGCGAAAACTTCGTTTTTGCCATAACTGAAATATTATTGAATATTCCATCACGTCTCAGAATTAAACGTAATCTATAACTTCTCGGAATTTCAAAATAAATCTCCGAGCAGAAACGGATGAATAGTGCCTATTTCGTCTTTTTCCCCAAAAATATTTTGTTCCCGGAAAACTTTCGTTTTCGTCTTAAAAATTCTTATTCTCTCAATCTAGCTCGTAGCCAGAATACTCCCGATTTATAATCATCCTAGGTTATAGAACTATTAATAAACACATAGCACATAATAATATTAATAAAAATTCCTTTTATTAATAACTAATTCTTTAAACTTAAATTCTGGACAACCTGAATTTTCGGGTCGTCACACGCCAACATCAGGAAACAAGGCAATTTTTCACTCAACTATCAGAAAGCCAAGAGAAAAAGGACTCCACGATGAGCCAGCTAAATGAAGAAGATCAAAGAAAGCTGGAAATACAAGAAAATGGGGATGATAAATTGCTAGAAGATCTCGCCAGCGGAAGAACCAATCGAGGGAATGCGAATTCTCAAAGATGAAAGATCAAATAACCTCCAAAAGAGTCCGAAAATTCACCCCTCTGAGCAAATCCAAAGAAGAAATGCTACACTTTCTGATAAGCAAAGGAAGGGTTATTGATTTGCTGCCTCCTATAAAACCCAAGATAAAGAGTTATGATTCCACCAAGATATGTCTCTACCATTCTAACTCACTTGGGCATACGACTGAAGAATGCTGGTCTTTGTGACATAAAATCCAGGATCTCATTGAAAATGGAGAGTTGGATATAGAATTTCCCATGACCAAAAAAAAAGGCGAAAAGGAAATAAAAGCTTAAGATGTCCATTCGAGACAAAGCGGTTCAAATGAGTTGAAGGCTATGAGCGACAATTTCGCCAGAGCACAAGGTGGATGATCTCGATGCAAGAAGTGTGAAGAGACAAAGGCATCCTCAAAGGAGATTCCCCGCCAACATCAAACGCCCCTATGGTTCCAAGATATCAACCACGTTCTCGATCTTATCACCTTGGATGATGCGGAGAAATACTAATCCTTTCCAAGGAAGAAAAAACCAAAAGGAAAGTTCTTTGCAAGAAATGCAACAAACAGTTCGAGAGAGATTTCATGGTTGAATCCTTTGAAACCCATGAAGAAGGCGAAGGAATAGATGAAGAAAAAGGTGGTGAGATTGTCGGGGAATCCAACCCATTAAAGAATCCAGAGTTCATCCTGTTTTGCAATGCGTCCATATCAAGCGTCCCTGAGGAATGTACTGAATCAGGAAGTGATCAAGTTATGGCCATAAGCGAAGACATTCATAATCAAGGGGTAACCTCTATCACGAGCCCTGAAGGCGACATAACCACTGACAACTGGACTATCAGGCCTTAACTAGCCGAGAAGATGTCGATCCAGGGGATGAAGTTTCGAGTTCCAGAAAATGTTGGGACGGTATCACTTTCTTCGTAGTATGCCTTTTATTTTCCATGCATGTAAATAAATAAAAAAGAAAAAATCATCTCTACACTCTTCTCACCACTTACCCCTTTGAACCTTTTCAAACCAAAGCTTCGAACTACGAAAGACCGATCTCCTCTCAATAGAGAGAGACGTGGCGTACCATCAATGATGCGGTCAAACCAAACAAAAACCCAAACAAATACTTCTCAAACACTTACACCCCAGACGATGATTTCCCAAACGTAATGGTCATCATTCGGGAGAAGGAGGTTGATGATAGCCCCTCCATCACTACAGTCCACCAAGACTTTGCCCTCGACAATTGAAGTAACACTCCTTGCATTTGTCGATGAGGGTAAAAAGGGAAGAAACTCTCTCTGCCTTGTAGATAGCAATAACTACTTACTTTTTCTATACAGTATTAGCAGTTACTTTTGTCATTACAAAGCTAACACTTTGTGTGATTGAGCAGTTGTTATATACTAAGTGAAAGCATATTTTGTTTCAGGACTCGAATTTAGATGTGTCTCAGATTTAGCGATGAGGTGCCTATTCTCCACAAGGATCGTAACTTTGATGTAAAGTTGGACTCAGACTTGATGGAAATACAAGAGGACTATGAGATACCTCAGGAGATCAAAGAATGGGTCGAAGACAAACCCAAGCAAAATCTTGATCAAACCACCTCTTTTAAACCTCGGAACCTTAGAAAACCCCAAAGAAATCCAAATTGGTACAGACCTCACTCAAAACCAAAGGAATGACATGGTTACTCTATTGACCCTATTCCAGGATGTGTTTGCATGGTCTCACGAAGACATGATCAGTTTATACACGGACATTATCATTCATCGCCTTCCCATCAAAGGGGGATTCAAGCCGCTCAGGAATAAGCTCAGGCGATTAAAACCTGAGTGGAAGTTAAAAGTTAAAGAATAAATTGTGAAACAATTTCAAGCCGGCATCATCATGGTGTCAACATAACCTGAATGGCTATCCAACATAGTCCCCGTGCCGAAACTGGGAAGGGAGGTGCGAGTTTGTGTGGATTACAGAGATTTGAATAAAGCTTGCCTCAAAGATAGCTATCACGTGCCACTCATCCACATACTCATTGACAATACAGCTCGATACGACATGTACTCCTTTGCTGATTGCTCCGCGGGGTACCATCAAATCATGGTTGCTGAAGATGATCATGAAAAACTTCATTCATCACGCCTTGGGGAGCTCTTTGCTACAGACGATTGTCATTCGGCCTCATCAATGCCGGAGCTACCTATCAGTGAGCCATATGGCTCTTTTTCGCGATCTAATAGATAAAAAAAAGAAAAAAAAAAGAAAAAATCTCTTCAACGGGTTCTACAGTTACTGCTTTACCATCGCCAGGTTCTACAGATGGCTTTGGAGTTTGAAGAGAAATTCTTCCTCCACATTCCTCAGAATAGGAATGATTTTGCGGATGCGCTAGCAACCTTGGCCTCCGTAATCAATATACATGATAAGGAAGACATGCCAACCCTCACATTTGCGCAACAAGCCTATGGGAATTCCATTAAAAAGTATTGGATGACCTACCTCCCACCCAACATCCTTGGTATCAACACATCAAGAAGTACTTACGAGATGGATCTACACCCGCTGAGGCGAGCCCGACTGAGAAAAGGCAGATCCATCAACTTGCTATAAAATTCTACCTGAGTAGAGATGCACTATACAAAAAGAGATGCAGAACGATGTCTCCTCAGATATTTGGACGAGGACCAAGCTCAGAGGCTATGGATGAAATCCAGGGGAAAGTATGTGGCCCACAAATGAGCGGCCTTTTACTTGTAAATAAGATCCTACAACAGAAAAGTCCGACTACGGCAGTTCAAACAACATGACTTGGTTTTGAAGAAGATCATTGACAACCAAGCTCAGTCTAAATGAAAATTCTCCCCAAACTGGGAAGGCCCGTTTGTTGTCAAGGAAGTATTGACAGGAGGCGTTTTCAGATTACAGGAAATGGACGACGATGAATTTCCACAGCTTATCAAATCGAACATCGTGAAACGGTACTATGTCTAAGGTTACCATCAAGCGAACATCCTGGTTTTGGATTATCAGATTACCAGTCATTCCGGTTCTTTAACCCTTTACCACATACAACTCTTCCACACTTTTCCCCTCAGGGAAACATCCTTTCAAGCCATCAGCCTGGCTTCACTACGATCATACCACTTAGGTCATCTCACCGCGAATTGAACCTCTTATGTTTGCAGTTTGGTTACCCATACATGGGATCAAACTTTTCACACTTTCAATTTATCCTCAACCTAGGATCAAATTTTCTCTTCCCCGCAGTCTGACCTGCTCATGGGATCACGTTTTTTAACTCGCCTTGAAGGGAAAACTACGTCGACCTGATCTCCCCAATACCCAGGAGTACGTAGATAGCCATGTTATATGGTCCGGTCTCACCATAGAAAAACAAAAACAAACATACTCCTATCCATAACCACATATAAAAACAAGTCCCAAGACACCAAAGATGGTAGGGAATACACACAGATCGACGATCCATTCTGAAAATCCTGAGACATCTCACTGTCCTTCCATCAAGGAGGAGTTCAGAATACATCCAGATCACAAAGTCCTGGAGAAATAAGCGAATATCAAGCAAGTAGCAAGGCACAACTAAAAGGGAAGTGAATCAACATATATTTCCCTACCATATATAATGTTGTTTGATATATACAATATGTACTATACATGACAAAATGGCTAAGCTAGTCTGTGCAGGAAAATACAAGCCCATCTACAAATCAGTGTATATGCGGGCTATCAAGTCCAACATGAATTCCCTCTCAGAAGAAGGAGGTAACACTGTAATCTCCTACCCAAGGGTTTCTACATGAGCCAACAGATCCACTGCCAACTACATGCGATATCTCGGGTGGATATAACGTCATCCCACTCAGCAACAACGATATCCCTATGAGTTAGAGCATCATCTCTCTAACAAAGCGACATCTTTACCAGAAAGAGCTGTCAACATCAAAGCCCACATCCACTACCTGTTAACTAGATGGTACAGATGTAAAAGCCTCTTGCGATCTCGGCATCTTATCAGCTCATCTATCAAAGCAACTATCCCAGACAACAAGTGAGGCTGGGGCAATTTCAAAACTAGCAACAACCGGATAGTGGATCCCTTACAACAAGATTGGGGGAAATCTCGGAAGCAGCGACAACTCAACACTGGGGCATTTATCAATCATCCTAAAATGGAAAATGCACTAGTTAGCGCCATCAGCACGGTCCATCATTATCTCAATGGCGATTCAGATATTATTCACTCACGACTTCATCAACAAAGAGAGTTTCTCATATGAACCCTCAGCATCAACATGCAAAAGGACTGGGGCATTTTTCCAATTCCAAGAAATAGAAGGAGTTTAAGGCGAGATCAAGCTTCTCATCAAAAGAAAGGGGTGAACTCCTGAAAGAAATCATAGCGACATAAGCGTGTCCCTACGAAAAAAGGGGAAACTTCTCAAGAAAGTTCTTAACTCAGAAGCAGAAGGTCAACAACGAAAGGCCTAGCAAATGAAATCTACACCATCAACATGCGTTAAGTCCTCACAAATCTAGACCTCTACACCAACGTTCAAATATGGGCAGCGAAAGAATGAATTACACCCTCCAGGGATTTCAGAGACATTCAAGTCATCAGTTCGTCCGGGTTGCGAATAAAACGCTTAAGGAAATGGGGCACAAGCACCCAACAGCGAAAGGAAACTCCAAATCACCTCAAGAAGGGTGAGACATCTGGTGGTTGTCATCAATCTAACGTAACATCAGGCGAAGTCTAGTGAAGTAATTCATGGAATATTACTTCAGCGAAGGTATCGGAAGATCCGGTATTCTAAACCATTGCCATCAACACGGTAGCGACATCAACACACAGTTCGTGATGAAAGCTTCAGATACCACCGATCGAGTGGGAACAAGAAAAAGTTTAGCGATCAAGAGGATAGTCACCGCAGAACTACCGGTGAATACATCGGGAGGGTGCGGTGATTTCGAGCGTCATCCCCATCGGAGATGTGGAAAACATCTCAACTTATCTTCATCAAACAAGCATCAGCGATTAAATGCCAAACCATTGGAGTTAACACCAGCATAGGCATCAGCAATGATCGGTAAAGGTAAAGCGATTTACGAATACATTTTAACATTCATCATAATACTCATTACATTGCGATTTTTGATATGCGATATGCGGTTTGCGATATGCGATTTGCGATGCAATATGCGAAATACGATATGCGATGTGCGAGTTGCGAAGTGCGATTTGGCCAAATGCGAAAAACGATAAGCGATGTGCGATGTGCGATTTACGAACTGCGATTTGCGAAAATATTGTCACATTCATCATAAACATTCACTACATTGCGATTTACATCATTGAAAATACCTTGTCATGTTTGATAATCTGCTTAATCTTTATCATGTCCATTCCATTGCATTGCATGAACATGATAAAGAGGGGCATCTATAGACACTCGAAATTTTCTTCTACTGTTACTAACATTGCAGGAGGACAGATTCGTCTTTTAAGAGGGAACCTTGAAAGACAATCCAAATATATACCGGATACTACCGGAAGTTCATCATCAAACCCCGGATCGCAATCTGGGAGTAACCAAATCCAACCTCGGAGATAACCCTGAGGCCTGCAGATACAATACCGGACCACACACCAGAGAAGATCGATTAATCTCAGAGATGACCCCGAGGTATCTAGTCTTAGTCCCAACCATTGGAATAGGTCAAGCCAACCTCAGAGATGACCCTGAGAAACGACTGCTACAACTGTGCGAGAACCGGAGATAACCCCGGGAGGGGAAAAATGGTCATTTTGCCAACTCAACTTCACTTCAAATCAAATACACTCATTTCAACTCAAAATACTTCAAAAGAAGTCCCACAAGAGCGATATCTTAACTCCGGAGCGCAAACTACACAAAACGGCTTATCGGATTGCCTGAGGGAAACCCGGGAATGCCATTTCGGTCATGGACCCATCTTCTTGCAATCAAAAAAGGTCAAATCATATGTCATTGTGTAGCCCTCGGAAAGAGATTTCCGGAATGATATGACACGCTTCCATCGGACTCCCGAATTGAAAGTTATGAGCGACCGAGCGAACAACGCGTACGTACTTCGACACGGCGGGACCCACACCGCCGGGGCACCGGCATTGCAGTACACTGCTACTAGGTGCCGCAGGTAGACCTGCGGCTCCCCCCTCTATAAATATGGGGCTTGGGGTGCCCATTTTGTAAGAGAAAAAGACGGGGAAACCCTACACAATTTGCTCTGCACTCGCCATACAGTGTATTTTCCCACTTTTAAACACCTGTGAGCTCATATATAACCTCTTTTGTACCCACAAAAGCCCAGTGTTTATCCACTCTAAAGATATAGAAGCCTTTTTTTAGCAGTCAGCTGTAAGCCTTCTCACACACTTTAGAGTCTTTCTCTTCATCTTTGCACACACCCTTCTACACGTTGAGAGTCGTGTTGCTTGCTTTTGCCCGGACTTGATCAGTGTGGTTTCATTCGATCTGTATATATATATATATATATATATTTTATATATATTTACATATATATTGACTAACATTATCGAGTTATGCCTCGATTGAGCCTGAACTTGATTGCCAGAAGCGTTTATTGCTTTTATATATATATATATATATATATATATATATATATATATACTTATATATATATCAAGCTGTGTGTCGGACTTTGTTCGATGAGCCTAACTTTGATGCAGTGCGTTTACTCGCTTTTATATATATATATACTTATATATATCAACTGTGTGTGTAGGACTTTGTTCAATGAACCTAGACTTGATGCAATGCGTTTATTTATTATATATATATATATATATATATATATATATATATATATATACATTTATATATATGAACTGTGTGTGGGACTACATTCGATGAGCCCTAATTTTACATCCTAAGTGCATTTATCGCTTTTATATATATATATATATATATATATATATATATATATATATATATATATATATATATATATATTTTCCTTCCTTCACTGGAGTTTTCTTCGTGGCGATTGATCGCTTTTCTGACTTTATTTACATTTTGTCCCGTCAGGAGTTTCTCCGTGGCGGTTGATAGCTTTTTATGATTTTATTTACATTTCGATCCCCCGTGAAGGTGCTTCGTGGTTGGTGATCTGTCAGATATATATATATTCTGACTTTTTTATATATATACCGCTATCGCTTTCATATAAACTGCAGTATTTTGTGAGCCTAGGAATCATGTGATCACAGATTCATCCCATTGAATCTAGATTCGGTTCCCGTGATGAACATTTTCAGTTGTAAGCCGCTTGTAAATTATTCTACGATGTCTGAATTTCCTCAGATGGTTTTCATACCCACGAGGAAGTCGGCATTATTTTTGTATATTATTTTCGTACGGATGCCTCGCATCCGTCAAATAAAATCAATTCAGCCGCTCACTTAATAAAAATGGGAGTGTAAAAGGTCTCAATTTCTATTGAGCATCAGGGTTTGGAAAAAACCTCTTTCATAAAACATCACTGTCATATCTTGTTAAAAACTGAATTTTCTACATAAATTCAAACCCTGTGTATATAGGTTCGAATGAGGCCTCGCACAACTTTCATATAAAAGCACATTGACCCACACACACACACACTCAGATAATAATTTTTTGAAAAGAGGCGGTCACCGTGGTAACACGAATGTCGGGGGGTGCCTAACACCTTCCCCCCGCATAACCAAGTCCCCGGACCCTAAACGAATCTCGGTTTCGCCGACCCGTATATCAGTGTCACATCACTGGGTCAATGTGCAAACCTTTTATCGGTTGTGATGGTACAACCATTTAAAAAATCAATTGGCGACTCTTAACAGTCTCATCGTCGACATCATACATGTCGGACCTTTTTCACTTGTTTTTTCAAACAAATCTCACCTAAAATGAGAACACCAAAGAACAAGTAACGGAAAGGGACACCCAAAAATCCCGACGTCGACAAAAAGATCAACCTAACATGCTTGATCTTTCTATGTTTATAGTCCTTGTACATCATTTCTTTTTAAGAACTTTACAAAGCTGTTTTGCTCATGTAGGATCAACCTAATATATTTGATCAATTCATTCTAAGTCCTTGTACACATGTTTCTATTATCTATCAAAGGACTTTACAACTTTTGTTAATGCAAGCATACTTGCATATTCATTCATATATATATCATAATCAAACCATATATAAATAGGAATACCATTCACATTCTTATTCCTGACAAACTAAATTACAAAAAATTCTATCCATAACATCTTGTCAGCTTTTTATATGAATACATTCACTTATGTAAGTTTATTTTTTAATTATGGGAACTTGTAATAGTGACGATGATTTTGATTATGAAATTATATTGTATTCCCCAAAAAATAGGATTTTTATAAAAAAAAGTTAATTTTTTTTGTAATGGTAAAATAAGAAGATTTATAATTATTAATTTGTTATAAATTAGATATCTTAAAATAAATTATACTAATTAGTAATCACTTTTAGAAAAAAAAAAATAGAAAGGAAAATATGAAACAAGTATATGTAAGTGATATTTAATTTTTTGACAAGTTGGAATTTTTTTTCTTAAACCCCATACATTTTTTCGAACTTACTACATTTTTTTTGATAATTTTATATTAGTAATTCTACAGTTTTTTTTTAATTTTATATTAATAATTTTTTTAAACTCACACACCCTTTCTTATAAATATTTTTTTTTTGATAATTCTACAGTTTTGCTATCTTCAATCTAGCTCTACGAAATATTATAATCGAAATAATTTGATATATTTATTTTACAAAATTAAAAGCAACATTTAAAAATCCATGGACCTTATCCTATAAATTTGTTTTATGACACACTTATATCAAAAAGTTACAACATGAGAAAAAAATAATTCACATTATTACATCATCAAGTTCAAAGCGACTAATAAATTAACTAACAATATGTGACTCAATAAGATAAAGAAATATTCTTAATATTATATTTTTTTAGTAAAATGTTCTTATTTATTTATTTTAAAACAAAGTGAGTATGTAAATATATACTTCCTCATTTTTAAACATAAAAAGTACAATGATGTGCAAATTACTTAAAAAAACTAGTAGAAACTTTATTTTTGACTGATAAATTATATCATAAATAAATACACATAAATTTATTTTTACATAATTCTCTTTCACATGAAAATGAAAATGAAAATAAAAATGAAAATAAAAATGAAAATAAAAATGAGACATGAGATTATGTAAAAATATCAAAAATTCATATAAAAATATAAATTTTCATAAACATATATAAATTCAATATTTTCACCCTTATTATTTAATTTATTTAAATAAATAAATAAATAAATAAGAGTCAGCAAATGGTACATATAAACAAGCCCTAAAGAAGCAGCTCTGTTTGTTCACTTCTCTTCTTCACTGAACTGAACCCATTGATATCAATCCATCACCTAGTAAGTTTGATTTATTCTTGAAGTTTGTCTTAATTTTTTTCTCCTCTAAATTATGAGTCTAAGGATAACCTTCATTTTCTCTAAATTTAACTAGTATTCACATAAATATTTGGATATTACAGTTATTTAAGTATTATGAATTGCATTATATTTGAATTTTAATGCCTGATTTTCATCAGTGTGCAAACCCTAATAAGCGTTAGCCTTATGTTTAAGTGCTTTGCGATTGTGAAAGCTTTAATTGGAGGCTCTGTTTATAACCCATTTGGTAATTGATTTCAGAAATTTTTGTGTATCCTATTATTATGTCAACTGTGGATTCTTCACCCCCATTGGAGATTGCAGGTGAATTTTATTTTTAAGGCATTTATTTGATTCAAGATTCTTTAGCTTGTTAGTGATCTTGGTTTTTGTTGTTTTGCATACTTCTAGTTAGGGAACCTGGGGGTTTAGCCCTATGGACTGGACCACCTTTCAGCAATGGTGAACCCAGTATCAAGCTTGATAGAATCCCTTGCACGAGTGCGAATTTCAGTGAAAATGGAGCTAAACTTATGGTGATAAAGTCCGGCTCTACGATTAGTATATATGACAGCAAAAGTGCCAAAGAAATTAGAACTTTTGAAGTTCCCAACACTCTTGCAGCCACATTATCTCCATGCGGGACTTATCTTCAGACCTTTCAGAAGCCCTCATCACCGCAGCAAAAAAATAGCACCTTGTGGAAGACAGAGACTGGGGAATCAGTGTATCAAATGTTTCAGAAGAATATGACAAAAGCCACATGGTATGTTTAATGCTCCCTCCGTTCTGCAAAATGAGTCTCATTCGTTCTCTTTTTCCTAGTCAATTTGCAAATCCTAAGATTCAACACTGATGGTAACTTATTTGATTTTGATTATGATTAATGCAATAGCTAATATGTAAGTTATATAAAAAGTATTACTAAGTACAGAATTGTATCTTTGAAAGAAAAAAAATTCACATCACTATTTGAGTTTTAGAATTTAACAAATTAGCTAAGATCAAAGTTAAATGATACTCTTTTTGCGGAACAGGGAGAGTAGTAACTTGGCTGTGTATATGTATATTTTGATATGTTCTATTTAAAAGTACGTTGCATCCTTTATATGTCTTCATTTTGTTTGATTTGTGCATACTTGAAATATGGATGTATTGCATCCTCGATAGTTTTAATACTTAGTTGTCTAAATTTTTAACTTCTAGATTTCTCTGTATGTTTCAACTTGTTTGGTTTGTGCATTGTTCAGGCCCTCTATTCGATTTAGCTCTGATGAAGATTTGGCGTGCCGTTTGGCAACAAATGAGGTGCAACTTTTTGATGCTGGGGATTTCTCAAAAGGAATCACACATAGGTTTAGGGTTCCTGGTATTGCAGGAGTAGAGATTTCTAAGACACCCGGGTCCCATGTGGCAGCATTCGTTCCAGAATCTAAGGTTTGTAGCTACTGCTTTGGGTTTGAAAGGAAAATGGAAAGAAAGAAGAAAAGGGATAAATGTGTATTTATGTTGATCACTTGTTAGAGTTTCCTGCTATTAGTTTGATGATCACAAGTTGTCCCTTTTCAGTGTCGGGACACTTACTCGTTGTTTGTTAAACAAATTGGGTCAGCAATGTTTGAATTTAATTCATGTATCAAATTCTGGTCTCTTAAAAGATATATTGAGAACTTGGGAATTTGAAGCACTTAAAAAATTGTGAAGAAGTCTGAAAATAATGGTTTAAAATTTACTTTTATTTCTTATCTCTTTCTGTAGGGAATGCCTGCTAGTGTTCAGATATTTGCCTGCGGAAAGGATACACAGAGTGAACCTGTCGCTCGTCGTAGTTTCTTCCGGTGTTCGACGGTGCAATTGAGTTGGAACTATGGTTCTACAGGGCTTCTAGTTTTGGTGCAGTCAGATGTTGATAAAACCAACCAGAGTTATTATGGAGAAACAAAGTTAAACTACTTAACAACAGATGGAACTCATGATGGGCTTGTGCCTCTTCGTATGTTTTTCTTCTTTTTATTTTTACTTTTTCGCATGTATGTATTCTGTTACAAAGCAAAATAGGGTTCCATTTCAAAACTGTTGATTGTTGGAGATGCTTCCAGGTAAAGAAGGGCCTGTACATGATGTTCGATGGTCATATTCGGGTAAAGAATTTGCTGTTGTTTATGGATGTATCCTATGTTTTTTTTAATTTTAATTTATTTTTAAAAGAAATATTTTTAGCATGGTAGTGATTTTAATATATCCAAAGCAAATAATCTAAAGAGAACATCCTGCTGGTTCAGTTAGCCTATTAAAGAAAAAGAAAAATTATTTTCCAGTGCAGTTTAAAATATAAGATTGCTTCCCGGTGCAGTTTCAAATAGAAGATTGAGGTCCATCTTTAGCAGGTCCTTCCGGCAATAATTATTGATTTTTCAATATTTTTCATTAACATATCCATGTTGTGTTATAACCATGCCCATGCTTCATAAGCCAAGTGCTTCTCTTAATAAATACCTGTTTGGATTTATGAAGAGAGTTATCAGAACTTTTAAAAACTTCGTTATACCTTCTCCACGTAGTCTGAATCTGTTATATACTTGTTCTAGTGCATGTTTTTCCTTTCCTTGACACACTATAGTTATGCCCGCAATGGCAACTATATTTGACAAGAAGTGCAATCCACTTCTAGAGCTTGGAACTGGCCCATACAACACCATACGGTGGAATCCAAAAGGGAAGTGTATCCTTTTGTAATTAACTTTTTGAGGCGTGAATGTTTTACTAAGACTGATTTAATCTTCCATTTCACAATAAGTATTTTGTGGCCTTAATTCTCTTTTCCGCAGTTCTATGTTTGGCAGGTTTTGGGAATTTACCTGGTGATATGGTATGTTTCCCCCCCAAATAGTTTACTTCAATTTATCTTTTTTATTAATGAGTTATAAATAGAATTCATAAGTCTTCACATACACAAAACTACCTTGAAGATGATTACCAAGCGTCATTCGCCACACACCGTTTAAGAGTAATTCTTGAAAGCTCATTATAAATATCATTTACAACAAATTCTTACGTTATCTAAGTGATCATAAATTATCTAAAATTTTCTTCTTTTATCTAAAAGAAATCATTGAGATAAAGTATCGTGCAAGTTTTTACAAGTACTAAAACGTATCTCGAATCAAAACTAGAAAGAAAGTATGTCAAGAGTTACTTGATTCCTCTTAAGCTATAAATTATAATTTGGAGAAGTAGAATGGAACTTTTTTCCTTCCTCCTTAATTTGAATGGTAGAGAAGCTGGGTTTTTATCATCCTAGTACTGCTTCTCCTTGGCTCTCTTATTTCTTCTCTTCTTCTTTGGGCACTTTGGGTTCTAAATGGAATTTCTCTTGTAAGCCCTTTATTACTTTTCCGTCATTGGTACTCAGTACTCACTCTCTTAATCATGTTTCTTTAGCTTTTATATTAGGAATGCAAGGGTCCCTTCTAAGATTAGGGTGTTCATTTTATTCTTCAGTTCTTAGTAGACTCAACGCCAGTGATATGCTTCACATATGCCTCATAAATAATCATCTCCAAAACTTCTGTGTATCGTTTACCTCCTGGTAGCTTGGCCCCAAACTTTCTCATTTCATTTGGGACTATAACAGGGGGACGGGCAGTTCCCCCTTTTACTAGCCCCATTGCCTCCTCTGACAGAAAGATACCAGGTTTGCGATATCGGCGTCGTGAGGGAGGAAATTACATGATGTGGAGGAAAGTTGTCTCCATGTTTTACCAGAGTATATTTGTGTCGCATCATATTTACCCCTGTAGGATGTGAGATGTCCTTTGGTGTCAGGTTTAAGTTAGAAGAGAATAGTATTTCAAGGGTAGGCGTTCTTTAGGACTGTAACTTGCAATGTTACACTGTTAAAGTTTAACTTAACATTCAAAGAGAGTCTAACAAAGGAACATGGAAAGAGTGGTTTAAAGCTAGGGAAAGAAGGTAGAGGGATAGAGTGGAAGGTAGTGCACCACTCTTTGTCTTTGTATCCTCTGGAATGATACTGCGAAGAGTCCTCTGTAACCTCTCTCTCTCTTCAATATCATTAATTCTTATATGTAAAAGACCTTTACAGTCTGCCTAAAGGTCTCTTCTCTACATTATTAAAGCCAAAATAGCACCACCAAGATGTACTTTTTACTCTCTTATGATTAAGCTCCTTTTTGTCTATTGGTTAGGCATTCTGGGACTATGTGGAAAAAAAGAAGCTTGGTACCACAAAGGCTGAATGGTCAGTAACAAGTGAATGGTCTCCAGATGGACGCTATTTTATGACTGCCACAACAGCTCCAAGGCTCCAAGTTGACAATGGGTATGTTTAGTTATCTCTTATGGTTGGAGAAGTGTGGGGCTGTGGTTATATGTCAATTGTCAGACTATGCAAAAACCAGATATTTTACCATGTTTATAGCCCAAATTTGATTTGTTCATCAAATGTTCTACAGGACTTGCTGCTTGCAGCATGTTCTTCAAATGATATAGAACATATGCTTGCTTGACATGAGAGAAGCATGTTTTGTTACATTGGCAAACATATTTTGTTCTTGATGTGATGAATATATCATATTGGATAATTATGTTTTATTTTTCTTATTAGTTGGTGGAAACCTTAGTAAGTTAGTGATTAATTTTTTTTGAATCAGTATTTAGTGTAGCTAATTGAATTTTATGTGCTCAGCCTTTGTCAACCTTCTACTTCCAAATTTCAATACAGAATCGTGTAAACAGTTGTTCTCTACCAAAGATTAATGGTCATAAGCTACAAATACAGAGTGCAACTCAGTAAATCACTAATAGAGCAGTTGACTCTGGTGCTTTCAGCTCTGTATAAGAAACATTTATTGTAGTTAAATTTATGAAAAGTTTATTTTAGTTCTGTAAATTAAAATATTTTCATATCATGGCATTCTAAGTTTTCTTTAATCTTTTCCCATATTGTGATAGTGGTCTATGCAGGTTAACAAAGGCGCTTCCTCTGGGTTGGAGGAGAATTGTTCTGGTCTTAAGTAATTATATTTGCTAATACTTAATGCTTCTGTTCTTTTTGAAGGATTAAAATTTTCCTCCACAATGGATCGCTGTATTTCAAGAAGATGTTTGACAAATTGTATCAGGTCAGTGTTTTCATGATATTTTCTCTGTTTTGGTCTTTGATTTGATTTGCTTTTGTCATCTTTTAATATGTTGTGCCAAATATTCTCACAGGCCGACTGGAAACCTGAATCACCTGATAAGTTTGGAGAAATTGCAGATCTTGTGAAGTCTATTGAATCATTAAAAGTTGAAGAAACCAAACCACAAGGTTCTTCCTGTTGGTTAGACATTCAAAACATTCTATAATTTGATTTTTTTTTATGTTTATAGACTGAAAGAGCCTTTTTCCAGCCAAAGGACCAAAATCTTCCCAAACCTCCACAAAATCTCCATCCACCAACCCTTCTACACAAAAACCTGCAGCATATCGCCCACCTCATGCTAAGAATGCAGCTTCCGTTCAGGCAGAGGTATAGATTACTTTTGAATTCTTTATTAAATGCTTTTCATTTTTGATCATCACGAGTTTTCGATGTTTTGATCTTCATGTTGCATGTTCATTGGGTGTAAAAAGTATTAAATTTAGAATGAAACAAGAGAAATTGGATAAACTGTTTTTAGGCACAAGGGCATGCATAGTACTTCTAAACAGACATTAAATACTAGTTTCATACATCTGAGGTTTTTGAATTTTAATTTTTTTATATATTATTTTACATTATTGTTCAATAAATAAGTGAATAATGTTTATTTATTCATTTAAAATTTTTAATTTGTATGCTAAGCGGGTTAATCAAGTCGACGTGTTTAACATGATTAATAAACACGTTTGTGTTGAGGATCTTGACACAAATAATTAAACGGGTAGTGGTACTGTTGACCTATTTAGTGTAATAGCTATGACCTGACACGATATGACATAAATTTGCCCAACACGACACGATTGTCACCCCTGTAAATGATAGAGAAGGACTAATTTACTTTGAGCGCATAGTACTTTCCATCAGTTTTATTTTTTGTCAATGCAATTACTAACGTGTATATTTCTTTACTGACAGCTATTTGGAGTAGGCCCTTCAGCGTAAGTACACTTTATTTACATGTTTTTTGTCTTCAATTTTCCCAAGTATATTATCTGCGCAATCTCTTGAAATCATTCTTATTTTTGACATCCTAGTAAGAGTTGATTTTCAAACCTTTATCTACCAAAATTCATGACATCCAAATTACCCTTTATCAAATTGAGGTGGAAAAGTCAAAAGAATTGTTCATTTAAGTGAAGGGTAAGCTTGGAAATCAGAACATTCTATAGTAGTTGGCTTAAACTTTATCTACCAAAAGTTGTGAGATCCAAATCACCGTTTATCAAATTGAGGTGGAAAAGTCGAAACAATTGCTCATTTTAGTGAAAGGTAAACTTGGAAGTCAAAACTTTCTATAATAGTTAGACCTATGGATGGCACTCTAAATTCAGAACAAAGGGGTTTACTGGTTTTGATTGTCTGACGCTAATTATGTTGCTGACATGGTATCACATTTATTTATTGATTCAGAGAAATGAGCAAAAACGCATTGAAAAACAAGAAAAAAAGAGAGAAACAGAGGGAGAAAAAAGCTGCTGAGGGTGGTTCTTGAGCCAATGGTACATGATCGAAGATAAAATTGCTAACTGGTGGCTTCTTTACATGTAATACACATCGAGCCTGAAATCCTAGCCTTATTTTGTTATCTCAAGGCATCAGGGGATTCAAATTCAACAGTGACGGTCTCTTTGAAACAACAGATTACATACGACGACCCCTTCTAGATATATGGTATCAATGTATTATTTATGTGGCAGAGTTTCTTATTCTTCGTTTCTTTCCTTTTTAACATAATATTTATGCATGAGATAAATACAGAGATACGGTTATAAGTAATTGTTTGGTAGGAGAAGTTTGTTGCAAGCATTTGTTTATTTGAACTGAAATACAAACATAATCTTTTGTTGCTTTTGATTACGAATTAAATGCGAAACAAGTAGGTAGTTTTATCTACTGGAATATACTGGTATTGAGGTACAAAAAGAAACAAGAGATACCAAGTACTTCCTTGATTTCCAAAGCATAATGTGAGAATGGTCCATGCTATGGTTGCCTTTCATGGTGTTCTCCTGCTGTCTTGAAATTAGTCCTATTTTATTTTTATTTCTGGTTTTTTCTCGAATATTACTTGGACATAATTTGTTTGGATGTTGATGTCAAGTTTTACTTGGAACTTCTACCTTGGGAAGTAGATTCTCATATTGAGAATTAGAAAACTAAAAATAGGACCTGCTTAGTTATATCATGTTTATTGTCTAAAAATTTCTGTTTGGAACTCAATTTTTAGTTGTTTGCAATTGGTTTCTGGGGGCCTTGGGAATTTGGAACAACAGTTCCCTCCTGACCTTTTAAAGTTATAAGACGCACCCCACTGAAAAATGAGTCCTGTATTACGAAATATTTCAGTCGAATTATGATTGCGATGGGATTATAAAATTGACTTACTATATCGTAAAATTGTTGGATTTATTTATTTATTTGAGGGAAAGTGGAGAAAATAATTAAAATTCCTTCAAATCTCATGTTTGAGATTTGGAGGTAAAATTGATTCTATTTTTTACTCAAAAATTTTCTCAAATAAATGGAAGGATTTGGAGGGATGGAAAAGGACAGGAAAATGAGATATTTTATATTAACAAAATTAACCTTTTAAAATAAATAATAGGATAATTTTGTCTCAATGGTACAACTCTCAATTACGTATTTTTTAGGTTTTGAAAATATTATTTTTCTCCTCTTCGCTCTGCCGAGTTCCTCCATGTTGCACCAACCCCTAACAAAAAACCAAAATAAACGAGAAAATCAAATATAAATATTGTATGCAGAAACAGTAATTTCATTCAATCAACAAAATCATTCAAATTCAGATTTTTCTCAAGAGACTTTGATGTATCTCAATTCTAATAAACCCAAAAACGAAAATGTAGCAGAATAGGAGAGTGAAAGAAGAATAATTTCCCGGATTAACCAGAAATGAAGCCAACAGAAACAAATTTGAAAAAAATTAGGGTACATGATTTGAGATCTTATCAAAGATTTCAACAGAAAGAAGCAAATCCGAAAAATTGACGGTGGACAAGAGAACCACACGGCGGAGCAAGCACGGAGGAACTTGGCAAGTAAGAAGATACTATTGAGCCAGTGGTTTAAGACTTTATTTGAATGAATTTGATTCGATTCAAAAATTTAAATGGGGAAGTTTGTAACACCCCAGTCCCTATATAAGAGTGATTAAGATACTATTGACAATAGTACCTTCATGACCCGAGATTTGTTAAGGACTTGGGTGGGAGAGTTTGTAACACTCCAATCCCTATATAAGGAATTAAGGTATTATTGACAATAGTACCTTCATGACCCGAGATTTGTTTCAGATTTGGAATTTGACCCGAGTTATTTCATGTTAGCTAGGAATGAATTATTTTGAAAAAAAGATAGTAATAAAGTAGATGTAAGCAGCCTCTTAATTCTCAAGTAAATATATTGAAGAGTAATGTGCTTACCACATCTAGTCATCTTTATTCTTCGAGAGCTTCAAAATAGACATCGAGTTTGCCAATTATGTCATATTTGGCGTAATAGTAGGGCTAATTATCTGACGAAAGATAATATTAATGGAGCTGAAATCAAATTTCTTGACCCTCCTTCAAAAAATCTCAGTCCTTATCTCTATAAGGACTACGTTGGAGTTCCAAATGTTTGTTTTTCTGAGCTCTAATCTTGATCTTTAACGGCCTGGTCTCCACTGTACCAAAAAAATTATGAATAAAAGCATTAATCTTTGGACATACACAAAAATATATTAATATTAAAACTCATGATCTACATATCTATCTACATAAAGAGTGGATAGAAAATTGTAAATATCAAATTTTTGAAAAACTGTTCACATGTAGATCATTATTTGATGCTACATATGCTGGATCAGCATAATATTTGAAGCATTTAAGAATCCAAATGTAATTCAATAACTTATTCGTCCAGTAACAGTTTATTTCGAACGCAACTTATCCGAAAATAATTAGAACTCGAATGACATAAATCTACTATGTCTAGTGGACTAAAAAGTCTATGGGGGCCTTCTATCATCAAGGCAAGTGCATCAAGTTCGAATATATTACACTAAGCACTGTACTGCTCTGAAATTGCACCTAATTTTGGACATGGACAGAATCTACATGTAATGCATTCTGGTATATGTGCAACTAAAAGGGTGAATTCTGCCTGTAACGAGCTATGAGTACTGCTTAAATTATTCATACATGCTTTCATTTCAGAAATATAAGTAAATCAGCTGCAACAATCTAATAATGTCTCGTTGCTGATCTGTTTGAATCAGTTGTGTTCTTGAAAAAATTTCATCTTTATCATTTGCAATGGAAAATGAGGAAAAAGAACAAATAGTTTGGCAGTTTTAAGCACATTGTGTATAAAGCTTGAAGCGTGAGAAACAGAACTAAATGAAATAACTCGGGCAAAACCTGATCCTTACATGGCTAGGATCTTTCTACCTATGAATAGAGAGCATCAAATGCAGACATCATCAAGACAGATTTACACCATGCAAACAAACTATGCCAATCATCCACCACCAGCTCTCCTCTTCGGATCTTTAAACACTTCCTCACTATATCTGGCAGACAGAATAAATAATGGTCAAGAAAAACGTTAAAGGAGGATTAAATATCACTAATTCACTCTTGAAGAAAATTACAGTTTTTTTTGTTCGACATTTTAATAGCCATATAGTTAACCTATATACTTCGCATATAAACAATGATATTATGAGTAACACAAACTGTCTAAAACTAGTTTAGGTAAAACAGAGAGCAAATACAAACAGGGTACCATGGTTTAGCTTACATCTTGAGCTCAATGAGGGTGAAACACAAAATATGAAATAAATTATTACCACCTCTGTTCCACACACAGTCCCATTTGTAATACATTTTTACCATGTTTACCCCTAAAAAATATTGACTGCTTAGTTTGGTAAGGCTAACATTGCGTCATTTTATACTACCATCAAAAGAAACGGGACTCTTTTTTCAGAACTAAAACTGGCAAATGGGACTCTTTTTGTGGAAGGAAGCAGTTTTATTTTTAGATAAAAAGAAAACCGTGAAATAAAATAGAGAAATCATAAATAACAATGGCTTTAACACAGTTTCCTTGCAACACATACATCATGTGTTGGCATGCCACTCGTGTGTCCTTTTTAACTCTCTTTTTGGTTCAGTTTTTGATTCAAGATCTACCTTTGACTTAACTGCAATATTCTAAAAGGCGCTAGGCAGGCGGCCGGGGCCTAAGCGAAATTTTTTATTTTAATGCAATTTTAATATTTTATCTTACATTTATCCAAACAAAACAATAATATAAAGCAAAATAATCTATAATAAAAATAATAAACGCCTTTGCTTAAAGTTCAAACACATATCCATACTGCCAATGTCAAAGTTCAAACACAAACAAATTAATATTAATTTCTTAAAAATTAATTCGAGATATTTTTAAATTTAAATAAATGTTATTTTTTAATATTAGTGCGAAGTTTATTGAATGAGACATTTGATATTATTAATTATGAAATTATTTTTATTTACGTAATCTTCAAAATTGAGAACTTAAAGAAAATGACAAATACCATATGCTAAGTCCGGTTAACATATCTTTAACGTATTAGTTTTATTCATAAACAAGATTTCTATTAAATAATAAAATTTAAATTGCCCGCCTAGCCAGCCTAATTTTTTGGAGGGATTTTTTTGCCGCCTAGGCGAGGCGCTAGGCCCCCATGGCGCCTAGGCGGCCGCCTAGGCCGCTTTTTAGAACACTGCTCAACTGTGATGAAAAATATAGGACTGGCGTGGAAAGACATGCCTTCAAATGGACTGTGGTGAGTGAGGACATAGCCACACATAAGAACCAAAAAAGAAGAATATAATCTGAAACACCAACAACTAATTAGTCTTGTTGGTTTAACTTACAATTCTGCCGCTCTCTTTCTTTGATGAGTGCCAATAAATGTTCTCAACTCTTCTATACTCATAATTCCAGAATCACCATCAAGATTTTGTTTCAATAAATTAGATCCATCTAAAGAAGCACAAACGTCTGCCAAACCTGGAATATCTGACAAATCCTTAATTTTCCCTTCAAAATGCTCCATTAAAATGAAGCCTGCAGAAGGGCATATGAGTAAAGATGATGCCATCAAACAAATCATAAACTGCACATGCAATCTGAGTAATCAGATAAGCTAGTTAGATGAACAATGGATTGGCTTACAAGCTAACAATCAAGGATTCGGGTTCGTTATACGGGAATTCTGCAGTTCGACAAATATCATAAAACGGGGACTAGGGGATTCGGCACTCATTTAGTACTAAATAAATTTATTTATATACATAGAAATAAATATATATGAAAGCACATACATTACTATTTTCAATACTGATACATAATATATGATAAATTGTAAAAATATTCTAGAAAAACAAAGTTTATTACCTAGAAATTTATGAAATATATGGTGATAGTATATAAAACAATATAGAAATTACTACTCCACTGAGCACTCAAAATCCCTAACATTCCATCAAACCTGTGAACAAGCGAATCAAGTAACCTAATAATCTCAAGCACTGTATTGTATTATTCGGATGGGTGTCTATCCATCTCATCATGCTGTTTAATTTCTATGAAGTTCAGCAAAAGGAACATCTATTTATCTCACCAAGCTCCTTTACTTCTATGAAGCCCAGCAAAAGGAACAGCTCAGATTTACTTAGAATAGCATGGGAAAACTGGTAATTATAAAATCTTACAAAAATTGATGTATTTAATAGGTACTATAACTAAGTGCAAAATATAGACCAGTTGACTATACAAATTTTAAAGTATACAGTCAGAGTTTACTAAGTGTTTAGAATTGGTCTTCTACTTGTGTCATGTCAACATGTTCCTAACAACAACCTCATTGATTGGCAGATACACCCACTTATAATCCCAGATAGATTGCTTGGATAGTTTTTAATTCCGGTACACCAAATTTATCTATCAAATTCACAAAATGTTTTACCCAACTGTTACAGGCTCACAGACCTGAGCCAACATGGCAACATGAAAGTTCAAGGAGGTGGAATGAACCAGTACAAAAATACAACTTTTTTAGAATTAGAAATCATAAACAATAAAATTCCAGGAGTTAATTGAAACCCAAATTCCAAATATAGATGGCATGAAGTTCAAACCCAATAAAATTGGTAAATTAAACAGTCTTGACAAAATTATCACGTGTTCATGAAAATGGGACGGACAACATACCAAGGGCTCGAACGATCTTCAAGTCAAACTTCTTGGCCAGAGATTCATGATTAACTAATTTTGCACGTTGAAGGACCATCATCTTCAAACTAATCAACAAATCCTATAAACAGTGTATTCGGGGATATACTATAAGAACTTCCACCATAAAAAGGATTACTATTATATTTTTTAACACTTACAAGCTCAGATTCGGTAAGGCAGCAAAGCCAACTGACATCTTCAATCTGATTACTCCCTAAGATATCTTCTTTAGCCATGCAATAGTAATTTTTCAGCTTTAATTCAGACACCCAGTTTTGTGGGAATGAAATTTTCTAGAAGAATAAGACAATTAATTCAGTTCACAAACTAAATAGTATAGCACAAACACAAATAACAGTTGAATTCAACAAATAGACACAGCTGCAGTCAATATTCAATATAAGAAAACTGCAATTTGTTTAGCCAATTTGGGTATCGCTTACCTTTTAGATTCTGAAGGTGAAATGACAACACATCAATTATTACATGACCCTCTTAAAACCTTCTAACTCCATAAATCTAAATGACAACTCGTCAATTAATATCATCATCTCCACATCCTTCATTATCTTCTCAGCGTCATGAGCAAATTGCCTTCAAATTACCACTATGTTCTCAAGACAAAGTTTTTTGTTTCTTATTTGGAACATCTTGAGGATATTTCTAAAATTTACTTCCAAATGAGCCTTTACGGTACTTGTTCCATTCAACTTGGTGTGGGCAGCATATATCTATATACACCATCTACATTATCCATTCTTTTAAAATGAGCCAATACAAGACTTTCAACTGGATTCTCATTAGAACCTAACACTTTTTACTTTTTCGAGATCTCATCTTCATTTGTAATTATATTATGAGTTGGCTTCTTATTATTCCCATTAGATTCTAATACTTTTTGCTCATGTGATCCTCATTTTCATCTATATTCTATAATTTTAGTATTTTGTTCTTGTTGATTTTCCACGGATCAATCTACATGAATCAAAGCTCAATTTATCCAAATACCAATTTACTAACACTTGCATATATCTAAAAACTAAAGAATCAAAAGCAAATCTTTGCTACAAAATAGAAATATTACAGAGAACCGAGAAGGATTAAAGTCGGGCGGTTCTACCCTAGGGGCAGGGGGGGGGGCACCTGCCCCCACTGAATTTTCAGTCCATGGGTTTGTGTCCTCCTTGGCTTTCCCCATAGTACACACCCTCACTACCACCACCCTTTTTTTGTATAAGTGACTTTTTAAAGTAATGATAATTTTGTACTACTTCCCTTATTTCTCTCTCCATGTGTAATATTTGGCTCAAAAAGTAAGTACTCTCTTCTACTTTCTTTTCTTTTTTAACTAATATCTTATAAAGTTTTTTAGTTGTAGAAAAAAAATGAGAAGAAATTTTTTGACTCGAAATACATTCTTTTTTTAATACAATTTTTTTCTAATTAAAACTCAAAAACAGCACTTTTCTTTTAAAAAAAACTCTTCTATTACAAAACTGACATTATCTCCTTTTGTTTTCATTCGCTTCCTTTTCTTTTATCACCAAATTAAAATTCAAATTAGACAAAGACAAGGTGTTAAAACTCCAAAACTATTTACTTAGTTTTCTTTATCCCGTGTGGCCTTATCCAACTCTTTTAGATTTGTCACTTTTGTACTATATTGGATTTTTAATAAAAAAAAATTGTTGATTAAAAAAATCATTCTAATATTTTCCTTATAAAAAAATTATGAATACACACACACACACACACACACACACACACACACACACATATATATATATATATATATATTAAACTTAACGACTTAAATGTTGAGAAATTATATTGAATTTAGAAAAATATATATATAGTTATAATTTTTATTCTTAACAGAAAATTTTCAAATTTGACCCCACTGAACTTTGTGGCTGGATCCGCCCCTGATTAAAGTTGAACAAGAATGAAATGAAATATTAAAGTTCCTAAGTTCCCACACCATTTCATTTTCATTTGAGTGTATATGCAAATGAGTTGTACCAAAAGTCTACTACAACCAAATATCTTGATCTTTTGCGCGAAATTTGAGGAAAGCTATGTTTTTTTTGTTTTTAATTTCCTTTTCTGGGTTCTCTCTCTATTGAAATTTATCTATTCTGGGAATGTTCTGATTCTTTAGAAAATTTGATGTTAAGGCCCGTTATCTATAGATATTAATTATGTAATTACGATAGTTTTCCAAAAATTATGCATGAATACTTTATAATGACTTCGTACCACCTTATATTATAAGATCAGATTTTAATATATTATTTTAAGTTATTTTTCATACATAATATTTAATCCTATTAAAAATATGAGAGTTTTGAAAAAATATCGATCAAGACTTGTTATTATTTTTTACTATATTTAATTTAATTGATTATATCACATGTTTCTTTGCTCTAACTCCTAATAAAATTTAATCTAATTTACGGTGTTAATCAATAAGAAATTTAAAATGAATGAAACTAACAAAATAAATGACATAGTGAAAATTAGATACCGTGTCAATTAATCACCAAGAAACACATGATTGTATATATTGTTTGAATTGATGAACTCTACTATATTATTTAATAATGGAATACTAACTATAATATTTTTGAAGAAAATGAAATTAGGGAATATGCTTTTCCTAGAGGTTGTAGTTCTAATTGAAGTAACATTCAAACTTTAAACTCATGACACCACATGACAACGAACAATGCAAAACTAACAACACAACATTATTTTTGTATCTAAATTGATTGTATAGAGATTACTTTGAGATCCATACAATTAAGTCTTACAAACTTATATATTTCAACATAATTATTAAAGGTTTCTAAACAAATAGTTAGGAGAAGTACACCCATAGTTGTCACGGCGCCACGACGAGTCATGGCGGTATGCCTGGACACCTAGGCGACAAAGCGACCGCTATAGCGTCCGTATGAAGACAAGTCGTTTACAATGTGCAATTTATATATTATTTATTTTACTTAACAAGTATATTGGCAATAAATTTTATATACACTAAAACTCAAAACATAACACTATGGAATAACATTAAAAGCATAATTATGTAAATACTTAGCAATAACAATTCAAAAACAAAACACTTGATATTAAAAATTAGTAAAAGAAATGAAGAATTCAACAAACACCACATAAAAAATAAAGTTGCAACCAATCATCACAAATATGTAGTCTAATAACTAATAAAACACCACATAACAAGCCAAAATAATGTCTAAACTCTTTACACTAGATTAGAAACATCGTTCAAGCAAAATCATCAAGGAAAAGGTCATCTCCATCTCTTCCACGAGAACTACTCTCATTCAAAGGCGTAGGTGGTCTTTCTCCAAAATTATCCTCCACATTTTCATTATCATTTGAAATTCTCTCTTCTTCATCAACTTCATTTTCGGAGTCGGAATACATCAACCTTGATTCCCTTGAGATTATCACTAACTAGTATTAGCACGAGCCCTCCTTGAAAGATTGCAACCCTCAAGCGTGTTGGATGCACTGGTTGCTCGATCCACATCATTACAAAAATACTTTTTCTCAAAATTCTTTTGTTCAATAACAATAGTACATAGGCTTTCAAAACTAAAACAATTCAAAAAAAATTTCAATGTATACAATACATCTTTTAATCAACAGCCTTAGCGACTAAGGTTACAATAGCCCTGTAACACGACCCAAAAGTTCGATAACGTTATGATATGCACCCTACTAAGGTATCTATAAAAATGCACGCTCCTCGAAGGGCATCTAAAAGGTGTGCGCCTTAGTAGATCCTATATTAGCTCCGGAACTAAACGTAAACAATAACGGGTTCTATACATAGTCAGACTGAGAATTTCAAAACATTTTCTCAATATTACCGTCATATAATCTCATTTCACAGTTCGAAAATAAATACTTGATCCGAATTTTGAAATAGAAGAACATAATAATTTAATTTAAATGGAGCCTTAAATAAAACATAACAAATTTGAAACCATTCATTTAGGCATCCGAATAATTTTTTAAGGCATACATATAAATAACGAAAATTTTAAAAACACTAAATAGTTCGGAAAGCCACTTACCTCGATATCGTGAAACACGGAATTAAAAGCGAACAAATCCTAAATATAAATTTAGGACAAATAAAATTATTAGGATGAAATATTATAAGTTACTTGTACTCTTAACTCAAATCTTACGTACATAAATCTACATTATGGTATTAGAGTCGACTCTCGAAAGCTCGGGTCGGGTTATCCGATCGGGTTGCCTTATCCCACAATGGTTAGAGAGGCAAAGATCTGTGGACCGTATGTGTGATCGGTTCTGACGGGGACGTCGAAAATTTAAGTGGGGGAATTTGTAACACCCCAGTCCCACATCGGAAGATGGAAAAAATTTGTCTGTATATAAAGAAATCAGTTATTACCAACAGTACCTTCAAGTCATGACCTTTTGGGTGAGCCTGTGGTGGGCTAAGATGACCCAAGAAGATACTATTGGGCCAGTGGTTTGAGGCCTTATTTTGATGGATTTGATTCAATTCGAACTTGGAATTTGACCCGAGATATTTGTTCCGGACTCGGGATTTGACCCGGGTTGTTTCAGTATGTCCCGTTGCCTTGTAATTAGAGGCATTGTCCGTGACCACCTTAACAACATACTCAGGGCCAATTTCCTCAATCTTGCTATCAAGTAGATTAGACAACATTGTGCCATCTTGTGATTGACTGGAGGCATCAACAGAACGCATGAAATAAGTCCCCTTCGAACTATTAACAAGGAAATTCAACAAGTGTCTTCCCCTCTTATCTGTCCAACCATCTAACATGAGTGTGCAACTATATTCCTTCCAAGCAACTTCATGTTTCTTCTTTAACTCATCGATTTTTGTCATTGCCTTCTCAAGTAAAGGAATCCTCAGCTCATGATACGTTGGAGGCTTTAAACCCGACCCATATTGCCCTATGGATTCGATCATTACATCAAATCTCCTTGAATTTGCAGCATTGAATGGTATGCCACATTCGTAGAAAAATTCGGAAATATGCATATGAACTCTCCTTTTCCATCGGTGTCCTCAAACGATTTTCAATACTCGTTTGGCTCAAACGCTTGCTATGCCTCTCCTCTACAACTTCTTTGGGAGTCTTCCTTAGAAGTGCTTCAACCGTCTTTGTTGGAGCTTTTGGAATTGAAATACAACTCTTCCTTTTAGAAGTCGTCCCAAAACTTGGGATAGTTAGAAGAAGTATTGGAAGCCATGGTTGGACGAGCAAATGATTGTTCTTCTTGCACTTCTACTACATAATCATCATCATCATCATCATCTAGCTCAAATTGCTTGTTCATCTTTCTACTATTCAAAGCCGCATGCATCTCCGTCATAATTTCTGTTGTTATTTTGGGACACTTCGCTACATCTCCAAAATTTTCTGCTAAATGTTGCTTCAACCTTTTTATTCCCGAACGACATTATTTTTGTGGATACATTGCACTATATCCTTATTACTCATGTCCGGCCAATACCCATATTTCCAACCCGGGTCGTTTGATTTGGCCTTTCTTTTCGGGTCCCACGTTATAAAATAACCATCGGCCCCTGAACTTTCTGTCATTTTAATTTCTACACAATACAATCAAATAAAAATATATTAATCAATATGAATATTGATATTTACCCGAGTACTGTAACGACCGAGAAATCAAACTTAGTTTGTAACTAGGGTTTAGAGAATATTATTTAATAATGAATTTTTATGAATATTATTCTGTTGTGTTTGAAGGTCGTTCTATGACCTAAGATGGTTACTAAAGATTAGGATTTTGGTTATGTGCAAGAATAATCGAGTAAGAATTTTGAAGACAAGTAAAAAAAATTTGATAAAATTTACGTAAAAACACTATTCACCCGAAAATGCTTTTGCATTTTTCGATTTCCTAGAAAACGCGTAAATGTTAAAATTACGAGAAAAGACGGTATATCTAATAAAATTCAGAAACAAAAAAAGCAGTTTTTCAGCCTACGTGACGAATCGGAAAAGTCAAAAAGTCGACAAAAGTCAAGGTTGACTTTCTAAACCATTGGGCTATAATTTGGTAAGGAAAGTGTTAGGGGGCCCAAGTGAAATTAATTCAAGGCCCAAAAGAATGACCCAAACTATAATTAAATCAAGCCCAAACCAAGATCTAAACCCATGGGTCAATGGGTGGGAGCAACCCATGTGGAGCCCCTACAAGGCCTCATTGTCGGCCACACAACCTCCAAAGGAGGCTTGCTCAAAATATCTCCCCCACTTGCAAGCTACATTAAATGAAAATGACTTATATATCTTAGTTAATGATGATAATTCAACCACGGTTGAGTTTAAGAGGAGGTAGATGAGGGGATGATTAGTAAGATTTGAAAGATTTGAAAGATGAGGATGTTGACCACAAGAGACCATAAGCTAAGTGACCAGATTGTAACCTAATGCAAAGTTGTCTTAAAGACTAAATTACCTAAACACTTGCCTTTTCTATAAATAGAAGCTCATGTGCTAGTTTTACTTCACAAAATTCACCAACACTTGAGCAAAGAAGCTCAATAATATTTGAGAGAGAGAGAGAGGGTTCGGATTTGGCAAGGGAGAGGGAGCTAGTTGATTATCAAGTAATTCAATTACACAAGAAGTAAGAAATCAACAACCTTCCATCTACTTCATCTACACCTTTTATTGCTTTGTAGTTTGTTAGGAAGTGCCTTGTTGGTGGATGGTTAGATGATTCATTTGAATCATTAGCATATCAGTTGAATAGGTGGAATAAGGAAGATTTAGTGGACTAAAATCACTAAACTATGCATGTAAAGAGAAATCGTAATCGTAATAACGAACGAAACGAAGAACGTTGGAAAACTATGTTAGTTGTTGTTGATGGACAAATTGAAAACAATCAAATAGATGTTGATGGACAAATTTAAAATCATCGTTTGTTAGTATAGGAGTTGTGGAAATGTTCCCTTTGGAACGGAGTAAAATTATGCTATAACAAAGTTATGGTGAAAATTTTAATAAGACGTTAATCGACGAAAAACCTAGTTAAAATGATTTTTGTTTGAAATTAGTCAATTCTGAGAATTATGTTTTCCTAGGGAGTTTAGTAATTCACGAGAAATGGGAGCCGTAGGCTCAAGAATGAGCTTATTCCGACTTGAAAGTTACGAAGAATTGAAAATTTAAAACATTAAGAATGCGAAGTTGAAAAACAGTCCAACGTATGACTTTTCAGCCAAGATTTTAGCTTTTTAAATGATTAGAAATAATAATCCGTCCAGGAAAAGTTTTAGTGTATATTACGAGCTAGAATATGGCTCAAGAACGGACTAGTTTCGATAACGGAGGGTCATGTTATGACGTTGCGAAGTAGGTGGACGAGCACGAAAATCTCCTTGTTACTGCTTCAAGGGTCGGGGAGTTTTGTACTAAAGCAGACACTCTGCGACGACAGTTTAAACGGTCTGGATTAGCAAACATGGAGCAGACACTTCGTGTCGCTAGCTTAACATGTCTGGATTAACAGACAGTGAGTTTAAAGCTAAAGCAGACGGTTTAAGTTGTCTGCTTTATACCTGAAACGTAAATGTAAAGTAAAAATTTGGTGAATTGATTAAATCATAAAACGCGACCGTGAAATAAGAAGGGAAGTAAATGTAAACAACAAATGATGTCTTTACATAACTAATTGGTATGTTTGTGCACACTAAATGTGTAGGATTTTCAAAAGGCGATTAACGTCAAAAATAAAGTGGTAGCGAATGGTAACGAACTTATAGTACAACTTAAGTCTAATGAGATAAAACGAATGCAATAGTAATAGAAGTTAAATATGAACCAATGCTTGACATTAATTGTGTAGCTAATTGGTACGTAAATGTAATTTATTTGTGTGGGCCGTTAAAGGGTGAATTAGCGTAAACTATTTTAGAAGACACTTAAGGCAAGTCTTTCTAACTTCATTTGATTTCGTTCTTATGAAGTTTATATTAATTTCATGCTTATACAAATCATTTAATATTTATGCAAGTATTCAAGACATGTTATGCCATGAACTGTTTAAGAAAGTGTCGATGTCATTTGTTCGGCTAGACAAGCGTTAAAATGCTTTATTGATTTATTATTAAATCTTTCAAAATGTTATTAATGAAATGTTAAGCTATCCATTGCCAATTGATTTGGTATGGATACAAAGGTAAGCCTGAAAATGAACCAAACAAATGTTTTAGTTGAGTTCCGACCGACATGTAAGGTGTCAAAACTAAACGTAAATACGTTTAATAGATGAGTGTTGATCAACATAGAGTACTATAGGCTGATCACCTAGACGTGCTCGTAAGATATATCGGGTTTACGTTTTATTACCGAGAAGTCGCTTTTAATGAAAGAAAAAGAAGAGTTCTCGGTCATTTGACCAACTCGGTATAAATATTCAATATGTGGTTTCAAAAATGTTTTAAATAAAGTATCGAATTTACTTATTCGTAATAGTTCACAACTACTTGTTCAGTTGTTGAATAATGATCATATGATTCTTGATTTTATTGTTATTAAAATGTTATACTTGTTGGGAAATTAAATGTTCATCCTTGCTTGAATTATATGATTTCAGCTAAGGTCGAACAAGTTGAAGGATTTAGTAAGGACATGGGAAAGGAGAAGATGGATAAATAGGATATTGTTGTAATAGTAGTAATATTTGTGTAATAACTTATATTATGACAATGTAAACAAGTAATGGTTATAGAAACCTGAGAGAATGAACGGATATGATGTAATAGTATAGTAATTACATTCATGTCAATAAGATATATATTTGTATGTTGTGTATGTGGTAGTACTGTGTAGCACCTTATCTAGGGTTTAAAGGTACCTGAATTTGGGGGGTCACAAATACAGTCATATAATATTGATTTTCAAAGTTTCTTTAAAAGTTGCACTTATTCCATCAGCATTATTCAGTTACATTTAGAAGTTATTAAACACCGCCCAAGTCTAGTGTATGCAAGATGAAGGAAAATAAATGAGCTGCACATTACATTTTAACCTTACTACAGTCATATAATATTATTGATTTTTTGGATCTATTGTATGCGTGTGTTTATATTTATATAAACACAGTCAATATGTATGTGTATATATATAAATTTTCTATGTATTCAGTAGTTCAGTACATATATTGTATGTATGTATAAGCATGTATTAGTATAAAAATATATATAAATATATATATATATATATATATATATATATATATATATATATATATATATGTATATATATATAAATTTATATGACCCAGCCAGCAGAAAGAAGAAGGGTTACAAAAAAAAAGGCAAAGTGGCCAACAGTCAGACAGGTCACAGGAGAAGACAAAAAAGAAAGCAGTCAGCACCGAGCTAGTGGAACCACCGACTTCATAGTTCATATACTGATAGATAGCAGCCAAGCAGTAAGCAGTAAAGAGGGGAAGAAAAAAAAGGAAGAAGACATACATGCCGATCGCGTCGCCGAAAAAAGACCGCAGTCGTTTCTCGCTCTTAGTCTCTCTCTCTCCTCACAACCTCTCGCTCGACTTCGATTTCTTCTTCGGCCTTCGCACTTCACTTCGCAGACTCGGTTTGTTCTCTCTACTTTGATCTTCTGATAATTCTCTGCGAATTGAGTCGACTAGGGCTAGTTCTGTTCAGTTCTCTCCTACTGTGACGTCGTTTTTTTAACGCACTTCAGATTTGGGTCGATTCCCATAGATACCAAGTCGCTCGATCAACCAGATAGTCGTCCAAGTCGTCGTCGTGTTGTCCAAGTGACTCCTTTTTTTTTGAGGCGCTCGCCTTTCAGCCATCAACCAAGTCGCACCCTCACCTTGACTATCTCTTACCGATTGGACACCTTGGCGTCGCCTTAACAACTATGAGTACACCAAAAATAGTAACTCTTAGTAACATCTATGGTGATTTTATATCATCTATCTCATTAAGTGCATTTAAAATAAATATCAATAGAATAGGGTAAAGAAACTAAAACCACAGTAAAAACTGAAGTTCTTGTGCCATCAATACATCAAAAAAAAGTTGCTAAAAGTGATTCCAACAATCAACAATTGCAGCTATGCCCATAAAAAAGAATCATAAATACTAAAATAACAAATCCATAGCCTGTAATTCCGTATATTGATTTATTTAAGGAGCAAAAAATATATATTCCCTTTGTTCAAAATTAGAGAAATATTTTGATTTTTTCAAGTCAATTTACTTTAGTTAGTTTATTTGCTTGATTGTACTAATTACTAAAACCAAATAAACTCATAATGAGTTTAGCCTTCATGATTTAAAAAATGGAGTCTAAATAGTTGATATATCTCTAATATTGGAGCAGGGAGAGTATTTATTTTAAAGCCAATACAATTAACTGTCCAATTTAAGTATATTTTTCATCTTATGAAAACTGAAAATACATACATCCTTTCGAATTCTTAATTTTTTTGATTTTTTTTCCAAAACCAAAAATAATATGAACATGCGAAAAAACAATATGAAAAATGTATGCCTTTTTCAACTTTCAAGTTTGGGAAACTTCCATAGACAGCAAGAATAGGGCTTAAAGCTCTCACCACAAGTTTTAGTTTAGTCGAAGATATAGTTATGATAAAAGACCCTTAGCTTAAATTATGTCTTTAAGCAAAATATTTTGGGATTGAAGATATTCTTTTATAACCAAAGGTACTATAAATAATCTATAATTTAATGAAGTAACTCTTCTCTTGCTCTGTTTTTTGATGCACATACTGCCTTACTAGGCTTTTCTCCATGTTTTCGACTGTTTAGCTTTCCATTATATTCACCAAGCAACCAAAGCATTAAGACCGTATATAATTGTTGCACTTTAAAATGATGAATTATTATCATCATACGAATCTTCATCACCTCTTCTTCAGTAGTCATATATTATTTAAAATGAACAAATAACAAGTAGGTAAGAATATGCATATATACACCACAAGAAATTTGCAAATCTTTTGATTGCCTTGAAAAGATTACATATAAATCTAGAGAATATGTATAGTTCCCTGGGCTGTCTGTATTGTGGCCTAAAATAAAACTAGCAAAATCAACCCCTCTACCCCCAACAACCACCAAAAAAACAACAACACAACATTTCAAGTATACAAATAAGTCACCCACCCACCTCATGCTGAACAACAAAACAGGCTAGTTAACAAATAAGTTAAAGAGAGGATGCACAATTCCAATACAAATTCAATGGGCTGGTGTTACTTTCACGAGCCCAGTAGAAAGAAACAGAGGAACTTCAATGTCTCTGTTGCACTCACTTGCACATATTCAGACAAAATAATTCAAAGGGTCTAACCTTGGAATGAAAGGTTAACTCTATCTACAGACAGGGAACTATACATATTCGGGAAATCTAGCCAACAAGTTTCATAGATTCTTACCAAAAAAACAAACCAAATTTGAAGAGACTTTTCACAAATAATGTGATATCATGGGTTATGCCTTGCATAAAAAGTACCGCAAAATGACTGCACCGCACAAGTGCAGACAAATTTCAGTAAAAGGCAACCCAAGAAACATCTCAACTGCTTTACATGTTCATATTTATACAGTAAACACTTTAATTCTAAATATTATGGGCCTCACAATCTAAGCCAATTACACCTTTCCAAGACAAAGCTGACCACTAGAAAACACATTTCCCAAAAAAATTAAACTAAATCTATAGGGAATCCAACTATTATTATACAGTCAATGTAACAATGTCCACCTACATCTAAAGGAAAGTCATAGATATATGGATGAAGAAGTACAAACTGGGACACGTTTTTTTTTCAAATTTACTAAAATTTGCAACTGGGAAAAAATATGTGCAATCGTGTCCTAAGCACCCAGATAACTGATAAGAGTCTATACAGTTATCCTTATTACTACTCTGGGCAGATGGCTTAGATCACAGCAGGCTATACAATTACACGAATAAGAGATAAGGTGCCAATATTCAATAATAATCTTCCAATTGCATCTAACATAAGTTAGATACCAAACAAAATAAACAAGAAAATCAAATATAAATATTGTATGCAGAAACAGTAATTTCATTCAAGTAACAAAATCATTCAAATTCAGATTTTTCAGAAGAGACTTTGATGTATCTCAATTCTAATAAACCCAAAAACGAAAAAGTAGTAGATTAGGATAGTGAAAGAGGAAGAAGAAAAATTACCCGGATTCACCAGCAACGAAGCAAATTTGAAAAAAAATAGTACCAGAGATTTCAACAGAAAGAAGCAAATCCAAAAAATTGACAGCGGCAAGAGAACCACAGCGGAACTCGGCAGAGCGAAGAGAAAAATGATATTTTGGTAAAGGTAAAATATCCCACTTTCCAATCCCTCCAAATAAAAACTTACAAACACAGTAGCAAAGTTGGTTTAGTGTTTGGCTATAAAATTTCAAAAGTTGGTTTTTTAAAACAATTAGGAACAACCGTATGAGGTGTCCGGCCTTGGCTTTCAATTTTTTGTTCAAAAACTTTTGAAATGGTGATATAGATATTAACAATATTTTTTGGGGCAATCCTCATTTTAGATGATTTCCCCATGGAGATGGATCCATGTCATCAGAACACATGGAATGTTGGAGTTGCAGTGTTATTATAGCTTGGAAAATGCAACTTTGACAAGGCTTAAAAACTTCAATAGATAGTATGCATGCATGTATGCAAACATTAACAAGTAGCTCAGTATAGGAAAATAAAATATTACTAGGAGAAGCAGTAGTATGGTTTCATTGTAAATATTATATTCAAAGCCAATACACTTGAGAAAAAAAACTGCAGGCTTAACATAGTCCAACTGGTGACACATTAAACCATGGAACAGCCAAACTAAGCCTAATGAAATGCCGAGAAGGGAACAACCTGGTGATGGCAAAACCACCAGCCACGACAGTGATTTTCGGTTCAAATTTTCCACCTTGAATGGTTCTTCAGTTTACCAGAAAGAAAAAAAATAGCATGCCTTGCACGCTGGGGTGCTTAGTAAGGATCATTATTGTGCTTCTAGAACTTTAAATCCGTAGTCCATGTACCTTGCACGCTGGGGTGCTTGGTAACATGCCTTGTCTTCAGCTTCACCACCTTTCTTCCCAGGGAATTCCTTAGCCTGGTTGCACATTGAAGTACTTCTTCTGTGGTCATATTCTTGACACATACCACCCTCTCATTCTTGTTCTCTGCGTGTTGAGTAAAGAACAAAATAAGATAAATTTTATTCACTCAAGCAAGCATTGACAGCATCAAGTAAAATTTAAAATATCAAACAGGAATACATATGAACAAGGACTGGAAAATTTTGGAATAAATAAGTCATGCTTGCACAGATATAATATACAAAGCATTAATTCATTTATCTACATCTAGATTTGATCCTTATCCTAGTCCTTGTAATAGAGCAGAAACTAAAACATTCTGAAGCTATAGATGCATATACTAAAGTTAGCATTGCATAAGATCAGTCCTCAATAGTAGTTGTTACAAACAATTTCGGTTTATTCATTCACTTTATGAGAGAGAAATATAGTGTTGATTATAGTAAATTAAGAAGGCTTAAATATGAATTACTACCCTAAACTATAGGCCATATTCCACTTCAGGGATCAAAGTTTCAATTTTTTCAATTAAGTGATTTAACTATCATTTTTTTTCAATTGCAACAAATTGAGCCGCCACGTCAGAAATTGCTGATGTGGCCCTCAAAGTGGAGCCATCACCAGCTGATGTGTAAATAAAAAAAATTATTTTAATATCTATTTACACATTTATTATACATTAAGGGCAAATTCGTCAAATCACTTAAATTAATCATTTAAACTAAATAAAAACAACAAAACTATCTAAAATTTATACCATATCAGATCAAAAACAACAAAAAATCTAAAACAAAAAAAAATCTAAAACAACAAAAACTCTTCAACACAGACCTAGATCATACAACCCAAACTGACCATTTCAAAGCACCTATGAACGCGACTAACTAAGTTAATTGAACATAGGAAGAAAAATCATAGAGAACAGAATCTATGACTAAGACCAAGAATTCCAAAATTGAACGTTAACAAAGATAGCCATTAAAGCAACATGAAGCTCAGATCCGGACAAACACAGATCAAAAGGTGCCCCATCCGTCAGCCAAAAGGAACCGACACCATAGAGCCCAAAACCTGCAAACCCAAATCAAAACAAGATCTGGTTGATGACGAAGATGACCAGAAAACACATACAACCCAATTCGAACAGATCCATCTTTCAAACCCATGAACACCAACAACAATCAATATCCGAAATCCCAACCATAGACTGTAAGCATAGCTTCCACATCCGACATTTTGGGGTTGTATCGAACACAGATGAGACGGATCTGACTCGGGATGGTTCGGATTCGAGGAAACTGAGGCGAGCCGACGCGGATGAGACGGATTCGAATAATGTTGAAGGATTGACTCGTGAAAACGTTGCGAGTCATTTGCATAAGTATAGGATTTATTTGAAGAGGATGCAGGGTTTATGGAATGAAGGGCCATCGGCGTCGGATGATTTGTTTGCCTCCACACCGGTGCCACAGAGCTTACATGAGTCCTCCGGTGTGAATGGATCCAGGAACGGGAATAGCGACGGGATCTGATAAGAGGATATATTTTATGTATTTGTTTGTTTTGTATTAATTTGTTATGTTAATTATATTTGTTGTTTGACGAATTTACCCCATATTAAATCAAATTTGTTTACTTTATGATTAAAAAATTATCATTTTTGCCACACCAGCTTCCTAAGGCCCCTCACAAGTTGCCACGTTAGCAATTTTTGACGTGACATGTTCAATTTGTTGCAATTGAAAAAAATTAATAGTTTAATCATCTAATTGACAAAATTGAAAGGTAGATCACCGAAGTGGAATATGACCTATAGTTTAGGGTATTAATTCATATTTAAGCCAATTAAGAAACTATTGTTTTGTAGATATTATTTTTTAGCAAATTTCTCAACGCTGATCAAAAGTTACTCTCTCCATCAGAACAAGACATTACTAAACTTACTGAAGTGAAGAATACAACCACTGTATATCATTTTTATCAAAAGTTTCATTGTTTTTTTCAGAAGAGGAATCAAGCTAAAAATCAGGATACATTTTAGGTAAAATTAAAGACAAGCATATGAAAGGTAACCATACTTTGGATAATGGTAAGCTGATTAGTTTAATCTATAATCAATTTGATTTACGTCGTAACAGTTCAGGGCATCAAAATGTTTTTCAAATCCTTTAGACAGAAACTCAATTTCAAGTTTAGTCTCAACGTGCTTACACATAAGAGACAGTGAAGTCTAACATCAAGACACAAAGGAAACAAACAAATATGAGGGTTTTGACTCTCATAACATTACGAAGTTTGGTCACAGAAGAAACGTGGAAATGGAGACCCAAAGAATACTCCCTCCGTTCCTTTTTATCTATCCTTTTAGAGAGGAAATGTAACAATCTGGTTTTCTAAAATAGTAATAATCAAATGGAAGGCTAGGATCAAACATCTAAAATTACCCTCTAAAATATCTAGCATATTTACGAAGAATATAATATTTACATGAGTAAATCTAGCACACTCGATAGAACCCTAATATATAAAAGAAGATTCTAGGAATGCCAGTTAATGTAGCCAAATGGGTGCCTTGTAAGTGTCAACTATTAAGTAAGCAATAGCAATAGCAATAACATGGTGCAATCTCGTTGAAAATGCTCTTGTTGTGACATACGCTTAGAAACAACTCAACTGGTTTTAACTATATCTCAACTAGTTTTAACTATTTCTTTTTAAAAACCTATTACTAGTGTGCTACGTTGCAAATAAACGTATTTCATACCAGATATGCGATTCAATGAAACCTACCCATACCGTACTCCTTTAAAGTGACGTTTTCCATTCCCGGTTTCATTTCACGTACCGTATCAAACTACGATCAAGGTAACATTGGTTTGGCTTATAAATTGCTCTTGTACTGGAAATCTTCAAGGCCTCATCAGCCTTGACAACAACTAGGCTTTTGTTTAGTGGAAGTTGCAGGTCATCCATAAACTTTGCTTCTAACCCATAGCAACTCCCTCAAATGGTAGTGACCATAAAATAGGTGAAACAGAAAAGCCTTCATAACAACTAATAATGATGTTCAATATGATCAAAGTAAGTTGAATTCATCTAAACAATTTTTCTAAAAATTAGCTCGGAGTTGGTAAATCATGTTATGAGTTGCTTAAAAAGGAACTTATACACAAAGTCTCAAATGATTTTTTCACCAACTCTCATTTGAAGTAAGGTACCTCTCATGTAAGCCAGTGCAGTTGGATGATATTAATTCTAAAAGATCCAGTACTACTCACAAACAAGACCACATATAATATGATTTATTGACGGCTATACATACCAGTATTAAATATGATGCTTATTTACGTCAACAGAACTCAAATCTACATTACATAGGGAGTGAGTGTATGTGACAGAGAGTTATTCTTACTGTATATTCCCTCCAAATGAGGATGCTGACCACCGATAAGCTTGGTTTCAACCTCTAGCTGAGGATTGCTCTCTTTAAATGCTGGCAACTTAGATTCCATAAATTCCCTACGAAAATAATACCAACTCAATTAGCTAATTGGTGTTCATTATTATCACATAAGAAATTAAAGTGTTACCGATACTGGTTTTGACAAGCTGGCTGATCCAGAGGCATGGATATAACTAACATGTTTATCATGGTTATTGCAATATGTATCAAACTATAATGTGCTAGAGGGGCTACAAAAAAACAAAAGACAAGGAAGCCCGTGATATTTTTATTTTATATTTTGATAGGTAATCTGTTCCCAATTTTGGGATATAAACCAGCAAGCAGCAACGTTGAGGTTATTCTCAAGGTCTCTACCATTTTTCCCACCCCTTGGGATAAGTCCAAGATGAAATTTTTTACAAACATAAGTTGATTAAAAAGGTTATTTCCATAAGAAAAAACAAACAAACTCTGTTAACTGGAAAATAGCTGGATAAATTATAATTTCACGACTGAATCTAACCATCAAGTCCACTAAATTCTTTATCAGTGTTTTATTGAATAAGAGTTGAGAAGATTAGAGGCAGTTTTCTTAGGTTGTACTCCCTCTATTCCAAAACATAAGATCAGTTTTGACTTTTTAAGTCAATTGGAGATGAATTTAAATTCAAAGTTGATATGATTTCAAATTTTCAATTGACTTTAGACAATACATTTATTGCAAACTATCTAAAAATTACTATTAGCAACAAGATTTATTGTCATTGAAAGTTAAATGAATCACATCAAAATTAACTTTGAAAAGTCAAAACAAAGGAAGAATATAGTTCCATTATTGGTGAGGTTGTTAGAGGTTTAAAAATTAAAATGCTAGGTCAAATGCTTAGTATTTTCGTTCCTCCTTTCAACTTTATGTTGATCACCATTAAAAACAAATCACAACTTTACAACCTCTGATATATTAACAGGGTATGGTACTTGTACACAATTTTGTGGTGAACTTTTTCTAGCTACCCATCCTACATTTAGACCATAAAAGACGCAGCAAAGCAATCTTCCCTCATATACACAACAACCTGCAATTTACTTGCTCCAATCAAGTAACTTTAGAAAATGAAATTACGGACTACATCATATGAAAAGGTAGAACCTTCACTTATTAACATGAGTATTACTGGAGTTTATAGTATTTAACAGTACAAAAACCGTGAACTACTAAACAAAACTTGTAGAAACAGCTATTTGAAAAGAGAAAAAGAAAACATACATACTTGATACCCCTACTACTGCCTCCCCAGTTACAGTAGCTCACAACCAGCTTTTTAAGTTGCCAAACTCCTCTTTGAGACATCTGGGTATCAAACAATATGAGCCTGTTCGGGAATGACTTATAAGTTAAAATATAAGTTGTGACTTATAAGTAAAGGCATTCGGCTAATAATGACTTATAAGTAAAAAATTAAGTTAAAACAACTTATGAACGCGTTCGGCCGATAATGACTTATAAGTTAAAATTAAATGTAAAAATTACTAAAAAGAACATTATAAAATGATACATTGATTCAATATCATATCATAACAATCATCCAATATTGCACTAAATAAAATCCTAATTAAACAAATTCTCTAAACATATCAACTACAATCTTATTCCGAGTTAGAGATTCTTAATGCAATATTATCTCTCATTGCTTGGATATAATATTTAAGAAAAAGAAACTAAAATTTAGAAATAAATAAAACACAAAAAGTATAACTTGTGCATATAATAATTTGGTTAGACATTATTATAATTTGACTATAGTTCTGAACTTTAACTCATTGTAATAAGTATTGTGTATCTAGTCGTCAATAAGCTTTACTAAAGAACATGGCTCATGAAGAAAAGAACATCGAATAACCTATATTACGATTTCTGAATTTTTGATGCATATAAATTGCTACTGTTTCCATATCATTCAATTAGGTTATTTAGAGAAGAAGGCTCGAGAAGATGAGAGAATAAATATAAGAAGCTTGTGCAACCAATGTTCTATCATGCAAGTGAAGGAGCAGATTTCAGTCCCCACATTACTGAATTTCTGGAATTCTGTATTTGATTTTAAACAATCCTCTGTCCAAAATCAAGATTTAGTTTGTTCAAAGAGTGATGAATCCTTAAACCAACTAACGAATGAACTTGACCAATTATATTTTCCATTTCAGGTATTTAATCAAGCAGCAGCAGCAGCAAGGTTTTGCAGCCCAGAACCCCCAATTAGGAGGAAAGCAAGTTGCAAATATTTTGAGAAAGAAATTGCATAATGTTCAATTCCTAATTAAGCATATATAGAGTTACTGAAAATTACTAAAAATTAAGCTGCTCACATATTCCTAATTAAGCACAACCCAGTATACAACAATTCATTCAATCAATCAATCAAACATTTGAACCACATAAATTAACAACAAATGGAATTGAATCGAAACCCACATGCAGAGGTAAAGGAGAAGAAAAACCACATGCCAAAGATTCAAACATAACATAATACACATATATATACATATCAAATATTTGGTCTAGAAGGAGTAGCAGCAATTCAAGGAGTAGAATGAGTAGCAGGAGTAACAGCCACGGAGCGAAGTAGGGAGAAGCCAAGAAATTGACGGATCGAGCGCAGAAGTGAGCAGAGCAGATCGGATCTTCGATTTTAGCCGTTGTGAAAAAATGTTTATGTTAGAAGAGAAAGAGAAAGGCTTTTTAGGAATAATAATGTGGAAGAAAATAAATTGATAAACGAGGGAAAGAGAAAGCCAACGGAGACACAAAGAAATGATTTCAGTGCATGAATCCCAATTCCAAAACTCCATTTTTACAGTATACTTTAACTGAGGACTGTATACACGTTCAACCATACATAAATTACAAATTTATATATCCGTATATATATGTATACATATATTCACATATATACATATTGTTAGGTTCACTTACTTTCAGAAATCGCAGCTTCAAAAAATCACTCACAGTTCGTTCTTTGCAGTTTGTAGTTTGCAGTTAGCAGGGTTTCAACTTTCAAGAGAAGAAGATGGATTAAATTGAAGTGAGCTACAATTACTAAAATTGCTATCCGAACCCGGCCCAAAAGAATTAGGGCCCATATAGCGTATCTACATTCTACAATAGAGTTTTGTTAGGCTTGTGATATTATTAGCCTTTTAGGTTCAATTATTTTTTTTTTGTTGAAACTAATGTTTTTTCATTTGTAATTCTTTCTTTTTATAAAGTGGGTGTTTGTTATAGGTCAAGATAGATAAGTATTTGATTACTAGTATGGTGGAAGTTATGTGATTCCGGGTAATTATTATTATGGGTAAGGGTGTAAACGAACTGAGTTGATCTGAGTATTTAGTTGTTCAGATTTGGTTCACAAAATTTATCGAGTATAAAATAAGGTTTGATTGATACTCATTTAGCTACCGAGTCAAGCACGATTCCGAATCGAGCCCGAGCAGTTTGGACTTTTCCAATGAATATGATCCGAGTATCAATAGAAAATTATAATTTGAGAAGGTTCGAGTAATTTATCGAACTTTAAAATGTGCTCATATTTGACTCATTTATATTTCGAATCGAGCTCAAATCGAATTTTTAGTCGAGCAAGTACGAATCGAGCCTGAACTGTTTGCTCATTTTACAGCCTTATTTGTGGATGTTTGGTATGAATTCAATATTACTCGGTATATTTTTTACTAAAATATCATTGTACTAATTTTAGTTGAATGATTCACCCATATGATTTACAAATGTAATCAACAATCATCAAAGTACTATCAAACTATTAACTTTGCATTACTCAGTAAATTGTATTAAATTATTTTAATTATTTATAAAATAACATTTCATGATTTATTCAATTAGTAAGCACTAAATTTTAATTATGCCGCTAATAATAACTTAAACTTATTATAATAAATAACAAACAACCAACATACTCTCTCCATCCCCAAAAGAATGAGATAAAGTACATAAAGTGAAGGGTAAATTTTTCATTTAGTAGGGTCTATTAGTATAAAAAAGTAAAAGTACTCATCACTTTATATAATTTTGTGGGACCAATAAAAATAAATTTGAAACTTTTTTACTCTCTTTCTTGTACTTTTACTTTTCTTAATATTTTTGCAAATTGTACTTTACTCATCCTTTTAGGGATAAATGTAGTATTTTATACGGAGAATGAATTATTTTAGTTAAACTAAACATGTTGACAAACAAAAAAATTGAAATATAAAAAACAAATGTAAATTGTGTTAATAATAAGGATATTTATGTTCCAATTATTATATAAAGGATATTTTGTCAAAATAAAATTTTCAAGATGACCACTACGTGGTAATCTCAGATTACCACATGATCTGGTTAACAAAAATCATGAAACTTTATTGGATATCTGATTATTAGAAATGTAAGATTACAATGTAACAAATACGATCTATAAAGATGACCAATATTTTTATTTCTAAATAAGACAGGGAAAATATAATATAGAGTAGATATTTGTGACTGAATTTTTTGCTTATTGTGATCATAAACTTTGTGAAAAGGGGGGAAAATTAAGTTATTCTTTAAAATAAACTCTGTTCTAATTGATATTCATGAATAATTATTGTGAATTTATGACAAAAACATAAACTTGGGATTTCTCCTAAAATAACCTAATTATAGATTACATTGTGACTTACAAAAATTTAATAGGCATCTTCAGTCATGCTTCTTAGATAAGGATAAATGATTTTTGGTCACTCTACTTTCGAACTTGCTCGATCTATTCAATTGCGACTTTATAATGCAATCGCATTCTCTGGTCCAATTGCTGTTTTTGTTTCCGTATTCTTGATTTATCCACTATTTTTTTTGTAAAGACGAAGAAGGTCAACTTATAATTGAGTCACTCAACTTTTTTTTCGTACAGTTAACTCATTATATTTTACTTTGCTAACAAAACGTTCAAAAATCCGTCAACTCGTTTGCCTTTAGACGGAAATAAACAAATAAGCTGCTGACGTAGAAAAACTTTCTGATGTGGCAGAACTCATTCCACGTGGCCTTTATTACGTGGATATGGAGGAAAAATCTCCCACCCAAATACCAGATGCTGAACCCACGTCTATTAGCAGCCGAGAAGTAATTGAATCGTCATTTTGTTCCAACTTTGATCGATGAAGCAAATTGAGCCCTAAGCCAACCCTTCCAAAGTAATCGATCAATTGAAAAGCTAAACAACGATCGACGACTTGTTCGATTGAACTCTATTTCTAAACAAAATCGATTATTAAGTGTGATTCACGTTGGTTAAAAGTCGTTTGATGCTCGATATCAAGTAACGGTCGACAGGTATGTCCCATATGATGGTCTCTTTTTGTCCCCTTATTTGACTATGATGATTTTATTTGGGTTTCTTCTTTAATAAATTTTGGTCCCCTTTTGTCCCCACATGAATGCTTTGTATTTATTTTCATTCCTTTAACTTATGCTCTATTTTGCATGTGTTTTATTTATTAATTTGTTACAGATGAATGTTGTTACGTAATTTAATGTACACTATGGTAGGGAGTTCATCTATGCTCCTTTATGTGACTATGTGGGAGGTAATGTTTATCATATGCCACGTTTGGATGCTGATTATATTTGTATGTGTGCTATTAATAAGTTAACTACTGAATTTAGTTATCATCCTCAATCAAGTGTTTATTTTTAAATTGATGGAGTAAATATTAAAAATGGGGTTAGACTTGTTCATGATGATGCTTGTATAAGAGATATGATTAATATTTGTTTGTCACATAGTGTAATTGATGTCTATATAAATCATGTATTACCATATAATATTGATCAAACCTCTATATTGGATGTGCATAATAGTATTAATGTGATTGATAATGTGCTTCAAAATGTTGATGAAACTGTGCCTGATAATGTTGCTGGTAATATGGATGAAAATATGGCTGAAAATGTGACTGGTGAGGGTGAGGGTGATAATGTGGACAGTGTGGCTGGGGAGAATTTGAGTGATAGAAGGAGTAGAAAATGTCAAAATGTCAAAAAGAATTCTAAAAGGAAGTCCAAAAGGGGTAAACAAAGGGCAGTTGAAGAGGAATGTTCTTAGATAGATACCTTTGATAGTGATTTTGATGAAGAATTAGTAGAAACTAGGAGGATGGTTTAAGGAGTATAAGAGGGAGATGAAAAAGAACACAGAGTTGGAAGATGAGGGACACGAGGCAGGAAATTAGGGAGAGGAAGGATAAATCAAGGAGATGAGGGAGATTAACGGAATGATGAAGATGAAGAGGGTGAGGGTGAGGGTGAAGGTGAGGATGAGCCTGAAAATGAGGAAGAAAATGTTGTAGAACATGGCCTAAAAATGAATGAAATAGAGGGAGAAAAATTTGGGAATGATGGCGAGGGCAGTGAATATGAGAAGAATGATTTAGATTATGCATCATGCCAAAGTGAATATGAGAACAGTGATTTGTTGAGGTCTCTTTCTGAGAGCAGTGAAGAAGATAAGGATATTTGCTATAGGGCCTCCCCCTAGTAAAGAAAAAAGAAAGGCAGTTAAGGTTTACAACAAGAAGATAAAAAGAAGTTGATAAAATCTAAGGAATACATGATATTTTCCAGCATTAGGGAGTTTAAAGATGCCATTAGAGACTACTCCATTACAAATGAGAGGAAATTATGGTATCCAGACAATGATTCCAAAAGATGCCAAGTTAAGTGTGAGAAAGGATGACCATGGAAATTATGGGCTAGTTACATACAATGGACTGATACATGGAAGGTTAAGTCTATCTTAGACATTCACAATTGCACTAGAATCTTCAAAAATAAGTTGGCTACTGTTAGGTACTTGGCTAAGTACTATGGGAATAAGATTAGGAAGAATCCTAGCTGGAAATTAAAGGAGATGCAAGAAGAGATAAACTTGAAATTGAAGTTGGATGTTATAGAGGTGAAATGCATAAGGGTTAGACAGTTAGCACTGCAGGGGATTCAACAGGTCATAAAGGATCATTATGCAAGGGTGTGGGACTTTGGGGCTGAGATAGTTAAGAGTAATAAGAATAACATTGTGAGACCCCGAATTTTATGAAATAAAAGTATTCAATTTTTTTTTTCTATTTTGGTAAATAGCATGGTATTGATTATTGATGCTTATGTGATAAGTCACTCATTTTTGTTTTATTGGTATTATTAATGTAATAAAACAGAAAAGCTTTTTATATAAAACAGAATACTTTTATAAAGTTATTCTATAAATAGAATATATTATATTTTATTATCCATAGTATTGCATAGTGTCTACATAGTGTTTTGCATAGTAAAATCTTTTTATATAAAACAGAATAATTTTATAAAGTTATCTGTTTTATTAGACAATAATTAGAATATATTACATTTTATAATGCATAGTGTTTGCATAGTGCCTGCATAGTATTTGCATTGTAAATTTTTTTATAAAGTTATTCGTTTTATTAGATTATAAATAAAATATATTATATTTTATTTAAAAGATTTTGCTTTAAATATGGACCGTCAGATTAAAGTAAATCAATTTGGACCGTTCATGAGTTAGTTACTATGCAGTCCATTTTTCTACAAATAGAAGCTCATTCCTTCATTATTTCTTACGAATTCACTGAAACTCTATAGAGAGAAACTATAGAGAGAGTTCTTCTTCTATAATCTTGAGCGTATTTCTTTAGAGTTTAAGAAAGCTTTGAACGTAGTGCAAGTTTTCTTCAAGTATATTCCCGACCTACCAGTCGAAATACTTTTCTTTTTAAGGTAGAGAATATTATTTGTTGTACTCATAAGGGGTATTCTTTCTTTCTTATTCATGAAGAGAACTTCTGTTATTCTATTCTTTATTATTACATTGGAATAACTCATATATGTGGGATACCCTATACTTGGTGAAATTCTTACGTTATTTCATTCTTATTATTCTCATTGGAATAACTTTGTTTAAGTAACCGCATACATGGTAAAATTCTTTTAATATTTCGTTCTTTATTATTTCGTTTAATATCACGTCTCATGTGCGTTCTGTGGGACCGGTTCCATTATTTATTATTACGTTAGGAATAACTTTGTCGGTCAGATCTATCGCATGCATGGTGAATCCTTCATTATTCCATTCTTTATTATTCTCGTTAGAATAACTTTTGCCTATATGGATTACCACATGCATGGTGAATGATCCTTCGTATTCATACGAATAGTATTTTCATTAAAGAGGTTTTCGCCGCCAGGCGATTCGTAATTTTTCCGACCCTCAAAAATTCGGAAAAATTTGAAATGATAATTTAATGATTTTTCTAAATTGTGTCCAAAAATGGCAATTTTTGGATGTATAGATTAAGAGTTATGGATTTTATGGGAACAGACTATTTTAAAAGTAAACTCTTATAACTCCTTGTGGTTAACTCCAAAATTGGTGAAATATTTATTGGGCGTACATGTGTATAACAGGAGTATACCCTTTAAATTTCAGAATTTTCGGACAAAAGTAGAATTTATGATAAATGTCTAAATATTCGGCAGTTTTATCCATATGAAAAATAGAAAATGAATTTTAAAAATTCTGAAAAAAATATATGTTCAAGATGAGATTATATTCTGCTAAATTCCAGAAAAGAAATATTTTTGGGACTGATTTGGTATTTTTTATAAAAATGAACTAGTTATGAGTAAATGAATTAAATATGTTATGTGAAGTAATAAAATTGGAAAATAGGATTTTATGGCTCGAGAATCCTATATAGGGTATATATCTGATTTTGATGAGGATTTGATCATTGATTATGAAATCTTATGAGTAGGGCATTTTTGAATGATTAAATGCATTATTTGATAAAGTGTAAACAATTGAAATAAATTGTTTATAAGTTTAAGAAATGATTAAAATATTGTTATAATATTAATGATATTAGATTATGAGATTATTAAGTGATTGATAACATTTGGTTATTATTGAACGATGGATAAATTGTATTATAAATGTTTAATATTTATCCTTTATCTCATTTGATTGATTCTTATATCATTGTCATCATCTTCATGCTTATATTGTGTTGAAAGTCATCTGTGACCTGTAGTGCATAGATGGACTTGGTATGATTATGACCAGGGATTATTCGGTATAATCATGACCGTAATGTTACAAATGATGTGGAAAAAGTCCTCATTGGCCCGTAGTGCATTGATGGACAGTTTTTGGTATGATTATGACTATGAATTCTCTTCGGCCAAGGGTGCAAAGATGAATTATTTTATAGCATGATCAGGACCGTTGATGAAAACACGATTATCTTTGGCCCGTAGTGCATGGATAATTCGTGGTTGTGATACTAATGAATATCCTTGGCCTGTAGTGCAGGGATGATTCGATGATGTGGATTAATTATTGAGCTGAGTCTCAGCGATGAAATATTAATTCATGGATGTGATAATAATGAATATCTTTGGGCGTAGTGCATGGATAATTCAGTGATATGGATTGATTATCGAGCTGAGTCTCATCGATGAAATATAAATTCATGGATGTGATATTAACGAATATCCTTGGCCGTAATGCAAGGGTGATTCGATGATGTGGATTATTTATTAAGCTGAGTCTCAGCGATAAAATATTTATTATACACTTTTAAATGCGTAGAAGATAATAGATATCATGTTCTACTTGACTCTTCTAAAATACAGTTGTATGTCTTTGGCATGTAGTGCAAAGATGAATTGTTAATGAATATCTTTGGCCGTGGTGCAAAGATGAATTTATTAGTATGATTATGAGCAAGAATTCTGATTTGGTATAACCATGATTTTTGATGTTTCAGGTGAAGATAGGTGATGAGAATTATCTTCGTCCTAGTTGCGAAGAGGAATTTAGAACCACAATTATGAGTATGAGTTATTCATATGATTGTGGACATGAACTGTTGATTTATTTTACATGGATAAAACATTATTGGTGAACTTTTAACATAGAAGATAATAGACCTTATGGTCTATTTGACTCTTCTAATGGATTGCTTCGTTCACCGCAACTATGGTTGAAAAGTTTTATCATCTACCATATGTTCTAAATCTCTGATTTATTATTGATGAAAGCTATTGATAATTTAATTATCTTTAGTCATGATATTCCTTACTGGGCTAGTTGTGCTCACCCTTTCTGCTTCACAATTCCTTTCAGGTAATAAGAGTGTTGTCGAGTCGTGCGGGGATAACAAGGGAATAGAATAGTGGTCTCTAGCTGTGGAGGTTCTCCTTAAACAGTATTGAAAAGTGTGTTGTATTCTATACAACATTTAGTAGTTATATTTGGTGAATTAAATAGGGTGAGATGAACCCAACTTTGGAAGGGTGTTTTGCCACTATCATATAAGATGTCTAATGACATACAACCTCGTGTTATCATAAGATAGGGTTGTGCGCATCTACTTGCTGAGTATATCTACGGGCACTACCTATATGATCTTGGAGTTGATTTAAAATATAATATTCACTTAGAGACAGTGAAGATAGTTATATGTCAAGAGAAGAGTCACCATTGGAAAGAAGATGATAGTAATCTTCTCGTTTTTCTTTGGGGTCTATTGGGTCAACCAAGGATAATTTTATGGCCATATGATATCTATTATAACCTAGACGCATGGCCTCCCATGTACGAAGGTTTCCTTGAGCACTTCCCAAAGATTTTAGTTTCTAAAACAGTTTTTGACTATACTTTTATGTAAAGTACCATTGTAAAGTTGTGGTCGAGGCACCATGAGAGTTACATACATTTGTATTAAAACTCACGATTAAGCGTGGTCGATTATTCTATCTGACTCAACAAGATTGTATAAATGAAGTTGTATTTAAATTTTGTACCATGTATCTGGCGACTCAGAATGGGTGATGTATACCTAATTTTGGGGGCGTCACAAACATAGTTAACATAAAAATAACAAGATTGAATCTTGAGGATGTGTCAAGATTTAAGAGATTTTATGTTTGTTATAATACTTTAAAAAAAGCTTGGAAAAGTGGATGTATGCTTGTTATTTGCTTAGATGTCATTTTCAAAAAAATTGTGTGGTGGATGACTTCTATCTCAGTAGTAAGGTGGATGGAAACAATCAAATGTTTCCTATAGATATGAGGGTGGTGGAGAGTGAGAATTATGACAGTTGGACTTGGTTTATACAGTTGTTGGTGTCTGATGTTACTTCAAGAGATGACTATGGGTTGACTTTAATATCTGACCAACAAAAGGTTAACATCTTTGTTAATAACTACAATCCATATCATTATTTATTTTTGAAACTGTTTCTATGTACATTTATCTAATATATACTTGATTTTTTCAGGAATTGAAAGGAGCTGTCTTCTTCCTCATATAGAGCATAGAAACTGTGCAAGGCACATTTATGCAAATTAGAGGAAGAAATATCCTTCCCAAGCTCTTAAAGTAGCTTCTTGGGAGGTATCCATGGCAACTCATATTGTTGCACACAAAAGGGCAATGAGAAGTTAAAAGGTTATCAACTCATGTACATGACAAGCTGGCAGAGTAAGATCCCAAGGTTTGGTCCATGCAAGGCATTCTTTGAGACTCACTCAAAGACTGACAATGTGGAGGATAACATGTCTGAGTTCTTCAATGCATGGATCATAAAGGCAAGATATATGCTAGTGCTAAACATGCTAGTTGAGATATATGATAAAATTATGGTCAGGTTGCATAAAAAAAGAGATGCAATATTAAAGAATAAAGACTTAATATGCCCAAGGATTAAGAAGAAATTGGATACAACAATCTTAGACTCTGAAAATTATGAAGCTTTATGAGATGTATAGTTAAAGTTTCAAGTGAAGGAGATAGGGAGAAAATGATACACTATTAAACTTGTGGTGAAAAGTTGTGCATGTAGGGTGTAGGATTTGACAGGAATCCCTTGTTCTCATGTTATTAGGGCAATTCATTCTATCTAATGAAACCCAATAAATTATGTGGCTCATTAGTACACTAGGGACACTTGTATTAAAACTTATTCTCATACCTTAGAAGTACTGAATGGGGAAGATTTTTGGGACTTTACTGAATGTGATATTTTGTTGCCTCCACATGTGAAAAAGAAGTTGAAGGGAAGACCACAAAGATTAAGAAAAAAAGAGTAGTGGGAAGATGGAGCAAATAGTAGTGGGAAGGTGGGTAGGGTGTCAAGGAAAGGGAAGAAGATGCACTGCAGCGTATACAAGGGGGAGAGTCACAATCGAGTCAGGTGTCCAAAGCACCAAATTTTGCCTGGACCTTACTTGCATAAGCATAACCTCAAGTCCCCAAGGCGAAAAAGAATAACAGAAAAGCCATCTAATCCACCTACTGAAGATGTTGTATGATAATTTTAAATATATATGCTCATTTTCATATCCCTTATTTTTTATTGATTGTTTCTATTTTATTCCATAGGGTACTGAAATAGTTAAAAGGGCTGACAACGCAAATGAGACTAGAAAAGGGAAAGACAAAGTTACCTTTGTAAGTATAAGTTGATTATTTAGTATTGTTCATAAATGTTAAATCTAACTTACATTAACTGTTGGGTTGTTCTAAACAGATGCTAACTCCAACCCTTATGAGGAAGAATAAGACTTCAACAACAACTGGAGAAGGCTGCACTCCACCAGCTTCTACTCCACCAAACCAAGGAAATACAAGGAATAGACAAACAAACACTCAACCAACTTCTACACCACCAAACCAGAAAAATACAAGGAAAAGAAAACCAAACACTCGAGGATCACAATCTTCAACATGCAGATCATTTAAAAACCAAGGAAGAAGGATGAAAGTAACACAAAACAGTAGCATAACATTTTGGTATACTTTGATAGCTCTTTTCCATTGTGTTTTGATATAGTTGGTCATACTGTTTTAGTATAGGGGGTTATATATGTATGGGATATCTGATCATACTCTTTTGGTATAACTTCTAAATTGGTATGGGATAGGTGATTAGAGTACTATGGGATAACTGGTGATACTCATTTGGTATAATTTTTGAATTGGTATGGGATAACTAATTATATATATATATGGTATAACTTCTTAGTTGGTACAATTTGTTAATTATTTTTGGGTAAATTTAATCAACTGATGCAAGGAAGCCAACTTAATTTACTGTAATGCAACAGATTGATCAATGTTATATGATTGATGGTTATCAATGTTATTGACTGATTATCAATGTATTTCTGTTTGGTTGTTTACATTTATTGTTGTGGTTTGGTTCTTTGTAGCTTTATGAATGCTCAAATTTTCTTCTCTTGCTCAAACTTATTCTCTTATTGTTGTTTGGTTCTTTTCTGTTAATAATAGAACTTAACAATGCCATACCATTTGGTAAAATGTTGTCATACCAATGTCATAGCAAAAGAGCAACATACTATGTTTAACTTTGGAGCAGTTAAGGAGATTATTTTGCAATTCTGTTTGTAACAGAACTTAACAATGCCATACCATTTGGTAAAATGTTGTCACACCAATGCCATACCAAAAGAGCAAAATGTTGTTAACAATACCATACCAAATACACCAAAAGAGCAAAATGCTTTATTTTTCCATTTCATTCATTAAAATAAGGGGTTCAAAATCCAGACTTCCCCATTTACAATCATAACCTTCTAACACCAAAATTTCACAATATCAATAAAAAACATAAACCATCCCAAAAAATTACAATCATTTTGTCCAATATTGTTTTACCCCACTATTACTATAAAAAATTAAAAATATCAACCATGAACAAATTAGAAAAAACCACATCTTTCTGAGTTTTTTTTGGGCATTTTCCATTTTCAATTCTTTGACCACACTTGATTCACTTCCATTCTCAAATAATTTCTTTCGCTGAGCATAGTTCCTCCTTCAATTTTTTTTATTACTTCTCTTGATCTTTCAGTGAATGGAGGATCACACTACTTGAAAAACCGAAAATACATCTTTGGCTCTTGCTTAAAAGATATAATAGAGGAAGATTTGTGACTAAAAAATCCCCCTTTTTTATTTCATCCCAAAATTTTTAAATAAGATTGCAAGATTCACATGCCTTATACCTGCTACAACCAATAAATCTTCTATCTGAATTTATGGTTCTATCTTTTCATGCTTCCCACATGGGTGCAACGATTCCACAGTGGCAGACGATGGGATTGAATGAGGCGGAGTCGCGTTGCGAATCTGCAGATGATATGCTCACCATTTTCCTTCTATAAGAGCTCTATACCCCACTTGAGGTATTCATCTTCTCTACATATAACTTAGTATAACTCTCTTACTTTTAATTACTTCAATGATTCGCCAAATTGACCTGAACTCTCTACTCCTAACGAAGAACCCTAAGTTAAGCCCCTTTTTATATCTGATTTCTATTTAACACGGATGAAATTCGTTGGGTCGGATCGGGTCAGGTCGGGTGGGCATGGGTATACTCATTTTTTATGGGTGGGCTTAACTTATGTGTGTAATGCTAGGATTCAGTACATATTTATTTTTTCCACGTCACTATTTCATTCAAAAACTTAACCCTGCAGATGAAAATTCAAATTTTTGTTAGCAAAGTAAAGTATAATGAGTTAACTGTTAGAAAAAAAGTTGAGCAACTCAATTATAAGTTGACCTAAAGTAGAGTGACCAAAATTTTTTTTATCCCTTCTTAGTTACAAAAAGCATCTACTTACCTAAAATAAAGTAAAATATTTTATGCATTATAATTCAGTAACTATTTTTCTGGTTCTTTCTTTCCTTTAAAACTGATAAACTTATGTTAGTTTTTTTTATGGGAGAAGGTAACAATTGATTAGAATGTTCTCGAATTAGTGACATATTTTCTTATTAAGTTCGTTCTAAAATTAATGATACATTTATGTTTTTAGACTTTTTAGTTGCATGAATTATTAACATGTTATTACTTATATACTAGGTAGATTGAGTACTAGCATGCCACCATTTACTATGTTTCTAGAAAATGTTAGGAATATGCTTGGGAAAGTATATTTTCCTTAAAATCTCCATTTTAGAAATGTATCTATAAGAGAATTTATATTTTCACATGTAAATTTAATAGTTCTATAAGTTCTTCCTCACATGAATAGTAAGTGGGATCTCATATAAATTTATGTTATACTTTTAATGCGGTTCCTCTGCTTAAAATTCAGAGTCGGCCTTGGGCTAGGGCTAGGAGTGAGCAAAAAACGGATAAAACCGAATTATCGAACCAGACCGAAATTTTTTAACCGAATTATTTCGGTTTTTCGGTTTTTTTTACAATTTCGGTTATATCCAAATTATTATTCAATATTCGGTTTCGGTTTTCAAAATACAGATTTTTTGGTTACCCGAATACCGAACCTTAATACTTAAAAAAAATTAATTTATAATATTATATCTATTAATATTCAAACTCAGTAGTCAGTTCTCTCGCTTCTCTACTTCTCCCATTTTGCCCTAGCCCTAGCCGTCCGCTCCCAGTCTAGACTCCAGGTCTCATCATCTCATCATCTAGACTCCCACTCTCCCAGATCTCATCATCTCAGTGCTTTCGCCTCTCGACTCTCGAGTCTCAATCTCCAGCTCTCTCTATATCTCTCTGTCTCAAACTCTCAATCTGCATTCTCCGGCCTCCGCCTCTCGGCAGTCAGCTCTCACTGTCTTGGTATGTTTGTACACAAACCCAAAATCTGGGTTTTTTAGGCTTAAAGTTTCTTGTACTTTTCTTTTTATTTTATGTTTTTGTCAGAATTGATGTTGGTCCATTTTCAGCTATATTGATTGAAAAAATAGATCTTTTTTCTATATTACCATTTTTCATTCTTTTGTAATTTAGTTCTGAAATAGTGAAATTTATGGGAAAAGTCCCCAAACCCAAAATATGGGGTTTTGGAATTAGATTAATTGAAGAAAGTTTCTTGTTTCTTTTACTTAATGTATATGTCAAAAATTGGTATTGGTCCATTTTCAGCTAAATTGATTGAAAAGATATTGGCACAATTACAAAATCTGGGTTTGAGTGCCAGATTTTTTGAAGAATCTCAAAATGCTAAGCAAGTAAGACTGATGTTACATAAGTACTTGAGTGAATTTATCCAACTATCACAGTCTCGCTGCATGTTTTCTAATAAGTGATAATATATGATAAGTGTCTCTTTTAAGAACTTGCATTGATTCCTTGATAGTTGGTAGCACTTAAATTGACTTTACTAGTTATTTTTTATTACAATGATCTTGCTATGCACGATCTTATGGGAATTCTATGTTATTTTATCTCTGAGGCATATAAATGAGTATTTAACTTATCATGGATTTGTCTATATTCACTTAGCATGCTTGATCTACTTGCATTCCAAATTCCTACCAGTTAATACATCTCAATGTATTAATCATTTTGATTGTCTATGTTGCATTGGCATGGACACTTTAAATATGATTAACATATTCAGTTTCTGACAGTGTTGGGTGTTGGCCTATATTTTGGTGGTGTTTTATTGGTGGTTATATTACAAGTTTGATTGTAATTTCAGATGCATGTCACATGTTGTTTGATTGTGCTTCACTTGTAATTGGATTGTTGGATCTTATTATATACTTCTTCCCTAATTCCCTTTTCCTGTTTGGGCATGTGATGTACAGGATCTTGTGTTGCATATTCTGTTGTTTTTCTATGTTTGTTGGTGTGGTACATTTCTTGACTTCTTGTTGCATGTTCTTTGTCATTGTTGGTTGTTGGATGTTGGCTCTTGAGTCTTGGCTGTTGCACAAGCACAACTACTGAGTAGCTGTTGTAAGACCCCGAATTTTATGAAATAAAAGTATTCATTTCTATTTAGTAAATAGTTAAATTGATAAAAAGTTAAAGTTAAGGGTGATATGTGATTTTTTTTTCAAAATAAGCAAGTGGCTATAAAATACTTATTATTGTCGGGGAATACTCGTTTGGTCGTGGAATATTGTTGTTGTCGGGGAATATTCGTACGACGGCGCAACCATTTGTGCGGCCCATAACAGAATAACTGTCGGATGAAGAAAATGATAAATTTGAGTTTTTATAAATAACGGCGTAATCGTTACCGTTAACACTGTTGGAATACCCAAGTGGGTAAAGTAAAGTAAAATGTCTGGCGTTGCACAAAGAAGAGTACCGGTATTATGCAGTATTTTTGAATTATTGATTCTTACGTAAAAGGCACTACTCAATAATTATTCTGATAATTATCGCTCAATATTTTATTTTATTGATTCAATAATTGATGCGTTGATATTTTATATTATTGTTGTTTCAATAATTGTCACTGCACTGTATTTCTCATTATCATATCAATAATTCATAATATTATTAGATAACATTATTGACAATGTCTAGAAAGTTCTGTCAAGGAGAGGTTTGGTCACCTAATTGCGCGTCAGTAAGGAGAAATCCTTATTGGAAAGCCCCCTCTTTCTTGGGAACTGCCTGGTTATCATAATTGTGATTCTGTAATATTATTTGTGAATAATTAATTATTGATTTATATGATAAGAAAATATTTATTTGATGCGGATAAAAATGATGGATTTATTTATGTGGTTATAAATGAAGGAATTAATGTTGAGGTGTTTTATCAGTATTTTGTCGGATTGGAGGTATTAAAAGATCAAATCGGTGTTCTTAAAGCTCTATTGCGTGAGTTATAATTTTAATCCGACCGTTGGATCGTTGTGATTTTTGGATATGTTATACATATATAATTTGAGTATATGTTCACAAATTTTGAACCGTTAAAAAATTAACGTATGATTTGTTATGAATTTTAAAAGGTGTTGAAAATCATCCGTTTGTGGATTTTGAATATTTTCTGTCTGGAATTTGGAAAAACTCAAAGCTACAAAGTTGTAGAGAAATCGATTTCGTGTGGAATGGACATAAAATTCGTATTTTTCTGATAAACGGGCTATTTTCTATGAATTACTGAAGTTTCCAAAAATAAAATAATTTTTATTAAATTATGGGTGGGACCCACTTTTTGGTTGGTGTTGAATGCACATGGGCTGCTATATTTTTTCAGAATTGAGGTGCTGATTTTGGTAAAGAAGCATGCGTAGGAAGAAAAGAAATAATAATAATATTTTATTATTTTAGTCTCCTTTGGCGTTCTAGCATTTTCCTATAAATAGGCGCTTAAGTTAGAATTGAAAATCACACCAGAAACATAAGTTTTCTTTTCTCTATATTATCGAGCGTATTTTTGTGAGTATTTAGATACTTTGAGAGTTGCTATTCGGTCTGGTAAGGTTCCTTGACTTTACATTACGGTCGAAATATTGCTCTTTTGAGGTAAAGGATTGTGAGGGTTATTATGTTTTTCGGGCCAGTAATTTTCTCGACCTTCAAAAATTTTGAAAAATTTGAAATGATAATTTGATGAGTTTTCTAGATTATGTCCAAAAATGACGATTTTTGGATGTATAAATTAAGAGTTATGAATTTTATGGGAAAAGACTATTTTAAAAGTAAACCCTTATAACTCCTTGTGGTTAACTCCAAAATTGGTGAAATTTTTATTGGGAGTACATGTATATAATAGAAAGATACTCTATAAATGTCAAAATTTTTGGACAAAAGTACAGTTTATGATAAATGTCTAAATATTCGGCTGTTTTGGCCATATGAAAAATAGTAAATGAATTTTAAAAATTCTGAGAAAAATATATGTTCAATATGGAACTATATTCTGCTAAATCCCAGAAAAGAAAATTTATTTGTATTGATTTGGTATTTTTCATGAAAATGGACTAGTTATGAATAAATGAATTAAATAGGTTATGTGAAGTAAGAAAATTGGAAAATAGAATTTGATGACTTGAGAATCCTATATGAGGTATATGCAGATTTTTGATGAGGATTTTGGTTATTGGTGATGAAATCTTATGAGTTTGACATTTTAGGATGATTAAATGCATTATTTAGTAAAGTGTAAGCAATTAAAATAAATTGTTTATATGTTTAAGAAATGTTATTCTTTCAATATCATTATATCAAAATATTGGTATGGATTTTATTGTGGAATTTCTACCTTTTTCATGTCGGGGTTACTATTCACGAGTTATTATTCACGGGTACTATTCATGATAAAATTGGTTTCTTTTTCTGACCAAATTATCGTTGATTTATGAATTTTACTCTTGAAATTAAATGCAGTTGTTGATCATATTGTTTTTATTATCATATATAACATTTTTATAACCCTAGTGATGGAATTTCTCTTTGACTTGAGTGTAAAGATGGGTAGATTATTGGTATGATCGTGACTATGGGTTCTCTTTAGCCAGTAGTGCAAAGATGAATTGTTGACTGGTATGATCATGACCATTGAATTTATAATTGAATATCTTTAGCTTAAGTGCAAAGGTGAATTGATCAACATGGTTATAATTATTGTTTATATAAATTCTGAAATGATTATATATTTCTTTGAGATATTATTATCTTTGGCCTGTAGTGCAAATATGATCTGTTGTTGAATATCTTTGGCCTGTAGTGCAAAGATGATCTGTTGTTGAATATCTTTGGCCTGTAGTGCAAAGATGATCTGTGGTTGAATATCTTTGGCCAGTTGTGCAAATATGAACTGTTGACGAATATCTTTGGCTCATAGTGCAAAGATGAATTTATTAGTATGATTATGAACATGAATTGTGATTTGGTATAACCATGATCTTCGATGTTTAAGGTAAAGATAGGTGATGAAAATTATCTTCGTCCTGGATGAGAAGATGAATTTAGAACCACAATTATGATTATGAGTTATTCATATGATTGTGGACCAAAACTGTTGATTGATGTTACAGGGATAAAACATTGTTGGTTGATTTTTAACATGGAGAAGATAATAGACTTTATGGTTTATTTGACTCTTCTAATGGATTGCTCGTTCTGCTGCAACTATGGTTGAAAAGTTTTATCATCTACCATATGTTCTAAATCTCTGATTTATTACTGATGAAGGCTATTGATAATTTAATTATCTTTAGTCATGATATTTCTTACTGGGCTAGTTGAGCTCACCCTTTTGCTTCATAATTCCTTTCAGGTAATAAGAGTATAGCTGGGTCGAGCGGGGGTAACAGGAGAATAGAACGGTGGTCTCTAGCGGTGGAAGTTCTCCCTAAACAGTATAGAAAAGTGTGTTGTATTTTATACATCATTTAGTAGTTATATTTGGTGAATCAAATAGGGTGAGGCGAACCCAATGTTGGAAGGGTGTTTTGCCACTATCATACAAGATGTCTAATGACATACAACCTCGTGTTATCATAAGACAGGGTTGTGCACATCCACTTGCTGAGTATATCTACGAGCACTACCTATATGATCTTGGAGTTTATTTGAAATATAATTTTCAACTGGAGATAGTGAAGATAGTTATATGTCAAGAGAAGACTCACCATTGAAAAGAACATGATAGTAATCTTATCATTTTTCTTTGGGGTCTATTGGGTTAACCAAGGATAATTCTGTGGATATATGATATCTATCATAACCTAGACGTGTGGCTTCCCATGTACAAAGGTTTCCTTGAGCACTTCCCAAAGATTTTAATTTTTGACTGTACCTTTATGTAATATATCAATGTGAGGTGTTGTCCATAGTTGGGACATGAGTCACAGTTGGTATTAAAACTCACAGTATATGTGTTGTTGTATTTTACATGACAATTATAGTAATAAAGTTGTAGTTATTTTCTGTACCATGTATTTGGCGACTCAGAATAGGTTGGATGGATTGGACCTATTTTGGGGGCGTCACAGCTGTTGCCTGCTAGTAGAATAAATTCTTGTAGATGTAGGGTGCTAGACTGCTTGACTGCTAGCTGCTTTGTTCAAGTCATAAACTTTGTTAAGGTTGTAAGGACAGTTACTTTGTTGGCTTGTTTTAATTTATTTTGCTGCTGGATAGTTACTTTGTTTGACAGTTAAGTTAACAGTTAATTTGTTGGACAATTATGACTTGTGAGTTAACAGTTAATTTATCTTGGATGTTGGTTCAGTTTTTACTTGAATACCCAAAATTACAATTCGGTAATTCGGTATTCGGTAATTCGGTTATTTTCAAATTTCGGTTAATAGTTGGGATAGTAAAAATATCATTAATTCGGTTTTGATTTATACCAAGAATAGCTTCTTGATTCGGTTATAATAGAATGCTCACCTTGCCAGGCTACTAGGACTTCTGACCCAGGGCCCACACGGTGAGGGGGTCCAAACTTTTTTATAAGCTTATGTATATACAGTCCATTTCAAGGGCATACCACTTTATTTTACATATCATGCTCACCACCTTTGATTTTAATCGAACGCCAGATTTGATTTAACCCAAGGCGAGGCGATGGTTCGGTCCGTCGCTATAGAACAAATAAACGGTTTATATGTTATGGCGACGGTTTGATGCATCGCTAAAAGTTAAGATGACGGTTCTCTGATATACGCGATGGACCAAACCATCGCCCGATCCGTCGCTAAAGGTGGTGAACAAGGTATGTAAGATCAAGGGGTATGCCCTTGATGATCCTTTCCCTATGTATATATGTGTATAAAAAAAATAAAAATAAAACAAAAGAAGTTGCCGCATGTACCTGTTAATGAAAAGAGAAGTCAATCAATCCAATCAGTCTTTATATACTCAATCTCAAGAAGAAACGTACTGAGTAAGGAAGTTCCATATTAATTATAAAATATAATATAAAAAATCAATAAATATGGGGAATCAAAACATACTCTTAGCCATAAAAAGAAAGAAAAACCCTTCGACCCTCTCAGTTCATAACGCAACACAAACATTTTTTTTTCCGGTGATTCTCCTCTCCTCTAACAGAGTTGAAAAATAAATCATCCACTAGCTAGACCAGTGCCTTTTTTTGAATGTATTTTTTTTTAAAGATAAATATAGAATCTAGATGTATAAATTTTGTAAATTGTAATACATATCTTTGTTAACTTTTTCTTATTTATTATTTGATTTTATAGAAAACTTGGCTGAGATTCTTGTTCTTTATAATTGGAAGTTTCAAGTGGAAGAAAATATGCTCAAAATCCAGGTTTTATTGTTATTTGTTAATTAGTTTTATTATTTTTTTATTGTTTTGTGTTTATTATAAAAATTAAAAAATGTTTCTTAAGAAACAACTTTTCGTAAATCTCAAGAGACAAAGAAAGAAAAAAGAAAAAGAAATTGCTCTAAGTTGAAGAGGATATTTGAATAAATATTTTGTTAATGCAATGTTTACAGTTCGAGGTACTCTTTTTCCTTCATTTGGGGTTTTATCCTATTGGGTTTTTCCCAAACAAGGTTTTAATGAGGCCCCAAAGTGTTCTTCCTTATCTTTTTGTAAATTCTTAAAATTTTAATAAAATTAATTAGTTGATAATTTATTTATTTTTTTGTTTAACTTGTATAGAGGGGTGATAAACACGTAATTCATACATTTTACTATCCCTAATTTTGTCTTTTTAATTATATTAGTTTATTAAATTAATATGTTTTATTTTATTTTGTAGGATTTAATATTTGTTGCAATAAAGTCAAAATCTTGGTGATCAAGGGATATTTAATACTTTTATTCATATAAGAAATATCCAAGAAGAATCCTACAAGGAGTAGGAAAGAGGTTGAACAATCTTGGTGTGCAAGTCAAACAAGAGAAGGGAAAGTATATCTAGAAGATCTTTTTGAGAAGTTGATTGGAAATAAAACTGTCCAAGTCCAATGAATGTAAATTAGGGTTCAAAGTTATTTTTCCTATAAATAGGCCTCTTATTTTAGAGAGAAAGAGACCCCTTGTTATTTTATTTTTCTTAGTTTTTCATTAGTGTAGAAGGGAGTAAGATATTTAGTGTTTGTCTTTTCTCTTATTCCAATTACGTGTGGTACTACTGTCAGGGAGTATTTGTATCTTTCTTTTATTTATATAATAGAAATTCTCTTTTTAATTATTGTTCTTATTTCATGCGAATTGTAGTACTAATATTATTTGTTTTTGTTTTTAATTCCATGGCTAGCTAAATTTCTAATACCTAGGATTATGATGAAATTAAGTATTTCATAATAATATTTTCTTTCCGTTCCAAAATTAATGCCTAATTATTTTCGCCTTCATATTTTCCTCCGCATAAATTGCATATGCTTTCTATATTGATTGCGAAGTTTTGATAAGTTATAGTTAATCTGTGAATTTTTTATAACTTATGCTTGCCCATATTAATTATATGAATCATTATTTTTAAAGGGAAGAGAGAATAATTTAGGAAATAAGAAATTATTTATTATGTTAATATTTGGTGGATTCTGATTCCTAGGTATCTTTTCTCATTAATAGTTTTCGTTATTAATTAGTAGTTTGAATAATTTAGTTAATAAATTTTCTCTACCATATTTATTTCTAATTCGCCTAAAATAGATATTAAGGAAATATTAAAATTAATCTAGTCTCTGTGGGTTCGACCTGTACTTGTCTGTTCTTCAATTAGACTCCGTGCACTTGCAGTTACATATTTTTATCACATCAAGGGGCACACTTGAGAAAATTTACCCTGAGCCTTAAAAAACTCAAGACTAACTCTGTTAAAATTAATCAGGTATTATCACCATGATACACATCCTTGCATGTCCCAACTCCCAGCTCTGTTAAAATTAATCAGGTATTATCACCATGATACACATCCTTGCATGTCCATGAATTAGTTCTTGTTTATTCTTCCCATTCCATGTTGGTTGTGTGTTCTTCCTTATGCTTGCTTCAAGTGGGAGTCGAACTTAAGAACTCCGAGTTTACGGTTGGACCTAAACAATCGGCAGGGTTGAATTAATTATCTTCATTTTTTTGTTCAGTTATTTGCTTACAATGTAGGTGTAGTTTTAACATGTTTGGTTGTTGTACTAATATTTGAGTATTTTTGACATGAAAATGATTGCCATAAATACATGACTAACATGCTACCTAATGGTTACTAAAATAACCGAGATCAAATTTTGAGTCCGAATCGAATCAAATCCATCCAAATAAAATCTCAAACCATTGACCCAATAGTATCTTCTTGGGTCATCGTAGCCCACCACAGGCTCACCCAAAAACTCATGACTTGAATTTACTATTGGTAGTAACTTATTTCCTTATATGCAGACAAATTTTCTCCTATCTTTCGACGTGGGACTGGGGTGTTATAGTTACAGTACCAAAAATACTTGCCAAGGGCTCAGTTGTAGATGCAGTTCGGAAAAAGGTCAATCATACAAGGTATAAACAAGATTCGTCTGCGATATGCTAGAAATACTTTTGCTGGAAAAATTGGTATTCATGGAATTGGTGGTATTGGCAAGATGAGTGAAGTAATTAAAAACATTGATCGATTATCCCGAAATAAAGAGCACATTCGATGTTTGTGACTATTTCTCGACATTGGAGCAGAAGACATTTCCAAGCTGAGATTGCAGGACAACTATCACTTAGTCTGGGAAAGTATGGCGATGAACAAATCATGAGATAAGTTGCAGGTAGTTTTAAGTAGGAGAAAGTTTCTACTGATATTGGATGATGTTTGGAAGTGTATGCAAGTGGTATTCCCCATAAGAATCAAAAATCGTAGTAAGAAATAACAAGGTGTCGAAGTACAGAAATAATGTGAGACCCCAGATTTTATGAATAAAGATTTAATTTTCTCGAAATATTTTTTTAATATTATGGTGTGGATTTGAGATAATGTTATAGTTGTGGGTAGTATTTATAAATTTTGCAAAGTACGCAAGTTGTTATATAATATTCGATTGGTCGGGGAATATTCGTTTTAACAGGGAATCTTCATACAATGACACAATCATTGGTGGACCCCATAACGGAATTATTGTCGGATTGAAAAAATGACAAAAATACTTTATAAAAATAACGGCGGAAGTTTTACCGTTAACTGTTGAAACACCCGGTGTTAAAGAAATGCGAGAATCTGGCGTGGTTGTATAGTAGCACACGGTATTAATTATTGATGCTTACGTGATAAGTCACTCAGTTTTGTTGGTATTATTAATGTAATAATACAAGAAAATCTTTTATATAAAACAGAATACTTTTATAAAGTTATTCTATAAATAGAATATATTATATTCTATTATGCATAGTGTTGCATAGTGTCTGCATAGTGTTTTGCATAGTAAAATCTTTTTATATAAAACAAAATACTTTTATAAAGTTATCTATTTTATTAGACAATAATTAGAATATATTATATTTTATTATGCATAAGGTACTGCATAGTGTTTGCGTAGTAAAATCTTTTATAAAGTTATTCATTTTATTAGATTATAAATAGAATATATTATATTTTATTTAAAAGATTTTGCTTTAAATATGGACCGTCAGATTAAAAGTAAATCAATCTGGACCGTTCATGAGTTAATTCTTATGCGATCCATTTTTCTATAAATAGAAGCTTATTCTTCATTATTTTCTTTACGAATTCTTTGAAACTCTCTGAGAGATAAACTATAGAGAAAGAAGAAAGTATTACGCTACTTCACTACTTATATATCCAAGATTTCTTCTTAAGGTAGGGAATATTATTTGTTGTACTCGTAAGGGGTGTTATTCTTTTATATTCATGAAGAGAACTTATGTTATTACATTCTTTATAATTACATTGGAATAACTTTGTATCGTGGGCTACCCTATACTTGGTGACATTCTTCTATTATTCCGTCTTTATTATTACATTTGGAATATCCTCATCAGACGTTTTACGCCTTGGGACTGGTTCCGTCTCTTTATTATTATTCTGTTGGAATATTCATGTCTGTATGCTTTTTTACCGGGACGATTTTCGTTCTTATTAGTATTCTTGGAATAACTTTGCATCTACGTCAATACCGCATGCATGGTGATTTCATTGTTAATCCATTCTTTATTATTACATTGGAACATCCCATCGGTCTTGAATTTACTTTGACACGTTCCGTTATTTAGTATTCTGTTGGAATAACTTTTATCATCATGAAGCACCGCATGCATGATGATTTCTTTTGTTATTCTATTCTTTATTATACTCGGTTGGTTAAAGTTTTGACTTCTATACTCCATGAAATTAGTGGAATATTCTTGATATTCGCGGCTTCATCCAAAGATCTTTTTATGGAAATATTCTTACGAGCATTCTTGAATTTTACTCTACAAAGAAGTATCTGTTGACAATTTGGACGTTATTGGTTCATGGATAAATTAATTCTTGAACTTGTTTTATTGAATTATTATGTCGTTGTCATCATCCTCATGTTTATATTATGTTGAAAGTCATACGTGCATTGTGGTGCATAGATGGACTTGGTATGATTATGACCGAGGATTATTCGGTATAATCATGGCCGTAATGTTATAAATGATGTAGTAAAAAGTCAACTTTGGTAGTAGTGCATAGATGGACTTGGTGTGATTATGACCGAGGATTATTCGGTATAATCATAAGCGTAATATGAGGAATGATGTGGTAAAAATCCTCATTAGTAGTAGTGTATTGATGGGCGAGTTTTGGTATGATTATGGCTATGGATTCTCTTGACCAAGGGTGCAAAGATGAATTGTTTTATGGCATGATCGGGGATAGTTGATGAAAACACGATTATCTTTGACCGTAGTGCATGGATAATTCGTGGTCGTGATACTAAATAATATCCTTGGCTGTCAGTGCGGTGATGATTTAATGATGTGGATTATTTATTAAAGTCGAGTCTCACGATAAAAGTGATGAAAAACCTTTTAAATCATAGAAGATAGTAGATTTTTTATTCTACTTGACTCTTCTAATGGATTGCTTGTTCATTGCAGATTAAACTTGATAGTTATTATATTTTATCGGTTTAACTTTGTTGAAAGGCTAACGATAAATTATTCTATATTATCTTAGTCATAATATTTCTTCTTGGGCTAATTGAGCTCCCTTTCTTTCGCTTATTATTCTTTGTGAAATGAGAGCGTAAATTTGGGACTAGTCGGGAACGAGTGATGGTCCTAGATGGTGCATTAGTAGTCCTCACTATTCTGTGAAATAGTGTGATAATAATTGTAATGAGAACTCCTTTTGAGTTTTTATACTCTCTAGTAGACAATATTTGTATTCAAACTCACAGTTTATGTTTTGTCGTATTGTACACAACACTTGTATTATTAAGTTGTATTTGAATTCTGTACCATGTATCTGGCGACTCAAGATGGGTGATGTATACCTAATTTTGGGGGCGTCATAAATAACATTATAAACACCTGATGTAGTACTGAGGATGCTCAACCGTGCCACTAGTTTTTATTTGGATCACCACTTAACCAGTAACAACATGTTTGTTTGGGATATATAATATCAAGGGCCTGAAATTTTGTATAGTGACTGAATGCCCCTGTTATTCCAAAAGTAATTATATACTAATTATATATAAATAGAAGTAGAAGAGAAACAATTTTATAATAATGCCTTACTAGATGAAATTGATAAACTTTTAAAACCAAGTCAACTGTTGGACAGTCTCTCCTTAAAGCATATTTCGTCCCCGCTATTGGTGCTTACAGATGGAACATTGAACGTCTACTTCCCAGGATAAAATGGTCTTCAACTCTCACAAGAAGCACTTTGTAAGGTGATTAAGTTGGTTAGCTAATGTCATCTATGTCTTTTGTTATTTTTATGAGTGGGCAAGTCAGTCTTTTTCTTTCCATTATATTTCTTCAGCATGTTTCTCTGTTAGTAGGTTATTAGGAATCACATGGCTGAGCGAGTATCCAATCTAGCCTCACGTGAAGGAGTATATATAATGTGTTTATTGCAGCAAGAGGATAAGGAATGAAATATGAAAATTTTCCTTTCTAAACTCTCTGTTTCCGTCTGATCCTTCCTCCATTTTTACTCCCTCCTTCTGATTCTATCTAACTCTTTCCTTATTTCTTGTGAATTGTTGCTGTTGCTTGCTTGAGTAACAACTGAACTTATCAGCTTGTTACAAATTGGTATCAGAGCCAAGCTTCAATTCGACCATGGCTAATAACACTCAGAGAATTTCCAACTTGGAAGGCTATATTGGTGAACAGTCCAACTCCATTCAGCAGCTTTAGACCCGGTTGGATGACTTTATCAGTAGTTTGAAGTGGGATTTTGAGGAGAGGTTAAATCAAAAGATGGAGCAGATGATGAGGGGTTTTGAAGCTATGCTCTCATTAAGGTTGCCTCCTCCAAACAACACAGGTAATCCGGACTCTCATGCTGGTTCAGTTCTAGGGACTTTTTAAAATCTAAACCAGGATGACAAGGGTACCCCTAACATATTCAAATCAATCAAGTTTGAATTTCCCAGATTTGATGGTAGTAACCCTAGGCCTTGGATTCGAAAGTGCAATAAATTGTTCTCACATCACTCAGTGGCTGATAACCATAAACTCTACCTAATTCTTATGAATCTGGAAGGTGAAATTTGAGGAATGGTATTCAGGGTTTATGCAAGGAGGTCCAGAGTTAACTTGGGATGGATTTGTGGATGAAATTATGGCTAGGTTTAGTCCAGAAAATCGGATGAACCCTATAGGGGAACTAAAGAATTTGCAGCAACTTGGGACAATGGATGAGTACAGGAAGAGATTTGAGGAACTTAAGGGGTGGTCTTTGATCAGGAATCCTTCCTTGAATGAAGCCTTCTTTATGGATTGTTTCTTGGGAGGGTTGAAGGAGGAAATAAGGTTGGGTATTCAAGAGCTGAAATTACAAACCCTTAAAGAGCTTATTAGAATGGCTAGGGTCGAAGAAGCAGGCTAGAAGCATGTGTTAAAAGGAGCAGGATGGGGTTTAAAATAGGGGGCCTTGGTAGTCAGCTGAGAACCAGTCCAATGCTTGGAAACAAACCAGCAGGAGTGATTTCATCAGGAGTTAGTAACACTGTTATACTTAATATAGAGTTTGGGAAGGATTTTCCTATTAGAGGATTAACCAAGGAGCAACTAGCAGAAAAGAGGAGGAAGAAATTGTGTTATTCGTGTGATGAGCCCTATACTATAGGATATCAATGCAAGAAACCTTACCTATTTTTAATGTTACCTTCTCAAGAAGGCTATGACAATGAAGAAGAAGTGGGGGACTGCTGTGAAGAGGAAAAACCTCCAGATGAAAATGAATGTAAAGTACATGAGGCTCATATTACCCTACATGCTTTGTCAGGACACAGGGTTAATAATACTATCAGAATTTTGGGAATGGGAAATGAAAAAAAAGCTAAGGATATTGATTGACAGTGGAAGTACAAACAACTTCCTAGATCCTCAAGCTGCCAAAAGGATTAGAGCTTCCACTCAAAATACTAAACCTATGACAATCTATGTAGCTGATGGATTCAAGGTAAAAAGTTTGCAGGAATGTACATAGTTGTCTTGGTCAGTTCAAGGGGAGTCTTTTGTTAATGACTTTAGAGTCCTGCCCTTGGGGGGAATAGATGATGTTCTGGGTGTGCAATGGCTAAGGCACTTCAACCCAGTTACTTTTGACTTTGATCAATTCCAGTTATCATTTGTGAAGGACAATAAGATAATAATACTCAAGGGTGAATCAGATGCGGTTACTCCTACTGTTAAACTCATATCTCCTGGGGAGTTTTAGTAGGCCTTGAATGCAGCAACACATGGGTATTTTGGTTACCCCTTTGGGATGAATTCTAATGCCCCTGACAACACAGAACAACCCATTGGAAACTTGGAGGCTGACGTAATTAATGAAAGAATTAAGGGCTGCTATCAGTTGGAAAAAGTGCTGCAAAATTTTTCTAAGGTGTTTAAGGAACCATAAGGGCTGCCACCAGATAGAGCACACAATCACCACATCAATTTAAAAGAAGGAAGTCAACCAGTTAACTTGAGGCCATATAGATACCCCTATATGGAAAAAGAGGAGATTGAGAAGATTGTAAATGAAATGATGACTTCAGGGATAATTCAGCCAAGCACAAGCCCCTATGCTTTTCCACTTCTACTGGTAAAGAAACAAGATGGAACCTGGAGGATGTGTGTAGATTATAGATCCTTGAATAAGATGGAAATTAAGGATAAGTTCCCCATTCTGGCTATTGATGAGCTCCTGGATGAACTACATGGTTCTAGATGGTACTCCAAGTTAGACCTCAGATCAGATTATCACCAAATCAAGGTACACCCAACAGATAACCCTAAAACTTCCTTTAGGACACATAGTAGACATTTTGAGTTTTTAGTTATGCCATTTGGGCTCACTAATGCTCCAGCCACCTTTCAATCCTTAATGAACCATATCTTTAAGCCTTATTTAATGAAGTTTATCCTAGTCTTCTTTGATGATATATTAGTATATAGTCCCAGTTATGAGGAACACCTTAAACATCTGCAATTAACCCTACAGTTGCTCAAAGATAACACTTTATATATATGCTAAAAAGAGTAAGTGCCTCTTTGGTATAGAACAAGTTCAGTATATGGGACACATCATTACCCCAAATGGAGTATCCACTGACCTGGAGAAAATTTGTTGCATGAAAGAATGGCCAATTCCTCAGAACATTAGAAATCTAAGAGGATTTACGGGCCTTCTTAGCTATTCTGGAAGGTTCATCAGAAACTATGGCCTTATTAGTAAACCTTTGGTGATTTATTGATGAAGAATAATTTCAATGGAATGATAGTGCTACTACTTGCTTTCTTCTCTTTGAAAAAGGCTATGATGAGAGCACAGAGTCTATTTATGCTTAATTTTACTCTACCCTTCACTTTAGAAAGCGATGCTTCCTATTTTGGCTTGGGAGGCGGTTTGATGCAACAAGGAAGCCTATAGGTTATCTAAGCAAGGCCATATCTTATAAACACTTAAATTTGGTCCACTTATGAGAAGGAATTAATGGTTGTGGTCTATCTTTGTTAATAAATGGAAGCCTTACTTGCTTGGGAATAAGGTGTTAATTAAGAGGTGATCATCATAGTCTTAAGTACACCTTGATCAAAGAATCACTACCACTAACCAACAAAAGTGGATCACCAAATTGATGGGTTTGGATTATGAGATCATGTACAAAAAGCGAAAAGAAAATGGCGGCGTGAATTGCTATCTGAACAAATACCGGACCATTATTACGAGCAGTCGCTTAGCCCTATCTGCTTGTATTCCTTACTGGATAATGGAAATTGTACAATCCTGGGAGTCTGATTAAAGGCTTAAGGATTTAATATTGCAGCTCCAATTAGACCCTCAGTCACTGCCTGGTTATTCTTTTCAGAATGGAAGATTGAAGTTCCAAGGAAGGCTAGTAGTTGGCCCAAATGATGCATTAAAGGCTAAACTCCTATCTGAATTCCATGAATCTCCTATTGGAGGTCACTCGGGTATCATAGGTACATATGAAAGGATAAATAAATACTTTTTCTGGTCCAATATGAGGAGTGATGTTACTCAGTTTGTTAAAAACTGTGATGTGTGCCAACAAAACAAGCATGAAATTGTGGCCCTTCCAGGACTATTACAGCCCTTTCTTATTCCAGATAAGCCATGGGAGGATATATCCATGGATTTTATTGAAGGATTACCAAAGTCTAGAGGGCAGACAGTCATATGGGTGGTAGTTGATAGGCTAACCAAGTATGGTCATTTCATTCCTCTTCATCATCCTTTTTCTGCTGCAGATTTGACTCAGTTATACATTGAACAAATTTATAAACTACCTTTTTTTCCCTCCTCTATTGTGACTGATAGGGATAAAATCTTCATCAGTCTGTTTTGGCAATCATTGTTCAAACTGGTGGGGACAAAACTTCACTTAAGCACTTCATACCACCCCCAAAATGATGGCTAGACAGAAAGGCTCAACCAAGTGCTTGAATGTTATCTCAGATGCATGACTGCAAATAAACCTAATAACTGGACCATTTGGTTGCCTCTAGCAGAATTCTGGTATAATTCTCATTACCACAGTGGGCTTAAGGTGTCTCCTTTTGAAGCCCTATATGCTTATAAGCCTCTTCATCTCAACTTCCATCAATATGGCCAAATTAAGGACCCTACTACCAAGTCATTTTGCAAGGACAGAACTCAACAATTGCAGTTATTAAAGCAGAACTTGACAGCAGCTCAGTTTAGGATGAAAAGTTATGCTGATAAAGCAAGGAGTGATAAGACCTTCTTGGTGGGAGATTGGGTATACATGAGGATTAAACCGTACAAACAATCTACTATTACTCAAACTAAATTTAGAAAGCTTCTTCCCAAATATTTTGGCCCCTATCAGGTTATAGAAAAAGTGGGAAAAGTAGCCTATCGACTCAGTTTACCAACTCAAGCTAAGGTCCATTCTGTGTTCCATGTGTCTCTTTTGAAGAAGATGATTGGTTCCAAGCACACTAGTTCTGCAATCCTACCTCATTTAGATGAACATGGCCAATTCTTGGTGGAGCCTATGGCTATTGTAAACAGGAAGATGATTAAGAAAAACAATGCAGCTTCAGTTGAGGTATTGGTGCAGTGGTCCAACACTTTACCTGATGAAGCAACTTGGGAGGACTGGGATGAGTTCCATAAGAAATTCCCTCATTTCCAACCTTGAGGACAAGGTTGTTTTCATGGGGGGAGGGGTAGATTGTAAGGTGATTAATTTGGTTAGCTAAGGTCGTCTATGTCTTTTGTTATTTTTATGAGTGTGCAAGTTAGTCTTTTTCTTTCCATTGCATTTCTTCAGCATGTTGCTCTGTTAGTAGGTTGTTAGGAATCACATGGCTGAGCGGGTATCCAATCTAGGCTCACGTGAAGGAGTATATGTAATGTGCTCATTCGGCGGGGAGGATAAGGAATGAAATATGAAATTGTTCCTTTCTAAACTCTACATTTACAATCGATCCTTCCTCCATTTCTACTCCTCCTTACGATTCTATCTAACTCTTTCCTTATTTCTTGTGAATTGTTGTTGTTGCTTGCTTAAGTAACAATTGAACTTATCAGCTTGTTACACACTTTAATGGAAGAGTTCCACGAACCAACAAAATTTTGAATACTCTCTATGACTTTTAATGAATGAAGAATAAAATTAATTTTAAGAACTTGAGAAGGATTGAAGTTAAAGTGAAGTTTTGGGTAGATTTAGAACTTATTTATAGGTTTCCAAATACCCCTTTGAAGATATACATCCATTTGAAAGGTTACATTCCTTTGAAAAGATACATCTTTTTGAAAGGTTGCATCCCTTTGAAAGGTTACGTCCATTTGAAAAGATACATCCTTTTGAGAGGAATTTGAAAAGATATGAACCAAATGTTACACCAAGTGGTTTTATTTTAGATAAAATTCTCATTCATTAATATATATATATATATATATATATATATATATATATCTGATCGGATCTTAGTTTCACCCTTTATCAACTCACGAGCTAATCCTCCTCTTTACTGACGGACGTGACGGTTCGATTCGGTACAACTGTAGTAAATACATACTTTTAATGACGCTATATGTTGTCCGTCATTAAAAAAGTATGAGCAACGATTTATGTAGATAAGAATCATCGTCGAGTCCGTCGCTAAAAAGGTTGAGCTGAGTGTGAGAGTTGGATAAAGTGAATTTAAGATCTCGACTCTCTCTCTCTATATATATATATATATATATACGGAGAGGTAAAAGCGAACCTTAAAAAGCGAACCAAAGGCAGAACAGTCGTCTTTGGTGTCTATGGCAAGCAGTTCGGCCTGGTCGCTAAAGACTACATGGCTATGGCGGCGGATCGATCGACCGTCGCCATGAACCACCAAAGACGATGGTTAAATCTTTGATTATTCTTTAAGTTTGACTTTAGAGGCAGACAGATATATATATATATATATATATATATATATATATATATATATATATATATATATATATATATATATATATCCAACAGCCCCTATATGTATGTAATTGTAGATGAAAATAAAGTGTGCTGCCATTCATGGAACGCCTAAGCATTCATTCTCCGAGGAACTTGAGAAGCATTTGGCAGACCACGATGCCTAGTGGAAGTTTCCAAGAGCTGAAAATTTTGTCTGTTCATACATGTCCTAAATTGACTTATATTTTCACACCACCTATTCTTCAGCATCAAACTTAAACGAGCTGGTAGTTGAAGATTGCGCAGCCCTGACTGAGACGATAATGCACCGTGATGAGTTGTAGAGGTTAGAATTCATTGCAATTGAAAAGTTTTTTGTTTGCTAGGCAATGCATTGACATGAGTTGTTACAGGAAACTGTTTTGTTTACTAGGCTTACTTTTTACCCACCTTAAAAATTCTTTCTTCAGTGTGAAATTCTGTTGAGACTTGATGCCTTTATTATAGCTAACTGAAGTGCAAGAGTATTATCAGAAGAAGCTCTTCTACGCGGACATGATAATTGGACACGAGTACTTTACAATTTCACCTATTTGTATTTTTACCTTCATTTAAAACACTCATGTCTAATTATCATGTCCGCATAGAGTTTTTCTAGCAGAAGAAGCTTGTCCCTTACTTTGGGAGGCTTAGAGCTAATTTTGCCTTAATTAGTCCTTAAGATTATTAAATTAACTACTCCTATTGGCTTTGTTCAATGACTATTATGCTTTTTTATTATCACATTCACTTCATAACAAATACTGAATTTAAAGCAAATTAAGGATAAGAAAACAACATTCCATACCCAATTTTCAGTTCACCATCACTTCTATACCCTTATGAATGAACTAGAAAATTGTTGGGCATTTCAGATTTCTCCGGAAAAATATAAAAATAAATTTATAACAAAACTTGTTACTCTGGTAAAAATAAAAAATGTCCTGACCAACTATTATCCATGTTTTCTTGGCTTCCTTTCAAAAAAGTATTATCTTATATATCCTGTAATTCAAGGATAACTGAGGGTAAAGGGAGAAAATTATATAACCAATACAAACATATCCCTTTCAAGCAAACAAAGGTAAAAAAAGTAATAACAGCATGAAAGCAAACATCATATTAAAAAGGGAGTTGTTATTTTCAGAAGGAAAATATGATATTTTCACAGGACTTGCTCATATGAGTGTGAGTCACGTCTACTTTGTCGTTGTGGAAATATCAATTCCCTATTAAAAATTATATACAAAATTATCCCATGACTTTATTCTGTAAGTTCTTGCCCTGCACAAAATACTCAAATTTTTTCCAAGCCCCTAAAAGGACTCCAGTTATCAGCACGAGGGACCAGATGCTCGCTTATTGATGGAAAAGAAAAGAGAGGTCATAATGTACTCTCAGTAGGTTTAATTCCTCTGATATTACTGGGGTGCTATTCCTAAATAAAATGACAACGATCTTGGAGATGTTGTCTGACTTTATTATCCTGGATGACTACTTGTCCCCACCAATCTTCCTTGCATGTAATAGATCTCAGTTGTGTAGCATTAGTAGTACTCAGTGACAGATACTGTAACACCTGGCATTCCTTGATCTCTAACTGTTTCAAAGATGCCCATTTCAATGAGTCATCCTTACATATGCTAGTTAGGATTGGTAGCTCAATAAGTTTCAAGATCTTCAACTTTGGAAAGGCTTCTGGTGGGTTGTCAACTTGAGTTATTTCACTAGATTGGGGGTCTTCTTCAATTACCTCAACAAGCTGTGAACACTTCTTTAGTGTCAAATCCTGCAAATTGGGGAGTTGTTGGGTCATCCTCCATGAGAAAATCTTGCTTATGTTTGAGCAGCCATTCAGCTCTAGAGTTGTTAATTTTGCTAGGATTCCTAACATGGATGCCTCCCATATACAAGTTAACTTCTCGAGTCTGGAGATACGCAGTTCCCTCAAGAATGGAAGTACATTAGGTACTCCTGTCATGTTGTGACCAAGGACTGTTTCCATTTCAATGCATTCTTCGATGCTACAAACTTCCAAGCACTCCGATCCATCCATTCCAAAGTCGGATAAGCTCCGGACACTTTGGTGACCAATTAAGTGAAAAGAACAAGCCTCTTTAATCGCCTCCTTAATTGCATCTGCAGGGGAATCCCTACCAGCGGAAAATCTTAAATGCCGTTCAGCTGTGCAGTTAGAAATGTCTAATGTTACAGGATTGTGTGGCACAAAGCCAACTTGAATATTGAACGACCTAAACATGGTCACTGGTATGTTTCTCCTTGATTGTTTGCTGCTGTTAAAAGTTTGAAAACATGTTTCATGTGGAAAGCAGAAACAGAGAGAATTCAGTATGCACAAGGTGGCAACCTCACTCGCAATGTTATTTACAATTCTGTTCCAGCCTGGATCATCCTGAGTCACTTCAACTGCCAATTCCTCGAGCAAAGATAGCCTTCCGATAAGATTAGAGGGAATCATCTCCGTAGGATGGGTGCCAACATGGTTTTGATTCGGAAGAGGTCTTGTAAATGAAACTCTTAAACACCTAAGATTAGACAATACTCCAATCTCGACGGGCAAACTGAGAATCCCTGTGCGACGGATATCAAGGACTTGAAGATCCTTGAGTTCTTTAACTTCAGCTGGAAGACTAACTAGATGTAGGCAATCGTTGAGATATAGTGCTTTGAGGCTGATCAAGTTGGAGATAGAAGGCGGGAGTGACTCTATTTCAATACGCTTCAAGTCCAAAACTTTAAGTCCACACATGAAGTCAAAGAATGAATTGGGGATCATTAGCAACCTCGAGTAGTCTTGAAGAAGAAATGTTGAGGCAGTTTGACATTCGGGACTTTGAGGTACGTTTTGTAGGTCACTAACCATAATCATTTTGGCTTGTCCCCATTTTACCTCCGAAGAATTATCTTCTTTCCCTTCGTTTGGTAGCACGAGTAACTCATTCTCTTGATACTTGTCTCGTGCAAACTTCCTATATATGGTGGGCACCTTAACACAATTCACAGTCTCACACCTCACAAACATGCCACAACCCTTTAGTCTTTTCAGTACATCATGTCCTTCCTCTCGTGCCTCCTTCAACGTTGAGACACGAGGAAAAAACATATGGGCTTGCCAGCACTCTATCAGATAATCTTGAAAAATCTGATAGCCCTCTGGGTAAAATGCTCCGTATTTTAAACAGTTCCTCGAGACTTGGTTTAATTTATCATAAGCAAGGTCAAAAGCCTTCAATAATCCATCCATTCCTTCCAGCTTACATCCTGTTGGCTGTCTCAGCCTTCTCAATTTAGTGCGCCATATATCTTCACTACTTTCATCTCTCAAGGTACTCGCAATAGTCTCAATCATCTGTGGAAGGCCGCCACATTCTCCAAGTAGCTGCGTCGCGATGGCTTTGAGGCGCGGTTGAAGAAAGGCATCACCCCCTACCACATCACTAAACAACTGTAGAGCATCTTCTGTAGGCAATCCCCCTATCTCGACGTATTCGTCTACTTTCATCTCCACACAAACTGTTCTGTATCTGGTTGCCAAAACCCATTTCCCATGCTCATGGCCTTCATTAATTCCAACACTATCCAGATTAAAACTTTCAAACACTTGGTCAAGAATTAACAAATACTTCTTGCTCACCAGCTCCTGAGATATTAGATCTTTAAACTGTTGATCCGTGTGGACCCCCTCCACGTCTAGATTTAGCCTCTCCACAACCACCTCTTGTAGTGTTCTCGCCCTGCAGTCTTCGGCGACAGTAATCCAAATGACCACATCAAACAAATCTTTCGCGTATTCCAGTTCATCATTTAGAGTCTTCAAAACCGTAGTTTTTCCTATCCCCGCATAACCCCAAACTCCAATCTTCCTTACATTTTTGTCCCTCAGGTAGTCCAGTAGTGTGTCTACTTTCTCATGAAGTGATTGTAGGTTTTTTGTTCTAACAGTATGCATCTTTACAACTCTCACGGGCTCTCGTACAGTCACCATAACGCTTTCGTCGCCCTCCATTTTTCCCTTGAGACCATTTATCTCTTTGGTTTTCTTCAGTATATCCTTGCTGAGATTTAAAAGAGACCTAAAAGGACATAGTCCAAAACAGCATTTCTTGGTGGCACTGTACCTTGTCTTGAGTGTTGTTATATCTTCTTTAGCTGTGGCCACTCGTCCCAGCCAAGTTGTAGTTTCCGGCTTCTCTTTCTTTCTGATCTTTGTCCTTTCTATCACCCCATTTACATACTCCTTCCTGTCATCAATATCTTTTTCTGCTTTTTCAAGCTCGTGGAAATTCTTGTCCAGTTTTTTCACATAATCATACTTAAGCTTCAATATTCCGAATATTCCTATCGCAGCATCAGTTGCTGGCTCAACTGCTGATCCAGCTACTTGTCCAACTGCAGCCACTAACATTCTGCCAAAGAAATAGTTAGGTTTGTATATATGAAAACACTGATGATTCTTCGAACATGTTATACTGAATTTGTATAAGTAATAGTTGGAGGAAACCGACTTTGGAATGAAACTAATTATTTAAGTTATACTTATTTACATTTTGAGAAATATGCTGTTGAGCTTGCTCGCAATTACTAATGAGTTCCATATACTTTGAGGGCGGCGGAAAGTACGCTGGTTTTTCAGAACATAGATATGTTTCCTACCAGTTTTAGAAAGGTAACTAAGCATGATTTTAAAAATCGACCCCGCAGTTTGAACAAAAAAATCGGGTGTGGTCAAAACCTGATTGACCCTGCGGTCGGATCAGTGGTTCAACGGATAAAATCGATAATTGATGGTTTTTTTTAAACTAAAAATGGTTTAATATTAAAATTAATCACTTTTAATAATATTGTAACTCAATTTTATTATGTTTTAGTTCATAAATAAAAAATGAGATTTTTAAAAATTTTATTAATTACGAATAATATATATTTTTATATATTAATGATGTGAGACCCCAAATTTTATGAAATAAAAATATTCAATTTTTCTATTTTGGTAAATAGTTAAATTGATAAAAGTTTAAAGTTAAGGGTAATATGTGAATTTTTTTTTCAAAGTAAGCAAGTTGATATAAAATTTTCGTTGTGTAGGGGAATATTCGTACGATGGTACAATCATTGGTGGACCTCACAACGGAATTATTGTCGGATGAGAAAGCGACAAAAATATTTTTTGAAAATAACGACGGAAGTTTTACTGTTAACTGTTGAAACACCGATTGTTAAAAATAAAGAATACTGCGTGGTTGCATAGTAGCACGCGGTATTGATTATTGATGCTTATGTGATAAGTCACTCAGTTTTCTTTTTTGGTATTATTAATGTAATAAAACAGAAAAACTTTTTATATAAAACAGAATACTTTTATAAAGTTATTTGTTTTATTAGGCTAATAGTAAAATCTTTTTATATAAAACAAAATATTTTTATAAAGTTATCTGTTTTATTAGACAATAATTAGAATATATTATATTTTATTATGCATAGTGCCTGCATAGTGTTTGCATAGTAAAATCTTTTATAAAGTTATTCGTTTTATTAGATTATAAATAGAATATATTATATTTTATTTAAAAGATTTTGCTTTAAATATGGAACCGTCGATTAAAGTAAATCAAACTGGACCGAATTCATAAAGTCGACATTATTATGCGGTCCATTTTTCTATAAATAGAAGCTCATTCCTTCATTATTTCTTACGAATTCACTTTGAAACTCAGAGAGAAAAACTATAGAAAGAGTTCTTCTTCTATAATCTTGGCGTATTTCTTTAGAGTTTAAGAAAGCTTTGAAAGCATAGTGCAAGTTTTCTTCGAGTATATCCTCGCCTACCAAATGGAATACTCTTCTTTACACGGTAAGGGATATTATTTGTTGTACTTGTAAAGGGTATTCTTTATTTCTTATTCATGAAGAGAACTTCGTTATTCCATTCTTTATTATTACATTGGAATAACTCAGATCTGTGAGCTACCCTATACTTGGTGAAATTTTTTCATTATTCCATTCTTTATTATTCTCATTTGAATATCACATGCATGCGTTTTTACGCTAGACACACGGTTCCATTCTTTATTATTCTCGTTGGAATATCCCATGCATGCGTTTTTCTGGGACCGGTTCCGTTATTTATTATTCATTGGAATATCATGCCGGTATACGTATTCACGCTTTGACCGGTTAAGATTATTATTATTACATTGAATAACATGTATACATGTGGATTACCACATGCATGGTGAATGATCCTTTGTATTCATTTATTATTAAATGGTGGAAATGGTCTGTCTAAGTGGATTACCGCATGGCGGCGAAAATCCATTTGTAGTTTCATATATTCTATTATACTCAGTTGGTTAAAGTTTTGACTTCTATACTCCATAAAATTAGTGGAATATCCTTGATATTTGCACTTCATCCAGTATCTTTTCATGGAAATATTCTTCTGAGCATTCTTGACTTTTACTCCACAAAGAAGTATCATGTTGACAATTTGGACGTTATTAGTTCCTGGATAAATTAATTTTTGAACTTATTTTATTGAATTCTTATATCATTGCCCTCATCCTCATGTTTATATTATGTTGAAAGTCATCTGTGGCATGTAGTGCATAGATGGACTTGGTATGATTATGACCAGGGATTATTCGGTATAATCATGACCGTAATATTACAAATGATGTGGAAAAAGTCATCTGTGACCTGTAGTGCATAGATGGACTTGGTATGATTATGACCAGGGATTATTCGGTATAATCATGACCGTAATATTACAAATGATGTGGAAAAAAATCCTCATTGGCCCGTAGTGCATTGATGGACAGTTTTTGGTATGATTATGACTATGAATTCTCTTCGGCCAAGGGTGCAAAGATGAATTATTTTATGGCATGATCAGGACCGTTGATGAAAACACGATTATCTTTGGCCCGTAGTGCATGAATAATTCGTGGTCGTGATACTAATGAATATCCTTGGCCCGTATGTGCGAGGGATGATTCGATGATGTGGATTAATTATCGAAATGAGTCTCAACGATGAAATATTAATTCATGGATGTGATAATAATGAATATCTTTGGTCAGTAGTGCATGGATAATTCATGGATGCGATACTTAACGAATATCCTGGTCAGTAGTGCATGGATAATTCGATGATGTGGATTATTTATTGTTTGAGTCTCAAATGATAAAATATTGGTTATACACTTTTAATTTGTAGAAGATAGTAGATATCATGCTCTACTTGACTCTTCTAAAATACAGTTGTATACATTTATCTTGTAGTGCAAAGATGAATTTATTAGTATGTTTATGAACAAGAATTGTGATTTGGTATAACCATGATTTTTGATGTTTCAGGTGAAGGTGATGAAAATTATCTTCGTCCTGGGTGCGAAGAGGAATTTAGAATCACAATTATGATTATGAGTTATTGATATGATTGTGGACAGGAATTGTTGATTGATGTTACAGGGATAAAACATTATTGGTGGACTTTTAACATGGAGAAGATAATAGACCTGATGATCTATTTGACTCTTCTAATGGATTTCTCCTTCCGCTGCAACTATGGTTGAAAACTTTTATCATCTACCATATGTTCTAAATCTCTAATTTATTGATGATGAAGGCTATTGATAGTGTAAATTAGCTTTAGTCATGATATTCTTTACTGGGTTAGTTGTGCTCACCCTTTCTGCTTCACAATTCCTTTCAGGTAATAAGAGTGTTGTCGGGTCGAATGGGGATAATGGGGGAATAGAAGCGGTGGTCTCTAGTGTGGAGGTTCTCCTAAACAAAGATAGAAAAGTGTGTTGTATTCTATACATCATTTAGTAGTTATATTTGGTGAATCAAATAGGGTGAGGCGAACCCAACTTTGGAAGGGTGTTTTGCCACTATCATACAAGATGTCTAATGACATACAACCTCGTGTTCTCATAAGACATGGTTGTGCACATCCATTTACTGAATATATCTACGAGCACTACCTATATGATCTTGGGGTTTATGTGAAATATAATTTTCACTTTGAGACAACGGAGATATTTATATGTCAAGAGAAGACTCACCATTGGAAAGGAGATGATAGTAATCTTCTTGTTTTTCTTTGGGGACTTTTGGGTCAACCAAGGATAATTACTGTGGACATATGATATCTATCATAACCTAGACGCATGGCCTCCATGTATACGAAGGTTTCCTTGAGCACTTCCCAAAGATTTTAATTTCTAAAACAGTTTTTGACTATACTTTTATGTAAAGTATCATTGTAAGGTTGTGGTCGAGGTACTTATGAGAGTTACATACATTTGTATTAAAACTCATAGTTAATCGTGGTCGATTCTATCTGACATACTCAATGATTGTATAAATGAAGTTGTATTTGAATTTTATACCATGTATCAAGCGACTCGAGAATGGGTGATGTATACCTAATTTTGGGGGCGCACACGGTTGGTATCAGAGTTTAGGGATATGGTCGCTGGCGGAGATAAGAGTCTAGAACTAGGAGGTGAGAGACGAGTTATATACTTCGCTAGTGTGTGACTTACCTAAGCTGAAATTATTTACTTGATAAGTTGACAAATTGTGATATGTCAATTAACCTTTGTTTTAAAGCTATATTCTAGAATGATATCTGAAATATAGGAGTTGAGAAATGGAAAAATCATGATAGCGAGGAAATTACCGGGAAGGTACAATCTGAAAAGAAAGCAAGGTATTCTCGTCTCTTCGAATATCAGGTACGTACGTAAATTTCGAGGGCGAAATTTCATAAGGAGGGGTGATTGTGAGACCCCAAATTTTATGAAATAAAAGTATTTAATTTTTCTATTTTGGTAAATAGTTAAATTGATAAAAGTTTAAAGTTAAGGGTAATATGTGAATTTTTTTTTTGCAAAGTAAGCAAGTTGATATAAAATATTCGTTGTGTCGGGAAATATCCGTACGATGGTACAATCATTGGTGGACCCCACAACGGAATTATTGTCGGATTGAGAAAACGACAAAAATATTTTATAAAAATAACGGCGGAAGTTTTATCGTTAAACTGTTGAAACACCCCGGTTTTAAAAAAAAATAAGAATGTCTGGCGTTGCATAAGCATAGTACCACACAGTATTGATTATTGATGCTTATGTGATAAGTCACTCGGTTTTTTTTTTGGTATTATTAATGTAATAAAGCAGAAAAGCTTTTTTATATAAAATGTAATACTTTTATAAAGTTATTCGTTTTATTAGGCTAATAGTAAAATCTTTTTATATAAAATGTAATACTTTTATAAAGTTATACATTTTATTGACAATAATTAGAATATATTATATTTTATTATGCATAGTGTTTGAATAAAGGTATCTGCATAGTGTTTGCATAATAAAAATTTTTATAAAGTTATTCGTTTTATTAGATTATAAATAGAATATATTATATTTTATTTAAAATATTTTGCTTTAAATATGGACCGTCAGATTAAAAGTAAATCAAACTCAGACCGATTCATGAGTTAGTTACTATGCAGATCCATTTTTCTATAAATAGAAGCTCATTCCTTCATTATTTCTTACGAATTCACTGAAACTCTAGAGAGAAAAACTATAGAGAGAGTTCTTCTTCTATAATCTTGATCGTATTTCTTTAGAATTTAAGAAAGCTTTGAGCATAGTGCAAGTTTTCTTCGAGTATATCCTCGCCCTACCAGTCAGAATACTCTTCTTTTACGGTAAGGGATATTATTTGTTGTACTCGTAAAGGGTATTCTTTCTTTCTTATTCATGAAGAGAACTTCTGTTATTCTATTCTTTATTATTACATTGGAATAACACATATACAAGCTACCCCTATACTTGGTGAAATTCTTACATTATTCCATTCTTTATTATTCTCATTGGAATATCCTCATGCATGCGCTTTACTTTACTTGGGACTGGTTCAATTCTTTATTATTCTGTTGGAATATCCTGTCTGTGCGTTTTACGCCGGACCTGGTTTCGTTTTTTATTATTCTGTTGGAATATCTTGTCGGTGCGTATTACGCCTGACCTGGTTCCGTTATTATTATTCTGTTGGAATAATCTATCTATATTGATTACCACATGCATGATGAATGATCCTGTGTATTCATTTATTATTAAATGGTGGAAATGATCTGTTTAATTGGATTACCGCATGGCGGCGAAAATCTATTTGTAGTTTCATATATTCTATTAAACTCAGTTGGTTAAAGTTTTGACTTCTATACTCCATGAAATTAGTGGAATATCCTTGATATTTGCGCTTCATCCAGTATCTTTTTATGAAAATATTCTTCTGAGCATTCTTGAATTTTACTCCACAAAGAAGTATCATGTTGATAATTTGGACGTTATTAGTTCCTCGATAAATTAATTCTTGAACTTGTTTTATTGAATTCTTATATCATTGTCATTATCCTCATGTTTATATTATGTTGAAAGTCATCTGTGACATGTAGTGTATAGATGGACTTGGTATGATTATGACAAGGGATTATTCGGTATAATCATGACCGTAATGTTACAAATGATGTGGAAAAAGTCATCTGTGACCTGTAGTGCATAGATGGACTTGGTATGATTATGACCAGGGATTATTCGGTATAATCATGACCGTAATGTTACAAATGATGTGGAAAAAAATCCTCATTGGCCCGTAGTGCATTGATGGACAGTTTTTGGTATGATTATGGCTATGGATTCTCTTCGGCTAATGGTGCAAAGATGAATTATTTTATAACATGATCAGGACCATTGATGAAAACACGATTATCTTTGGCCCGTAGTGCATGGATAATTCGTGGTCGTGAAACTAATGAATATCCTTGGCCTGTAGTGCAGGGATGATTCGATGATGTGGATTAATTATTGAGCTGAGTCTCAGCGATGAAATATTAATTCATGGATGTGATAATAATAAATATCTTTTGTTAGTTTTTAATTATACGATATTTTGATTGATGACTAATTTAAGTGTGCATGGTTCATGATGGGTTATTATATTAAATATGCATGGATTATGGGTTATAATATTATAATTGATATGCATGTGTTATGGGAATTGCATGAACTATTATTGCTGATTTCTTTCCGTTGGCAGTTGAAATATGATTTAAAATCAGTTCACATTTGAATTGATGTGTTTTAAGGAAGATTCGATTTGGTATGTTATTAAAGAACATATTTTATGTTAGCCCAAATTGATTTGCCTATGTCATCAGAATATCTCCATCAGAGTATCTCGTGAGTGATTGATTTAGTTTAGGACGTTATCTCGCTTAGTGGTGTCCACATTAGTTAGCATTCTATTTTGAAAAAGAGCACGACTTTAGCTATTGGGAAATATCCTTATTTGTCTCCTTTATTCATGCTTAACACGGTTGTTTTGTAAGCGGTCTTCTCTCTTTTATTTTTCGGTGTTTCATATTCAAATAGTGGTGAATATCGCGTAATATCTTTCTTGAGATTCAAAGTTGCGAGAAATTATGGGAAGTGTCTAGCAGGTGCGAGAAATATTAGCCATCACATGTCATAGTCGTTGCTCTCCTTATTATTTATATATATATCTTCTCTTTGGTTTGGTAAAAAGAGCATTGAACAACCAGCAATCAAATTGAGAGAATACATCAGAGCTTACAAATTGTTTTAGTCCAGCCTTATATTATTATATAGCATATTCTTTTGTGCTAAAAATTTCTTTTCCTTGTAAACCGAAAGTAAGCATAGTTTTTGCTTGAGATTTTCTGTTTTAAGTAGTCTATTCATAGAAGGCTTCAAGGGTCTCAGTGGTGAGAAGAGGTGCGATGGTGTATGTGTTGCGAGAGGTGCAAACCGAGGTAGGTGTCAACATAAGTTTTGAGGCTTCTTTGTAACAGGGAGTTATTTGTGTATTGAGTTTTAAATAGTAATAAAAAGAGTCTCCAATCGTAGTTGGGATTGGACGTGGATTAGGCTACTAGATAGAGGATAGAAATTTGAACCACGTAAAAATCACAGTGTTTTACGTTTCTGCACTTTTACTTTCTGTTGGCTTAAAGTTTTGTGTTCTGTTTTATACCAGTTTATAAATTCACTAATCCAGACACCAAAGCAGATGCAGTACAAGTTATGCGAATTGATCTATGTGCGAATTTTACAAAAAGTTATCACTGTCTATAACTTTAAGTATAAACACCTATTCACCCCCCCTCTAGGTGTGCGTATTTACTGAATTACATTTGGTATCAGAGCGAGGCTCTACTAATATTGATCGTTGCAGGTCATAGGGGAAGATCCTATGGCACACCTAAACTTTCAAGAAGGTCAGTCAACAAGTAGGCCACCACTGTTGCTCGGAAGTGAAAACTTCAAATTTTGGAAGTTCAGAATTAAGATCTATCTGAACCGTGACCCATGGGAATGGTGGGTAGTCGAACATGGACCAGTCATTCCCCGACATGATAATGGCAAGCCAAAGAATCTCATGGAAATGGACTCAAATGAATCGTATATGATGTCTTATAATTCCAAGGCCATGAATACACTCTTAAGTGGAATGGTTCAGTCGGAGATAGATAAGGTCTCGTCTTGTACTATGGCTAAGGAAATTTGGGACACAGTCATCATGAGCCACGAGGGTACTACTAAAGTGAAGGAGGTCAAGCTGAGTATGCTAATGCATGAATATGAGCTATTCAAATTGGAGAAAAATGAATCAATTAGAGATGCCCAAACAAGATTCCTTACTCTAATGAATTCTCTAAACATGCTCGGACGAAAGATTGATCAAAAGGAAATCAATCGAAAGCTTCTTAGAGTCATGCCAAAGTGATTCGCACCAAAAGTTACAACACTTCAAGACTCGGCCACAATCAGCACAATGGAAACTCTTACCTTATTTGGAGAACTTGAAGAGTTTGAAAACCAACTAAAATTGTATGATGAAGAAGATGAGGCACCTAAGAAGAAGACCTTGGCTCTACAAGCTGAAAGCTACATAGAAGGCTATGATGATGATTCGGATGAAGAAATAGCATTAATAACCAGAAAATTGAGGGAGCTGATCCGAAAGAAGAATAAACCAAAATTACCAACAAAAGCCTTCAATAACAAGAAAGATTTCAAGCAAAAGCCTCAAGAGGAAACCTGTTTCGAATGTGGAAGGCCTGGACACTTCAAAAGAGATTGCTTCAACTAAAAAAAGAAAGAACAAAGCAAATGATTCAAAAGGAAGGCTCTAATGACATGGAGTGATGATGAATCGATCATGAAGATCAAGAAGAAGAAAGCGCTCAACTCTTGTGCTTCTTTGGAATACACAATGAGGAAACATCTCGAGGTAAGTCCCGATCTTGGAGAAATTACTATTTACGACTATCGGTTTTAAAAAATGAAAACAACCGTATGAAAGAGAAAAATGCTCACTTGAAAAGTTGGATAAATGACTTAATGAAGGAAGTAGAAACTTTAATTGAGGAAAAACAAGAAATAGTTAAAGATTGCTCATTATGTGAAGTATCTCAGTTGAATGCTAAAATTGGATATTTAGATAATTATAATAAAATTTTATATAATCGTGCAAACAAATTAAATGAAGAAAATAATAGCCTTAAAAAGGAAAATGATGATTTAAAAGAAAGCTTGAAAATGAGAGATACTTGTATAGATGCCTTTAATGATGGAAAAATAATAAACATGCAAAGTAACAATGAGGAAGAAATAATATCTTTGAAAAAAGATCTTGCAAAATTTGTTCAAGGAGAAGAGAATTTAAATATAATGTTGGGTGCTCAAAGGTCAAGCTTAGATAAACAAGGAATTGGATATAATCTTGTTAAAAACATAAAAAGCACGACTAATAAAATTAGAGTAATAAATAACAAACCAAGGAACAAGCCTCTTTATTGTTCACCTTATGTTACTTGCAGAAAATGTGGTTTAAAAGGACATTTTGATACAAACTATAGTAAAATTAAAATAAAACAAGTTTGGGTAAAGAAAAGAGAGTTGATTGCTACTAACAAAACTGGACCTAAACAGATTTGGGTACCAAAACGATGAGTTACTTCTTTGCCTTGTAGGTATGCTTAAAAGCTAAAGTACCATCACATAAATGGGTACTTGACAATGGATGTTCTAGACACATGACGGGTGATAGAACTAAATTTACTTCACTTATTGCAAAGAAAGGAGGCACGGTTACTTTTGGAGATGACACCACATGCCAAATCATCGGTAAAAGTAAAATTGGTAATGGTAAGGTTTACATTGACAATGTCCATCATGTTGAAGGGTTAAAATATAATTTAATTAGTGTAAGTCAACTAATGGATAGTGGTCATAAAGTTATTTTGAAAAAGATAAATGTGCTATTATACATGCCTCCCATAATTTTCCTTTAGTAGCTAACAGAAAAGGTAATATATATACTATAAATTTTGAAAATCAAAATGAGGATATACATTTTATTTCTTTGCTCAAGATCAAACTATTCTATGGCATCGAAGGTTGGGGCATGTGCATAAGGAATTGATTAACAAGTTAGTTACAAAGAACCTTGTTAAAGGTTTACCAAAGCTAAAATATGAAAAGGCGGTATTTGTGATGCGTATCGAGTTAGGTAAACAAGCAAGAAATTCCTTTACCAAAAATCAGGTATCAACTTCTTTACCTCTTCAATTACTGCATCTTGATTTATTTGGACCCGAGAGATATGCTAGTCTAGGAAATAATCATTATGCCTTTGTTATTGTTGATGATTTTTCAAGATTTACATGGGTTTTATTTTTGAAAACTAAAGATCAAGCTTTTGCAGAATTTGAAAAGCTTATAAAGAATGTTGAAACAAAACACAACCTCAAGCTAATTAGTATACGGAGTGACCACGGTGGAGAATTTGGAAAAGACTTTATACCATATTGCAGTGAGAGAAAGGTTTTACACATGAGTTTTTACGCACAAGAGCGCCTCAACAAAATGGTGTGGTGGAGCGTAAAAATCGTACTTTCTTGAAAGCGGCAAGAACTTTACTACATGAAAGTAAAGCGCCTAAAAGTTTTGGGCGGTAGGAAAGGTGTAAATCTTGCATGTAACATTTTAAATAGAGTATTAATTAGACCCATCCTAATGAAAACACCATATGAGTTGCTTAACAACAAGATTCCAAATATTAATTATTTTAAAGTGTTCGGTGCTAAATGTTTCATTCTAAACACTAATAGTAACCTTGGAAAATTTGATGCAAAATCAACCAAAGCTATTTTTCTTGGTTATTCGATGCATAGTAAAGCTTACATGGTGTATAATCTTGATAAATTTTTAAAGTTGAAGAATCTGTGCATGTTGTTTTTGATGAATCTAACCGTGTCCTATCAAAAGAAGAAAATGAAAGTTCTGCAAGAAAAGACATTCTGATTAGTAAGCAGAACATTTCGGTTTGAGCGACCTCGGTAGTTTCATGCATAGAAGGAAAGTCAGACGAACGTGGAAAGCAAACAAATGAAACTAGACAAACCGAAAGTCATACGCCCGGTTGAAAACTTCAGACATCAGACGCGCCTTGATCGATCGAACTTAACTTAACAAATGCGCATTAGAAGAAGAATTAGGCGATCGGTTTAAAAGCGAGCTTGGCGTTGTAGAACACGAACACGAAGAGCAAATGGCTGCTGACAAGGCTTCTATGCCATCTAGAAACGGTGAGAAATCATCCACCAAATTTGATCATAGGTGATCCTGACACTTGGATGAACACAAGAAGGAAAGCAAGGAATTATTGTGCATTCTCCGCATTCCTTTCTCAAATAGAACCAAAGAGTGCCAAGGAAGCAATCCAAGATGAAAATTGGTCTATTGCCATGCAGGAAGAATTAAACCAATTCGAAAGGTGTCAGGTATGGGATCTTGTCAAACCTCCTAAAAATGCTTCTATAATTGGGACAAAATGGATTTTCAAAAATAAACTTGATGAAAATGGAATAATTACTAGGAATAAGGCTAGATTGGTAGCTCAAGGCTATAATCAACAAGAAGTTATAGATTATGAAGAAACTTTTGCCCCTGTTGCAAGGTTGGAAGCCATACGAATTTTGTTAGCCTATGCATGCTTTAGACAATTTAAATTATATCAAATGGATGTGAAAAGTTCATTTTTAAATGGTTATTTAAATAAGGAAGTGTATGTCAAGCAACCTCCAAGATTTGAACATGAAAAATATCCACACCATGTGTTTAAATTGAAAAAGGCTTTGTATGGATTAAAACAAGCTCCAAGAGCTTGGTATGAAAGATTAAGTAAGTTTTTATTAGACAATGGTTTTAATCATGGTAAAATTGATTTCACTCTTTTTACTAAAACCAAAAATAAGGACTTATTAATTGTTCAAATTTATGTGGATGATATCATATTTGGAGCTACTACTAACTCTTTGTGCGAGTGGTTTTCCCAATGTATGCATAATGAGTTTGATATGAGCCTTATGGGCGAATTAAATTATTTCTTGGGACTTCAAATCAAACAATCAAATGAAGGGATTCACATTCACCAATCCAAGTATGTGAAGGAACTATTGAAGAGATTTGGATTCGAAAATACCAAACCAAAGTCAACACCAATGAGTAATACTATCAAGCTTACTGCAGATACTATAGGTAATGATGTTGACGTGACAATGTATCGAGGTATGATTGGTTGTTTACTATACTTAACTGCATCAAGACTAGATATTATGTATAGTGTATGCCTTTGTGCTAGATTTCAAGCTCAACCGAAAGAATCTCATCTTACAGCGGTAAAACGAATATTTAAATACTTGGCTGGCATAATGAATTTAGGCTTATACTATCCTATATCTCAAAGTTTTGAACTAATTGGATACTCAGATGCAGATTATGCAGGGTGCCAAGTTGATAGAAAAAGCACAAGTGGTGCTTGTGAATTTTTAGGTCAAAGCCTTGTAGCAGCACATCAAGAAACAAACATCATTGCCTTTCTACTACGGAAGGTGAATATTTGGCGGCGGTAGTTGTTGTTCACAAATTACGTGGATGATACAAACATTACATGATTTAAATGTTATTTGTGAAAATGTGCCTATTATGTGTGACAATACTAGTCTTATTGATATCTCTAAAAATCATGTTCTTCATTCTCGTCTTAAGCATATTGAAGTGAGACATCATTTTTAAAAGATAATGTTGCTAAAGGATTAATAAAGTTAGTATTTGTCCCTCTTGAACATCAATTGGTGACATTTTTACAAAACCTTTAAGTGAGAGCGTTTTTGTACTTTGAGAAGAGAACTTAGAATCTACATGCATGCTTAATTATCATATTTTATGCCTTTATATATATATAAAATAATAATAATAATAATAATAATAAAAAAAAAAAAAAAAAAATAAATAATAATAATTAAATATATATATATATATATATATATATATATATATATATATATATTAATTAAAAATACAAATTATATATATATATAAATTTTCTAGACATTTATTTTTAATATATGCAATCCTTTATTACAATTTAATTTCATTTATGTTTTAATCGTATATATGCAACTATATATGACATATTATCTCTTAAATATATATATATATATATATATATATATATATATATATATATATATATATATATATATATATATATATATAAGTAAGGAGGGCTATATTGGAAACTAGCCTAAATATTTTTGCTTGAATTGGGTATATTAAAGGACTCTTCTGAGTTTTTCTCTCCCAGTGTGCAAATTTCTCTCTCACGGTGTTTATCAACTTCTCTCTCTTCGTACTCCATCTCTCCTCTTACACTCTAGGCTTTTCAAAGAGTTGTCCATGGCTAAAACCCGTGGCGGTCATGTGGTCCACACCGACAGGGAAGCGATTCCGAGCAAGCCGCCTATCCCACCTCACTCCTCACGCTGACGCTCTAATCGGATTCTCACACGCCGATCGACTGATTTGGGGGTTCTGTCAACACAATCTTTGAAGCATCATTCGAAAGGAAAATCAACCGACCCCATCCTCATCCCCGATTCCTCTTCCTCGGACCATGTGATTTCCTCGCCTTCTCAAACACATGGTACTCCTCTAATTTTTACTTCCTCTCATTATGCTCTGCGATTTCAAGATATTATGCTCAATAAAACGATTGTGTTTGGGAAATCAGTTGATCATGCCCTATTCCAACAAATTGGGGTCACAACTTTATTTGAAAAATTGAACCTCTCTGCTATGTTGAGTCCACCCAAATCTTCCTATCCCACTTTCATTAAACAATTTTTTGGGAATATGTCTGTTAACAATGATGTTATAAAAACTTTTGTGAAAAACAAAACACTGGTCTTTGATTCTATTGTTCTGGGCTCTATTCTTAATATTCCATGTTCTGGATTCTGTCCTTTCACCCTTAAGGGGCCCATAGAATTTGAAAACTTAACCGTCTTTGAACAGTTACGAATTGTGAAAGAGTGTTCCTCGGCTGAATTTATTGGCTTACCCACTTTCGTGGAAACTACCCCCTTGAATAATGTCATTTATAAACTCATTCGTGCAAATTTGGTTCCTAGGAATGGGGGTCGTTCCAATATGACATATCAAGATTTAATTCTTTCTGCCTTAATACTCTCTGGAACAAAGTTTAATTTTGCGTTGCTTATGATTAAGCACATGGAGAGTTTTTTGACAAATAAAGCAAAGTGTTTTCCTTATGGGGGTTTTCTTACCAAAATTCTTGCCCACTTTGGTATTTCGTCTGTCAATGAAGATGTCGTCAAAGTTTCTGATGTGATTGATAAATATATCCTGTCTCAATCCAAGCTGACTGTAAATTATGCTGGAACATTATGTTGGGGAGTTGAGAAGGTTCCTCCTTTAACTCCACCATCTCCACACTCTTCTCCTATTCCTAATTCTACCATACCAGATTCTACTGATCTTCCTCCTTCCAATGTTCAACTCTCTACTCTTTTTCAACTTGTCCAAGTTATGGGCACTCGGTTTGACTCCGCCCTTCAAATAGTCTCCACACATATTCAAGAGTTGAACAACAAGGTTGATTATGTCTCCGGACGGATGGAAGTCATGGTTTCTCATCACAACGACTATGTGGTTAAAATCCAAGAATTCGACAAGAGACTGGATGATGTTCTCTATGAACCTGCACCTGCACCTGATGCTGCTCCCTGACTCCCATCTTTTTGATAATGCCAATGGGGGAGAAGTATAAGGGGACAAGAAGAGGATAAAAGACTAGTGGTTTTTGGATAGTGGTTTTTTTGGATGTTTTGTATTTGGTTTTATATTAGACTATGCGACTAATGATGTTATTGGTTTATAACTAATTTGGGATATGATATCTATGTGATGCATGGGCTTATCTATTTAGATATTATATATGTCACCTTTATTTGCTTTATGTTTCCCAATCTGTGATGGAAATCTCATATGCTTAAATTTAGGGGGAGCATATGATTGGTAAAAGTAGTGCATAAATTGTCATCATCAAAAAAGGGGAGAATGTTAGTTTTTAATTATACGATATTTTGATTGATGACTAATTTAAGTGTGCATGGTTCATGATGGGTTATTATATTAAATATGCATGGATTATGGGTTATAATATTATAATTGATATCGTGTGTTATGGGAATTGCATGAACTATTATTCTTTGATTTCTTTCCGTTGGCAGTTGGAATATGATTTAAAATCAGTTCATATTTGAATTGATGTGTTTTAAGGAAGATTCAATTTGGTATGTTATTAAAGAACATATTTTATGCTAGCCCAAATTGATTTGCCTATGTCATCAGAATATCTCCATCAGAGTATCTCGTGAGTGATTGATTTAGTTTAGGACGTTATCTCGCTTAGTGGTGTCCACATTAGTTAGCATTCTATTTTGAAAAGGAGCCTGACTTTAGCTATTGGGAAATATCCTTATTTGTCTCCTTTATTCATGCTTAACACGGTTGTTTTGTAGGCGATCTTCTCTTTTATTTTCGGTGTTTCATATTCAAATAGTGGTGAATATCCGCGTAATATCTTTCTTGAGATTCAAAGTTGCGAAATTATGGGAAGTGTCTAGCAGATGCGAGAAATATTAGCCATCACATGTCATAGTCGTTGCTCCTTATTCGCTATATATATCTTCTCTTCGGCTGGTAAAAAGACAGACGAACAACCAGCAATCAAATTGAGAGAATACATCAGAGCTTACAAATTGTTTTAGTCCAGCCTTATATTATTATATAGCATATTCTTTTGTGCTAAAAATTTCTTTTCCTTGTAAACCGAAAGTAAGCATAGTTTTTGCTTGAGATTTTCTGTTTTAAGTAGTCTATTCATAGAAGGCTTCAAGGGTCTCAGAGGTGAGAAGATGTGCAGTGGTGTACATGTTGCAGAGGTGCAAACCAGGGGCATAGGTGTCCAACATAAGTTTTGAGGCTTCTTTGTAACAGGGAGTTATTTGTGTATTGAGTTTTAAATAGTAATAAAAAGAGTCTCCAATCGTAGTTGGGATTGGACGTGGATTAGGCTACTAGATAGAGGTAGGGGCTGAACCACGTAAAAATCCTGGTGTTTTACGTTTCTGCACTTTTACTTTCTGTTGGCTTAAAGTTTTGTGTTCTGTTTTATACCAGTTTATAAATTCACTAATCCAGACACCAAAACAGACAGGTACAAGCTGTCTGAATTGATCCTGTAGAAGAATTTTACAAAAAGTTGTCACTGTCTATCACTTTAAGTATAAACACTTATTCACCCCTCTAGGTGTGCGTATTTACTGAATTACATCTTTGTCCGTAGTGCATGGATAATTCATGGATGTGATACTAACGAATATCTTTGGCCGTAGTGCATGGATAATTCGATGATGTGGATTATTTATTAAAAGTGAGTCTCGTGCCGAAAATATTAGTTATACACTTTTAATTTGTAGAAGATAGTAGATATCATGCTCTACTTGACTCTTCTAAAATACAGTTGTATACATTTAGCTTGTAGTGCAAAGATGAATTTATTAGTATGTTTATAAACAAGAATTGTGATTTGGTATAACCATGATTTTTGATGTTTCAGGTGAAGGTGATGAAAATTATCTTCATCACAGGTGTAAGAGGAATTTAGAATCACAATTATGATTATGAGTTATTGATATGATTGTGGACAGGAATTGTTGATTGATGTTACAGGGATAAAACATTATTGGTGGACTTTTAACATGGAGAAGATAATAGACCTGATGATCTATTTGACTCTTCTAATGGATTGCTTTCGTTTATTGTAACTATGGTTGAAAACTTTTATCATCTACCATATGTTCTAAATCTCGATTTATGATGATGAAGGCTATTGATAGTGTAAATTAGCTTTACTCATGATATTCTTTTTTTGGGCTAGTTATGCTCACCCTTTTCGCTTCACAATTCCTTTCGGTGTAATAAGAGTGTTCTTAAAGAATTGAGTGGGGATAACAGGAGAATAGAAGCAGTGGTTTCTAGGCATGGAGGTTCTCCTAAACAAAGATAAAAAAGTGTGTTGTATTCTATACATCATTTAGTAGTTATATTTGGTGAATCAAATAGGGTGAGGCGAACCCAACTTTGGAAGGGTGTTTTGCCACTATCATACAAGATGTCTAATGACATACAACCTCATGTTCTCATAAGACATGATTGTGCACATCCACTTGCTGAATATATCTACGAGCACTACCTATATGATCTTGGGGTTTATGTGAAATATAATTTTCACTTGGAGACAACGGAGATATTTATATGTCAAGGGAAGACTCACCATTGGAAAGAAGATGATAGTAATCTTCTTGTTTTTCTTTGGGGACTTTTGGGTCAACCAAGGATAATTCTGTGGACATATGATATCTATCATAACCTAGACGCATGGCCTCCTATGTACGAAGGTTTCCTTGAGCACTTCCCAAAAATTTTAATTTCTAAAACAGTTTTTGACTATACTTTTATGTAAAATATCATTGTAAGGTTGTGGTCGAGGTACCATGAGAGTTACATACATTTGTATTAAAACTCATAGTTAAGCTGTGGTCGTATTCTATCTGACGACTTAACATGATTGTATAAATGAAGTTGTATTTGAATTTTTACCATGTATATCGATAACCTCGAGAATGGGTGATGTATACCTAATTTTGGGGGCGTCACAAATGACGTCACTACAATAATGGTCAGTGATCCATCCACTCGGTACCCTTTCCGATTCGATGATTGTTCCGGGTGTGTGAGAACCTTGCTACCAAGTATGAAGACTATTAGAGGGAGTAACATGGTAATTATTTAGTAGGGTTGCGGTCTCTAGAACCTAGCTAGGTATCACATTTCATGTAATTCAATTAGGGGCACTAGCTTTTTTCTTTTCCTTCTTATTGCAGAGATCAGTGTGATATGTATCTATCTATATATATCCTGAGCTCTTGTAGTATGATAGTCATGCTTTTGATATGAAATGAACGGAGAGAACCATTTGAGTCTCATCTATCTTCTTCCCCGATGTTACTTTTCTGAGTCAGTCACCTTCTTCTTTTTTTCTCATCTAATTAATTCTACCTGTTGTCGTAGCTTATTTTTTAAAAAACCAGCTTATTTACTATATTTAAGCATCTTTTTCAATATGCCGGAGTAGTATCATGTTTGGTGCAGCCTTTTAAAATAGTTTATTATGGGAATAAACCGCTACGTACGTTCGGCAAATAAGCTGAAAATATTTACTGAAAATACCCAATAAGCTATAAGTTTGGAAATAGCACCAGATACCAGCCTTTTATAAGCAGGCAACGTTAGTATGAAAAGGAAAATGAGAGCAAGAATTAATATAATCAGAAAAACATCTAAATTACTGAAAAGGAGTTGAGGAAATAAAGCAAAAATCTTGCAGCTAACCTGTCCAGCTCCTTTCTTTGATCAACTACTGAAGACGAACATCAACTAGCTGCAAGAAGCGTAAAAATCCTAATTCTTAACAACATTCTTCTTATGGATGATAAACTTAATTAATGGCATAGTTCTTGTTAAGAGAAGCTTCATCGTACGTAACAAAATCATAGGAAGTACAGAGGCCAGAGGGTCTCCTAGTGAAACTTCCTGTAAATGACAAATTGCCGGCCTGACATTAGGATACAGCCTGGAAGTGCTTAAATAATGTACTACCATAGTTAGCCAGTTAATCTGCATTTGGAAATATTGAAAAAAAAAACAGAGACTATATATATATATATATATATATATATATATATAGTATGATTATAATGTAGGTATATATAGTAGTATATTTGATAGGAACTGATATTTCCATAAAAAATTTGATATTTACCCTCATTTGAATAATGAGTGGCCCCACCTTCAATGGAGGCGCCATTTTAACACGTAGAAATATCGATCAGTTTCCTATTTGATATTTGCTTTTAACATTTATCGTTTCTGCTCTATTTGTGTTCTTGTTATTCTAGCTGTTCGATTATTGCTAAACACCAAACTCATCGGACACTTCCGAGTGCTTCATGGCAATTGATTCCACATGTTTGGCAGATATGAGAAATGTCTAATATACAACTTGATTGATGAATTTTATATGTCAGACTTGGTAATTGTTGTGCTGTTCTATGCATGGCTGCACAGTTCTTGACAATTTTATTTATTTAATCGTTTGTTTGATCAAATGCCCGATCAGAGATGTTTCCATAGATGGTGCTCGATGTATTTGAGACTTGTGAATGGACAAAACTACGGCACGAGGTTTGGAAACATATCCACAAATTTATTATACAAAATATAAAGTGTTAGTTCCATCATTTAAAAAGCTACACTTAAACATCTGAGGTTTTGAGGTGAAAGACAGGTTTCTGTCTTGACACTGTTAACCTTAGTATATAAAGACAATTATGTCCTTTCTATTAATTTTCTGTTTTCTTTTTTTTTTCTTCAATCCTCAACAACTCTATTAGTACCCAATTTGATTCTCTTACAAATTCATCCAAATTCCAACCAAACTCAGATCCAAAGCATTTGAAAATCTTTTGGACTAGCAAACAACCAAATTATTAATAAACATCATCAAAAGCATCACTAGAACTCAATTTTCTAGGATTTTCCAAGTTTCGCAAGCGGAGATGATTTTTGAGTTTTGGGACTTATTTAAGGATGTTTTTGGTACTGTTAATCCATTGATGATGCTCGTATTTGATTAAGTAACAATGCCCAAATGTTAGTACACTTCGATTGATTAATTTGATGGGTTTTACTTGATTTTATAGGGATTTTTTTTATTTTATGCGAATTGAGATATTTTTATGATTTGGGACCGAGTTTATGATGTTTTGGAACTGTTAATCCATTGAGGATGGTCGTATTTGGTGAAAGAATAATGCCCAAAGATTAATACACGTCAATTCATGGATTTGATAGGGGTTTCACTCGATTTTATAGCAATTTTTTATGTCTTGCAAATTTAGATGATTTTTATAATTTGGGACTGCTTTGATGATGTTTTGGGGTTATTAATCCATTAATGATGGTCATATTTGGTCAAAGAACAATGTCCAGAGATTAATACACTTCAACTCATGGATTTGATAGGATTTTACTCAATTTTATAGGGATTTTTCATGTTTCGCGAATTGAGATGATTTTTATGATTTGAGACTAATTTGATGATCTCGTAGAATGCTCATATTTGAGAAAGGAACAATGCCACAAGATTAACACACTTGGATTGATGGACTTGATTGAGTTAAAGTCGGTTTTGAAAATATTACAAATAAGTGAATTAGAGTGATTGTTGGATGAATCGTTTATGTTTAGATGATTTGTGATTGTTTATGTTTGATTGATTAATGTTCAAAATTAATGGAGAAAGAAAGCCCATAAGAATTAGGAGATATTCAAAGTGATTTGATTTGAATTTGATGAACAACAATGGACATTTTAGACATTTTTTTCAATTGATTTGACCATTATAACCATACCTCACGCTCTCCTGGCAAGTTAATCACACGCACATAGCACAGTCTATTTGGAAGGAAAAAGTAACAATTTTACTTCACCTCAAAATCTTAAGTTTTTAGTGCAGCTTTTTAAATCGCAGGTGGTCATGTGAGAAAATAGTAATGAAGTGAAATTTACCGAAATATAAATCTAAATGCAACTTAAAGTTGTATCTGTGCTATTTTTTATAGCATAAATCGTATAATTAATTACTGAAACTGATTACTTTTATTTTCTTAATTTGTATATTCATCGAAAACAGTATTGTTTTTCCCTTTATTTATGCATTTTTTTATGTGGTGTAATTTTAACTTTTGTTTTTAAGTACTGTGTTTCTTGGGGAACGCGTTTGTGTTATTTGTATACATGCCATTTTGTGTGGTTCTTGCTTAGTGGTGTGTTTATGAGTTCTATTATATTGGGAGGGGTAGAGGAAGCTGAACGACTTCTTTCAAGTTTTTTTTTGTTTTATTATTTTTTATTTATGTATTTATATTTTAAAAGAGGTTCAATTTTTTCTATTCTTCTTTTATTTTTATTTATTTATATTTAAAAAGTTTCAATTTTTCCTTCTATTCCTAAAAATAAAACTTAAATAAATTATAATTAAAATTACAAAAGATAAAAATATTATAATAAAATGAAGGACAAAGTTCAGATCACCACCTGGGGTTTGGGCGCTTTCCCACTTAACCATCTGTAGTTAGAAAAGCTACATTTAAACTCCCGACTTTTTGAGTTGAAGTGAATGAATGCTTTCCGTCTTAACTCCGTTACTTGAATTGACTAAAGACTTAATTATCCTCCATATATATATTGAAAATGACAGATGAGACATGTTTTTGTTTCATTTTATTTCAGTTCTCTCTCCTCGATACTTGTGGGTTTCGAGTGAGAGTTCCTCCAAAACAGAAAAAATATATGATTATTAAGTTACCAACCCAAACGTGGACACCAGAGACATTTATGATTTATCTTTTCTTTTAATTAATAAGAGAAGAAATTTCATTATAGAAAAGGGAGTATAAAATAGAGTTGGGTGGCTCAACTAATTTTTTTGAGGGTAGGCAATGTTTTAATTATTAAAAAATATTTCAAAAAGATTAATTACATTATTTTCCTTCAAAATTATACACATTTATTAATTGAGGGATAAGAAAAAAAACTAAAAACAACAAATTAATTCCCCCGCAGCATTCTTCTTCTTCCCAAGTTGAAATGGGTGGAAAGAGTGACAAATCCAAACCAAGGCCAGCCGTATTAGGATAGGAGGTTCATATGTGGATGCTTTCCTGAGGCATTTGCTTATGTTTTTATAGAAACAGAGGAATCCCAAATTCAGTCATGCAAGTTAAACTTTAACACTTACTTTTGATTGCATAACATAACAATCAAAGTATTTACATGAACACAACCTAACACAATGGTTTTCTTTAACCACTCATTCATTCATTCTAATGCCCTATAAATTACAGTCCTAGATCTGGCTACAATGCTGCAGCCAAACCCAAATCGTTCTGATTGCCTCCTAAAAAATTGGCAACAATAGTACCAACATCCTCCAAACTAACACCTATACACAAAGGATTAGCCGGCGTCCTAACATAATCATCACCATTATCATCTAGTACTACAGCTTGACTGCCATCAATAGCATTCAAAACCTTCACATTTGGCCTTCTCTTCATTTCCTTCTCTACATTCAAGCTTGTTTTACATCTCTCAATATTGATCTGCACTGAAAAAAATTCAACAAAAATTAGGCCATATTCTTGCCTAATTGGAGCACTATTATTCAACAAACATCAAAATGTTATTGAAAGGCTTTGGAGGTGATTGGAGCACTATTTGTTAGGCATTACTTTGATTTTGAAAAAATTGCAACAAAATGGCTAAAGCTATGGAGCAGCAAAAGTAACAATATCCATGTTACCAGACAGTCTTCTACATTAACATGATGACCACCAAAAAAATGAGGAAAAAAACATCATCATTCTAAAAGATTCTAGTAGAGAAATATACTAATCAAGTGATGAACTAAATCTAAATAACAAATTAAACAAAAATTAATTGTATCACGATTGTTGCAGAAGAACAGAGGAACAGTGGTGGTGAAAAAATCAACTAAAAAAATACCAAATCGCAAAAACCTAGAAATCAGCCGAGGTCAAGCCCTTACCGAATCGAAGTGTGATTTGTGAAGGTTCCGATTTTCAAGGGTCACGAACTAAGGCTATCCAACTGAGGGGATCAAGAGTCACGAACTGAGGACTCTCCAAATCTGAAGAAATATTGGGCTTCGATGTTCTTCTGATTTCGACTTCGATTTTTGTTTCAACTTTGTTGCTCTTCAGATTTGGAGAAGTTTTGTGAAGATTCGAATGGGGAAGGAACTCGGCTCGTTAGATCGACTGAGAGCACTCAAAATGAGGAGAGAGAATGTCTTTTAAAAGTGAGAGGAAGAAGAAGGGGGTATTTCGGACATTTACCTGTCTTTTTTGATCGTTACAGTCCCTTCTCACGCGCTTTTGGCGTCTGACATATACGCACGGTTAAGTTGGATGGAAAAAGTGACGTTTTCACTTCAACTCAAAAAGTCGGGAGTTTAAATGTAGCTTTACTGACTACAGGTGGTAAAGTGGGAAAGCGCCCAAACCCCAGGCGGTGATCTAAACTTTACCCTAAAATGAATATACTTGTTTTGAACAGGTACAAGGTTGTAGAATAGGTGAATAGGTGGTTTTTTGGTTGAATATGGGGGTGTTTGATACAAACTAAATGAATCTGAATTTGAATTTGAATCTGAATCTGAATGAGTTGAATCTGAATGAAAAAAGTTGTTTGATAATTGACATGTCTGAAACATCTGAATGACAAAACTTTATTATTTTACCCCTCTGAAAAAATTTAAAATTATTGTAAATTTATTTAATATTACTTAATATAATAGTTAATATTTTTTTTAATTTTTTAATTTTTTTTACTTCATTCAGCTAAAAAAATCTAACTTAACCGTTCAGCTCGTCCATCTTACCGATTCAGTCATTCAGATCAAAACAAACGCATTGACCGATTTAGTCATTCAATCATTCAACCATTTAGCTTCATTCAGTTCTAAACAAACACTCCATTATGTGGGATGAAAATCAAATGAATTACAAATAAGGGTTATAAATGGATATAAGTATCTCAATTCTCATGTATCAAATATTATAAATTTAACTTTTGAAATTTAAAATGAGATTTTCATTTTAGAACAGAAAGAATATTATTCTTTTATAAACTGAATTATTGCTTACTATTAATCTTTTGACAATGAACCACAAAAGATTTTTATTTTAACTTTTTAAAGTTAATTTCTAAGGGTCTAGAAAGATACTCCCTCCAAGTTTTATTTTTGTATATTTTTTCTCATAAAAATGTGCTTATTTTTTTTCAATTAATGATAGTATAAAAATGACATTGTATATTTAATTTTATTTTGCTGCCAACAATGTCTTCAAATTTACTAACGGAGATTTATTATAATGCTACTATTATTAAGCAGACAATAATTAAATTTAAACTAAAGTGGATAGCCTAGTGATAATGATTTATTTTTTTATTTTGCTAGATCACATGTTTTAGTCTATTTCATAGCAGTAGTCAGTCGCATGCGTTATAGATTTAAAGGTTTTCTTAATTTCCCTCCTGGACTCTTCCATAGGTTTCGGTTCCCCCTAGATTTCTTGTTGGGGGCATAATTATTTGGGTCTGTATAATTTGGTGGGTTTGCGTGGAGGAAGTTTCCCCGTGCAAGAGTCTATTTTGGGCGGTAGAGAATTTTAAGAAATCTTATATTTTTAACTATATTTAATTTTTAACTCTTAAGTAAAGAGATATGATAATATTCGATTTTCTTTCTTTAAGGAGATTCACTTCTATCTCATTATGGTATCCACTGAGAATCCACCATAATATATAATTCTATTCCAATTCGGGATGGGGCGTTTTAAAGGAGATGTGATCACTATAAATACAAGACTATATCCTGGTTCACAAGTACACACATAATATCTCATTATTTTCTAGCACTGAAGCTTAACGTCTTCATTGTTAACCTTATTCAGCCTGTACTTATTCTCACACCAGAGCTATCCCTCGGAGGCTCAAGCCATCAAGTTTTTTCGTGTAACTTTGTTTCTGTGCAGGATTGGACGCGCTATTGGTGATTGAGTCGCATTGATGAATCTTGGTGTTAACATTGGAGCTACAAGGAGGGCTGTTTAGTGTTAGGTATTTTCAATCACTCAAAAAGTTGATCAGAAGTAATGACGACTAATAAGACGGTTTCCGGATTGGGAAAATTAACTGCCAACCCATCGGCTCAACCCCGGGGTTCGGCTAAGGATCGATTGAGGCCATCTGATCGTGTCGAGGACAACAGTCATTCGGTGGGTCCAAAGAATACTCAAACGGCCGTTGTTAGACGTCGATTGTTCTCAACGACAAGGAAGGAAGGGAAACCCAACGATCGTGTTATGGATATCTCATCCCAAACACGTACTCATGAGGACTGAAACTCCAAGCGAGATAGCCAGGACACCAGACAATTGATTTTGGCCAAGAAGGTACAAGAGAATCAAGATGATGTGGAGGCCTTACGCCTTCAGCAGAAAGAATTGGACGCACATATGGCATTGTTGATGGGTGGAGAGGTCTCTTCCAGTCATAATCGACATCGGGATTTATGCCAAGGAACCGATCCAGGACACATCATTCAGAGCTCTCGGCAGGAAATGAGCAGGTGTCGAGCCGCTTTCAGGAAGGAGTAGGTGTCGAAGTTGCTCTCAGGAAAAGAGCAGGCGCCGAAGTCGCTATTGGGAAGCAAGCAGCGGAGGCAGATGAAGGTCCAAATGGAGAAGGTGGGTTGCCTCTCCGGAATCCAAAAATCGGGATAGGCGAGAGTCATCCCCCCGGAGAGACGAGACCGAAAAACTTACTCGAAGGGTGGCAGAGCTGGAGCAGAGTCTTGCGGTTGCCAATCAGGAGAAGAAGACCCCGATTGACCTAACATCACAGTGTTATCCGGAGATTTATCGAGTTCGAGTTGATCCCAATAAGAAGGCCCCACGCATGGAAAGTTATGATGGCACCGGGAATGCATATGATCATAGTCAGGCGTATGACCAGCTGATGAAGTATTATGACTACTCGGATGCGGGCAAGTATCAGATGTTCATCACAACTTTGAGTAAAGAAGCCAGACAATGGATGACGTCGCAGCCGCCGAACTCCATCTCCTCATAGAAGGAACTTTACGATAAATTTTACAACCGGTTTGGCAATAACAAGAGGAGGGTAAGCCGACCAGTTCTTTGGAGCAGATTAAGCAGTACTCCAACGAGACTACCAGGAAGTCTATGAAGAGATTCCGAGAGGTAATCGGAGTAGTGACGGACTTGAATGGTCCTCAGGCCCTCTGATATTTTTAGACGGGATTGGATGTGGTGAAGTCAAGGAAGTTTGTAAACGACATGATGTTCAACTCCCTAAAGGATCTGTCTTAAGCATATAATAAGGCGGAGAGTTTCATCGCAATCGAGGAAGCTATTGGGAGTTTGAAGAAAAACACACCGTTTTCGAAGAAGACTAGTGATTGAGATATGAATACCTATCCTAGGTCGGATAACAATCAAAATAGATCGGACAATCAGACAAAGAGGAGTTTTAATAGTGGAGGATCAAGAGGAGGCTACGACATGTCTGAGTTAGAGTAAGAGGATTATGCATAGGTTCAGTGATGCATTGATAAGGCAGTTGCTTGAGTAACGAATTTGAATACATTGATCTTGGGTGGTCGGCTGCGAATGGTAGTTGAAGGACAGACATTGGTGTGTGGTGTGATAAAAATATGTAACTGCAAGTGCGCATTGTCAAATTGAAGAACTGACAAGTATATGTTGAACCCAAAGAGACTAGAATAATTTTAATGTATCCCTAATATCTATTTTAGGCAAATTAGAAATAAACATTTAGAATTGATTAACTAGAATATGAAAACTAATAATGAGGAAGCAATCTAGGAATTCGAATCCTTCAAATATTAAACATAACAAGTAATTCAATCTATTCTATTTTTATAACATAATTATAATTTTGATCTCCATTTTCTTTAATTTAGTAATTTTACAATTAACGTGGGCAAGCATAGACTACGAATATTTAAATATTAATTATAACATATCAAAACTTATTCGAGCAAGCATGAATTATGAAAAACTCATATCTTAACAATAATCTATCAAAACCTTTTAATTAATTTAAAATCACATAAGGACTATAAAACGAAGATGTTTCAATAAAGAAACATGAAGCCAAAATCAATTAAACATAAAATCATAACTAATAGAAGAGATGAAAAATATTATCATGAATAATTATTTAATTTCATCTTCATCCTAGGTATAAAAAAATTAACTAGACATGAAAATAAATAACTAACGAAAATAAAGAAGAGACGAAGATTAAAAATAAATAAGAAAACTCCTTTTAATTAACGATCATCCAACGAACGTACAATGGAGAAATAATTTACTCCTATTCCTAAACTAAACTAATCTAATCCAATAAATCTTTTCTCTAAAACAAGAAACCTATTTTTAGAGAAAATAAATTTGTCACATAGTTTAGATTCATTGAACCTGGTATCTTTTGTTTCCTTTTATCATCTACTTTCCTTCTTGGCTTCAATCTCTATATGGCAATCTCCCAAGAGTACTTTTCCATCTTTAAAAGCTAGAACAATTATCTTTTACTTATTCACCACTATAATCCAATGTTGTTCTACTTCCTTCCTTCTCGTTGTAAGATTCTTCTTGGATATTTCCTTACAAGAATATCACTTGATCACCGAGATTTTGACTTTATTGCAATAAAATATTAAATCCTACAAAATAAAATAAAACATATTAATTTAATAAGCTAATATAATTAAAAGGACAAAATTAGGGATAATAAAATGTATGAATTATGTGTCTATCAAATACTCTCATACCTAACTTTTGCTAATCCTCGAATAAAATAAAATAAAATAAAAACCAAAACTACCCCATTTTCATAGGAAACACGATTGCACTTAGCATGTGCAACAAGCTTTTAAACCCCAAGTGGACGAGTTGTGTCTCGTTAGGGTTTGCAGTGAATATACCCACAAAATTCACAATAAAATATTTTTGAGTTCAGCCAATTATGAAATCAAAAGAAAAATTCTAAATATCTATAGACATTATACATAAACAAATTTAAATTCAAAATCACAGGTTCACCTTATCAAGCATACTCTATCTTCATTCTAGTCACCATCTTTCATAAAATTAATTTCATGTGATGCATCCATTTGTATGTGACGTAACTCTTAGTAGGGATTTTTACCATGAAAATCAAGCAAACTCAATTTTTTTTTCATTTTTTTTCATTTTCTTTTTCTTTTTCTATATTTTTTTTCTTGACTTGTGCAATGTCTCGTTTTCTTAGACATTTCAGAGTTACCCATATAGCGAGCTTTAGCGAGCGTTGGACCAATAAATCCAAAACTAGTTGGCTTTAGGGCACTAGATGTAAACACACCCCTAAGGGCTTACTAACTTGAGTAACAAAGGCCACAAAATTAGACTAGTTAAGTTGCTTTTATCCATCACACTTTTTAGCGTGAATATTGATTCTTCCTGAAGTTTGAATACCCAGTTATTTAGTTCAATGAACATTAAAACAGTTATTTATTTTAATTTTTTCAAATTTTTTCCTTCTTTTTTTCAAATTTTTTTTCTACTTTTTTTTTAAATTACTCAAATCATAGTTTATACCCCACAACTAAGAGTTAGTGCAAATGTGTATTGCAAAAATGCTTAAGAAATTAATTTTATTCCATGTGGTATTTCAAACTAAGATTTTGTATCTTATAAAAGGTTGAAGAGTTCTAAATCTTTTAATCTTACTCATGAGTTTCAACTCCACATACACTTGTTAGAATTAATCCAACTCATAAAAAGTCAAAATATTTTTTTATTATATTTTCCTAAAAAAATCTAATACAACAATATAAATAAACTTCCCAAATACCTAAATCATGCATTGTCCTCAATGTATACACATAAAAAATAGAGAACAAAGAAAGGAAAAATTATACCTTGTACATATGATTTTTATTCTGCAAGAAAATGTAGTGAGAAAGAAAACAAATGTACATACCTATAGAATTGCGATACATTCTTCTGTCAACGCTACAGTTCGAACTCCCCTAGCTTTCTCTTCCTTGCTAAAATATCTTTCATGAATTTCGCATAACTAGGCATTTGTTCTAAAGCATCTGCCAATGGAATGTTGATTTACAGCTTTTTGAACACTTCTAAAAATTTTGAAAATTATCTATCTAATTTCTGCTTTTGTAATCTTTTAGGAAACGGCACAGGTGGTACGACTGCTGTTTGCTTATCTTCTTGCTGCTTTTTCACAACTCTTTCCCCAGATTTACTTTTCGAATTTCCACTCTCTTTTTCACCATCCTCGACAGAAATTATTTTCTTTTGTCCTTCTGAATCTGTTGTCTACTCCCTCCCACTTCTGAGTGTAACTGCCTCACATTGTTCATTGCCATCACTCCTCGGGGTTTTCTCCGAATCACTAGGTAAAGAACCTGGAGTTCTAGTATTCAAAGCACTAGCTATCTGCTCAATATGGTTCTCAAGGTTCTTTATTGCAGCTGATTAGTTTTTCATTGTGGCTTCAAACTGAGTTGCTAATCTTGCCAACAATTCTTCCATTTGTGATAACTTATCAGGTTGTTAAGGTTGTGCGTGTCGTTGGGATTGTTGATGTGGCTGAAATCCAGGTGGATATGATTGTCTTGGAGCTTGTGCTTGAGCTTGTGACTGATTATTGCTCCAAGATAGATTCGGGTGGTTTCTTGTAACGCCCCCAAATTCGGATCCCTTGAACCTCGAACCTGGTGCATTACTATACGACCTTCATATGAATATTTATAATCTTTATTCATAAAATAATGAATACAATCTCACTTTGATACCAATTAATACATTAATTCCTTCTATTTTCAGAATCTGCAACCTTTACAGCCTGGTGTTACACTTTTAAATCATATTAATTTAAATTATACATTTCAAGTTATAAATAATCTTTTTCACTTGGATATATTGATTGTAATTATCCATGAACTCACAACTAGATTTAACTATACTTCTATACAATGTTCTTTGACTATGCAATTATAATATGTCATTTGAACGCTATCTAGCATAGCTAGAGCTATACAAACAACTTCAATAAGTAATTATTTCTCTTTCCTTTGTCTATCCCGAATCTTTTGATCCGCTTTGGTTTAGCTGAAAACAATTATTTATAGCAAAGATGAGCAACTACGTTGCCCATCAAGTTTAACAGTTATTACATAACACATAGTTCACATTTTTAAACACAACTTAAATTATTCATACTTCGCAGTTTATACATAAATTCGTATTTTTCATACATTGCATTTATTCAGGTATCATAATGCTCATACTCAGCAATTATACATGCTTCGTGCTTATCATATACCTCATATCATGAATATAGTAAGTTTCCATAACTCAATCCACATCAATCATTAACTTGTTTCAATAGATTTATATCACAGTATAGCACATCTCAATTTATTCACAAGGAGTACATATAATACAGGGAGTATGTACACATTACAATTAACAAGTTCACATATAAAAAAATAAGTTATGAAAAACTTGACTGTACCGGCGTTTTACCATTACGCTAACCTTTCGTTCCTCTGCATGACCTACATGGTATGTGAGATTGATAATAAACACAATCAATACTTGATCTCATGGTTAACCTTACTTTAATAACTTTCTTTAACTTATATTGTCCTTGTACCACCTTTATATTCAACTTCGTTATTTATATAACTCAGCTTAATTTCCCTTTTTATCGCTACATGTGATAGCTTATCGCACTTGTAGTTTACTGTGTGTGTATCACACCACTACAACATACCATATTTGGCTAAACATTACTCATCTAAGTTCCTTGGACTTAGATTAGGCATATAGCCTTCGTTCATCACTTTGTGATCATACACACATGGTATATATTGCATATTTATTTCTTATACATTCTCAAATATACTCATTTTGGTCCAATCATAACATGATACAAATTATTGGTCATTATACACTTTAAATATCATCTTACGTTATGTTGTGACATTTCTAGGAATCAAATCCCATCATTCCATCATAGTTCAAAAATAGAAAATATGATTTTCTAGGGTACTTTGGGGATTTTTATGAATCTTTGTAATAAGCTTTTGACTTCAATGTTTGAACATGATTTTAGACCATACATCATACTATTTAATTCCATAGTGAGTCAACTAAAACACCCTCTTAAGGCATCTTAAGATAGTGCCTCAAAATGGGTATTTTACATTTCCACTCTACTACCCACTCTACTACCAACTGCAGCAGAAGTAAGTTTTAGGCCACCTTGATGATGTTTTTGGACTTTATGAGTTAGTCCATTTGATCTTTTGTTTGTGCAAGCATTTAAATCATATATCATAGTATTTTTCCATGAGTTTGGTTTCTTAAATTCAATTATGCGAGTTAACCAAAACTATGCACAAACTAGGGTGTTTACCCATTTTCACTCTACTATCTACACTCTATTATTTTCACTCTACTATTTTTACTCTACGATTTTTAGAGTTTACTCTATGATTTTCACTCTACTATTTTCACTCTACGATTTTCAGAGCCACTCTACTACCCAACTGTTGCAGAATTGAGTTTACTGCCTACTTTGATGATTTGTTGGAATTTCTTAGTTAAGCTTTTGGCTCTACTATCTAGCCCTACTTCTAGACCACATACCAAGGTATTTTAATAAGGGTTTAGGTTCCTCATTCATATTAGTTAGGCCTACTTTAACTGAGGCTCAAACTGAACAGTTTAACACATTTTCCCCAAAACTGATTTTGACACTTCTTAAATTTCTTTAAGTTTTGGCTACTTGGATAGTCTAGGCATATGTATTTTAGTTGCCTAAGTTTACTTTTATCATCATCTCACTTTGCTTAATCATCTAACCAATTTTGGCCTATCAAAGCTTACTTTAGGCTTGAAAAAAATAGACCCTAACTTGGTTTTCTTACTAGCTTTGGTCATAACAATGATTAGGAATCATCACAAGCATACATTAGCAACTTTATATGAGTTCATTACAGTCTTACAAATTCAAGTACTAAAATTTACCCAAGACATACCATTTTTGGCGTAAAACGTGATTTTTAACAAGTCCAATATTTAAAATGGTTTAGACTTGGTTTCTTTAACTTGTGTAGCTTACTTATGCCATATTATAGCTATTGAAACTTGTTTACAAGGTTTAGGTGTGGCCTCTCTTCATTTAAGTGTTAGATGTCACTTTAAAGCTTACTTTTCATAACTCTTAAACATGAAAACTGATTAGTACTCAATATGGACCTCAACTAAGTTAAGGAACAACTTTTAAATGTTAATTATGGACATATTATGGTCCCTTTACTGACTCAAAAGTTCAGGTACTAATATTGACCAAAACAATCCTCTAATCTTAGAGTTTAAGCACAGTTTTGGTTATTACTCACAAACAGTCCCCGAGCTATGATTTAAGCGTTATCTAAGCATTCATATAACTTCAAATTATCCTTAGAACTCATCATCACATACTCTAACAAGCTTGAAACTTTTCTCATGTATCAATACCAAAATAACTCATTTCTAGGCATGATTAACATGAGTTAGTACTAAACCACCATAACAGCCTTCAAGCTTTCAAGTACAAGTTTTATCACTATAAGTACTTTCTTTATACTATATGTTCATGTTTTAATACATCTAAATGCAGTGATTCTATCTTTTGTTCAAAACAGTCCCTAATAGGCTTTTAATTCTTCTTTCATTGGTCCGGGAACATCAATGTACAATGTTCTAATTTGAGACTCAAAGTGGGGTCCGCAGATGACTTTTAAGTTGAGATCTACGATCGTGGAGTTGCATTCTACGATCGTGGAGTTGCACTCTACGATCGTGGAGTAAAGTACTCTACTATTTAAAATAAAATTATTATTGCATGTAAGTTATACTATAACATATTATTTTTAAGCATAGAAGCATGTTTGAGGCATTCATCTCAATATATGAGCCCGTAGACATGATTTGGACTCTAATTCATAGCTAGTATGCTTTTATACTATACCAGCCCCTACTTGGACATTTAATCAAACAGTTGGTGAGCATGATTTTATTTACATGTAACCACAAATTTTCTATCCATTTTCCCCATCCTTTTGGCTTTTGATTCATTAAGGGTCTCCATATAATGCCTCAACAACCACATAAAGCTCTAATATTATCATAACAGTCACCATAGTCTTATTTAATACTATAGCCACTATCAGCCCATTCTACTATCAAATATGAAATGGAAAAGGAATGGAAAAAGTCTAAGCTTGTTTACCTAGTTAACTTCTAGAGATTGAAGTAGCTTTGTTACTCAATCCTTCCTTCCCTTCCAGTCATAGCTTTGCTACTCTCACAATCTAATGGACTGCTATTGATATTGCTTTTAGAACTCGGATAAGTATAGAAGTTATATGTTTTTAGGTGCAGTGTATGACCATATATGGCTGAGCTTTCTCTCTCTCTCAATCAGCTTACTTGGCATATTGCTGATCTCCATCATATCTCTACCCGGCTGCTCTCTTTAGCTCCTACCTGGCCCCTACATTACCATGTTTGTCTTGTTGCGTTTCAAGTGTCTAGGATTCTTTATCCTACCCATGCATCGCCATGCATGAGTATGATAAAGAGGGGCATTTGTAGACACTCGAAATTTTCTGTATACATGTCACTAACATTGCGGGAGGATGATTCGTCTTTTAAGAGGAACCACGAAAGACAATCCATATCCATCCGGATACTACAGGAAGCTCAAAGATCAACCCCGAAGCCCACTCTGGGAGTAACAATTCCAACCTCGGAGATAACCCCGAGGCGTGCAGATCCAATACCGGAACACACACCGGAGAAGAGCGATTAATCTCAGAGATAACCCCGAGGTATCCAGTCTCAGTCCCAACTATAGGAATAGCCACCAACCTTGGTGCTAACCCCAAGAAATGCAGTTTCGGCAATAACCCCGGAAATGCTTGCTTCAAACGCGACTAGCTTCAATCTCGGCGCTCACAACGAGATACACTGTACCAACCCGGTGATAACATCGAGAGGACATGCACACCTTAAAGATGACAATGAGGACCTTCAATAAATGCAAGTAGTCAATCTCGGTGAAGCTCGAGAACGCTCATGACTTTATTTTAATCCGGCGATAACACCGGTGAGGGGCAACATCGTCATGTAGCCAACACAATGCCACGCCACGTCGTCTCAACATCTCTACACAACGATGTCCCACAAGACTAACCAATCCCGAGTGACTATTGTGCGGGGTAACGGATGAAAGTTGAAGCTTGAAGACCAAAGGGCATCGTCCCATCTTCAATGACTTCTTACAAACTCTAATCCCATGCCATCGTACAACTCTCGACAACGGTGGTCCGAAATAGGTCCTATATACCTCAAATGGATGCCCGAATTGCACTTCTGAAAGTTTGAGTGGACATTAAAGTGCCTGAGTGCACGTACTTCGAGACGACCCGACCCAAAAAACCCGGGCCCACCTGGGTTGCCTCTAGTACACCTGCGGCTCAGCCGCAAGTACACCTACGGCTAAATTACCTATAAATAGAGGGCTTGGGCTGCCTATTTTGAAAGAGAAAAGAGCGAGGAAGCTCTGCCCAATTTGCTCTGCACTCACCCCATGCAGTGTACTTTCTCATTTTAAACACCTGTGAGCTCATATATAGCCCTTTTGTACCTACAAAAGCCAGTGTTTACCCACTCTAAAGAAATAGAAGTCTTCTTTGGCAGTCAACTGTAAGCCTTCTCACACACTTTAAAGTCTTTCTCTTCATCTCTGCACACACCCTTCTTCACGCTGAGAGTCGGTTACACAGATTTACCCGGACTTCTTGATTCGTGGTTTTTTATTTCATTTATATATATATATATATATATATATATGGACTAACATTATCGAGTTATGCCTCGATTGAGCCTAGACTTCGGTCTGGAGCATTTATTGGCTCTGATAAACCCAAAACAGAGGAAAGTCTCTTCATGCTCTCATTTCAAATTACTTGTAAACACAATTACTTGTAATTACATTCCATATCTATCTCCATATAATGAGAAATATGAAGAAATGTGTACACATACATATTAACATGCTACAAACAGCTGACATCCGTTATTATATACATTCCCTAAAGACTAAACTATGCAAGTCTTTCGCAGGGAACCAATCGGACCTACTACCCGGTCAAAGTCCAAAAAGGCAACAGCCTATAAATAATCATGTCATCATCCGACCAGATGAACTTAATCCGATTTCTTTCGCAAAGAATTGACGGATTAAGCAAACAAATTCTGATTTGGTCGTTTCTACTCAAAGAATTACACGATCTACACAGTATCGAAAATACCCGTACATCTTTGAATCCTCCACACAAGGAAGAACCCAGTCATTATAATACTCGAGGCTGCAGTTGGATACGACCAACAAAACTCATGATGCTGCCCATCCCACTGGAGACCCAAACATGGGTGACATCAAAAAGAAAGTTGTGAGACTCCGAATTTTATGAAATAAAAATATTCAATTTTTCTATTTTGGTAAATAGTTAAGTTGATAAAAGTTTAAAGTTAAGGGTAATATGTGAAAAAAAAAATTCAAAGTAAGTAAGTTGTTATAGAATATTCTTTTTGTCGGGGAATATCCGTACGACGGTACAATCATTGGTGGACCCCACAACGGAATTATTGTCGGATTGAGAAAACGACAAAAATATTTTTATGAAAATAACGGCGGAAGTTTTACCGTTAACTGTTGAAACACTCGGTGTTAAAAGTACAGTAATACGCGTGGTTGTATAGTAGCACACGGTATTAATTATTGATGCTTATGTGATAAGTCACTCAGTTTTGTTTTATTGGTATTATTAATGTAATAAAACAGAAAAGATTTTTATATAAAACAGAATACTTTTATAAAGTTATTCGTTTTATTAGGCTAATAGTAAAATCTTTTTATATAAAATGTAATACTTTTATAAAGTTATTTATTTTATTAGACAATAATTAGAATATATTATATTTTATTATGCATAGTGTTTGCATAGTGCTCAGATAGTGTTTGCATAGTAAAATCTTTTATAAAGTTATTCATTTTATTAGATTATAAATAGAATATATTATATTTTATTTAAAAGATTTTGCTTTAAATATGGACCGTCAGATTAAGGAAATCAATCTCGGACCGTTAATGAGTTAATTCTTACGCAATCCATTTTTCTATAAATAGAAGCTCATTCCTTCATTATTTCTTACTTAATTTATCAAACTTTAGAGATAACTATATAGAGAGAAAGAAGAAAATTATTCTGCTACTTCACTACTCATATATCCAAAGATTTTCTTCTTAAGGTAAGGGATATTATTTGTTGTACTCGTAAGGGATATTATTTATTGTACTCATAGGGGATATTATTTGTTGTACTCGTAAGGGGTATTCTTTCTTTCTTATTCATGAAGAGAACTTCTGTTATTCCATTCTTTATTATTCATTGGAATAACTCAGATACTGTGGGATACCCTATAGTTGGTAAAATTCTTCCGTTATTCCATTCTTTATTATTATGTTGAATAACTTTGTTTATGCCAAGTACCGCATATATGGTAAAATTCTTCTAATATTCCGTTCTTTATTATTTCGCATGGAATATATCTCGTCTCATATATTTATGCCGGACCGGTTCCATTATTTATTATTTCGCGGAAATATCCTGTTCAGACGTTCGCCTTTGGGACTGGTTCCATTATTTATTATTCTATCGGGAATAACTTGTCTGCGATCTATCTATCGCACGCACGGTGAATCCTTATGTTATTCCATTCTTGATTATTTCGTTGAATAACTCGCCTCATGTGGATTACCACATGCATGGTGAATGATCCTTCGTATTCATTCCTTATTAAATTGTGGAAATGATCTATCTACGTGGATTACCGCATGGCGGGCGAAAATCCATTTGCAGTTTCATATATTCTATTACACTCAGTTGGTTAAAGTTTTGACTTCTATTCTCCATGAAATTAGTGGAATATCCTTGATATTTGTGTTTCATCCATTATCTTTTCATGGAAATATTCTTCTGAGCATTCTTGAATTTTACTCTACAAAGAAGTATCATGTTAACAATTTGGACGTTATTGGTTCCTGGATAAATTAATTCTTGAACTTGTTTTATTGAATTCTTATATCATTGTCATCATCCTCATGTTTATATTATGTTGAAAGTCATCTATGGCCTGTAGTGCATAGATGGACTTGGTATGATTATGACTGAGGATTATTTTGGTATAATCATGACCGTAATGTTACAAATGATGTAGAAAAAAGTCATCGTGTATTCTGTAAGTGCATAGATGGACTTGGTATGATTATGATCAGGGATTATTCAGTATAATCATGACCGTAATGTTACAAATGATGTGGGGAAAAAATCCTCATTGGCCCGTAGTGCATTGATGGACAGTTTTTGGTATGATTATGGCTATGGATTTTCTTCGGCCAAGGGTGCAAAGATGAATTGTTTTATAGCATGATCAGGACCGTTGATGAAAACACGATTATCTTTGGCCCGTAGTGCATGGATAATTCGTGGTCGTGATACTAATGAATATCCTTGGCCTGTAGTGCAAGGATGATTCGATGATATGGGTTAATTATTGAGCTGAGTCTCAACGATAAAATATTAATTCATGGATGTGATAATAATGAATATCTTTGGCCATAGTGCATGGATAATTCATGGATGTGATACTAACGAATATCCTTGGCCGTAGTGCATGGATAATTCGATGATGTGGATTAATTATTGAGTTGAGTCTCAGCGATGAAATATTAATTCATGGATGTGATAATAATGAATATCTTTAGCCGTAGTGCATGGATAATTCATGGATGTAATACTAACGAATATCCTTGGCCGTAGTGCATGGATAATTTGATAATGTGGATTATTTATTGTCGAGTCTCAATGATAAAATATTGGTTATACACTTTTAATTTGTAGAAGATAGTAGAGATATCATGCTCTACTTGACTTTTCTAAAATACTGATTTGTATGTATTTGGCTTGTAGTGCAAAGATGAATTGTTAATGAATATCTTTGGTCGTAGTGCAAAGATGAATTTATTAGTATGATTATGAACAAGAATTGTGATTTGGTATAACCATGATTTTTGATGTTTCAGGTGAAGATAGGTGATGAAAATTATCTTCATCACCGGTGCGAAGAGGAATTTAGAATCACAATTATGATTATGAGTTATTCATATGATTGTGGGATGTGAATTTTGATTGATGTTACGAGGATAGAACATTATTGGTGAACCTTTAACATGGAGAAGATAATAGACCTGATGATCTATTTGACTCTTCTAATGGATTGCTCGTTCCGCTGCAACTATGGTTGAAAACTTTTATCATCTACCATATGTTCTAAATCTCTGATTTATTGATGATGAAGGCTATTGATAGTGTAAATTAGCTTTAGTCATGATATTCTTTACTGGGCTAGTTATGCTCACCCTTTCTGCTTCATAATTCCTTTCAGGTAATAAGAGTGTTGCCGGGTCGAGTAGGGATAACAGGGGAATAGAACGGCGGTCGCTAGCTATGGAGGTTCTCCGTAAATAGTATAAAAAAGTGTGTTGGATTCTATACATCATTTAGTAGTTATATTTGGTGAATCAATTAGGGTGAGGCGAACCCAATTTTGGAAGGGTGTTTTGCCACTATCATACAAGATGTCTAATGACATACAACCTCGTGTTCTCATAAGACATGGTTGTGCACATCCACTTGCTGAATATATCTACGAGCACTACCTATATGATCTTAGGGTTTATGTGAAATATAATTCTCACTTGGAGACAACGGAGATATTTATATGTCAAGAGAAGACTCACCATTAGAAAGAAGATGATAGTAATATTCTTGTTTTTCTTTGGGGACTTTTGGGTCAACCAAGGATAATTCTGTGGACATATGATATCTATCATAACCTAGACGCATGGCCTCCCGTGTACGAAAGTTTCATTGAGCACTTCCCAAAGATTTTAATTTCTAAAACAGTTTTTGACTATACTTTTATGTAAAGTATCATTGTAAGGTTGTGGTCGAGGTACCATGAGAGTTACATACATTTGTATTAAAACTCATAGTTAATTGTGGTCGTATTCTATCTGACATGATTTCAACAGATTGTATAAATAAAGTTGTATTCGAATTTTGTACCATGTATCTGGTGACTCAGAATGGGTGATGCATACCTAATTTTGGGGGCGTCACAAAAGTCCTCCAAATGGAAGAGACCCTTCGTGCTATCAAAGGAATTGGAACACACGGGAGTGTTTCATATGTTGATCTGTGTATTTTTCCCGATATTCATTATCTAGAAAAATTTAAAACTCCTGATTTCGAGAAATATGATGGGTTAGGAAATCCTTATACACTTTTAAAGGTGTTTATTGGAGAACTTGGATCTTATGCAGAGGACGAAAAGCTTAGATTGCAATTGTTCTAAAGAGTCTAACTGGAGAAGCCCGGTCGTGGTACACAAGATTAGACAATTCAAAGATCCATAGCTGGGAAGAGCTAGCACATGCTTTCCTCACTCAATACAACTTTCAAACTCAAATGGCTCGACCCAGATCAAATTACCAAGATCAAGAAAGCAATCTAACGAGTCTTTCAGAGAGTATGTTCAAAGGTGGAGACGCCTGGCTGCCCAAGTTAGTCCTTCCATGACAGAATCTAAGATGGTCATGACTTTCATAGACATACAAGAAGCTCGTTTCTATGAGAGAGTTTTAGCCGGCATCGGCAAACCATTTTTTGAAATGGTCAAACATGGGGAGATGGCTGAAATGGGTTTGAAGTCCGGAAAGATTCAAGACCTAGCTGCCCTTAAAGCTGTTGCTGATCACATCCAATCCAGAAATTATGGAAACAACCCCCGGAGGGTCCATAAAAAGAAAAAGGAAGATGTTTTCCTGATACTATAGGGGCAAAAAGGCAATCAGAACATGCCTATTCAAAGGAGAAACTACACTCCCTTTCAAGCACAGTCTGTAAACCCTCCAATACCAAAAGGTGGAGAAATTAAATGCCCTCGAGTGTTTACACCCTTAGGGGATACCCTCGAGAACATTCTTAATCTTCTGACAACACAGAAGAAAATTACGCATATTCTTCCACCAGCTAGCCCTAATGGACGGGGTTTCAATGTTGCTCAGAAATGTGCTTATCATGCCAGGGCACCTGGACATGATACTCAGGATTGTTGGGCCTTGAAACACAAGATCCAGGACCTGATAGATAACGGGGAGATCGTGGTCACCAAACCAGATCAGCCTCACGTTCAAGACAACCCTCTTCCTCAACACAAAAAAGAAGAGGTTAACATGATCAATTGGAGCAACGGACGGAGTTCCAATTTTAGCTGTGAATCATCCCAAACCCTCGAAGACGGTGATGACAAATAGGATTATGCCAAGTTCCAGTTCACAATGGAACGAAAGATAAAAGCTTTAGGCAAGCAAATTGAGCAATTGGCGGAATTGGTGACTTATCAGCATCAAGTGACACGTCAGTTAATCAGCCAGGAGCATGCCAATCTCCTACCTCTTGTCATGAATATTCCCTTGTCACTTTCGAGAAAAATGAAATCTTTGGAAGACAAAGTGACAAAGAGAGCAAATGCCAAAGCCCGTCGGGATTTTGCCAACAAAAGGGAATTCACCTATTTGGGCCAACCTATGGAGGAAATCCTTCAGATGTTAATCAATGAAGGAAGGATCGGTTCCCTTTTACCTCCAATCAACGCCCATTCAGGGCGGTATAACTCTGATGGAGTATGTCAATATCACTCTCAGTCTCACGGTCACAGCACAGAAGAATACTGGGCACTCCGCCACCTTATTCAAAATCTAATCGACAGTGGTATCATGCGCCTAGGAGACGACGATACTGTGTTACGTGCAAGTGAGAATTCAGGTCCTACTAAGTGGAAGAGTGTGGTAGCAGTCATATCCACTGAAACTGATGGGATTAACACATTACTCACAACACCAACAATTCAACTCAGGGGAAGCAATAATCCTTTGAAAGTGGCCGCTCCCGAGCCAATCAACTTGTCGTACAGAGCACAATATCCCATTGTTAGCTTGAGCAAAGTTCCGTGGAATTATGGAGAAGGTGAAGGATCCACCTCATATACAACTGCTACAGTGTCGAAGGAAAATCCACTGTATCTTCCCCAACGGGTGATGAAGTCTACCATCAAATCAAAGGGGAAAATACCCATGGAGAAAATTGAAAAATTCCTCTGCACTATGGGTCATCACAAAGCTAAGGTGGTTTTAAGCTTAAAAGAAGCTCCAGAACAAATATCTATTTTAGACTTGGTCCTAACTTCCGAGGATCACCGGAAGGTCTTGTTGAAGGTTTTAGAAGAAGCCTATTTACCGACATCAGTTGATACGGAAAAATTTCAACATCTGGTTGATCACATTTTCAACAACAATGTGATATCCTTCACTGATGACGACATACCGCCCGAAGGGACCGGCCATTGCAAACAGTTGCACATTGCAGTCTTGTCCTCCGGAGCTAGCTGGAGTTTTCATAGATGGAGGTTCATCTCTAAATATCTGTCCATATTCTACCTTGGTGAAGATGAACATCAATCTCAACCGAATTCAGAGTAGCCATACTATCATCAAAGCTTTTAATGGAGCCCGCCGGAATTCGGTCAGAGTAATTGAGCTGCCAATAGAAATTGGTCCTCATACATTCTGCATATCTTTCCATGTGCTCAAAATAGATTCGGGATACAACCTGCTCTTGGGACGACCATGGATTCATATGGCAGGGGCAGTCCCCTCCACTCTTCACCAACAGTTGAAATACATTATCAACAATAGCCTGGTCACGGTCAACGCTGAACCGGAGATTCCTCAGCACGGAGACATGCCATTCATCAATGCCAATGCAGATGTGGAACCGGTCAGTTTTCATGCTTTGGAAATAAGCAATACCCAATACCATGCTATTGGAATGCTATCATGTGAACGCAAGATTTTCTTTGAGGTAATGTCTATTACTCAAGAAATGATGTCATTGGGTCATAAGTCGACAAGGGTGGGTAAAGATTGCAGTGGTATCAGTACCCAATCCAGCTTAGCCAAGCAACCTGAAGCAAATGGGCTAGGCTATTCTGCCAGTTCTAGTCATAGGAATCCTCATAAGCATCAGCAGATTCCTTCAGCTTCAACCATGTGGCGTTTATCTTCGCCTTCAAACTCTGAGTCCGCACAACCTCCTATAAAGGTGCCAGCCAATGTAATGGTTATGTTATTTCCCAATAGCATGGTAGAAAGGAGAAAGAAGTCTTTGTTCCAAATCCCGCAGATGGAAGAGGAGGAACGAAGAATCAAGCAAGACGTCATCCGAATGATGTCAGTAAACGATCATCGCTCATGATGAACATACCAACAGATACACCCTTGACGATGATTGCCCGCATATAATGGCCATCATTCGGATGAGAGGATGATGACAATCCCTCCATCATTGCAGATCCACACGGACTTTACCTTTCCAATTGAACAAAGATTCCCTGCATTGGTCGACAAGGTAAAACGAGAAGAACTCTTTATGCCCTGTAGATATAATAACTGATTACTTTTCTGTATAGTATTAGCAGTTTATTTTGCCAGTATATGTTAACACTGTGTATGATCAACACGTTTCATATATACTAAGTGAAAGCATATTTTGTTTCAGGACTCTGAGTTTAGATGTGCTTGTACTTGCTGATACGGTGCCTCTTCTCCACAAGGATTGTACCTTTGATGTAGAGATGAATTCCGCCTTGATGGATATACAGGATGACATTGAGGTGCCTCCAGAAATTCAAGAATGAGTCAAAGACAAACCCAACCTTGATCAAACCACTTCTTTCAATCTCGGAACCTTAGAAAGCCCTAAGTTAATCCAGATTGGTTCAGACCTTACCCTAGACCAACGGAATGACATGGTTACGCTACTAACCCAATTCTAGGATATGTTTGCATGGTCTCATGAAGACATGGTGGGTTTGTCCACTGACATTTTCCTTCATCGCCTTCCCATTAAAGACGGATTTAAGCCAGTCAAGAAAATGCTCAGGCGATTGAAACCTGAGTGGAGTTTAAAGGTGAAAGAAGAAATTGTGAAACAATTTTAAGCTGGCATCATCATGGTGTCTACATATCCTGAGTGGATATCCAACATCGTGCCCGTACCTAAACCTGGAGGGAAGGTGTGAGTTTGCGTGGATTACCGGGACTTGAACAAAGCGTGCTTAAAAGATAGCTTTCCCGTGCCATTTATCCACATTCTCATTAATAATACTACGCAATACGATATGTACTCCTTTGCTGATTGCTTTGCTGGGTATCATCAAATCATGGTTGCTGAGGAAGATCGTGAGAAGACTGCTTTCATCACACCTTGGGGAACCTTTTGCTATAGACGGTTGTCATTCGGCCTCATCAATGCCGGAGCCACTTATCAACGAGCTATGATGGCTCTTTTCCATGACTTAATGCACAAAGAGATTGAGATCTATATGGATGACATCATTGTCAAGTCCCGGAAGGAGGATGACCATATAGACCATCTCAGGAAGTTGTTCAACAGGTTGTGTAAGTACAACTTGAAGATGAATCCAGCTAAATGTGCCTTTGGTGTTAAATCAGGTAAGTTACTAGGATTTCTAGTCAGCCACAAAGGGATTGAGCTGGATCCTGCAAAAATCCAAGTCATCACGGAAATGCCCATTCCTCAGACAGAGAAGGAAATACGGGGATTTTGGGGAAGAATCAACTTCATTAGAAGGTTTATCTCCCAACTCACAGCAACCTGTGAGCCAATCTTCAAGCTATTAAGGAAGAACTCCTCCATGAAATGGAATGATGAGTGTCGAAGGCCTTCCTTACAATCAAGAAAGCAATTTAGTCAAAGCTCCCATTTTGGTACCACCCTGAGGATGATGTTCCCATGTTTATGTACATTCATCCATAAGTGACAATGCCATGGGTCGACATCGGGACAAAAGGACGATAGAGGCCAAGAACGAGCTATCTATTACCTCAAAGAAAAGGTTTAGCAACAGTGAACACAAGTACACTCGATCGAAAAAGACGTGTTGTGCTTTAGCATGGGCTTCCATGAGGTTCTGAGATTACCTCCACGGGCCACACAACCCATCTCATATCCGCGTGGATCCTCTCAAATACGTGTTCAACAAACCCATGTTAAATTACCTAATCGTCCGGATGGCAATTGATCCTACAACAATTTGACATCGATATGTGACTCAAAAGTCCATCAAAGGTCAAGGTATTCGGATCAACGGCATTTGCACCTTGGGGATTTCAAACCCTTGAAATATATTTCCACGATGAAGGAGTAATGACAAAGGCAAAGAACACCACCATCGATGACATACGCCGCCAATCATGGAAGATATATTTTGATGGAGTCATTAATATGGAAGATTACGGACCGGAGCGCTTCTAGTATTCTGCACGGGAGCAGATATCCTGTCCGCCAAATTACAGCTTTGTCAACACCAACAATACTACCGAGTATGAAAAGGTCGTCTCATGGGGCTAAAACTTGCCCGCTCAATGGGCATCAGCGGTTAACTCGTCTTGGAGATTCGGAGTTGGTAATCGAAGACAATCCACCGAGTCTATCAAACCAAGGAACTACATTTCTTCGCCTTACCATCTCCGGAGTTTTGAAGATGGCTTCAAGTTGAAGGAATCTCCTTTCTACACATTCCTCGTAATAGGAATGATTTCATGACGATTAGCAACTTTGGCCTCCTTGATTGAATATCGGACAAGAACACACGCCAAGCGCCACAATCGCCTACTGAACAAGGCCCCACCTATACGGAATTACGTTGGAGAAGTATCGGATGAGCTACCTCCCATCCAACCTCCTTGGTATCAATATATCAAGGAATATCTGCGAGATGGATCTACACCCGCTGAGGCGAGCCTGACTGAGAAAAGGCGGATTCATTGACTTGCTATGAAGTTCTACCTGACTGGAGATGCGCTCTATAAAAGAGATGCAGGACTAGGTCTCCTTAGGTGTCTAGACAAAGATCAAGCCCAAAGGCTTATGGATGAAATCCATGGCGGAGTCTGTGGCCCCCACATGAGTGGCCCCCTCCTTGTCAAGAAAGTCCTCAGGACGGGACATTACTGGCTGTCTCTCAAAGCTGATTACAACGACCACGTCAGAAGATGCTATCAGTGCCAGATTCATGGGAATGCTATACACGCCCCTCCACGGGAGCTCCACAATATGAGTTCGCCTTAGCCCTTCTCAATGTGGGGAATGGACGTTATTGGGCCTATTGAGCCTAAAGCCAGTAATGGTCACCGATTTATCTTCACCATGATCGACTACTTCACCAAGTGGGTAGAAGTAGCCTCCTTCCCCAGGGTCACTAAAGAAGTCATCATTGCTTTTATCAGAAACAATGTCGTTTATCGATACGGACAACCAGAGGTGATTGTGTTAGACAATGCTAAGAACCTCAACAATAAAATGATGGAGGAATTATGAAGTAAATTCCACATTAAACATCTTAACTTTGTCATCTATCATCCGAAGATGAATGGTGTTGTTGAAGCAGCTAACAAAAACATCAAGAAGATTATGCAAAAGATGTCTGCCAACCACAAAGATTGGCTCGACTATTGCCTCTAACTTTGTTAGCCTCTGTAACCTCAATGCGCACTTCCACCGGGCAACCCCTCACGATTAACCTATGGGATGGAAGCAAGACTCCCCATAGAAGTTGAAATGGAATCCCTCGAGTGTTGATAGATGCTCATTTGGATGAAGACCAATGGGTACAAGACAGGTATCACCAATTGTCTCTAATAGACGAACGGCGAACCGCGGCTATCTTCCATGGTCAGTTATATCAACAAAGGATCACCAGATCCTATAACAAAAAAGTCCAGCTACGACAATTCAAACAACACGACTTGGTTTTGAAGAAGATCCTTGACAACCATGATCAATCTAAGGGAAAATTTGCACCTAATTGGGAAGACACATTTATTGTCAAAGAAGTTTTGACAAGGGGCGCTCTCAGATTACAAGAAATGGACGGCGATGAATTTCCACAACTCATCAACTCAGATGCCGTGAAATGGTATTATGTCTGAAGTAATTCATAAACACCCTGGTGCAGAACCATCAAGTCACCAGTCATTCCGGTTCTTTAACCATTTACCACATATAACTTTCCTACACTTTGCGTTCCTACGACTTAGGTCATCCCACCGCGGATTGAACCTCTCGCACTTGCAGTTTGGCTACCCATACATGGGATCAAACTTCTTATACCTGCAGTTTATCCTCAACCTAGGATTAAACTTTCTCCTCCCCGCACTCTGACCTGCACATGGGATCACGCTTTTCATCTCGCCCTGAGGGGCGAACTACGTCGACCTGATCTCCTCTTCAATAGGAGTACGTAGGCAACCATGTTACATGGCCCGGTCGCAATAAAACAAAAACAACAAAAACATTTCTACCCTTACAAAAACAAAAACAACAAAAACATTCCTACACCATTTCTACCATACACAACGTTGAACCTCTTACACCAGGTTAGAACTACGCAGACCTAGTCTCCTCTTCAATAGGAGTACGTATGCAGCCATTCATGGTTCGGTCTCACCCCCTACCAAAACACAAACCATTGTCAATCGGTACTAGGATCATCTTTCACTCCACTACATTTCATTTGGCTTCAGACCAAAGGGATGGAATTACCTGAACTCCTCCCAAATAGGAGATTTGGCGACCATCTAAGTTGCGGTCATACCTTGAAGAGCAACACCAATCCATAAGAGGTGGAATTAACTAGGCTTCTCCTAAATAGAAGTACTGACGACCATCTGTGGTGCGGTCAATCTCAGAGAGGAAAGCCACACTCCTCTCCATATTTTTATTCAGAAACCAGTCCCAAGACACCAAAGATGGTAGGGATACACAGAGATCGATGATCCCTTCTGAACTATCTAGAGACAACTCAATGTCCATCCACCCAGGAGGGATTCAGAATACATCAAGATCACAAGCCCTGAAGCAGCAAGCAAAATATCAAGCACGGAGCAAGGCATATCTAAAAGGGAAGTGATCCAAAAATATATTTCCCTGTCATATATATAATGTTGTTTGATATATACAATATAAAACTGTACAGGAAAAAATGGCTAAGCTAGTATGTGCAGAAAAATACAAGCTCATCTACAAGTCAGGGTATATGTGAGCTAACAAGCCCAACATGGCGTCCCTCTCAGAAGATGGAGGAGAAGTTGTGGTCTCTCTCAGACGAGAATATCCACACGACCCAACAGATCTGCGAGCCCATCTCAGATAGTGACCATATGATCATCAAGATATGCGTTCATCTCGCGATCATTCCATCAGTAAGGGACCTCACGGTAGTCTTATCTCGTGACGGCTACATCTCGGGCAAGATATAGCACTATCCCGCTCAACTATCTATCACGTGTCTCTAGGTGATATAGCCTCCTCCAGCTCAAAGAACAAATGCAGCATCTCTCTGCATGAGCTAATGCCTCATCTCTCTCTAATAGAGCGGCGTCTCTCCCATCAAGAGCAGTTAACATCATAGATCGAGCCTGATCTCTCTCAAAGGTCATCAGATGAAGACTCTGCTCAAAGTACTGTGTTGAGTGATGAATCACAACAGTACTAGTACTGGGAGAATCCGGAGGAAATACTGGCAACCCAGCAGTGGGCTCCTCCTCGATGTAGGAATCGATATCCTCCATGGGCTCTACATCGTCTAACTCACTATCCGGTACTGTAGATACTTTTGCAGCCGATAAAATCTCTGTCTCCATCCATGCGGAATACTTTGCAGAACAACCTGGATGACTGATAGAAAAATCAGCTATCTCACGTTGATCCCAACAAGCATACACTCGGGATCGATCCTCTCTTTGAGAGAGATCGAGAAAGTCAACGCCGACCTATTGCCCCTCGAAAGGATGAAATTTCGAATCGGTCAAACTGTGACATCACTACCAATGGGTGATAAGTAGTCACACCTCTCAAAACCACCCGGAGGGAGGTAGTCCATGCCCGGAGCATGAGTAATGAAGTCAGTATGGTGAGCTAAGCCTAACACACTGCAATATCTTTGAATGGATCTCTGATATCTGACAAAAATGCGAACCAAAACAGAGCATCTATACACTCCGATGGCTGAAAGGAGTATGACATGGCTACATCATGGGTGAACCAATACCCATGCCGTCTAAGAGTGCCAATCGGTCTCAAGTGTGACATAAACCACACATACAGCATGACCGAACTACCCGTGAAAACTCATGTCGGATAAGTGCAGCAATAGGATGCTGACCGCAGGGTCTCTGCTACAATCATAGGTACAATGGTGCGACCCTCCCTGAGAGCTCTCATGGCCATAATGACACATATGTCTATCTCATCCATGTACCGTGGCATATAGACATACGACAATATGCATAGCATCAGTACATCAACCCTGGCCACACGCCAATGGTCCTCCGGTGCGGTGAAATCCTCGGAATGTCGTGAATAGCTATCCTCCGAGCCAAATTTGTCATACAGAAAATGCTAGGATATCACGTGGCCAGATGTCAGCTCATCCTGCACTACTCTGCGCCGCAATCCAGTGAGAGTCATGAATCGTCAACTCATGTCTCCCAAAGCCATGTGCATGCAAGGTCTGTCTAAAGGTAGCATCGTCAATCGTGCATACTCCTCTAACGTATGAGTCAACTCATGGGTCCCGAATCGGAAGACCTGCCTATCCGGTACCCAATGCTCTAGCATCCCATCCACAAACCCTGCGGGAACCTGAAACATCAATAAGGTCATGGTATGCTGCAGTAAATGATCTATAGTCACCCTGTCTGGTGGTGACATACTATCATACCACGATCGCATACCCAATGCCACCAATGATGGTGGGGTATGATCTATACTACTAACTCGTCAAGAAGACATATCCATGCGGGCCATGTCATAAGACCATCCAAGGGTCAATGTCGAATATCTCTAGACATACATATATATACATAACATGATACATGCATAGCAGATAATAGATGGCAATATGATATAGGGAATGGAAAAAATTGTGCATACATTCCTAAGTATATCATCATCTAATACATCATCTCTGTCTGACTACAAATATAGGAAAATGGGGCATGACGCCCTACTACTAATGAGAGGCCTATCAAAAGATATAGCGAGAATGGGGCACATGACACCCAATATCTAATGAGAGGCCTATCAAAAGATATAACAAGAATACACATCAAGAAGACAATGGTGTCGATATCCAAATCATCAATCTGTCCACACGATGTAACTCCTCCCGAGTCAATTTGGATCTCTATCAACAGGATGTCAGGCCTATATAGAGGAGGATCTGCACCGGCAAAACCGAATGGGTCATCCGAGGGGGCGGTACCGAAGCTGGAAGGAGTAAACGAGGTTGCCTCTGCCGGATCTCTACCCAAATGCCGGATAAATATGTATGCCTGGTCCAACTGCCGGGTCAAACTATTAATCTGGGTCATATGAGTCGGATCTCGGACACAAGCTATCCAATCCATCATCATCAAGGATCCTGGAACCATATCCCCCATAAACTGGAACCATCATCAAGGATCCTGGAACCATATCCCCCATAAACGTCTCCTGGGTATATAGACCCTCTGACAATGCAAAATCGTCAACCCCCAACAATGCGATATCGCTGACGATTGACGTGATCGGATATTGATGCTGAGCCGACGCTGGCAGGAGGCAAGATCGGCATACGGATCTCCCCTGTGGTGCTCCTGATAGCACACTCTCCTAAATAGAGCTCCCAGCCTCCATCGGTGAAGAGATGAACTCTCCTGGTGGAAAGCACGTACTCGACTCCATTCGGGTACACATCCCACCCCTCCGGCTCAGTCCAATTCAAGTTGCAAAGGAGTTCTTGCGGACTAAAAAGGTCAAATCGGGAATAAAAATGCCACGCGATTGAGCAAAACAGCATACAATCCTGGCCTTCTCAGATGAAACTTTGAGTCTGCACATCACTCATTGGTAGTCACCCGAACACGAGGTATACTCTGCCAATGATCTCATTTGTCACAAACCACATCCGGCAATACCTTGTATAGGTCTGATGCCGCATAACTCCGGGTCGTTACCCTAAATGGGTCCCCGATGGGGGTTACAACGTAGGTCCCCGAAGGGGGTTACAACGTAGGTCCCCGACGGGGGTTACAACGTAGGTCCCCGACGGGGGTTACAACGTAGGTCCGGCAATACCTTGTATAGGTCTGATGCCGCCAAACTCCGGGTTGTTACCCTAAATGGGTCCCCGACGGGGGTTACAACGTAGGACCCCGACGGGGGTTATAACGTAGGACCCCGACGGGGGTTATAACGTAGTTCCCGACGAGGGTTACAACGTAGTTCCCGACGGGGGTTACAACGTAGGTCCCCGACGGGGGTTACAACGTAGTTCCCCGATGGGGGTTACAACGTAGGTCCCCGACGGGGGTTACAACATAGGTCCCCGACGGGGGTTACAATGTAGATCCCCGATGGGGGTTACAACGTGAAGCCCCAGTAGGGGATTAAAATGCGCATTCAAGTCGTTGACACATATCAACGAAGGTCAAGCAGCCTTGACGTTATCTCAGCCGATGACGATTAAACCTATCAGAGCTATAGAGCTATTCGAGGATTTCATGCTCGATTATTCATATTCCTCAGCAGATCCCCGGCGGGGGGTCACAACGCAATGTTCCATTGATTCACACAACAGCGAAGGTCAAGCAACCTTGATAATCTACCCACAGAGTATCAGCCATTGATTCCCACATCAGCGAAGGTCAAGCAACCTTGACAGTATATCCCACAGGATTTTTTAGCCGTTTGATTCACATGTCGGTGAAGTACACGTCAACGAAGGTCAAGTATCCCTGACAGCATTTGCTGTTGGTAGTGAATCCAACAGAATCCTGACATATTCTGGCAATACTAACCAGGAGAGGTCAACGTTATCAAAGAGGATAGATGATGGAATATGTTATACACATCCTCAAACAGATCAAGCTTTATCCCCACAGATCTCTTACACATGAGAGGTACATCTTCAGGATCAAGTTATTATCAAAGACACAAGAATTTGGTGATAACTCCAACATCAACATCCTAACAGATTTAGTTTATACATCAAATCTGGTCAGTATTGTCAATCCCCAGTTGAAGAAACAGGGAGCCAACAATCATCCCCAACATGTTGGGCTACAACCCCGTACACATGCATCATACATTTGCAACATATTGCTACGTACAGTACCATGTTTGTCTTGTTGCGTTTCAAGTGTCTAGGATTATTTATCCTACCCATGCATCGCCATGCATGAGTATGATAAAGAGGGGCATCTGTAGACACTAGAAATTTTCTGTATACCTATCACAAACATTGCAGGAGGACAGATTCGTCTTTTAAGAGGGAACCCTAAAAGACAATCCATATCCATACCGGATACTACCGGAAGCTCAGCATCAACCCCGGAGCCCACTCTGGGAGTAACAATTCCAACCTCGAAGATAACCCCGAGGCGTGTAGATCCAATACCGGAACACACATCGGAGAAGACCGATTAATCTCAGAGATAACCCCGAGGTATCCAGTCTCAGTCCCAACCATGGGAATAGCCACCAACCTTGGTGATAACCCCAAGGAATGCAGTTTTGGCGATAACCCCGGAAATGCTTGCTTCAAAAGCGACCAGCTTCAATCTCGGCGCTCACAATGAGATACATTGTACCAACCCAGCGATAACATCGGGAGGATAGGCACACCTCAAAGATGACAATGAGGACCTTCAACAAACGCGCGATCCAATCTCGGTGAAGCTCGAGTAACGTCTCGCTTTATCATTAATCCGGTGATAACTTTGGTGAGGGCAACATCGTCATGTAGCCAATGCAATGCCACGCCACATCGTCTCAACATCTCTACGCAACAATGTCCCACAAGACTAACCAATCCCGAGTGACTATTGTGCGAGGTAACGGATAAAAGTTGAAGCTTGAAGACCAGAGAGCATCGTCCTATCTTCAATAACTTCGTACAAACTCTAATCCTATGCCATCGTATAACTCTCAACAACGGCGGTCCGAAATAGGTCCTGTATACCTCAAACGGATGCCCAGATTGCACTTCTGAAAGTTCGAGTGGACATTACGAGGTGTCGAGTGCATGTACTTGAGACGACTGGGCAAAAACCGGGCCCACCCGGGTTGCCTCTGCACACCGCAGCTAAATTGTTTATAAATAGAGGGCTTCATTTGCCCATTTTGAAAGAGAAAAAGCGAGGAAGCCCCGCTTAATTTGCTCGCAGACTCACCCCATGCAGATGTGCTTTCTCATTTTAAACACTGTGAGCTCATATATAGCCCTTTTGTACCTACAAAAGCCGGTGTTTACCCACTCTAAAGAAATAGAAGTCTTCTTTGGCGGTCAACCTGTAAGCCTTCTCACACACTTTAGAGTCTTTCACTTCATCTCTCTCACACACCCTTCTTCACGTTGAGAGTCGTGTCACACAGATTTGCAGGACTTGATTAAAAGTGGTTTCATTTCATTTATATATATATATATATATATATATATATATATATATATATATATATATATATATATATATCTCGACTAACATTATCGAGTTATGCCTCGATTGAGCCTGAACTTGATGCAGAGCGTTTATTGGCTTATATATATATATATATATATATATATATATATATATATATATATATATATATATATATATATATATATATATATATATATTAACTATGTGTAGAACTTTGTTCGATGAGCCTAGACTTGATTGGAGCGTTCATCGCTTTAATATATATATATATACATTTATATATATTAAGCGTGTGTCGAACTCTATTCGATAAGCCTGGATTTTACATTCGGTGCGTTTATCACTTTTATATATATATATATATATATATATATATTTCATCCCACCTGGAGTTTACTTCGTGGTGGTTGATCGCTTTTACAGCTTTATTTACGTTACGTCCTGCCTGGAGTTCACTTCGTGGCAATTGATTACTTTGTACAGCTTTATTTACATTTTGTCCCGTTTGGAGTTCCCTTCGTGGCGGTTCAATCGTATTCTGACTTTATTTACGCTTTTGTCCCCACAGAGTTTCCTCCGTGGCGGTTGATAGCTTTTCTGACTTTATTTACATTTCGATCCCCATGGAGGTGCTTCGTGGTTGGTGATCCCGTCAGTATATATATATATTTATAGCTTTTATATATATACAACTCGCTTTCATATAAATGCAAGATTCTTGCGCCTAGAATCATGTGATCGCTGTGATTGATTTATTGGATCTAGATTCGGTTCCCGTGATGGACATTTTCAGCTGTAAGCAGCTTATAAATTATTTTGCGATGTCTGAATTTCCTCAGATGGTTTCCATGCCAACGAGGAAGTCGGCATTATTTTTGTACATTATTTTCGTACGGATGCTTCACATCTGTGAGATAAAATCACTCAAGCCGAACACTTAATAAAATGGGAGTATAAAAGGTCTCAATTACTATTGAGCATCAGGGTTTGAAAAAACCTTTTTATAAAACATCATTGCTATATCTTGCTAAAAACTGAATTTTTACATAAATTCAAACCACGTGTATATAGGTTCGAACGAGGCCTTGCAGACTACTTCCAAATAACAAACACATTGACCCACACACACACATTCATATAATAGTTTCTTGAAAAGAAGCGGGTCAGTAGTGGTAACATGGATGTCTGGGGGTGCCTAACACCTTCCCTCCGCATAACCAAGTCCCGGACCCTAATGAATCTCGGTTTCACCGACCCGTTTAGCAGTGTCACATCACTGGGTCAATGTGCAAATCTTTTCTCGGTTGTGTTGGTACAACCATTTAAAAAACCAACTAGCGACTCTTAACAGTCCATCGTCGACGTTATACATGTCGGACCTTTTTCACTTGTTTTTTCAAACAAATCTCACCTAAAATGAGAACACCAAAGAACAAGTAACGGAAAGGGACATCTAAAAATCCCGACGTCGACATTCAGCAAGCAAAGATATCGTTCCCACGAGGAAATAGACTAATATTTATCAATTACTAATTCCAATGCAATTAATCTTATTTTAAACTACGAAATATTGTTTGTGGACTAAAAATTAAACTTAATAAAACTAATAATTAAGATCAGAATTTCACAAGAGTAACTGCAGATTTAACAAGTTAAGATTATAACTTCCCTTGGTATTTTATTTAAATCAGTTTACTTCCCATTTAATTCAGTTAATTAATATGAATCATTATCCAAGAATTCTTTATAGCACTCACGCACTTCTTCCGAAAGACACGTGAATAAATCCCCCTAAATCCGTTCTCTACGATTCAGAATTACGAAGAACACCCTAGTCAATCAACTCACTATATTCCTATGTGAATTAAGTTAATTAGGGTTTTAAGCACAAATTATTTTAATGGATACAAACGACACATAGGTATATTCATATCCTGCATGCTAATCATATTAACCCTATTAATATTATATGAACATATGTTATTATATCAAGATCTAAATCTATATTCCATCTTCTAATTTTATATAGATTATCACAGTAATTGATGGCCAAACAATTAATCAATAAATGCAAGATATAATAAATAATTCAATAAAAACCAACTTTCATTAAATGAGAAGGTTTAATTTAAACTACATACCAAGTTCCGTTGCAATCTTAATGAAAATTTAGTTCATAATAATAATAAAGAAAAACATCATCTAGATTAATAATCTAAACATCCTAGGTAATTACAAAAGATAAAAACTAGAGAAGAAAAGAAGAAACTCTGAATTTGCTCCAAGACTCTCTATTTGATTTTCAGCCCTTGCAATCCTCCTTCGTGTTTTCCTTCGTTGTGCTCTCTGCAATTCTCTAGAAAAATTGAGTGATACTCTTTTTTGAAGTCTTCTCCTATTTGTATTGGTCCAAACCCTCATCAAGACTCCTATTTGGCTTCAAAATCAACTTAGCAGTAGAAAAATCCAACTTTGGTCGTGCATGAGCGCTTCGGCGCTCATCCTAGTTCTTTTCCAAGCGCCTAGGCGCTTGACTGGTACACCAGAATTACAAAAATGCCATCAAACTTGAATTTTAATAATTTTTAATTCTTTTCTTCTCCCAAATGACCAATTTGACCCTCCAGCTCCATCCTACAAGAAGTAAACACATAAACAAATCAAAAGGTACTAAAAACACTTAAAGATAACAATAATTGAGTTTAATAATATCAGATTCATAGGTATAAAACCTACTCATCATGACTCATAACTGAGAAGTTCCTGAAAAAGGCCGAGTGCGGAGCATAGCGGAGCGCGGCGGAGTGAAGGAGCGAAGCTCCCGATCGAATGAGTATACAAGAAGAAAGAAGTTCTATCAAAAATGAAAGGGAAAGGTTCAAGGCTCGTTTAGTTGCAAAAGGACACTCACAGAGGAAGGGGATTGACTATGATGAGGTGTTTTTTCCAGTGGTGAGGCATACTTCAATCAGGATTATCTTGGCATTGGTGGCTAGCTATGATCTAGAGTTAGAGCAGCTTGATGTGAAGATAACTTTTCTTCATGGTGATTTGGAGGAAGTTATATTCATAGAGTAGCCTGAGGGGTTCAAGCAGCCAGAGACTGAGCACATGGTTTGCAGGTTGAAGAAATCTCTATATGGGTTAAAGCAGTCTCCAAGAAAATGGTACAAGAAGTTTGATTCCTTCATGATCTGGATCGGGTTCACTCGTTGAGAGTATGATTATTGTGTTTATATTAAGAGTCTTGAGAATGGTTCATATATTTTTATGTTACTGTATGTGGATGATATTCTTATTACTGTGAAAAGTATGGTTGAAGTTAACAAGTTGAAGGCCTTGTTGGGAAAGGAGTTTGACATAAAGGATTTGGGTACTGCTAAGAAAATAATAAGAATGGAGATTCGCAGGGATAGGTCAGCTGGTAAGTTGTGGTTGTCCCAAAAGAATTACATGGAGAAAGTGTTGGAGAGGATTAGTATGACTAATGCAAAACATGTCAGCACTTCATCAGCCCCAAAACGTGCAATTATCGAAACTATATTTTCCTATAAATAGAAGCTCATTCTTCCTTCATTTCTCACCAATTCACAAAAGCTTTAGAGCAATTATTATAGAGAGAAAGAAGAAGAGAAGTCTGCTACCTCACTATTTCAGTATCCAGTTTTTTCTAAGGTAAGGGGTATTATTCCTTCGTATTCATGAAGAGAGTTATTTTCTTTCAATACTCGTAAGGGTTGTTATTCCATTCTTTATTATTATGTTGGAATAACTCGCCTATGTGAAGTATCGCATACATGGTGAAATTCTTACATTTTTCCATTCTTTATTATTCATTGGAATAACTTTATCATGCGATCTATCGCATGTACGGTGAATTTCGTTGTTATTCCATTCTTTATTATATTCATTGGAATATCGTATGCGTGCGAATTACGCATGACACGGTTCCGATTCTTTATTATTACGTTGGAATATCACGTGCATGCGAATTACGCATGACCGGTTCCGCTTCTTTATTATTCTATTGGAATATCCGTCTGCGTATTAATTACGCATTTGACCTGGTTCCATTCTTTATTATCCTATTGGAATAACTCGTCTATGTGGACTCATCAGATTCATGGTGAATGATCCTTCGATTCATTCCTTATTAAATTGTGGAAATGATCTGTCTACGTGGATTACCGCATGGCGGGCAAAAATCCATTTGCAGTTTCATATATTCTATTATACTCAGTTGGTTAAAGTTTTGGCTTTTATACTCCATGAAATTAGTAGAATATCCTGGATATTTGCGCTTCATCCAGTATCTTTTCATGAATATATTCTTCTGAGCATTCTTGAATTTTACTCCACAAAACAGTATCATGTTGACAATTTGGACGTTATTGATTTCTGGATAAATTGAATTATAATTCTTTAAAAATTTATCCTTGAACTTGTTTTATTGAATTCTTATATCATTGTCATTATCCTCATATTTATAATATGTTGAAAGTCATCTGTGGCCTGTAGTGCATAGATAGACTTGGTATGATTATGACCAGGGATTATTCGGTATAATCATAACCGTAATGTTACAAATGATGTGGTAAAAGTCCTCATTGGTCATAGTGCATTGATGGATAGTTGTTGGCATGATCATGACCATTGATGAATACACGAATATCCTTGGCCCGTAGCGCATGGATAATTTATGGTCGTGATACTAATGAATATCCTTGGTCGTAGTGCAGGGATGATGTGGTTCATTTATTAAGTTGAGTCTCAGCGATAAAAGTGATGAAAAAACTTTTAAATCATAGAAGATAGTAGATTTTATTCTCTACTTGACTCTTCTAATGGATTGCTTGTTCCGCTGCAGTTAAACTTGATGTTTGTTATATTTTATCAGTTTAACACTGTTGAAGGCTAACGATAAATTATTCTACATTATCTTAGTCATAATATTTTCATGAGAGGCTAGTTGAGCTCACCTTTTGCTTTCATTGTTCTCTTCAGGAAATGAGAACGTAGCTGGGACTAGTCGGGGAACGGAGTGACAGTCCAGATGATAGCATTAGTAGTCCTCACTATTCTATGAAATAGTGCGACAATAAATGTAATGAGGACTCCTTTGGGTGTGGATATTGTCTAGATGACAATATTCTTATTAAAACTCTTAGATTATATTTTGTCGTATTTTATACGACTGTTGTATAATTAAGTTGTATTTGAATTTTTGTACCATGTATTTGGTGACTCAAGATGGGTTATGTATACCTATTTTGGGGGTGTTACAGTTGGTATCAAAGCTTAGGGATATGATCCTTGGCTAAGATGTGAGACTAGAACTAAGAGGGGAGAGACGGGGAATTCCTTCGCTAGTATGACCTACCTAAGTTTATTTGGTATTTAATTGGTCAATCAGAGTATAGGGATAATATATTGCATGTCAATTAACCCTTGTTTTATGGCAGTATTTGAAAATGACATCCGAGAATGTTGAGAATAGCAATGGTGCACATGAGACCGTTGAGTCTCCACAGATCAATAATCAGGATAATGTGCATCAGGAAGGCGACAATCCTCATTCAAACAACAACACTGACCAAATGATGAACGATGGAATGTTCAGAGGCTTTATGCAATTCATGCAACATCAAACGAGAGCAACTCCTGTTCAAAATGCAGGTGGAAACAATGGAAACTCTCGGACGGTTACCGCTAAACAGTTCAAGGAGCTGGGACCACTGGAGTTTATTGGAGAGCCAAAACCACTTAAGGCGAAAGCGTGGATAAAGCAGATCACCAAGATATTTGATGTCTTGGGATGCTCCGAGGAGCAAAAGGTTCCCTTTGCCACCTTTATGTTGCGAGGAGAGGCAGATTACTGGTGGGAATCGTTAAAGCGTACTCAACCTGCCGCATTGAAGATGTCTTGGGAGAAGTTCCAACAACTTTTCAACGACAAGTACTTTCCCGAAAGTATTCATCACATGAAAGAGGTAGAGTTCATCAAGTTGGAGCAGAACAATATGACCGTGTCATAGTACGAAGCTAAGTTTGCCGAGTTGTCCCGGTTTACGTCCCACTTGGTTGATAATGAGGAGAGAATGACGTGGATGTTTTTAAGAGGTTTGCAACCCGAGATACGTTAATATCTAATTTCTCATAAACTGTGTTTGTATTCAGATGTTGTAAATAGGGCTCAATTATTGGAGCGCGATAACGAGTTAACCCAACCAAGAAAAAGTAGCCGGTAAAATGATAATACCAGTGGTGGCAGTCATAGAAGCGGTGACAACAAACGTGGAGGGAATCAACATGCCAGAAATGGTAACCACTTCGGTGGTAATCATGGCCAAGACAATAAGAATGGACATTTCAAGAAGAGGAGATTCAACAATGATGGAAAGACGTCAGCACCAACACCCGTTGTTAAGGAAGGAGAACGACCACATATCATATGCTTCAAATGCGGAGGGGAGGGACACATCAGTCCAAACTGCGCGATGCAGTCCAAAGCGTGTTATAATTGTGGAAGAGAAGGTCACCTAGCCCAATTTTGTCGTGCACCGAAAACAAGTCCAGCTGGGATGGAGGCACCAAAGGCCATCCCAGAAAAGCCAAAACCGGTAGTTCAAGGGAGAGCGTTTGTTGTGACCGCCCAGAAAGCAAGGAACCCGAACAAGGTCATCATGGGTAAGCTTATCATAAACTCTAGCGAAGTATATACCTTATTTGATACCAGTTCTACCCATTCTTTTATTTCTCCTACTTGCGCTCAATGTTTAAATTTGACTCCGGAGAAATTAGACTTTGACTTATCGGTTGAAACTCTGTTGGGAGAAACCTTCATTACATCCACTATTTATAAGTCTTGTTTGATTCAAATCAGTAACCGCACGTTACCTGTAGATCTTATTTCCTTAAAAATACTTGCATTTGACGTGATTCTAGGAATTGATTGGTTAACTACTCATCATGCTAAAATTGATTATTTTCGTAAGGTTGTTAGCTTTCATATTCCTAATCAACCTATTATATGAATTCAAGCGACCAAACCATTAAAATCAATCATGGTCATCTCAAGCCATAAAGCTATTCGTTTATTGAAAAATGGATGTCAAGCTTTCTTAGCTCATGTCACAAATTTAAACAAAAATAAGTCAGATTTGAATGGTATTTCTATTGTTAATAAATTTCCTGACATATTTCCCGAAGAACTTCATGGCCTACCCCCGGAGCGTGAAATCGAGTTTGGTATCAACCTTGAACCCGGTACAAAACCCATTTACAAAGCCCCATATCGAATGGCTCCTATTGAACTTCAGGAGTTAAAAACCCAACTGCAGGAATTGTTAGACATCGGTTTCATTCGTCCTAGTACGTCTCCTTAGGGTGCTCCTGTTCTATTTATGAAGAAGAAAGATGGAAGTATGCAACTTTGTATTGATTATCGGGAGTTAAATCATATTACCATCAAAAATAGGTACTCGTTTCCTCGCATTGATGACCTGTTTGACCAGTTACAAGGCACCAAATTCTTTTCAAAGATTGATCTTCGTTCCAGATATCATTAGTTGAAGATTAAAACTGATGACATTCCAAAGACTGCTTTCAGAACTCGGTACGGGCATTACGAATTCCTAGTCATGTCTTTTGGATTGACTAATGCTCCTGCTGCCTTCATGGATATGATGAACCGAGTATTCAAGGAATATTTGGATCACTTTGTGGTCGTCTTTATTGATGACATCCTCATTTACTCCAAAACCCGTGAAGACCATGAACAACACTTGAGGCTGATACTCCAAAAGCTTTGTGAAAACAAGCTATATGCCAAGTTGGAGAAATTCGAGTTCTGGCTTGAGGAAGTTGCATTCCTCGGGCACGTGATATCAAATTATGGAATATCTGTTGACCCGGTAAAGATTGAAGCAATTCAAAGCTGGGAGCAACCTAAGTCAGTGACCGAAGTACGTAGCTTTCTCGGCTTAGCTGGTTATTATCGGAGGTTCGTGGAAGGCTTTTCTCGAATCGCTACTCCATTAACTCAGCTGACTCGAAAAGATACAAAATTCGGTTGGAGCGAAGAATATGAGAAGAGTTTTCAAGAACTCAAGAGGAGACTCATTTTAAAAGACTGTTCTACACAATACCATCCGGCTCGGAGGATTTGTCATCTCTGATGATGCTTCGTGCAAAGGGTTGGGGGGTGTGTTCTCATGCAACATGGGAAAGTCATAGCCTATGCCTCACGACAACTCAAGGAATATGAGAGGAATTATCCTACTCATGATCTAGAGTTGGCATCTGTCGTTTTTCCGCTGAAGATTTGGAGGCATTACCTGTACGGAGAGAAGGTGGAGATCTATACGGATCATAAAAGCCTCAAATATTTCTTCACTCAAAAAGAACTCAACATGCCGCAACGACGATGGCTTGAGCTATTGAAAGATTATGATCATACCATTCAATACCATCCTGGAAAAACAAACGTAGTAGCTGACGCATTGAGTAGAAGATCATATGCGGGTACAAGTGCGATATTGTCAACGCAAAGGCCCATTTTGTATGACTTACAAAGGATGGAGATAGAGTTAAAGACTCCAGGGACCCATGTGATGATGGCGAATATACGAGTAGAAATGACTTTAATCGATAAAGTTAAAGATGCTCAAGCTACAGACCTGGAGCTGACGCGTATGAGGAAGAAAGTGAAAGAAGGTACTATTTCGGAAGCAAGAATCGATGAAGAAGCAATACTTCGAGTCAACTCTAGAATTTGTGTTCCTAACGATTCTGACTTAAAGTATAAAATCATGATGGAGGCACACAACACAACACACCATTTGCAATCTATCCTGGGAGTACCAAAATTTATCGTGATCTTCGACATACATTTTGGTGGAGCAATATGAAGAGAGAGATAGCGGGGTTTATCTCAAGGTGTCTAACTTGTCAACGAGTCAAGGCGGAGCATCAAGTGCCAAAAGGTCCATTGCAACCACTTGAAATTCCAGAATGGAAGTGGGAGCACATTACCATGGATTTCAAGCATCGGTCTTCCCAAGGTTTCTCAAGGCATAGATGCGATTTGGGTCATTGTTGATAGATTGACCAAGTCTGCTCATTTCTTACCTATACGAAAAACTTATACACTTGAACGTCTTGCTCGTATGTACATAAACGTGATTGTAAGATTGCATGGTATGCCAGTATCCATAGTTTCTGATTGAGACCCAAGATTCACTTCACGATTTTGGATTAGTTTGCAAAAAGCTATGGGCACAGATTTATGATTTAGTTCGGCATATCATCCTCAAACGGACGGGCAGTCGGAGAGGACTATTCAAACTCTTGAAGATTTATTAAGACTCTGTGTCCTTGACTTCAAAGGAAGTTGGGACAAGTTCTTACCATTGGTGGAGTTTTTCTACAACAACAGTTATCAAGCAAGTATTGGCATGGCTCCATTTGAGGCGTTGTATGGAAGAAAGTGTCATTTTCCAGTATGTTGGGATGAGGTGGGTGAAGAAATGTTGTTAGGACCGGAGTTGGTATGTATGACTACTGAAAAGATTCAAACGATCCGACAACGTATAAAAATCTCACAAGATCGACAAAAGAGTTATGCTGATCTTCATCGAAAGAACGTGGAAATCAATATTGGAGATCATGTGTTGTTACGTGTTGCTCCATGGAAAGGAGTTACGAGATTTGGAAAGAGAGGAAAGCTCAATCCTTGATTCATTGGCCCATTTTTAATCCTCGATCGAGTAGGAACTGTGGCCTATAAATTCGCCTTACCGCCAAGTATGTCTCGTGTTCATAACATTTTTTACATATCTATGTTACGTAAATATGTGAAAGACCCAAACCATATTATTGAATTAGAACCAGACGAGATAGAGGAAGATTTAACATATGAAGAGTTACCTGTTAAAATCTTGGATAAGAAGGATCATATTCTACGCTCCAAGGTTATACCTCAAGTCAAAGTTTTGTGGAGAAACCACGATGTTGAGGAAATGACCTGGGAGTTAGAATCTGAAATGAAGTCAAGGTATCCTCACCTCTTCGACATACCAGGTACGCACCCTTATTTCAAGGACAAAATTTCATAAGAATGGGAGGTTATAGGACCCCAACTTTTATGAATAAAGAATAAATTTTTCTCGAAATATATTTTTGAATATTATGGTGTGGATTTTTATGGGTAATATTTATAAATTTTGCAAAGTAAGCAAGTGGTTATATAATATTCGATTGGTCGGGGAATATTCGTTTTAAAAGGGAATATTCGTACAACGGCACAATCATTGGTGGACCCCACAACGGAAGTATTGTCGTAGTAAGAAAATGATAGAATTATCTTTTTATAAAAATAACGGCGAAAGTGTTATCGTTAAAACTATTGAACTACCTGGTAATAAAAGTACAGTAATATGTGTGGTTGCATAGTAGCACACAGTATTGATTATTGATGCTTACGTGAGAAGTCACTCAGTTATATTCAATTATTGCTACAAGAATCGCTTTGATCATATCTCTTATATTATTGATTCAATTATTGTCACAAGATTATTATCGCATAATATTTATTATTATTAAATCAATAATTGAGACGATAAAGTTATTCATATTATTATTTGCAATATTGACAATGTCAGAAGTTCACAAGGAGAGGTTTGGTCACCTAATTGCGCGCCAATAAGGAGTAATCCTTATCGGAAAGCCCCCTCTTTCCTGGGAACGACCTGGTTGTTAAATATTGTGAGTTATAATATTAATGACGAATAAGTTTGTGTTGATTAAAGATGAAATTGATAGTTCCATTGTGTTGGAATTATTAGTGTTAGTGGAAATCAACATTTATTTCAATATTAATTGATGTCTGGAAGTTATACTAACCAATCGGGTAATTAATCGGATAAATGAGTAATTAAATGCTATTAATTCAAATAATTATAACTATTTGTTCACATGTGTGTACTATTGATTCACATTCTTGTACTATTAGGGGTGGTGGTGCAAGATTGATAATACTTGCATGACTAAGTTAAAAATAGAGGTATAAATAGAGGTACTATACTGTAATTCGTATTTTTACATGTCTAGAACTATTGATTCACATGATTTACTATTGATTCACATTATTTACTATTAGGGGAGGTAATGCAAGTTTGATAATACTTGCAGGACTAAATTAAAAATGAAGAAAAAGAGGAAGGTATTATACTGTAATATTTTGAGCCCCAAAATGTGCAATTATCGAAACTATATTTTCCTATAAATAGAAGCTCATTCTTTCTTCATTTCTCACCAATTCACAAAAGCTTTAGAGCAATTATTATAGAGAGAAAGAAGAAGAGAAGTTTGCTACATCACTATTTCAGTATCCAATTTTTTATAAGGTAAGGGGTATTATTCCTTCGTATTCATGAAGAGAGTTATTTTCTTTCAATACTCGTAAGGGTTGTTATTCCATTCTTTATTATTATGTTGGAATAACATGTCTATGCCAAGTACCGCATACATGGTGAAATTCTTACATTATTCCATTCTTTATTATTACATTGGAATAACTCCGTCTGCAAGCTGATCTATCGCACGTATGTGAATTTCGTTGTTATTCCATTTTTATTATTCTGTTGGAATATCATGTCGTATGCGTAATTACAAATGACCTGGTTCCGCTTCTTTATTATTACGTTGAATATATCTGTTTGTGCGTAATTACGCATTTGGTTCCGTTCTTTATTATTCATTGGAATATCTTGTTCGTATTAATTACGCATGACTCTGGTTCCATTCTTTATTATTACATTGGAATAACTCGTCTATGTGGACTACCGCATGCATGGTGAATGATCCTTCGTATTCATTCCTTATTAAATTATGGAAATGATCTGTCTAAGTGGATTACCGCATGGCGAACAAAAATTCATTTGCAGTTTCATATATTCTATTATACTCAGTTGGTTAAAGTTTTGGCTTTTATACTCCATGAAATTAGTAGAATATCCTGGATATTTGCGCTTCATCCAGTATATCTTTTCATGGAAATATTCTTCTAAGCATTCTTGAATTTTACTCCACAAAACAGTATCATGTTGACAATTTGGACGTTATTGATTTCTGGATAAATTAAATTATAATTCTTTAAAAAATTATCCTTGAACTTGTTTTATTGAATTCTTATATCATTGTCATCATCCTCATATTTATAATATATTAAAAGTCATCTGTGGCCTGTAGTGCATAGATGGACTTGGTATGATTATGACCAGGGATTATTCGGTATAATCATGACCGTAATGTTACAAATGATGTGGTAAAAGTCCTCATCGTTAGTAGTAGTGCATTGATGGACGATTGTTGGCATGATCATGACCATTGATGAATACACGAATATCATCATTGAAGTGCATGGATAATTTGTGGTCGTGATACTAATGAATATCCTTGGCCGTAGTGCAGGGATGATGTGGTTTATTTATTAAGTTGAGTCTCAGCGATAAAAGTGATGAAAAACCTTTTAAATCATAGAAATAGTAGATTTTATTCTCTACTTGACTCTTCTAATAGATTGCTTATTCCGCTGCAGTTAAACTTGATGTTTGTTATATTTTATCAGTTTAACACTGTTGAAGGCTAACGATAAATTATTCTGCATTATCTTAGTCATAATATTTCTTACTGGGCTAGTTGAGCTCACCCTTTTGCTTTTATTGTTCTCTTCAGGAAATGAGAACGCAGCTGGGACTAGTCGGGGAACGGAGTGACAATCCAGATGATAGCATTAGTAGTCCTCACTATTCTATGAAATAGTGTGACAATAAATGTAATGAGAACTCCATTGAGTGTGGATATTGTCTAGATGACAATATTCTTATTAAAACTCTTAGATTATGTTTTGTCGTATTTTACATGACTGCTGTATAATTAAGTTGTATTTAAATTTTTGCATCATGCATTTGGCGACTCAAGATGGGTGATGTATACCTATTTTGGGGGAGTCACATCCGTTTTATAGTTTGATATTTACAAGGACATTATGGGTATTTAGGCTATAATGTGAATTAGGGTTGGAATATGAGTAATAGTTATAAATACTATATATTGTAAATCCCTAAGGAACTCTAAAGTTGAATAACAAAAGGAACGCCGCACTTGTGGACTACCCAAATTGGGGAACCACATAAATCTATGTGTTATTTCTTTACTGTCGTGTGTGTGTGTGTGATCTAATTCTAACAAAAACATTCATTAACATGTTCAAATAATGGAAGAATTGGTTCAAATACATGTTCTAGTTTAGCTGACTTATTTTTAGTGGACCTCAACAACTCATTGACCTTATCTAAATATTCAGATTCATTCCAGTCAAGGTGATTTAAGAAAAAATCAATTGGATCTTTTTCAATCAAGAGTCTATTTTCAATTATTTCTTGAGTCATGGACAACTCTAGGATCATGTTTACTTTAATCGGTTGGTCCAAAAAATCATTAGGTGGGTTTTTAGGAATAAGTCTTTTAGGGTATGGAGTTTTAGGCTTATAGACTTTTTCAACCGACTCATTAAATGTGACATGATCAATTTTAGGCATAGGCTCATAATTTTTAGACTCCTCAAATTTGTTTGACTCAAACTGTGTAGAATTGAATACAAAATATTTATTTTTCTCATCATTTCCAAAACCATCAAGATTTTCAAAATTAACCTCAGAGTCACTAAAAAATTCACCCACCTCTTGTTCGTTTATTATGGTGGCTAACTGACTCATTTGAATTTCTAAACGAGATATAGCTTGATTCGTGTTTTGCATGAAAGCTTCCATAGTTTTCTCTAAGGTGTTGAGTCTTTCCTATTTTTTAATTGAAAATTCTTGGGGATATTGAGGTTCTAGATCCGAATATGGATATGGATATGAACTTAGATAAGGATTTTTATAAGTTGGAAAAAATTGGTTTAATTGGTTTGCATTAACATTTTCATAGGGTTCTTGATCCCAAGCAAAATTATTATTCCAACTATAATAAGAGTCCTAGGGGTCAACATCTACTTGATTTTATTAGGTCAAGCTGATGCAAAATATAAATTGGGTTATTTGTGGGGCAAAGAAGGGTAATGAAATTCCCACTTTATCTTGTTACAGGTTTTTGCCCTTAATATTAGATTAAAGATGAAAATACACAAATAAAATAAAATAAAAATTGTAAAAAAATAAAATGTCCTAAAACTATGTGAATTACGAAAGAATGAGAAATTTGACGTATCTCAATCCTCCAACAATCATCACAGTTTATATTTGACAAAAAAAATAAAAAAATAAAAACCTAAATAGGATGTGCTCTACGTGAGTGAATGCATGAATGCGACAATTAAAAAAACTAAACTACTAATTTTTTTGTTTTTTTAAAAAAAAATAGAGATACAAAGTACCTGGAAAAGCACAACAACAAAATCTTTATCTTTTCGCTCATTCGATCCGCTTCAATAATCTTGAAGAGAGAAAAAAATATAGAGTTAAAAAATAATTTGAATAAATAAAAATTAAGGAATAAAAAATTAATTCTAGTCCTCGGCAACGGTGCCAAAAACTTGGTGTGATAAAAATATGTAATTGCAAGTGCACAGTGTCAAATTGAAGAACTAACAAGTATAGGTCGAACCCACAGAGGCTAGATTAATTTTAATATATCCTTAATATCTATTTTAGGCGAATTAGAAATAAAGATTTAGAATTGATTAACTAGAATATGAAAACTAATAACGAGGAAGCAATCTAGGAATTCGAATCATTTAAACAATAAACGTAACAAGTAATTCAATCTATTCTATTTTTATAACATAATTATGGTTTTAATCTTCCTTTCCTTTAATTTAGTAATTTTACAATTAACATGGGCAAGCATAGACTATGAAAATTTAATGATTAACTATAACCCATCAAAACTTCTTTGAGCAAGCATGGATTATGAAAAACTCATATCTTAACAATAATCTATCAAAACCTCTTAATTAATTTAAAATCACATAAGGACTATAAAACGAAGGTATTTCAATAAAGAAGCATGAATGCGAAATCAATTAAACATAAAAGTATAAATAATAGAAGAGATAAAAAATATTATCATGAATAATTATTTAATTTCATCTTCATCCTAGATATAAAAGAATTAACTAGACATGAAAATAAATAACTAACTAAAATAAAGAAAAGACGAAGATTTAAAATAAATAAGAAAACTCCCTTTAATTAATGATCATCCAACGAACGTATAATGAAGAAATAATTTACTCCTACTCCTAACCAAAACTAATCTAATCCAATATATCTTCTCTCTAAAATAAGAGACTTATTTTTAGGGAAAATATATTTGTGTCATAGTTTAGATTCATTGAACTTGGTCTCTTTTGTTCCCTTTTATCATCTACTTTCCTTCTTGGCTTCAATCTCTATATGACAATCTCCCAAGAGTCATTTTCCATCTTTAAAAGCTAGAACAATTATCTTTTACTTATTCACAAAGATAATCCAATATTGTTCCACCTCATTCATTCTCGTTGTAGGATTCTTCTTGGATATTTCATGAATATCGTTTGATCAACAAGATTTTGACTTTATTGCAATAAAATATTAAATCATACAAAACAAAATAAATTTATTAATTTAATAATCTAACATAATGAAAATGAAAACATTAAGGATAATAAAATGTATGAATTATGTGTCTATTAGTGTGCTTTGTGGTAGAATGAAAATTTGCCGATGAGGATCTGAAAGGAGGGTCGGGTTCAGGAGTAGCTAGGGGCAATAATTGTTAACATCTTGGTATTTAGTGGTGTTTTCAGTTCAGGATTCTGTTGGTAATGACGTCGGACAATGGATAACAGATTTAACGTTCGGGTAACTCTTGATAATTCTAAACATTCAGCAACAGAAGAGGCTCTTATATCCGTGGAGTTCGGATGAATGAATTCAGGGAGGAGATATAGTCGACTCAATATAGATCTATTGAACGATGTTCAGGTTGGGGATCAACAGTGGTCGGAGAAAGTTAGGCGTGTTCAACGTGACAGATTAATTATTGGATCGGACATTTAGAGTGGGCCAAGTTACGTTAACTTCCAGCTTCAGACTTGTTTAAATTAGAAAAAATTGAGCATCAATTTTGGAGATATAAGGTCAGATGGTGATATAATATTGGATCAATGCCTCCTACAGGGGTCGGGACGATTATTATAGTGGTATAAGGTCAGACAGTTCCCCAGAACCTCTATTTGAAGCCTCCTTAGGGGATCAGGAGCATTGTTATGGCGGTATAAGGTCAAACGGTTCCCCGGAACCTCTATTTAAAGCCTTCCTATGGGTTCGGGAGCAATATTACGACGGCGGTATAATGTCGAATAAACATCCTTTGGGAAGGACTCATTCCTTCCGAAAGGATAAACATCCTTCGGAAAGGATACGTTCCTCCCGAAAGGATAAACGTCATCCAGGAAGAACATGTTCCTCCCGAAAGGATAAACGTCCTCCGAAAAGGACAAATTCCTCTCGAAATGATAAATGTCCTTCATGAAAGGCAAGTTCCTCCCGAAAGGATAAACATCCTTCGGGAAGGACACGTTCCTCCCGAAAGGATAAATGTTATTCGGGACGGGTCAATGTCCTCCTGAACAGACCTAACGTCCTCCCGAATGGATAACATTCTTTGGGACGGACTAACATGCATCGAATTAAACACTCTTCGGCTAACGTCCTCCCTGACTAATTGATGTACTCTCTTATTTTAAGTTCCTTATAATAAGATACTAGAGGGCAATGTTGGGGCATGATTATTTGGTCTGGATGATTTGGTGGGCCATAGTCCACGTGGAGGAAGCCTCCCCACGTAGGAGTCTGTTTTGGGTAGTGGAAAATTTTAAGGAATATAAGATTCCTAACTATATTTAATTTCTAACTCATAATGAAAGAGACATGATAATATTAGACTTCCTTTTTTAAGGAGATCAGTTATATCCTATTATGGTATCCACCATAATGAGGAATTCTATTCCTATTCGGGATGAGGCGTTTTAAAGGAGGTGTGATCGCTACAAATAAAAGGTGTTAACGCCAAGATTCGTCCACGCGCCTCAATCACCAATAGCGCGTCTAATCCTGCACAAAAATAAAGTCACACGGAGAAACTTGACGGCTTGGGCTACCGGGGGATAGCTTCGGTGTGAGAATAAGTACAGAATGAATAAGGTTAACAATGGAGATATTAAGCTTTAGTGTTGGAAAATTTATGAGATATTGTGTGTTTGTACCTGTGAACCAGGGTATAGCCTTGTATTTATAGTGATCACGCCACCTTCTCCATGCCCGTCCCCGTATGAAAATAGAATTCCTTATTAGGTGAATACCATAATGGTATAAAACTGATTTTCCTTAAAGAAAGGAAGTCGGACAATATCCTGACACTTTCTTTAAGAGTTTGGAAATTAAATCCAATTAGGAATCTTAGATTCCTTAAAATTCTCCACTGCCCAAAACATACTCCTACATGGGGAGGCTTCCTCCACGTGGACCATGAACCACCAAATCATTCGGACCCAAATAATCATGGCCCAACATTGCCCCCAGTCTCTTATTATAAGGAACTTAAAATAAGAGATTACATCGATTAGTCAGGGAGGACGTTAGACAAATAGTGTTTAAGCCGATGGACGTTAGTCCGTCTCGATTAATGTTATTCATTTGGGAGGACGCTAGGTCCATTCAGGAGGGCATTTACACATCCCGAAGAATATTTATCCTTTCTAGAGAAATGTGTCCTTCCCGAAGGACGTTTATCCTTTCCAGAGGAACTTGTCCTTCCTGAAGGACGTTTCTCATTTCGGGAGGAACTTGTCCTTCCCTAAGGATGTTTATCCTTTCGGGAGGAATGTGTCCTTGCCAAAGGATGTTTATCCGACCTTATACTCGCATAATATTGCTCCTGAACCCCTAAGGAGGCTTTAAATAGAGATTCTAGGGAACCTTCCAACCTCATACCACCGAAGGTAAATAACTGACCTTATAACGCCAAAATTGATGCTCAATTTTTGCCAATTTAAACAAGTCCAAAGCTGGAAGCTAACGCAACTTACCCCACTCTAAATGTCTGATCCAATAATTAGTTTGGTATGTTGCTTCTCTATTATTCGCCATGTATTCCAATTAAAAGCTCCGATCAAATACTTCGATTAAAATCAAACACCGCAAGTTTGCAAAATCCATTTCCCAAACATAATCAAAACATGTTCCATTTACTCAGCCGATCCCATCTGAACTACCTCCTGAACGCCGAACCAAAAAAGAATTCTCAACTCTTGAAATGCAAGTTTGAACACACATCCCTTTCTCCGACCACTGTCGATTCCCATCGTTCAATATATCTATATTGAGCCAAATATATCTCATTCCTAAGGTGAATCATCTGAACTCCATCGATACAAGAGCCTCTTCTGTTGTTAAATGTCTAGAACCATCAAGAGTTACACGAACGTTAAACCGTTATCCACTGTCCGATGTCATTACTATAGGAATCCCTAACTGAAAACACCACTAACTACCAAGATGATAACAATTATTGCCTTCCAACTACTCCTAAACATGATCCTCCATTCGGATCCTCTTCAAAAAATATTCATTCTACCACAAAGCACACCAACGTCTGTCTTTCAACTAGCATTCGCAGTCGACCACCTAAGATCAATCGGTTCAACTCCGCTACTCAAGCAACCACCCTACTAATGCCTTACTGAACCTATGAACATTCTTCTAACTCTAACTCAGACATGTCGTAGCCTCTTCTCAATCCTCCACTATTGAAACTCCTCGTTTCCTGATTGTCTGATCTATTTTGATTGTTATCCGACCTGTGATGGTTATTCCTATCCCGATCACTAGTCTCCTCTAAAAATGGTGCGTTCTGCTTCAAACTCCCCATAGCTTCCTCGATCGCGATGAAACTCTTCGCGTTATCATATGCTTTAGACAAATTCTTCGGGACATTAAACATCATGCCTTTTACCAGCTTCCTTGACTTCACCACATCCAATCCAAATGCTCGAAATATCTCGCTGAGAGGACCATTTAAGTTTGTCACTATCTCGACGACATCTCGAGAATCTCTTCACATCTTGATCGAGAGTCATCAAATCTCGCTTAATCTGCACCAAAGAACTGGTCGGCTTACCCTTCCTCTTGTTGCTCCCAAACAACCATAAAACTTCTCACAAGGCTCCTTCCAAAACGAGATTAAGTTCGGGGCCAACGACATCATCCACTGCCTCGCCTCTTTCCTCAATGTTGTGATGAACATCTGGAACTTAGCCGCATCTGAATAATCATAATATTTCATCAGTCGGTCATATGCCTGGCTGTGATCATACGGATCTCTGGTTCCATCATAGGTCTCCATGTGTAGAACCTTCTTATTGGGGTCCACCCGAACCCGATTAATATTTGGGGAAACGGTGATGTTGGATCAATCGGGGTCTCCTTCTCATGGTTGGCAACCACATGTTTCTTTTCCAGCTCTGCTACTTTTCGGGCAAGTGTCTCAGTCTCGTCTCTCCGGGGGGATGGCTCTCGCCTATCCCGATTCCTAGGTTTTGGAAAGGCCACCTGTCTTCTCCGTTCAAACCTTCATCTGCCTTCGCTACTTACTTCCCTAGAGCGAATTCGACGCCTGCTTCTTTCCTATCGAGAGCCGTCCGAACGATATGTCCTCGATCGATTCCCTGCCAATACATCCCGACGCCAATTATGACTGGAAGAGACCTCCTTTCCACCCATCAACAATGTCATTAGTGCGTCCAATTCTTTTTGTTGAAGATGTAAGGCCTCCACAACATCCTGATTCTCTTGTACCTTTTTGGTTAAGATCATGGAGTTTCGATCTTCCTGTGTACGTGTTCAGGATGGGATATCCTCGACACGATTATTGGGACCCACTTCCTTCCTCGCTATTGAGAACAATCGACGTCAAACAGGGGCCGTCTGAGTATTCCTTGGACCCACCGAATGACTGTTGTCCTCAACACAATCGGATGGCCCCAACCGATCTTTGGCTGAACCCCTAGGTTGAGTCGATGGGTTAGCTTTTGATTTTCTCTGCCCGAAAACTATTTTGCTCGTCACCATTACTTCTGATTAAACTCATGGGTGATTGAAAAATCAACTAACACTAAAGATCCCTCATTCTAGCGCCAATGTTAACGCCAATATTCGTCCACACGCCTCAATCACCAATAGCGCGTCTAATTCTGCACAGAAACGAAATCACACGGAGAAACTTAATTGTCTGGGCTGCCGGGGGATAGCTCCGGTGTGAGAATAAGTACAAGCTGAATAAAGTTAACAATTGAGGTATTAAGCTTTAGTGCTGGAAAAATTATGAAATATTGTGTGTACCTGTGAACCATGGTATGACCTTGTATTTATAGTGATCACACCACCTTCTCCATGTCCGTCCCCGTATGGAAATAAAATTCCTCATTAGGTGAATATCATGATGGGATATAACTGATTTTTCTTAAAGAAAGGAAGTCGGACAATATCATGACACTTTCTTTAAGTGTTTGGAAATTAAATCCAGTTAGGAATCTTAGATTTCTTAAAATTCTACAATACCCAAAACACTCCTACGTGGGGAGGCTTCCTCTACGTGGACCATGACCCACCAAACCATTCGGGGCCAAATAATCATGCCCCAACACAAGGCTATACCCTGATTCACTGGTATACACACAATATCTCAGTATTTCTTAGCACTAAAGTTTAAAGTCTTCATTGTTAACCTAATTCAGCCAATACTTATTCTCACACAGGAACTATCCCCCGACGGTCCAAACCTTCAAGTTTCTCCTTGTGACTTCGTTTTTGTGCAGAATTGGACGCACTATTAGTGATTAAGGCGCGTGGAAGAATCTTAACGTTAAGACCTTTAATATGAAATGTATCATACTGTTAAATTGTACTAAAAAATATAAATATAAATATTACTAAAAACTTTATAAATTTTACAAATGGACTTTTTTTAAGAAAGGAGATGGTAATTAATAACTCTACTAATGCAATTAGGAAGAAAAATAATCTTATGTAAGTTAATTTTATGTCTAATGTGAATTATGATTCACTCGAGACTATTCTATGTATCTACAATTTTAATATTTAAAAATCAATATGAATTTATCGCCACATAAAAAAAAAAGAATAATGCTAGAGAAACTATTCTACAAATATTTTACAAACTGTAGATGTGACATACTCCACCTCAGCATATTGTGTGGGGACGAAGACTATATTGAAACAATTTGTTGATCAATATGTTAAAATAGAGTATGTCACATCAGTAGTTTATAAAATAGCTCGTGTCTGTAGCATTACTCAAAAAAAATTCATTAGGAATTGCGCATATATGCAATAAATATGGCTTTTGCTAGTGATGTGACAAAGGATCCTGTTAAAAATTCAACTTCTTACTGTAAGAAGGATATGCCGGAAAACTTTCTTCATTATTGATACAAAATGGTGCTTTACCTGGAAGTCGGACTCTTGATTTTGGCAAACTGGATGGTCAAAGAATACTTAACCATAATGTTTTTTTCAGAATGATAAAAAATGTAGTTATTTCACAAAGATAGTAGACTACCCTTCACTTATCACAATAAACATATAATAAAAAAGTAGGTAGATAAAAAATAGAAAGAGAAGAAGAAGTAATAAAATATTTATTTACACAATAATCGATTCATCCAACTAAAACATTCAACAACAAAAAATGCTAAAAAAAAAATAAGCACTTAATGTTTTGACATGTCAAAAGAGCTAGTAAGTACTGCACACAACGAGTCTTCACAACTTGAAAACGATATCTTCGTTTTGTATGTAATTTTAGACCACTACATACTCACCTAAAAAATCAGGACTAAATGAACTATCGATAATAGCTTGGATCCTTGCATACATATCAAATTGACCCATGTTTTGATGCGGGACCGCAGTGTTTCACACTCGCACTAGTGTAGCTCCGCGGGTGGCCCTGAAACAAAGATTTAACAAATACAAGGTTAAGTGCTTTACTGCAAGTTCCACACCATATCTGCAATCAGTTACGAACCTCAAATGAAAAGGCACATACTATGCAATTATGTAAAGAATTGTTAAATGTAATACAGACCCGGAGGCACAAATGGTCCATAAATTAGAAAATTTTGCCTCCCCTTCAAGCTTGCACAGATATTTTGTTCCGCTAAAGCACACATCTGCTTCGCAGTGCCTGCTTGATCCTCCATCACCCTTACATTAGTGCCAGAGCTACAAGTCAAGTTGCTACTTCTGATTCCGCAGCAGAATCAGACGGCTTAAATGATTTATCATCGTTTGGTACATTAAGCTTTGTCTCTAACTTGGGACATCTTTGAATCACAATCTTATGGTAGGGCAGGATCTGAATGGTATCAGGTAAGGATACTAGATTTGAACAACCTTTAATGGAGAGCTCCTGCAGAAAAGAGAGGTTTGGAAAGATATCTGGGATGTTGACTAATTCTTTGCATTCTTCAATATGCAACTTCTTAAGGGAAGTGAGGTATTTCAGCCCCATCGGCAGAGATTTCAATTTAGCGCAGAACAGAATAGACAATTGTTCAAGAGAAGTAAATCCCTGCATGCCCTCATCCAACAGAGAGATCAAATCATTACAGTCGTATATAGTCAAGGTCCTTATCGATGTTAATCTCCCAAGATTTGTGGTAGAAATTGTCCCTTGCTCTCTAAATTCATCAATCACAAGGGAGGAAAGCGATTTCAGATGGGTCAAGGATCCTAACAGCATTAAATTGCAGTTCGACAGAGCTAACTTTCTTAGGTTTGGAAGCATTGGTAGGGTGGTCAATTTAGTGCATCCCTGGATAGATAATGTCTCAAGGCGAGGGCATGCTACTTTAGATAAGTAAAGATTAAAATTTCTCCACTCCAACAAATTAGACATATCAAAAAGCTCAAGCTGTTTCAATGATGGGAATCCACCAAGAAGATCGTCACCATAAAACTCATGCCCAATAATCTGAACTTTGTGAAGCCCTTTTATATGGAGATCCCTAAGACAAGGTAGCTGCCCAAGTGGGGGAATTTCTTTGCAGTTGCAATTAATCAAAGAGAGCTTCACAAGGTTAAAGTTAATATTACAAGACCATGATGGAAAATTGGAATCTGTATACCCTTTTATGTACAAAACCCTGAGATCTTGAGATGGCCTGAGGCTATCTAATACTTGAGCAGAAAATTTACTCTCCAAATTTTGACCCCATGATAATCCCAAGGAGTAGAGACTCGACTTCTCAGATAGCTTGGCATCATGGGCTTCCGCCGGATCACTCACATGCTCAAGATTTTTAATTTCTAGAGTCCCTCTTAGGTTTAGCCCACCTAGGTCACTTAAAGAACCAAAACCAGAAGTCTTCGTCAAAATGAACACTGACAATGTTTGAAGAAACCTTAGTTTCCCAATCCCATACGGCATGTATGATAACGAAGAGCAGGATTGCATGCATAGGTGCCTCAGGTTAGTTAACCTATGAATATTTCTTGGCAACTCCTTGAGATTGTAACACTTGGAAAGCTGAAACGTCTGCAAACGCTTAAGATAGCAGATTGATCTAGGTAATTTTCTAATATGAGTCCGGGAGAGGTTAAGGTACCTTAAACATGTCAAGTCACCAACAGAACTTGGCAATTCACGAAGCCCGCTATGACTTAGATCTAGGACTCGCAAGGATTTAAAGACGGGGAAGATACTGGGGATATTTTCAAAAGTACCAGAATGATCAGATAATATAAGCAGTGTCTTTAGGTTTTTTGCTTGGTGCAGTGCTTTGGGAATAGTTGGTGGCCCAGATACAAAAACCAAAGAGGAATGACGGAGTTCATTGGAAATTTTTTGTGACACTCCAGATTCTACAACAGAGCAGCTGGTGCCTGCAACAGCTAGTGCAAGATCACGTATTAGATCATGCATCCGGCAGCTTGCTATGTCACCGTATTCATCCATTGTTATATCTGTAAAGAATGACAACTGCAATAATTCCGAGAAATAATTTTCACCGATATCCTCCAATGTTCTACGACTCCCCGCTGATCTGACAAAACCGTTGCTAATCCAACACTGAATTAGCTTGCCCTTGTTGATTATATAATTCTTTGGGAAGACTGAACAAAATGCAAAACACAGCTTCAGATTTGATGGTAGATGATCATAGCTCAACCTTAAGACAGATAACAAAGAGCTTTCGGATTCTGGTAAGCCCCATGTATCTCCTTCCAAGATAGACAACCACTCACTTTCTTCCCTCTTGAAGCGTAATAGGCTGCCTATAGCCTTAACAGCAAGAGGCAACCCTTGACACTTCGTAACAAGTTTTCGCCCTATCTCTATCAACCTGTTGTTCGCACTATCTTGAGAGTGACTAAATGCTATACCAGAAAAGAGAGAGAAACAATTGTCTTCCGATAAAGGACCAAGGAAATACTGCCGCATCCCACCTGCTATAGCCGCCACCTTGGTATTCCGAGTAGTTAATAGGACTTTGGACCCGGGAGCACCCTTGCTGAACCACCTTGCCAGCATCGACCACTTCTCTGCGTCTTCATTCCAAACATCATCTAACACAATCAAGAATCTTTTTCCATGAAGCACTGCACTGAGCCTCCTCCCTATTGTCTCCAAGCTCGATATGTCATGGCTTTGTGAGGTTGCAGATTCTAAGGTTTCTTTGAGGATCCTGGTCACGTCAAATTCTTGAGACACCCAAACCCAAGCTTTCAAATCAAAGTTTTTATGCACCTTAATGTCGTCAAAAACAAGCTGAGCAATAGTTGTTTTTCCAACTCCGCCCATACCACAAATGGCAACAACAGAAACGTTTTGGTCAGGTTCATCACAAGAATCGTCTAGTAACCAGCTCACTATATTTTTGGCATCGTCCTGTCTACCATAAACACGATCAAATATGAAAGAGACAGTACGACGATTTGGAGCAAAGTCAACACTGTCATCCTTGTCTACCACTTTCTTGGTAAATAAAGAAGATGATCTGCCGTCGAGATGATGAAACTTCTCCACAAGTTCAATGAACCTCGCCTTGAGTTTCAGCAACTTTGTTTCCAGCTTTAAACGGGAAAAAGGATTAACTAAAACCTTTTTCCCAGCCTTCCTTTGCAGCTGGTAACTTTCAAAATCATCGAGCAGATCATCAGCATCATAAGCAACATCTTGAACCTCAGCCAGCCAGTACTTGATCGCCTTGTTATACTCGGGTAGCATCTTCTCCTTCTTCAACGTGGGCTTGGAAACTTCGGCAACGTCAGCTGCATCTTTATCTGTATCTCCTCGCCCAAGACACCATCAAGAGAATGTAACCGGTCTGACACAATTTTTAGAATAGGTGAAGCAATTATATCTGCCATGGACTTTTAATAATACCAAATCTCTTTGTTTCTCTCCCTCCTTTTCTTTTCTGTCAGCAACTTCTGCACTAATCCACACTTCAATCCGAAAATTCTTTGCTCTATTTAATTTAATTCTTCAGTGCCACTCATTTAGATCGATTTTTCCGTCCACTGAATTCCAGAATGTCATTTATTTAAAAAAAATTATTTACATGGTCATAAGTAGGAAATTTTCTTTTGGTCTTGGTGTTGGACATCAGTTTTAACTTGTTGATCAAATCAAAAGTAAAGAAAGTAAACATCATCTTCAACTTGTCTTTGAATAATCAGAGAGATAAAAAAACATCATTTTCACTTGAGTCATTCCAACTAAAAATGAACAAATGGAAATATATACGAAAATTGATTATTATACTACCTCTGTCTGGAAATGAGTCTCTCTTTTTTTTGTGGATATTTTTCCTGAATATTAAGGTTTTGCATTGACACACACTTAAACATAACATTTTGATAGTTATTTTACTCTTTGAAGTTTAATAATGGAAAAACTATATCCCAAAATATTATGATCAAGTGTGTCCAATATAAACCTTATTAAAAAAAAAAGTAGGACTCTGAAATATCTTCTTGCAGTAAAAGACAGAATAAGGTTCCATGCCTGCAGCTGCATGAATGGTCCAGAGCAGTTGGTAGTTGAAAATTATATGTATTTTTAACTGCTAGGCAAAATCAATTCCGAATGAATATTTCCACAACATTTAAATTGCTAGGCGACATTCTTAAATACAATGTTAAAGTAATAAGAAATTGGTTTTTGACTATTCTTGTAGAATACCAGTAAATGCAGCTGTTTAACAATGCAACCAGTTTATCTTGTAGTTTCTGTGGGACATGCTCCTAAAGGTTGAAAGAACCAAAACATATATCTTTTCTTCTTTGGTTATATAAAGTGTAAAATGCATCTAACTACGATTGACTGTGATTTATCCCTAGTTCCACTTCACCACGCATGGTTTACCCCTAATTTCAATTCATATCCAGTAGTCCTCAGTCTGTTTAGCAACCCCTCAAGATCAATGTTGACTTTTGAAAATTAATTAAAATATTTTAAGTGTAAAATTGATGCAATGCATTTAAATTTTAAAAACAATTAATCTAGCTATTAACAGTCCATCCGTTTACAAAAAGAGTCCCATTACCATATAAACATGATAATAAAAAAAATAAAAAAATTTGTTCCACTAAAAAGTTCACTTTTTATTGACGATAGTAGTATTAAATAACACAATATTCGTAATTTAAAAGTAAAATGTAAAAAACTACCTGTCATTACCAATTTTCAAGTCACCCCCTTTGATACGGAAACTACTATTTCACCAAATTTCACATTCATTCTTTAAGTTGCCTCATTTCTATCTATTTTAACAAGTGCACCCCACTGGCCAAAAAACATGACAGATATAGTCCAACAATAATAATGAGGGTTAAAATAACACTAATATTATAAATGAGACTCTTTTCATGAGACGGGGACTTGAATTTTTAGATAATTTATAGTATTCATACTCGTATTACTACTACGGGAGGCTAAACAAATTCATACCATATTACTTTTGAATTTAAAAATGTCCTTCCTTCGCTTTGAAAAATTTAAAATTGATGTTTAACATTTTCGAACTGAGCGAGTATATTCCATTGTTAACATGAAAGGTTCATAATTTTTTCTAGGGCTTACGTAAATAGTCAATTAGATTGAGCACATACCTCAATCACCGTCACCAAATCTCTCAGTTTCAGACAGTGATCTGTCCCCAGCTGGCTCTCCTGCATCGAATCCAGCTGGCTTGGTGAGATCTTTGATTCGGCTAATATGGGCTCCGCTCGTCTTTAATCGCCCCCTTCCTAGTGATGATGAGTCCAGCTTCAATTGTTCATTTGTATTAATTTCGTTTGAAATAGAAAGACAGTAGGCTTGTAAAACCCTAGCTTTTTCTCTGTTATGTAATCGATGAAAATCGTCTTGTTCTTGTGAGAACATGTGTGGATCAATTGCCTGACAAATTTGCCTCCAAAGACCAAGTATGAATTATTTTTGCCAGGGGTTCATTATTACTTCGGATGGGGTGGCAAATGAAATGAGATTTTGAAGAAGATGGACAGCTAGGGACTTGATTGAAAGTATTGAAAAGTTAAGTGCATGGAGTGGAAAAAGAATAAAGTTGGAATACAAAAGTATAATTTTACAAAATTAATATCCCCTCTAAATAATTTTATCTAATGAGTTTGATTAATGATGTATCATAATTCTAACACTGTTTGTGTATACACGGTCAATGAATCAAACTTTAATTCATATTAATAAGAGTCGGGAAAAAAATTGGACTTCAAGAGTTTTTATTCTCAAATGTTATTTTGGCGAGTTTCCTCCATGAATTGAAGTTTTATGCAGTGTCAAAATATACACCAACGAATTATGTTAGGATCGTGACACATCTGTTATGAAATTTTAATGATATGTGAATTAAATTTATGTCTTTTTCAATAAAAAGAGTTTGATTGTAATGACTGAAAAAAAACCTAAAATTTTCTAATCTTTGGTCAATTATAATTTATCATTATTCTTGTTATACTTCAAAGTCACAAACTTCAACTTATGTCCCATAAACTTTTATTTTTCTTTCCTTAATTCATCAACACAAAGAAGAAAAGTTTCTACTGCTCTAGTTTCACTTTTTCCCCTTTATGAGTGAAACTTTTCCTCACTTCAATTTTCATCATGCAAGAGATACCAACTTTCCCTTCCTTTTCTATCTTTACCGTTTGTTACCCCATTATAGTTTCTCTCTTTCAATCCTATCCCTTCTCATCTCATGCCCCAAACTCATAAATAGAACCCAAATTTAACCTCCGACCAAATGTTTATTGACATTTGACACTTACCAAGCTAGAAATTTTATTCAACCGGGTTAAAATATTGTGAGTCTATAATTAATTCAGCAGAGGTTTGGGGACAGTGTCATCGAGTCAATATTTTTGGATAATTTAATACTTTTCAATTGCATATATAAAATATATATTTAGTTACAATCTATATCTATATAAATAAATAAATATATAATAAGACAAAACGTGATTTTTTAGTCAATATCTTTGGTTTTTGATCTTTGGTCTTTGGTATAGACTTTGAATTTAATTAAAATTAAAACACTTTTTATATACTGATACATAGTGTTATGATTGATTTAACTAGAATTAAAACTTTCTCTTTATGATCCTACAAACTTTAATAGTAACTTATTATTCTACAACAATTTTATTTCTTATAAGAGTCCTTTAAGTACTTAGTCATATCATAAATTTTAACCAAAAAATCATATTTAGAATTTTAGTTTAAGTTTCTACTCAACTTTAATCTCTAAATAACTATATATTAAAAATATTATGAGTACATATAGCAATTAATATCAAAATTTTATTAAATATTGTTATTTTGTATGATAAATTTGATAATAATGTGATTAATGTATATGTGTACCAGTAACTTTTGTAAAATCCTTAATGATGATATGATGTGCAAGGATTTAGAATAAAAATATCAAACTTGTTAGGTTGATCTTAAGAGTTGAGTTGATGTATAGATAATAGGATCGATTTGATCGTAGAAGCAAATTAAACGATTGTATAGTTACTCTGGTAATTTGTAATGTTAGCATGGATCGCACAGTAAACCATGCATTCGTAAAGTATCGAGTGCTTGATCGCAGAGCTCGCATTCAGAATGTAGAGTTCCCTCAAGATCGTATAGTGAAGATCAGATTGCAAAGTGAACAGAAAATCATAAAGTTAAGTCAAGAATGCAGAATCTGGAGAAGAATTGTAGAACTCTCTTTTGAATCGTAAAGTAAAGTTAAGATCGTAGAGTACGCTTTAAGATTACATAGTAAAGAGAAGTTCGCAGAGTAAGTTCAAGCATTGTTCGTAGAACATAAAAGTAGTATGCCCTCAAGCCAATTACATTGGATGTGACAAGTATTTACTCTGCAACCTTGTTTATTTATTAATAAAATAATTTATTTAATTAAAGACATTTTTTATCCATGTTTAATTGGTTTAATTAAATAAATGTGATAAACTCATAGTTTTAGAGCAATACTTTTAGAATCATGATGAGATCAAAATTCTAGATATCTCAAAACTAAAATGTTCCTAATTGTTGAATCACTAATATGGGGTTACTAATTCCAGATAGATTAGTACATACTTTGCTTGCTCTGTTGAAGAGGATGATTGATCTCATAGTCATTTGTGTGGAAACAATAAAGCAAGTATGTTCGTGTTTATTAAAGAATAAGTTCACTAAACGTGATTCGATTAAAAAAAATATCTAATAGAGTTTTACTTGTCTCACAATAGGAGTTCCTATAGTGATAGTAGTACAAGTGATCATTGAACTTGAGATCATCATAGTACCATGTGTATTCTGAGTTATACTTTGTTTAGATTCCTTAATATTTCAAAGTATACTATATGGTATGTTTGGGTATAATAAAGTGTTCATGGAGGTAAGTGAATGATCAACCACTTCCAGTAAAGAGAGAGGATGTCGTATGCGATTCGATAAGTAATAACTCAGGAATCATTGGGCAAGGTGAATGATAATTATAAAGGAGTTTCTAATTTACATTAATCGGAGTTGTACATTTTGAGAATCAAAATGCATATGATTAAATAAATAAGATTTGTTAGTAATTTCATGTCTTATGTTTAACAGTGATATTGTATGGTAGAAGGATTAAATTATACGGTAACTATTCACGGAATATGTTCTTTGTGATTAAATGTTGATTTCATATTATCCGGACAGTCATGTACATTATTGTAAGGTGTCACTCATGATGTATAATAAATATTATTTATTTATATTTGAATTAAAGGAGTTTAATTCATTATATATAATATTAAAATGGTTATAATTTATTTATTCTACTAATGGCTTAATATTGAACCCAAATGGTCACACCATAAAAGAGAAATATAATTTTAGAAGTAATTGGCTTAATAATAATAAATTAAATATAGTTAATTTATTGGTGGAATAAATTAAAAAGCTTAATATTTATAATTAAGTATTTTAAAAATACTAAATTATAAATTAATAAGAGGAGTCTTATTATTATTATAAATTAATTGACTTAATAATAATGAATTAAGTGTATTTAATTTATTATTAAAATACATTAAATAACTTAATATTTATAAATTAAGTATTTGGAGAAATACTAATTATAAATTAATAAGAAATCTTATTATTATTATTATTATTGTAAATAATTTAATTCCTAAATAGTTTAGGAATTGAATTAAAACCCTTAGTCTTAAAAGGTTTAGGAGGGAGGGTTAATGCATAAATAAGAGTAATCTTATTGTGGAAAAAACTAATTTTAATGCATCTCTTTATCGGTATTCTCAAAACTTAAGTGAATTAGGAGAGGGAAAATTAGGGTTAGCCATCCAAGGTTTTGAGAAACCTAAAAATTCACTTCTTCAATCAATATACTCGTGATGGATCAACTTTAGAGAGTTACACACTTGGGTAGCGAACGTTTGATCCGAGGAATTGGAGAAGCACGGAGGATCAAAGGATTGGAACTTGAAGATCTATTATAACAAGAAGTTGTATCATCTTCATAAAGTATATCTTTTATCCTTCCTTAATTAATAATATAGCATAAGGTGATTCATGTGATTGCATAAAAATTTAAATTCGATTTATGTCATGCTTCTGTTGTTTTACAATATTATTGTATATCTCGTTTCTACAAACCAACAGAACAAGCTGTATAGATCAATCGTAGAATGTCTCTCTACTCATAGAGATCATTCATAGAGTAGAACGTAAAGCTCAGAACGTTGAGTAAGATTAAGCATAGACTTTACGTTTCTCATCAAACTCTACAATCGACAACATTCGTAGAGCAAGTCAGGACTGACAGAGAACTAACAATAAGGAGCGTTGCAAGTATTTGATCCCAATGTAGATTACCAAACATCCTTGGTTGAAATCAAAGATCAGAGCATGTTTGTGTCTAACAGCTAGCTTAAAGTGACAGCACCCCATGTGGTTGATGAAGTTGCAAACTAATGTGACATGTCATAACCGTAAAGCAAGTTGCACATCACTCCTAAAGGTCAAACATCAAGATCTTCTAGGATCAATGCATTAAATGCTTAAACGAAAACTTTGCAATGGGAATAACTCAATGAAGTATATAAAAGGCAAGAAGGTTCAAATCAACAATACAAATCACAAAGTTGAAATTCTGTCAAAATAAAAATAGTTCTACTTTATGAAAGTGAACTACTTGTTCAAGCTGCTTAGTATTGAAGAAGTCAAACTCATTGCAATCTTAGCAACACCTCACAACAACATTCAATCAACTGTGATTCATTATCTAAGTGACAATATTCCAAGTCTAAGTGACTTGAAGAGATACTTGTGATCTAGACAAGTGACCTAGTCTTGGTGACTAATATCGAGACTTAGTGACTCGAAGGAATCTAAGTGATCCAGTTGTATCAGATCTTAGTAATCTATATCCTTAGTGGATTTCCTATTCGTAAAATAGAGGAGTGAACTAGGAGTTTTTCATACTCCGAATCACTTAAATCTTCCTGTATTATTTACTTTCTGTCTCTATTTTCTGCATATTATCTGCTATATTTGTTGTGGTTAAAATTTAAAAAACTAAATTCATAACTAAGTTTCTTCATATCGTTAAGAGGGATTTCAAACTAATATTTTGTTGTGCTTAATCAACATTGAGTAATTAACTATCTAGTAATACATTATTTAATTAAGAATCTCTTTTCTGCCTCTAAGAAACAACATATATATTAGAAATATATTAAAGATTGCTTTAGTTACTAATTCTATTACATATAGAAGATCTTTAATTAATTAATGTTACAAAATAATTCTAACTTATATATTAGTTTTTAAAATTTAATTAGCTAGGTTTTAAAACTAAAATCATAATGACAATTCATTATTCTACAACAATTATATTCCTAAATAACTATATATTGAAAATACAAGAAAAATATTATGAGTAAATAATAATTAATATAAAAATTGTAATATATATTACAAAATATATTAGCGATTAAAATTTAGTAAACAATTTTATTTCATAAAGAAGACCTTAAGTTAATTAATGTTAAAAATCTTAACTTATATATTACTAATTAAAATTTAATTATCTTTTAAAACTAAAATCATGATTATAACTAATTATTTTACAACAATTTATTTTTACAATAACGTATAACTTAAACACTACGTTTTAGGCTTTTAGGTTTCCACTCAACTTTGAACTCTAATTAAAAATGCATATATAAATACAAATGATGGATTATAAAAACTAAATATTAAATTTGAAACTATATAAAAAGTTAATATTAAAATAAAAATAACAAAAAAAATATATTAGTAACACTCAATATATGATTTGTAGTTATTTGTTTTTAAGCAAAATTTATAGTCATTCTAATAATAGTAGTAAGTCAACGTGAAACTCAAAAAATATATTTTATATATAATCACTATATAAAATAAATAAAAAATAATTTTATTTAAAAAATAACTCGTGCTTCGCATGAGGTACTTAGCTAGTGCTAATAAGTAGTACTATAATATATACATACACACCTTGTTGGCCCCTCATATGCTTTTCTAATCACAAATTTGTTTATAAATACTTAATTCTTTAATTGCTTAAAAAAATAATATAAATTATAGGGAAAATATATACACACAACTGTGTAGTACACCGTCGCTATAACTCAAAAAAATCGTCGCCATAATCGACTGTGTACTACACAGATGTGTATATACATATATGTGATGCCCCCAAAATAAGTATACATCACCCATCTTGAGTCGCCAAATATATGGTACAGAATTTAAATACAAACTTCTTTTATACAGTATGACAAAACGTAGCTGAGAGTTTAAACACGGATAATGTCTCGTAGAGAGTATCCAAACTCAAATAAAGTCCTCATTACAATTATTATCACACTATTTCCTTTGAATAGTGAGGACTACTAATGCAAACATCGGGATAGTCACTCGTTCCCATTTGGCTAGTCCCAGCTATATTCTCATTTCCTGAAGAGAACAATGAAAACAAAGGGTGAGCTCAACTAGCCCAGTAAAAATATTATGACTAAGATAATGCCAGAAAAAATTATCGTTAGCCTTCACAATATTGTTAAACTGATAAAATATAATAAACATCAAGTTTAACAACAGCGGAACAAGCGATCCATTAGAAAAGTCAAGTAGAGAATGATATCTATTATCTTCTATGATTTAAAAAGTTTATCATCAATTTTATCATTTGAGACTCAAATTTTAATAAATAAACCACATCATCGAATCATCCCCGCTTTCACGGGCCAAAGATATTCATGTAATCATCAATGGTCATGATTATACTGAATAATCCCTGGTCATAATCATACCAACCACTGTCCATCAATGCACTACAGGCTAATAAGAATTTTTATCACGTCATTTGTAACAAAACTGTCATGATTATACCGAATAATCCATGGTCATAATTATACCAATCAATAGTACATCTATGCACGTAAGCCACAGATGACTTTCATCACAATATAAGCATGATGATGATGACAATGATATAAGAATTCAATTAAATGAAAGCAAAGGATAAATTTTAAAGATTTATAATTTAATTTATCCATAATTCAATAATGTCCAAATTATCAACATGAAACTGCTTTATGGAGTAAAATTCAAGAATAATATTGTATCAAAAATGATTTGGACAACAAAGAAATCAATTTTTATCTTGAATAATTTCTCGGGTGAATAGTACCTGAGTGAATAGTACCCCATGAATAGTACTTCCCCATAAATAGTACTTTGTGAATAGTACCTGTGAATAGTACTTTATGAATAGTACCGTAAAAATGAATACTACTCTTGGATAGTACTCCGGCATGAAAAACTTAAAATTTAGCAAGAATGTGTAGAAAATATCCTTGTGAAACGATACTAGATGAAGCGTAAATTTCAAGGATATTCCACTAATTTTACGGAGTATAGAAGCAATACTTTAACAAAATGAGGGTATAATCAGGAATACGAGACGAAATAATATTACTCACATACTACGTAGTATGAAAAAAATATTATTCATATGAATCTTGAACAAAATAATATCCCTTACCTCGGAAGAACCTGGATCTTTGGAATAGTGAAGTAGTTAGGAGACTTCTCTTCTTCTTCTCTCTATAACTTCTCTCTCTATAATTTAGGCTTGTGAGTCTTAGTGAATTGGTGAGAATGAAAGAAGAATGAGCTTCTATTTATAGGAAAATATAGTTTCGATAATTGCACGTTTTGGGGCTTGAAATATTACAGTATAATACCTTCATCTTTTATTTCATTTTTAATTTAGTCTTGCAAGTATTATCACACTTGCACCACCTCCCCTAATAGTACATGTTGTGAATCAATAGTACAATCATGTGAATCAATAGAACAATCATGTGAATAAAATAATTACAGTATAGTACCTTCATCTATACCTCCATTTTTAATTTAGTCATGCAAGTATTATCAATCTTGCACCACCTCCCCTAATAGTATATGCATGTGAATCAATAGTACACACATGTGAACAAATAGTTATAAGCATGTGAATTAATAGCAATTAAATGCTCATTTATCCGATTAATTACCCGATTGGTCAATATAACCTCCAGACATCAATTATTATCGGAATAGATGTCGATTTTCACTAACACTAATAATCCCAACACAATGGAAATATCAATTTCATATTTAATCAACACGAACTTATTCATCATTAATATTATAACTCACAATATTTAACAACCAGATCATTCCCAGGAAAGAGGGGGCTTTCCGATAAGGATTTCTCCCTATTGGCGCGCAATTAGGTGACCAAACCTCTTCTTAACAGAATTTTCTAGACATTGTCAATATTACAAAAAATAATATGAATAACTTTGTCGTCTCAATTATTGATTTAATAATAATAAATATTATGCAGATGATACTGTGACAATAATTGAATCAATAATATGAGAGATATTATGCAGCAATTATTGTAACAATAATTATAGTGTGCTACTATGCAACCACGCGTATTACTGTACTTTTACCATCGGGTAGTTCAACAGTTTAACGGTAAAACTTTCGCCATTATTTTTATAAAAAGATAATTCTGTCGTTTTTTAACTACGATAATACTTTCGTTGTGGGGTCCACCCATGATTGCTCAGTCGTATGAATATTCCCTGTTAAAATGAATATTCCCCGACCAATCGAATATTATATAACCACTTGCTTACTTTGCAAAATTTGTAAATAATACCCACAGCTATAACATTATATCAAATTCACACCATAATATTCAAAAATATATTTCGAGAAAAATTCTTATCTTTATTCATAAAAGTTGGGGTCTTACAACCTCCCCTTCTTATGAAATTTCATCCTCGAAATTAGGGTGCGTACCTGGTATGTCGAAGAGGTGAGGATACATTAACTTCATTTCAGATTCTAACTCCCAGGTCATTTCCTCAACATCGTGGTTTCTTCACAAAACTTTGACTTGAGGTATAACCTTGGAGCGTAGAATATGATCCTTCTTATCCAAGATTTTAAAAGGTATCTCTTCATACGTTAAATCTTCCGCTATCTCGTTTGGTTCTAATTCAATAATGTGTTTCGGGTCTTTCACATATTTACGTAACATAGATATGTGAAAAAAATTATGAACACGAGACATACTTGGCGGTAAGGCGAATCTATAGGCTACAGTTTCTACTCGATCGAGGATTATAAATAGGCCAATGAATCGAGGATTGAACTTTTCCCTCTTTCCAAATCTCGTAACTCCTTTCCATGGCGCAACACGTAACAACACATGATCTCCAATATTGAATTCCACGTCCTTTCGATGAAGATCAGCATAACTCTTTTGTCGATCTTGTGAGGTTTTTATACATTGTCGGATCGTTTGTGTAAGATCCCAACTTTTTTAATAAAGATGTTTTTTCTATAAATATCATTTTTGAATATTATAGAATCAATTTGATATAATGTTATAGTTGTGGGTAATATTTATAAATTTTACAAAGTACGCAAGTTGTTATATAATATTCGATTAGTCGGGGAATATTCGTTTTAACAGGGAATATTCGTACAACGACATAATCATTAGTGGACCACACAACGAAATTATTGTCGGAGTGAGAAAACGACAAAAATATTTTATGAAAATAACGGCGGAAGTTTTACCGTTAACAGTTGAAACATCCGGTGTTAAAAGTACAGTAATACGCGTGGTTGCATAGTAGCACACCGTATTGATTATTGATGCTTACGTGAGAAGTCACTTAATTTTGTTCAATTATTGCTACAGTAATTGCTACATAGTATCTCACGTTATTTGATTCAATTATTGTCAATATTTTATATATTATTAAATCAATAATTGAGATAAAAAAGTTATTAATATTATTATTTGCAATATTAACGATGTCTAGACGTTCTGTCAAGGAGAGGTTTGGTCACCTAATTGCGCGCCAATGAGGAGAAATCCTTATTGGAAACTCCCTCTTTCCTGGGAACGACCTGATCGATTAATATTGTGAATTATAATAATGATAAATTTTGTTTTATTAGTATTATTAATGTAATAAAACAGAAATTTTTTTTTTATATAAAACAGAATACTTTTATAAAGTTATCTGTTTTATTAGACTATAAATAGAATATATTATATTCTATTATGCATAGTGTTTTACATAGTAAAATCTTTTTATATAAAACAAAATACTTTTATAAAGTTATTTATTTTATTAGACTATAAATAGAATATATTATATTTTATTATGCATAGTATTGCATAGTGCCTGCATAGTGTTTGCATAGTAAAAACTTTTTATATAAAACAGAATACTTTTTATAAAATTTTATTTTATTTGAGTATAAATAGAATATATTATATTTTATTGCATAGTGCAGCATAGTATCCTTTCCATTCTTCTATAAATAGGATGCTTAGTTAGAATTGAAAATTACACCAGAAGTTCAGAGAATTCTCCTTCTATAATCTTGAGCGTATTTCTTTAGAGTTTAAGAAAGCTTTGAGCATAGAAATTAGTGCAAGTTTTCTTCAAGTATATCATCGCCCTACCAGTCGAAATACTCTTCTTTTTAAGGTAAGGGGTATTATTTCTTTCTTATTCATGAAGAGAACTTCTGCTATTCCATTCTTTATTATTCTGTTGGAATAACCTGTATACGCGGGCTACCCTAAACTTGGTGAAATTCTTCTATTATTCCATTCTTTATCATTATGTTGGAATAACCTGCCTATGCGAAGTACCGCATACATAGTGAAATTCTTCTGTTATTCTATTCTTTATTATTCTGTTGGAACATCCTGTCTGTGCATTTAGGCATGACCTGGTTCTGTTATTTATTATTCTGTTGGAATATCCTATCTGTGCGTTTACGCATGACCTGGTTCCATTATTTATTATTCTGTTGGAATATCTTGTCTGTGCGTTTACGCATGACCTGGTTCCGTTATTTATTATTCTGTTGGAATAACTCCATGCATGTGATCTAAAGACATGCCTGGTGATTTCTTTTGTTATTCAATTCTTTATTATACTCAGTTGGTTAAAGTTTTGTCTTCTATACTCCATGAAATTAGTGGAATATCCTTGATATTTGCACTTCATCCAGTATCTTTTCATGAAAATATTCTTCTAAGCATTCTTGAATTTTACTCTACAAAGAAGTATCATGACAATTTGGATGTTATTAGTTCCTGGATAAATTAATTCTTGAACTTATTTTATTGAATTCTTATATCATTGTCATCATCCTCATGTTTATATTATGTTGAAAGTCATCTATGGCCTGTAGTGCATAGATGGACTTGGTATGATTATGACCAGGGATTATTCGGTATAATCATGACCGTAATATTACAAATGATGTGGTAAAAGTCCTCATTGGCCCGTAGTGCATTGATGGACAGTTGTTGGAATGATCATGACCATTGATGAATACACGAATATCCTTGGCCCGTAGTGCATGGATAATTTGTGGTTGTGATACTAATGAATATCCTTGGTTGTAGTGCAGGGATGATGTGGATTATTTATTAAGATGAGTCTCAGCGATAAAAGTGATGAAAAACCTTTTAAATCATAAAAGATAGTAGATTTTATTCTCTACTTGACTCTTTTAATGGATTGTTTGTCCCGCTGCAGTTTAAACTTGATGTTTATTATATTGTATCGGTTTAACATGTTGAAGGCTAACGATAATTTATTCTACATTATCTTAGTCATAATATTTCTTACTGGGCTAGTTGAGCTCACCCTTTTACTCTCATTGTTCTCTTCAGGAAATGAGAACATAGCGGGGACTAGTGTCGGGGAGCGAGTGACGGTCGGATGATAGCATTAGTAGTCCTCACTATTCTATGAAATAGTGTGATAATAAATGTATTGAGGACTTATTTTGAGTTTGAATACTGTCTAGTAGACAATATTTGTATTAAAACTCACAGCTTATGTTGTATAATTAAAGTTGTATTTGTATTCTGGCGACTCAGAATAGGTGATGTATACCTATTTTGGGGGCGTCACAGTTTGAATCTTTTCCGTATTCATATGTACCAACTTCGGTCCCAACAATGTTACTTCACTCACCTCATCCCAGCATACTGGAGAATGACACTTTCTTCCATACAACGCCTCAAATGGAGCCATGTCAATACTTGCTTGATAACTGTTGTTGTAGGAAAACTCCACCAAGGGTAAGAACTTGTCCCAACTTCCTTTGAAGTCAAGGACATCGAGTCTTAATAAATCTTCAAGAGTTTGAAAAGTCATCTCCGATTGCCCGTCCGTTTGAGGATGATTTACCGAACTAAATCGTAAATCTGTGCCCATAGCTTTTTGCAAACTAACCCAAAATCGTGAAGTGAATCTTGGGTCTCGATCAGAAAATATGGATATTGACATACCATGCAATCTTACAATCTCGTTTATGTACATACGAGTAAAACGTTCAAGTGAATAAGTTTCTCGTATCGGTAAGAAATGAGCAGACTTGATCAATCTATTAACAATGACCCAAATCGCATCTATGCCTTGAGAAACCTTGGGAAGACCAGTAATGAAATCCATGGTAATGTGTTCCCACTTCCATTCTGGAATTTCAAGTGGTTGCAATGGACCTTTTGGCACTTGATGCTCTGCCTTGACTCGTTGACAAGTTAGACACCTTGAGATAAACCCCGCTATCTCTATCTTTATATTGCTCCACCAAAATGTATGTCGAAGATCACGATACATTTTAGTACTCCCAAGATGGATTTCAAACGGTGTGTTGTGCGCCTCCATCATGATTTTATACTTCAAATCAGAATCGTTAGGAACACAAAGTCTGGAGTTGACTCGAAGTATTCCTTCTTCATCGATTCTGGCTTCCGGAATAGCACATTCTTGCACTTTCTCCTCATACGCATGCATCATCTCCAGGTCTGTAGCTTAAACAACTTTAAATTTATCGATTAAATTCGGTTCTACTCGTATATTCGCCATCATCACATGGGTCCCTGGAGTCTTTAACTCTATCTCCATCCTTTGTAAGTCATACAAAATGGGCCTTTGCGTTGACAATATCGCACTTGTACCCGCATATGATCTTCTACTCAACGCGCGTACTACTCTTCTTTGTTTTTCCAGGATGGTATTGAATGGTATGATCATAATCTTTCAATAGCTCAAGCCATCGTCGTTGCGGCATGTTGAGTTCTTTTTGAGTGAAGAAATATTTGAGGCTTTTATGATCCGTATAGATCTCCACCTTCTCTCCATACAGGTAATGCCTCTAAATCTTAAGCGTAAAAATGACAGCTGCCAACTCTAGATCATGAGTAGGATAATTTCTCTCATATTCTTTGAGTTGTCAAGAGGCATATGCTATGACTTTCCCATGTTGCATGAGAACACACCCTAAACCTTTGCCTGAAACATCGCTGTATATGACAAATCCCTCTAAACCAGCTGATATTGTCAAAACTAGTTCTGAAATGAGCTTCCTCTTGAGTTCTTGAAAACTCTTCTCACATTCCTCGCTCCAACCGAATTTTGTATCTTTTCTAGTCAGCTGAGTTAATGGAGTAGCGATTCGAGAAAATTCTTCCACGAACCTCCGATAATAACCAGCTATTTCCAAAAAGCTACGCACTTCGGTCACTGACTTAGGTTGCTCCCAGCTTTGAATTGCTTCAATCTTTGCCGGGTCAACAGATATTCCGTGATTTGATATCACGTTCCCAAGGAATGCTACTGTAAGATCCCAAATTTTATGAAATAAAAGTATTCAATTTTTCTTATAATAACTATTCAATAAATGGTTAAATTGATAAAAGTTTAAAGTTAAGGGTGATATATGTAAATTTTTTAAAATAAGCAAGTGGTTATAAAATACTTATTTCTATCGAGGAATATTCGTTTGGTCGTGAAATATTCTTTCACGGAGAATATTATTGCATTGACGGTAATGCAGACCATTTGTGGACCCCATAATGTAATAAGCGTCGATGAAGAAAAGCGACAAAATGGAGTTTTTATAAATAATAACGTAGTTAAGCTACAATGCTAACACCGTTGGAATACCGGTGGTTAAAATACAAGAATCTGGCGTTGTTGCACATGTTAAATATACCGGTATTGCACCAATTATTGATTTTTACGTAAGAAGGCACTACTCAATAATTGTTACGGTAATTCTTTGCTCGATATTTTATTGATTCAATAATTCTTTGCGTTGATATTTTATATTATTGTTGTTTTAATAATTGTCACTACACAAGATTTTCCATTATCGAAGCAATAATTCATATTATCCGAATAATATTATTAGAAAACATTATTGGCAATGTCTAGAAAGTTACATCTAAGGAGAGGTTTGGTCACCTAATTGCTTGCGCCAAGAAGGAGAAATTGTATTGGAAAGCCCCTCTTTCCAGGAGCTGCTGGTTGTCAATATTGTGATTCTCGTAATATTATTTGTGAATAATTAATTATTGATTTATATGATGAGGAAAATATTGATTTTATGTGGATATAGATGGAGAAAATTTTTAAAGTGACAATTGTTGAAAATTGATATTTTATCTTTTCTGATAAAATAATATTTTATTATATTATTATAATATAATAATGATGATTTTTTTACAATGAATGTGTGATATATGAGTATATGAGGAAGAAGAGTATTTTTGTTGCATTAAATGATTAACACATGTTTTGTGTGTTGATGGACCCCGTTTCTTGACTGAAATTTGATTATAGCTTGTAAAATCGTCCGTATGTGGATTTCGGTCAAATTTTGTTTGGAATTTGGAAAAACTTTCTTCTCCAAAGTTTTAGAGAATTGAATTTCCTATACAAATTCGCGAGATTCGAATTTTCTGATAAAAGGACTATTTATTATGAATTATTGAAGTTCCGATGTTCCGAAATAATTGGTTTTTGAAAGTTTTAATTAATTTTAATAACAAAAACGTTTTTGTTACTTTAATTGAGTCGGTGGCTAATCTCTTGATTCAATTAGTGTGCATAGTAGGTTTTAGAAAAATAATAATATTATTTATTAAATTTTCTGCTTTGGTGTTCTAAGCATTTTTCTATAAATAGGGTGCTTAGGTTAGAATTGAAAATCACACAAGAAACTGAAGTTTTCTCTATATTTCTCTCTCTATATTATCGAGTGTATTCTTGTGAGTATTTTGATATCTTGAGTGTTGCTATACTATGCAAGTTCGTTTAGTGTTATTCGGTCATGTAATCTTACTCTTTTGAGGTGCAGGATTGTAAAGGATAGTAAAGGGTGTTATTTTCTTCATAAATGATATTATTTCTTCAATATCATTATGCCGAAATATTGGTTTGAACTTTTATCAAATTTGGAACTTTTTCATGTGGAGTTACTTATTCATGAGTTCTTATTCATGAATTACTATTCACGATGATTCTTATTCATGAGTTACTATTTACGAGTTCTTATTAAAGTACTATTCACAAAAGCATGATGATATTTTTGTGAAATTTTTATCTTTTAGTGTCGAAATTACTATTCATGTATACTAAAGACTATTCACGATACTCATGATTTATTCACGAATACGACACTATTTACAGAAAAATTAAATTTTATTTTCTGTGTCCAAAACCTATCATTAATTGGATCTATGTTTTGATCTTCATTCTTGAATTTTACTCCACTCTGGTTATTTATGAAGTATTTTTGAACGGGAATTGTTTAAAGTACGAATTCTTAATATTTGTTCTTTTGTTTCACTGGATTCGTTTTCTTTAAAATATTTTTCATCATGCTCAGTCCTAAATGATGATATAACTGAATATCTTTGGCATGTAGTGCAAAGATGAATGATTTCTGATGAATATCTTTGGCTCGTAATGCAAAGATGACCTGTTGTTGAATATCTTTGGCATGTAGTGCAAAGATGACTTGTTGATGAATATCTTTGGCTCGTAATGCAAAGATGACCTGTTGTTGAATATCTTTGGCATGTAGTGCAAAGATGACTTGTTGATGAATATCTTTGGCCTGTAGTGCAAAGATGAATTGTTGATGAATATCTTTGGCCCGTAGTACAAAGATAAATTTATTAGTATGATTATGAACATGAACTGTGATTTGGTATAACCATGATCTTTGATGTTTCACGTGATGAAAATTATCTTTGTCCTGGATGAGGAAAGGAATTTAGAACAACAATTACGATTATGAGTTATACATGTGATTATGGACAGGAATTGTTGATTGATGTTACAGGGATAAAACATTGTTGGTGGACTTTTAACATGGAGAAGATAATAGACTTAATAGTCTATTTGACTCTTCTTATGGATTGCTCGTTCCGCTGCAACTATGGTTGAAAAGTTTTATCATCTACCATATGTTCTAAATCTTTGATTTATTACTGATGAAGACTATTGATAATTTATTTATCTTTAGTCATAATATTCTTTCTTGAGCTAGTAGTTGTGCTCACCCTACATTTCACAATTCCTTTCGTGTAATAAGAGTGTAAATTTGGTCGAAAGCGAGGGTAGTAGTGAGGAGAATAGAAGCGGTGTTCTCTCTAGGTGAAGGTTCTCCCTAAATAGTTATTGACTTTACCTTTATGTAAGGTGCCATTGTGACGTCTTTATCCAAGTTGGTGTCCGAGTCACGGTTGGTATATATTTGCATCAAAACTCACAACATATGTGTTGTTGTAATTTACACGACAATTGTAGTAATAAAGTTGTAGTTATTTTCTGTACCATGTATTTGGCGACTCAGAATGGGTTGGATGGAATGGACCTATTTTGGGGTTGTCACAACTACTTCCTCAAGCCAGAACTCGCATTTCTTCAACTTGGCATATAACTTATTTTCACGAAACTTTTGGAGTATCAGCCTCAGGTGTTGCTCATAATCTTCACGGCTTTTGGAGTAAATGAGGATGTCATCAATAAAGACGACCACAAAGTGATCCAAATATTCCTTGAATACTCGGTTCATCATATCCATGAAGGCAGCAGGAGCATTAGTCAATCCAAAAGACATGACCGAGAATTCGTAATGCCCTGCCAGGAGTTAAAGCGATCTTTGGAATGTTATCAATTTTAATCTTCATTTGATGATATCTAGAAGCGAAGATCGATCTTTGAAAAAGAATTTGGCGCCTTGCAATCGGGTCAAACAGATCATCAATACGAGGTAATCTGGTACCTATTTTTGATGGTAACATGATTCAACTCCGATAATCAATACAAAGTCGCATACTTCCATATTTCTTCTTCACAAATAAAACAGAGCACCCCAAAGAGGCGTCTTTAGGTCTAATGAAACCGATGTCTAACAATTCCTGTGAATTGGGTTTTAACTCCTGAAGTTCAATAGGAGCCATTCGATATGGGGCTTTGGAAATGGATTTTGTACCAGGTTCAAGGTCGATACCAAACTCGACTTCACGCTCCGGGGGTAGGCCAGGAAGTTCTTCGGGGAATACGTCAGGAAATTTATTAAGAATAGAAATATCATTCAAATCTGACGTATTTTTGTTTAAATCTGTGACTTGGGCTAAGAAAGCTTGACATCCATTTTTTAATAAACGAATAGTTTTATGGCTTGATATGACAGTGATTGACTTTAGTGGTTTGTTTGCTTGAATTCGTATAATAGGTTGGTTAGGAATATAAAAACTAACAACCTTAAGAAAATAATCAATTTTTGCATGATGAGTAGTTAAACAATCAATCCCTAAAATCACATCAAATGCAAGTATTTTTAAGGAAATAAGATCGACAGGTAATGTGAGGGTACCGATTTGAACCAAACAAGACTTATAAACAGTGGATGTAATGAAGGTTTCTCCCAACGGAGTTTCAACAGATAAGTCAAAGTCTTATTTCTCCGGAGTCAAATTTAAATGTTGAGCGCAAGTAGGACAAATAAAAGAATGGGTAGAACCGGTATCAAATAAGGTATAGACTTCGTTAGAGTTTATGATTAGCTTACCCGTGATCACCTCATTCGGATTCCTCGCTTTTTGGGAGGTTACGACAAACGCTATCCTTTGAACTACCAGTTTTATCTTGTTTGGGACGACCTTTGATGCCTCCATCCCAGATGAACTTGACTTCGGTACACGACAAAATCAAGCAAACTGACCCTTCTCTTCCGCAATTATAACACACTTTGGATTGCTGCGTACAGTTCGGATTGATATGTCCCTCCCCTACGCATTTGTAACATACGATTGGCTGTCGTTCCCCTTCCTTAACAACAGGTGCTGGTGATGACGTCTTTCCATCATTGTTGCATCTCCTCTTCTTGAAATTTTCACTTCTATTATCTTGTCCATAATTACCACCGAAGTGGTTACCATTTCTGGCATGTAGATTCCCTTCATGTTTGTTATCACCACTTCGATGACTGCTACCACTGGTATTATCATTTTGTCAGCTGTCTCTCTTGGTTGGGTTGACTCGTTATCGCGCTCCAATAACTGAGTCCTATTTACAACATCTGAATACAAACACAGTTTGTGAGAAATTAAGTATTGACGTATCTCGGGTTTCAAACCTCTTAGAAACATCCGCGTCATTCTCTCCTCATTATCAACCAAGTGGGGGACGAAAGCGGGACAACTTCGGCAAACTTAGCCCGTACTGTGACACGGTCATATTGTTCTGCTCCAGCTTGATGAACTATACCTCCTTCATGTGACGAATACTTTCGGGAAAGTACTTGTCGTTGAACAGTTCTTGGAATTTCTTCCAAGACATCTTCAGTGCGGCAGGTTGAGTACACTTTACCGATTCCCACCAATAATCTGCCACTCCTTGCAATATAAAGGTGGCAAAGGGAACCTTTTGCTCCTCGGAGCATCCCAAGACATCAAATATCTTGGTGATCTGCTTTATCCACGTCTTCGCCTTAAGTGGTTTTGGCTCTCCAATAAACTCCAGTGGTCCCAGCTCCTTGAACTGTTTAGCGGTGACCGTCCGAGAGTTGTCAGTGTTTCCACATGCATTTTGCACAGGAGCCGCTCTCGTCTGATGTTGCATGAATTGCATAAAGCCTATGAACATCCCATCGTTCATCATTTGGTCAGCGTTGTTATTTTCTTGAGGATTATTGTCATCCTGATGCTCATTAATTATCATGGGTATTGATCGTTGGTGACTCAACGGTCTCATGTTCTTCATTGTTTATCTCATCATTTTTGGATGCCATTTTCAAATACTGCCACAAAACAAGGGTTAATTGACATGTCACGTATTATCCCTATACTCTGACCGACCAAATAAATACCAAATAAACTTAGGTAGGTCATACTAGTGAAGGACTTTCTCGTCTCTCCCCTCCTAGTTTTAGCCTCACATCTCAGACACAGATCATATCCCTAAGCTTTGATACCAACTGTGACGACCCCAAAATAGGTATACATCACCCATCTTGAGTCGCCAAATACATGGTACAAAATTTAAATACAAACTTTTTTTATACAGTACGACAAAACGCAGCTGAGAGTTTCTGTGAGATCCCAAAATTATGAAATGAAAGTATTCAATTTTCTTATAATTATCATTTTATTTAGTAAATGGTTAAATTGATAAAGGTTAAAGTTAAGGGTGATATGTGAAAATTTTGCAAAGTATGCAAGTTGTTATATAATATTCGATTGGTCGGGGAATATTCGTTTTAACAGGGAATATTCGTATGATGACAAAGACAATCATTAAGTGGACCCCCTAACGGAAGTATTGTCGTATTTAGAAAAGCGACATAATTATCTTTTATAAAAATAACTACGAAAGTTTTTATGTTAAAAGCTGTTTTACTACCGAGTAGTAAAAAAGTACGATGTCTACGATGGTTGCATAAGTAGTGCGGTATTGATTATTGATGCTTACGTGAGAAGTCACTTTCGGTTATACTCAATTATTGTTACAATAATTCTTGCATCATATCTCTCATATTATTGATTCAATTATTGTCACAGTATCATCTACATAATATTTTATATATTATTAAATCAATAATTGAGATGACAAAGTTATTCATATTATTATTTGCAATATTGACAATGTCTAGAAGTTCTGTCAAGGAGAGGTTTTGTCACCTAATTGCGAGCCAATAAGGAGAAATCCTTATCGGAAAGCCCCCTCTTTCCTGGGAACGACCTGATTGTTAAATATTATGAATTATAATATTAATGATGAATAAGTTCGTGTTAATTAAAGATGAAATTGATAGTTCTATTGTGTTGGAATTATTAGTGTTAGTGAAAATTGACATTTATTTCGATAATAATTGATGTCTGGAGGTTATATTGACCAATCGGGTAATTAACCGGATAAATGAGCAATTAATTGCTATTGATTCACATGATTATAACTATTTGTTCACATGTGTGTACTATTGATTCTCATTCATTTACTATTAGGGGAGTTGGTGCAAGATTGATAATACTTGTATGACTAAGTTAAAAATGGAGGTATAGATGGAGATAATATACTGTAATTCGTATTTTCACATGTCTAGAACTATTGATTCACATAATTTACTATTAGGGGAGGTGGTGCAAGTTTGATAATACTTACAGGACTAAATTAAAAATGAAGGAAAAGATAAAGGTATTATACTGTAATATTTTGAGCCCCAAAACGTGCAATTATTAAAACTATATTTTCCTATAAATAGAAACTCATTCCTTCATTATTTTTCACCAATTCACTAAAGCTATAGAGCAATTATTATAGAGAGAATTTATAGAGAGAAAAAAGAAGAGAAGTATGCTACCTAACTATTCCAGTATCCAGTTTTCTTTTGAGGTAAGGGATATTATTATTATAGTAAGGGGTATTATTTCCTTCGTATTCATGAAGAGAGCTATTGTTATTCCATTCTTTATTATTATGTTGGAATAACTTTATACATCGCAATCTTTGCATACATGGTGAAATTCTTACATTATTCCATTCTTTATTATTTTGTTGGAATATCATGTATATGCGGATTACGCATGAATTGGTTCCATTCTTTATTATTCATTTGAATATCACATGCATGCGATTCACGCATGACACGGTTCCATTATTTATTATTACATTGGAATAACTTTGTTTATGCGATCTATCGCATGCTCGGTGAATTCTTCTGTTATTCCATTCTTTATCATTCTATTGGAATAACCTGTCTATATGGATTATCACATGCATGGTGAATGATCCTTCGTATTCATTCTTTATTAAATTGTGAAAATGATCTGTCTACGTGGATTACCGCATGGCGGATAAAAATCCATTTGCAGTTTCGTATATTCTACTATACTCGTATGAGATATCATTTCTTTTGTACTCGTCATGGAATATCATTTTCTTTGGTACTATTCACGAGGTACTATTCCTGAAGTACTATTCATAGGGTACTATTTCTGTATACTATTCACAAGGTACTATTCCCGAAGTATTATTCATAGGGTACTATTGCGGGGTACTATTTACCTGAAAAATATATTTCTTTTCTGTCCAAATTATTTTTAGTGCATGAATATTATTCTTGAATTTTACTCTACAAAGCAATATCATGTTGACAATTTGGATATTTTTAAACTCTGCATAAATTTAAAGTCTTTAATATTTTTCCTTGATTTCGTTTGATTAATGCTTATATCATTGTCATCATCCTCATGCTTATATTATGATGAAAGTCATCTTTCGCTTACGTGCAAAGATGGATTTGTTGATTATTAGTTTTCTGATTGTATATCTTTGGCTTACATGCAAAGATGGACTGTTGATTATTGGTTTTACAGTTGTATATCTTTGGCTTACGTGCAAAGATAGACTATTGATTTTTGGTTTTACAGTTGTATATCTTTGGCTTATGTGCAAAGAGGAACTATTGATTGATGAGTATCTTTGGCTTATGCGCATAGATGAACTATTTATTGATATGATTATGACCGAGGATCATTCGGTATAATCATGACCCGTAATGTTATAGATGATGTGGTAAAAGTTCTCATTGGCCCGTAGTGCATTGATGGGACGATTATTGGTATGATTATAACGAGGATTATTTAAGTATAATCATTACCATTGATGATTACATGAATATCCTTGGCCGTAGTGCGGTGGATGATTCGATGATGTGGATTATTTATTGTCGAGTCTCAAATGATAAAATATTGATTATACACTTTTAATCAGTAAAAGATATTAGATATCATGCTCTACTTGACTCTTCTAAAATACGGTAGTATGTCTTTGGCACGTAGTGCAAAGATGAATTGTTAATGAATATCTTTGGTCAGTAGTGCAAAGATGAATTTATTAGTATGATTATGAGCATGAATTGTGATTTGGTATAACCATGATTTTTGATGTTTGGTGAAGATAGGTGATGAAAATTATCTTAAATCCCGGTAACGAAGAGAATTTAGAATCACAATTATGATTATGAGTTATTCATATGATTGTGGGATGTGAATTGTTGATTGATGTTACAGGGATAAAACATTATTGGTGAACTTTTAACATGGAGAAGATAATAGACCTGATGGTCTATTTGACTCTTCTAATGGATTGCTCGTTCCGCTGCAACTATGGTTGAAAAGTTTTATCATCTACCATATGTCCTAACTCTCTAATTTATTACTGATAAAGGCTATTGATGATGTAAATTATCTTTAGTCATGATATTCTTTGTTGGGCTAGTTGTCCTCACCCTTTCTGCTTCACAATTCCTTTCAGGTAATAAGAGTGTAGCTGGGTCGAGCGGGAATAACAGGGGAATAGAACGGTGGTCTATAGCTGTTGAGGTTCTCCTTAAATAGTATGGAAATAATTTTGTTGAGAACTTTAGATAAGTGTGTCGTATTGTATACGTCATTTGATATTTAATTTTGGTGAACCAAATAGGGTGAGGTTTACCCAACTTTGGAAGGATGTTTTGCCACTATCATACAAGATGTTTAATGACATACAACCTCGTGTTATCATAAGACAGGGTTGTGCACATCCACTTACTGAGTATATCTACGAGCACTACCTTTATGATCTTGGAGCTTATTTGAAATATAATTTTCACTTGGAGACAACGGAGATAATTATATGTCAAGAGAAGACTCACCATTGGAAAGAAGATGATAGTAATCTTCTCGTTTTTCTTTGGGGTCTATTGAGTCAATCAAGGATAATTCTGTGGACATATGATATCTATCATAACCTAGACGCATGGCCTCCCATGTACGAAGGTTTCCTTGAGCACTTCCTAAAGATTTTAATTTCTAAAACAGTTTTTGTAAGACCCCAACTGTTGTGAATAAAGATTAATTTTCTATAAATATCATTTTTGAATATTATGGAATGAATATGATATAATGTTATAGTTGTGGGTAGTATTTATAAATTTTGAAAAGTATGCAAGTTGTTGTATAATATTCGATTGGTCAGGAAATATTCTTTTTGTCGGGGAATATCCGTACGACGGCACAATCATTGGTGGACCCCACAACAGAATTATTGTCGAATTGAGAAAACAATAAAAATATTTTATTGAAAATAACGGCGGAAGTTTTACCATTAATATTGTTGAACTACTCGGTAGTAAAAGTACGATGTCGTGTGGTTGCATAGTAGTACACCAGTATTGATTATTGATGCTTATGTGATAAGTCACTCGGTTTTGTTTTATTAGTATTATTAATGTAATAAAAGCAGAAAAGCTTTTATATAAAAATGTAATACTTTTATGAAGTTATTCGTTTTATTAGGCTAATAGTAAAATCTTTTATATAAAACATAATACTTTTATAAAGTTATCTGTTTTATTAGACAATAATTAGAATATATTATATTTTATTATGTATAGTGTTGCTCCGAGGAGCAAAAGGTTCCCTTCACGCCTTTATGTTGCGAGGAGGCGGATTCTTTGGTGCGAATCGGTAAAGCCGCTGCATGACAACCCCGCTTGACCGAAAATGTCTTGGGAGAAGTTCCAAGAACTTTAAGCGACAAGTACTTTCCCGAAAGTATTCGTCACATGAAGGAGGTGGAGTTCATTAAGTTGGAAGAATAATAATGATGGCCAGTGTAAAGATGAAGCAAAGTTTGCCGAGTTGTCCTGTTTGCGTCCCACTTGGTGGATAATGAAGAGAAATGACGCGGATGTTTTAAGAGGTTTGAAGCCGGAGATACGTCAACATCTTATTTCTCATAAACTGTATTTGTATTCGGATGTTGTAAATAGGGCTCAGTTAGTGGAACGCAATAACGAGTCAACGCAACCAAAAGAGAGCGGAAAAATGACAAAATGATAATGCCCGGTGAGAAGCGATCATCAAGCGGTGACAACAAGCGTGGAGGAATCAACATGCCAGAAATGGTAACCACTTCGGTGGTAATCAGGGCCAAAGCAATAAGAATGGACATTTGAAGAAGAGGAGATTCAATAATGATGGAAAGAAGTCAGCACCAACACCTTTTGTTAAGGAAGGAGAACGACCACTATCATATGCTTCAAATGCGGAGGGAGGGACACATCGGTCAAATCAAGCTAGCGATCCGTCAGTCAAAGCATGTTATAATTGTGGAAGAGAAGGTCACTTAGCCCGATTTTGTCGTTCACTTTGAAGACAAGTTCAATTTAGGATGGAGGCACCAAAGGTCGTCTAGAAAAGTCAAAGCCAAAAGAGTGAGGAGAGCATTTGTTGTGACCTCCCGGAAAAGCAAGGAACCCGAATGAGGTCATCACGGGTAAGCTTATCATAAACTCTAGTTAAGTCTATACTTTATTTGATCTGGGTTCTACCCATTCTTTTATTTATCCTACTTACGCTCAACGATTAAATTTTACTCCGGAGAAATTAGACTTTGACTTATCTGTGGAAACTTCATTGGGAGAAACCTTCATTACATCCCATCATTTTATAAGTCTTGTTTGGTTCAAATCGGTACCCTCACATTTACTGTCGATCTTATTTCATTGAAAATACTTGCATTTGACGTGATTTTAGGGATTGATTGGTTAACTACTCATCATGTAAAAATTGATTGTTTTCGTAAGGTTGTTAGCTTTCATATTCCTAATCAACCTATTATGCGAATTCAAGCGACCAAACCATTAAAATCAATCACGGTCATCTCAAGCCATAAAGCTATTCGTTTATTGAAAAACGGATGTCAAGCTTTCTTAGCCCACGTCACAGATCTAAATAAAAATACGTCAGTTTTGAATGATATTTCTATTGTTAATAAATTTCCTAACGTATTCCCTGAAGAACTTCCTGGCCTACCCCCAGAGCATGAAATTGAATTTTGTATCGACCTTGAACTTGATTGCAAAACCCATTTCCAAAGTCCCATATTGAATGGCTCTATTGAACTTTGGGAGTTAAAGATCCAACTGCAGGAATTGTTAGACATTGGCTTTATTCGTCCCTAGTACTTCTCCTTGGGGTGCTCTCTGTTCTATTAACGTGAAAAGAAAGATGGGAGTATGCGATTTTTGTATTGATTATCGGGAGTTGAATCATGTCACCATCAAAAATAGGTACCCATTGCCGCGTATCGATGACCTATTTGACCGATTGCAAGGAGCCAAATTCTTTTCAAAGATTGATCTTCATTAGGATATCACCAATTGAAGATTAGAGCAGATGACATTCCAAAGGCGGCTTTCGAACTTCGATGCGGGCATTATGAATTCTAGTCATGTCCTTTGGATTGACTAATGCTCCGCCGCCTTCATAGATATGATGAACCGAGTATTCAAGGAATATTTGGATCACTTTGTGGTCGCGTCTTTATTGATGACATCCTTATTTATTCCAAAAGCCGTGAAGATCATGAAAGAAGACTTGAGGTCGACACTCCAAAAGCTTCGTGAATACAAACTTTATGCCAAGTTAAAGAAATGTGAGTTACGGCGAGGAAGTAGCATTCTTAGGCACGTAGTATCAAGTCATTGAATATCGATTGACGCAAAGATTGAAGCAATTCAAAGTCGGGAGCAACCTAAATCGATGATCAAAAACGTAGCTTTCTCGGCTTAAATTTGGTTATTATCGGAGATTCGTGGAAGGATTTTTTCAAATAGCTACTCCATTAACTCAAATTGACTCGGAAAGATACAAAGTTCGGTTGGGAGCGAAGAATGTGAGAAGAGTTTTCAAGAACTTAAGAGGAGACTCATTTCAAGACTGTTACGACAATACCATCCGCCTCGGGAGGATTTGTGCGTCACTGATGATGCTTCGGGTAAAGGTTGGGATGTGTTCTCATGCAACATGGGAAAGTCATAGCCTATGCCTCAAGAAAACTCAAAGAATATGAGAGGAATTATCCTACTCATGACCTAGAGTTAGCATTTGTTGTCTTCAAGACTTAAAATTTGGAGGCATTACTTGTATGGGGAGAAGGTGGAGATCTTTACGGATCATAAAAGCCTCAAATATTTCTTCACTCAAAAGGAACTCAACATGCGACAACGACGTTGGCTTGAAATGTTGAAAGATTATGATCATACCATCCAATACCATCCTGGAAAAGCGAACGTGGTAGCTGACGCATTGAGTTGAAGATCATATGCAAGCAATCTGAGTGCGATATTGTCAACACAAAGGCCCATTTTGTGTGACTTGCAAAGGATGGAGATAGAGTTAAAGACTTCAAGGACCCATGAGATGATAGCGAATATACGAGTAGAACCGACTTTAATTGATAAAGTTAAAGCCGCTTTGCTTATAGACACGGAGGCGATGCGTATGAGGAAGAAAGTGCAAGAAGGTGCTATGTCTTGGGAAGCAAGAATCGATGAAGAAGGAATACTTGAGTCAACTCAGGACTTTGTGTTCTAACGACCACGATTTAAATTATAAAATCATGATGGGCGCACAACACACCATTTGCAATCCATCACGGGAGTACCAAAATGTATCATGATATTCGTCATACATTTTGGTGGACCAATATGAAGAGAGAGATAATATTTGTTTATCTCAAGGTGTCTAACTTGTCAACGAGTTAAAGCGGAGCATCAAGTACCAAAAGGTCCATTGAAACCACTTGAAATTCAGAGTGGAAGTGGGAGCACATTACCATGGATTTCGTTACCGGTCTTCCTAAGGTTTCTCAAGTTATAGATGCGATTTGGATCATTGTTGATAGATTGAGCAAGTCTGCTTATTTCTTACCGATACGAGAAACTTATACACTTGAACGTCTTTCTCGTATGTACATAAACGAGATTGTAAGACTGCATGGTATGCCAGCATCCATAGTTTCTGATCGAGACCCAAGATTCACTTCACGATTTTAGGTTAGTTTGCAGAAAGCTATGGGCACAGATTTACGATTTAGTTCGGCATATCATCCTCAGACGGACGGACAGTCGGAGAGGACTATTCAATCTCTTGAAGATCTATTAAGACTCTGTGTCCTTGACTTCAAGGGAAGTTGGGATAAGTTCTTACCATTGGTGGAGTTTTCCTACAACAACAGTTATCAAGCAAGTATTGGCATGACTCCATTTGAGGCGTTGTATGGAAGAAAGTGTCGTTCTCAAAGATCTTTGGGATGAGGTGGGAGAAAGCAACGTTGTTGGGACCGGAGTTGGTACGTATGACTACAGAAAAGATTTAAACGATCTGGCAACGTATAAAAACCTCACAAGATCGACAAAAGAGTTATGCTGATCCTCATCAAAAGGACGTGGAATTCGATATAGGAGATCATGTGTTGTTACGTGTTGCTCCATAGAAAGGAGTTACGAGATTTAGAAAGAGAGGAAAGCTCAATCCTCGATTCATCTACCATTTTAATCCTCGATCGAGTAGGAAGCGTGGCCTATAGACTCGCTTTACATAAGTATGTCTCATGTTCATAACGTTTTTCACAAATCTATGTTACGTAAATATATGAAAGACCCGAACCACATTATTGAGTTAGAACCGAACGAAATAGCGGAAGATTTGACGTATGAAGAGGTTCCTATTCAAATCTTGGATAAGAAGGAACATATTCTACGCTCCAAGGTTATACCTCAAGTCAAAGTTTTGTGAAAAAACCAAGATGTTGAGGAAATGACTTGGGAGATAGAATATAAAATGAAATCAAGGTATCCTTACCTCTTCGACATACCAAGTACGTACCCTAATTTCGAGGGCGAAATTTCATAAGAAGGGGAGGTTGTAAGACCCCAACTTTTGTGAATAAAGATGAATTTTCTATAAATATCATTTTTGAATATTATGGAATGAATATGATATAATGTTATAGTTGTGGGTAGTATTTATAAATTTTTAAAAGTATGTAAGTTGTTGTATAATATTCGATTGGTCGGGGAATATTCTTTTTGTCGGGGAATATCCGTATGACGGCACAATCATTGGTGGAACCCACAACATAATTATTGTCGGATTGAGAAAATGACAAAAATATTTTATTGAAAATAACGACGGAAGTTTTACCATTAATACTGTTGAACTACTCGGTAGTAAAAGTACAGTAATACGCGTGGTTGCATAGTAGCACACGGTATTGATTATTGATGCTTATGTGATAAGTCACTCAGTTTTGTTTTATTGGTATTATTAATGTAATAAAACAGAAAAGCTTTTTATATAAAACAGAATACTTTTATAAAGTTATTCGTTTTATTAGGCTAATAGTAAAATCTTTTTATATAAAACAGAATACTTTTATAAAGTTATCTGTTTTATTAGACAATAATTAGAATATATTATATTTTATTATGCATAGTATTTGCATAGTGCCTGCATAGTGTTTGCATAGTAAAATCTTTTATAAAGTTATTCGTTTTATTAGATTATAAATAGAATATATTATATTTTATTTAAAAGATTTTGCTTTAAATATGGACCGTCAGATTAAAGTAAATCAATCTCGACCGTTCATGAGTTAGTTAATTCTTATCTGATCCATTTTTCTATAAATATAAGCTCATTCCTTCATTATTTCTTACTTAATTCCTTGAAACTCTAGAGAGAGAAATTATAGAGAAGCTATAGAAAAGTATTCGCGCTCTTTCCTACTCTTATATTCGGGCTTTTATGGTAAGGGATATTATTTGTTGTACTCGTAAGGGATATTATTTCTTTTGTATTCATGAAGAGAACTTACATTATTCCATTCTTTATTATTCTATTTGGAATAACCAATTATCTGTGACTACCCTATACTTGGTGACATTCTTCTAATATTAAAAGTCTTTATTATTATTACGTTGGAATATCTTGTGCAATGCGTTACATGGGACTGGTTAAAATCTTTTTATTATTATTCTATTGGAATATCACGTCTTGCGTGCATTTACGTGGGACTGGTTCCATCTTTATTATTATTCATTGGAATATCACATGCGTATGCTTTCTGTAGAAACACAGTTAAAATCTTTCTTATTCTATTGGAACATCCTGTCGGTTCGAATTTCGTCTGACCTTGTTCCGTTACTTATTATTCTGTTAGAATAACCTGTCTATGCGAAGTACCGCATGCATGGTGATTTATTTTATTATTCCATTCGTTATTATACTTAGTTGGTTAAAGTTTTGACTTCTATACTCCATGAAATTAGTAGAATATCCTTGATATTTGCGCTTCATCCGGTATCTTTTCATGGAAATATTCTTTTGAGCATTCTTGAATTTTACTCTACAAAGCAGTATCATGTTGACAATTTGGACATTATTAGTTCCTGGATAAATTAATTCTTGAACTTGTTTTATTGAATTCTTATATCATTGTCATCATCCTCATGTTTATATTTTGTTGAAAGTCATCTATGGCCTGTAGTGCATAGATGGACTTGGTATGATTATGACCAGGGATTATTCGGTGTAATCATGATCGTAATGTTACAAATGATGTGGTAAAAGTCCTCATTGGCCCGTAGTGCATTAATAAACAGTTGTTGGCATGATCATGACCATTAATGAATACACAAATATCCTTGGTCCGTAGTGCATGGATAATTTATGGTCATGATAATTTACGCCGGACCTGATTTCGTTATTTATTATTCTGTTGGAATAACTTTTGCTGTCTTGATTCTATCGCATACCGGTGATTTCTTTTGTTATTCCATTCCTTATTATACTCGGTTGGTTAAAGTTTTGACTTCTATACTCCATGAAATTAGTGGAATATTCTTGATATTTGCACTTCATCCGATATCTTTTCATGGAAATATTTTTACGAGCATTCTTGAATTTTACTCTACAAAGCAATTATCATGTTGACAATTTGGACGTTATTAGTTCTGGATAAAATAATTCTTGAACTTGTTTTATTGAATTCTTATATCATTGTCATCATCCTCATGTTTATATTTTGTTCAAAGTCATACGTGGCCTATAGTGCATAGATGGACTTGGTGTGATTATGACGGGGGTTATTCGGGCGTAATCATGGTAGTAATGTTACAAATGATGTGGTAAAAGTTCTCATTGGCCCGTAGTGCATTGATGGACAATTGTTGGCATGATCATGACCATTATTGAATACACAAATATTCTTGGCCCGTAGTGCATGGATAATTGTGGTCGTGATACTTAAAGAATATCCTTGGTAGTAGTGCGGGGGTGATTCGATGATGTGGATTATTTATTAAATTTGAGTCCCAATGATAAAAGTGATGAAAACCTTTTAAATCATAGAAGATAGTAGATTTTATTCCCTACTTGACTCTTCTAATGGATTGCTTGTTTCACCTGAGTTAAACTTGATAATTATTATATTTTATCGGTTTAACATCTTTGTTGAAGGCTAACGATAAATTATTACGCATTATCTTAGTCATAATATTTCTTCTTTGGGCTAGTTGAGCTCACCCTTTCTTTCTTTGTTCTCTTTGTGAAATGAGAATATATTTGGGAAAAGTCGGGGAATGGAGTGATGGACCGGATGATAGTATTAGTAGTCCTCATTTATTCATTAAATAGTGTGATAATAAATGTAATGAGGACTTATTCTCGAGAGTGGATATTGTCTAGAAGGCGGTATTTGTATTAAAACTCACAAACTCTCTCTTGTTGTATATTAAAGATTGTATTTGTATTACATACCATGTATTGCCTTGAGCTACGAATAGGTGATGTATACCTATTTTTTGGGGGCTTCACGATTTTATTTGTACTTTTATGTAAAGTACCATTGTAAGGTTGTGGTCGAGGCACTTATGAGAGTTACATACATTTGTATTAAAACTCACAGTTTAAGTGGTCGATAATTCGTAATTACCTTGACAGTTCAACAGATTGTATAAATGAAGTTTGTATTTGATTTTTATAGTATGATATCTGGCGACTCAAGATGGGTGATGTATACCTATTTTGGGGGCGTCACAGTTTCAACACGGATAATGTCTTGTAGAGAGTATCCAAACTCAAATAAAGTCCTCATTACAATTATTATCACACTATTTCACTTAATAGTGAGGACTACTAATGCAAACATCTGGACTGTCACTCCGTTCCCCGATTAGTCCTAGCTATATTCTCATTTCTTGAAGAGAACAATGAAAACAAAGGGTGAGCTCAACTAGCCCAGTAAGAAATATTATGACTAAGATAATGCAGAATAAATTATCATTAGCATTCAACAGTGTTAAACTGATAAAATATAATAAACATCAAGTTTAACTGCAGCGGAACAAGCAATCCATTAGAAGAGTCAAGTAGAGCGTGATATCTATTATCTTCTATGATTTAAAAAGTTTATCATCAATTTTATCGTTGAGACTCAGCTTAATAAATAAACCACATCATCGAATCATCGCTGCACTACGGGCCAAGGATATTCATGTAATCATCAATGGTCATGATTATACCGAATAATCCCTGATCATAATCATACCAACCACTGTCCATCAATGCACTACAGGCCAATGAGAATTTTTACCACATCATTTGTAACATTACGGTCATGATTATACCGAATAATCCCTGGTCATAATCATACCAATCAATAGTACATCTATGCACGTAAGCCACAGATGACTTTCATCACAATATAAGAATGATGATGATGACAATGATATAAGAATTCAATTAAATGAAAGTAAATGATAAATTTTAAATATTTATAATTTAATTTATCCAGAATTCAATAACGTCCAAATTGTCAACATGATACTGCTTTGTGGAGTAAAATTCAAGAATAATATTGTATCAAAAATGATTTGGACAGCAAAGAAATCAATTTTTATCATGAATAATTCCCCGGGTGAATAATACTTTGTGAATAGTACCCGTGAATAGTACTTTGTGAATAGTACCGTAAAAATGAATTTAACAAGAATGTGTAAAAAATATCTTTGTGAAACAATACTAGATGAAGCGCAAATTTCAAGGATATTTCACTAATTTCACGGAGTATAAAAGCAATACTTTAACAAAATGAGGGTATAATCAAGAATACGAGACGAAATAATATTACTCACATACTACAGAGTATGAAAGAAAATATTATTCCTATGAATACTGAACAAAATAATATCTCTTACCTCAGAAGAAGACTGGATACTGGAATAGTGAAGTAGCAGACTTCTCTTCTTCTTTCTCTCTATAGTTTCTCTCTCTATTATTGCTCTTGTGAGTCTTAGTGAATTGGTGAGAATGAAAGAAGAATGAGCTTCTATTTATAGGAAAATATAGTTTCGATAACTGCACGTTTTGGGGCTCGAAATATTACAGTATAATACCTTCATCTTTTCTTTCATTTTTAATTTAGTCCTGCAAGTATTATCAAACTTGCACCACCTCCCCTAATAGTACATCTTGTGAATCAATAGTACAATCATGTGAATCAATAGTACAATCATGTGGGAAAAAAATTACAGTATAGTACCTTCATCTATACCTATATTTTTAATTTAGTCATGCAAGTATTATCAATCTTGCACCACCTCCCCTAATAGTATATGCATGTAAATCAATAGTACACACATGTGAACAAATAGTTATAAGCATGCGAATTAATAGCAATTAATTGCTCATTATCTGATTAATTATCCGATTGGTCAATATAACCTCCAGACATCAATTATTATCGGAATAGATGTCGATTTCTACTAACACTAATAATCCCAATACAATGGAAATATCAATTTCATCTTTAATCAACACTAACTTATTCATCATTAATATTATAACTCATAATATTTAACAACCAGATTATTCCCAGAAAAAAGGGGGCTTTCCGATAAGGATTTTTCCCTATTGGCGCGCAATTAGGTGACCAAACCTCTCCTCGACAAAATTTTTTAGACATTGTCAATATTGCAAATAATAATATGAATATCTTTGTCGTCTCAATTATTGATTTAATAATAATAAATATTATACGAGATAATCTTTGTGACAATAATTGAATCGATAATATGAGAGATATTATCGCAAAGAATTACTTTAGCAATAATTGAGTATAATCGAGTGACTTCTCACGTAAGCATCAATAATCAATACTGGTGTGCTCTTATGCAACCACACATATTACGTGTACTTTTACCAACGGGTAGTTCAACAGTTTAACGGTAAAACTTTCGCCGTTATTTTTATAAAAATATAATTCTGTCGTTTTCTAACTACGACAATACTTCCGTTGTGGGGTCCACCAATGATTGTGTTGTCGTACGAATATTCCCCGACCAATCGAATATTATATAACCACTTGCTTACTTTGCAAAATTTGTAAATAATACCCACAACTATAACATTATATCAAATCCACACCATAATATTCAAAAATATATTTCGAGAAAATTTTTAATCTTTATTCATAAAAGTTGGGGTCTTATAATATAGCCCTATATTATTGTTTATTTTAAGAAAATTAGAGAAAAATGCATATATAGGAGTATATGTGATATGTGATTAAGAAGTTATAAAATTTCAAATTGACTCCGTATATTAAAAATTTTATAAAATTTCAGCGGGATTAATTTGTCTATTAATTTAAATTTTGTTTCTAAAAATATTATATATTTTAAAGTATTTTTTTCCTCACCACATACTGATAAGCTAGTGATAAAAGTCTCTCTTTGTTGTCTCTTAAAATTAAAATGCTTTTCAAAATTTATTACATTGTCATAGTGTAGGTTTGAAAAAAAAATTACTTATTCCGAGTCAAAAAAATAAAATAAAAAAGATTCACCTTGTTGTACTTATTAAAAATGAAAACTTCTAAACAATTCGTGACATAAAAAAATTAGTCTAATAATTTAAGACAATAAATATAAAGAGGATACATCGGATTATCAGTATTTTGCTAAAGGAGTTTTGAAAATTGAGGACTCTTATTATATCTATTCCTACAAGAAAGACAAAAATGACACATGATTGAAATGAGACATTCTATCCTATCCTATCCAATCCTATCCTATATTAAAAAAGCTATACTTTGTCATACCTGCTCTGTAATGTATCCTTTGCAACATTATATAAGAGTCCTTCTAGGGGATCCGCGTTTTCCGAACCGAGTAGTGATCGGGCGGATTTTTTTTTTTTTTGACTATAAAATAATTAATATAATTTATTGAAACCGAAATTTTTATAAAATATAATGATTTAGGTATGCTTTTTTAGATACTGCGTAACAAGCGAGGTTATACGATCATGCATAACCCTGTTTTTTTACGCCATATCCAAACGACACCTAAATCAATGCGTGATATAAAAATTTCGATTCTAATAAATCACATTAATTATTTTCTAGTCAAAAGAGAAAAAAAAATTCTACCGATCACTCATCTGGCCGGAAAACGCTGGTCCCCTAGACTTTTTCCATTATATAATGTATGTTTGGTTAATTGGGGGCTATCAGGTGCATCTTAATGAATGAGAATGCAGTCGGTCAGCATAGATATTAATTTTTTATTTTTTATTTTTTTATGGATTTTTACCACAATTATGAGAAAAAAAAATAAAAAATAATAGAGCAAGTTTGAATAAAAAATTATAAAAGGAAGTACATTTTTTATTGAAAAAACACTAAGTGTTTTTTCAATAAAAAATGTACTTCCTTTTACAGTTTTTTGTTCAAACTTGCTTTATTATTTTTTATTTTTTTTCTCATAATTGTGGTAAAAATCCATAAAAAAAATAAAAAATAAAAAATTAATACATGCACCGGACGTTAGTCCGATACATTTGTACCGGACGCCCCCCCAACCCTTGGTTAATTGACTAGTGTTTGGAATATTTATATAGAGCGTTTAAAAATTTAAATATATTTAAAATTTTATTCGTTTAGTAACAATTTATTTTAAATGTATTTTATTTAATTTATACACACCAAAATTAGTACAATACGTTTGAAAATTCAAATGCTACAAACGTTATCGTTACAATCGTTGATAGCCGAACAAACCCATAGTGAGTCAAACGAAGTTTTAAACATAATAAAAAATATAGTATTGAATATTAAATGTTTGAATTTATTTTATATATTAAAAGAAAATAATATTTTTTGCATAAAAATGGATATACCTTATATGGTATTTAACTAGTATATCTTATAGGGTTAATACGCCTATTTTTATGGTTTTTATATGAATCCAACTGTACAAATTTAAACAACATATAAAAATATTTGAACATATGAATTTTCATATGATTTGGTGATAAATATACTAATTTTATAATGTTATACTAATGGTGCTACACAATCTCAAAATTGAATAAAAATTAGTGTTTACTCATATTTTTGCATGATCTTTCCATTAGAAAGGTTAAATTTTACCAAAAAACTTGATATAAACTCAAATTATAAAACTAAGATATATAACTTATAGTCCATTTCAAGGGCTCACACCCTTTACATACCATGCGAATCCAGGTATTCGTCATTTATATCGTAGAAGCTAACGTCTTGAAACTTTTAACGACGAAACCAAACTGAGTAAATGCCTCGTTAAAAGGGTATCTGAAGATATGTAGGATCAAGGTGCCCTTGATCCTTTCCTATATAACTTATATGTCCCGCAAGCCCTTTTTTTACGCCACACTAAATAATTTTCCTAAAGGATTATTCAAACTTGCATAGTTTAAATTAATGAGTGCATATATTAAATATATGTAATTGATTTTGTATTTACTCGATGGCACTATATTTACAACTCACTTTACATCATTTTAGGGGATATTCTAGATAAGTTATTTATTGTTCCCATAAATTAACTATTATATTTCTAATTATATATTTATATTTTATAAACAAATTTTAAATACACTTTTGGTATCTTAAGATTCTTGTCTAGAAAGTTTTGCAAACCGTATGAGCACGTTTGTTTGTAGGATTAGGTCAAATGAGTCTATTTATCCTCTATACTAATAATTCCTTGGTGTGAATTATGAAACTCCCTACCTATATTCTTTGTAATTAGTACTTTATACGGGAGATTACCATTTTAAATTTGCACTAACAATACAACTCATAATTTAAACCCGCAAACAAAAAAAATCTTCTGTAATATATTTTTAATAACGTTGAACGGATGGAACAAAAAGCGTTACAAGTTATAAATAATCTGAGTACAGATAATTAAAATTGTAAACGAATCGTATTTCTCGCAAACGAATCGACTAACCTTAACTCGAGATTGACTTGCATAAACTCGATTCGAGTTTGTTAAATAAGTCGAATCCAAACAAATTCCCTTATCCGAGTTTGAATGATATAGTGACTCGTTTTGGTTTAATATTTATTTAATTAATTTTTTTATTTTTATAGTAATAAAGTAAAATTTGTTGAACTTAAAGTCGACTAAAATTCAACCCGCCTAAACCCTTCTTGTTTGTTAAACGTATTAATTTCATATCTCAGAGCTAAACTCTTACACAATTTTACAGGTCTAGAATTGTCAATGGCTGCTTTCCCCCACGCCATTTACACATACGTTTCCAACGGGTCACCTATATATATATATATATATATATATATATATATATATATGTATATATATATAATATTCATACCTAACCCATATAAAAGAAATGAAATTGATGCGAGATTACCGGATTCAACTGTATCATTCGTTGTCTTCACATTGGTAGAGATTTTACTATATCTTCTGTGGGCGCCAATTGGCTCCCCCCTCGCCTGTGAATTCTCTATTTTCAGAAATTAATGCGTCTGAAATAATTGAAAACATACTCACAAGGAAAGGGAGAAATTTCTGGTTAGTCTCCCCTCTACTTCTTCTTCTTCTACTTCTTCACTCATAACTGATGTATTTATTGATTCTATGCACTACATAATGCTATTTAAACAGTGAAACTTAAGTTTTTGCTTGCTCTTGATCTGAAATTGAACAGTGTAATTGTTTGCCTCTGAATTTTACATGTGATTCTGCTTATGCTGTCATAATTTTAGGGAATTGTTATTTTCAATATTGATATTTTCACAAATCTTAAGTGTGGGGCTGATTTACTCTTTGGAGGATCTTGTGGAAATATTATGGGACATAGGCTTAAATATAATTTATTATCCTAAACTATATGTCATATTCCACTTTGGTGATTTACACTTACGTTTGAAGCAAATCTGGTCCAATAAAGAACGAACCTAAATGCAGCCACCAAACTACATCAGATGAAAACAAAAACAAAAACACCAAATCGTTCGAAAACAAAAACAGAGAACCAATTCCAGATCGAACAGAAATGGAACAGAGTGGAATACGCAGATCCAAGGCCAAAATCCAACTGGAAACCAACAATGGACCACAACAGAGCCAACAATAAAAACATCCAAAACTGAGCATTAAATAGATAAGCAAAAAACACAAAGTCCAGATTAGAAAACATACGGAGAATAAACAAGCCTCATCCATGAAAAAACCACCGGAATCAAAACCAAACCCAGATAACGGCATATTCAAGATCTGAGAATCCCAGATCCATTTGAAAGGAAGATTGATTAATCAAACAACCCCAAGTTCAGGTTTGTTTAGCTTGAGATCTAAAACTTTGTGATATTTTAATGTGATACATTGGATCCAGCTGGCTTTGGATCCAAAGTTTTGAAGCTCAGTGCCAAAAGAGCAACACAAAATTAACCTCCGATAACTCTTTGAACAATGAGTAGTAGAGGAGGATTGAAAACTAATATAAAAAATAAATAAAGAAGAAGAAGAAGAAGACAAAGGAGCGAAAAAAGAGAGAGCAGGAGATTATAAATTCTCTGCTCTTTTGGAACAACACGATGCCATTCAAATTTTACTATGAAGCCCAACTAGAACTAATGATCACTAATGGGGTAATATTAATCCATCTTCTGAGTCTATTAAAATATCACTGGCATAAATAGAAAAATAGATTTTCGGGAAGGATTTCTGAATTTTTGGTTTTATGATACATTGTTTTTTTGAAGAAATGAGTAGTTAATTTGTTTAGTTTTAATGTTTAATAGAAAGGAGTATGACTATTTTGCCCTTTATTATATTAAAATTGTTTAATCACAAAATAAAAAATTATTTTTTTACACACATCAGCTTAGTTATGTCCCACCCAGATAGCCACGTCAACAATTTCTGACGTGTCAACCTCAATTGGATGGAATTGAAAAAAATTAATAGTTCAATCATCTAATTGAAAAAATTGAAAAGTGAATCACCGAAGTGGAATATGACCTATAGTTCAGGGTAGTAAATTATATTTAAGCCTTTCCCATAAAATTATATTCATTGATTATAAGCTCATCTCAGCTAAAAAGTTCTTAGCCAGTTAGTTAAGATGGGTCAGGGGACATTTATGTATCATGTTAGATTCATTCCTTTGTGTGAATTTATTTTCTTTGATGTGAACTTTGTTTCCTCTGTCAATCTGTGAGCTTGTTTCTTTCTTTATGCTAGGCTTCATTGATTATTGTAATTTTCCATCGTTAATGTGCATTTATTGATATTATAATTGTGTAGTTGATATCAAATTGGGGCTTCAAAAGAAGAAGAAGAATAAAAGAAATTACTTCCTGATGGTGCAAAATTTTGGTACAAGTGGGCATCTAATATGAGTAATATCCAATAAATTCTATGGAACAAAGATAATAAAATAATAGATTTAATGTTATATCTCCTATGAGTAACTTTAACCCAAGGGGCAGTGAAGATAATAAATACCTCTATAAGATATAGGTCATGGGATGAGGTATAGTTATGGATTCAAAACTCCACAGAGATGTTTAGGGGTCATGGGGTTCCAACTGCACACCAAAGTGTAGTGGCTGAGGGTTCCTCCAAAAGGAGGAGAAAAAAAAGACTTTTACAATAATGAGCATTGCACGATGGAATTAGACATTGATGTAGTAAAACGTCAAGAGGGCTCAGGTGAAGTAAAATGGTATATTGAGACCTACAACTAATAAAGATAAATGTCCCATATTAATAATACAGGTTAAGCAAAGGCCTTTATTATAGATTGTTTTGCTTTATATTATTTTTTTTGTTTGGATAAATGTAAGATAAAATATTAAAATTTGCTTAAAATAAAAAATCTTGCCTGTCCCTAGGCGCTAGCCGCCCGCCCGCCTAGTGCAACATTGGATACGTAGAGTTGATACACTTGAGAGACCCTAGTGATTTAAACGTGGAGTTTAAATCCTAGTCTAAACTTCCATTATTTTTCCTTAATTATTTATCTTAAATTTTTCCTACATCAATTGAATTTTATAATCAAAATCAACTTTCTCATTAATTACATTAAACACATTGTCGTTGAGAAATTTTCAATAATCACTAACCTCGCATAAAGGACAAATGTTAGCCTCATATAAAAAGAGGATAACAAGTTCATTCATTTCTGGTGAGAATCAAACCTCAAACCTAAAGGTCCAGGGCCTCAGCCTTAACTATCAGTCTGAAGCCTCATTGGTAAGTACAATTTCTTTTGAACATCCTTCATAAAAAATCTTTTGCTTCAATAGCCTCGATGACCTAAGTCACAAAAGAGTTTACTCCACAAAATCGTCTATGATAAGTTTTGATCGCATCACATATTTCCAAATTAAATTATTAAATAATAGCCAATTAATTATTCTAATAAAACTATTTTATGAATGTTTTAATGTTTGTGTAAAATATTAGACGCTCATTTATATTATATATTCCTTATAATATCCGGAACTGAGAGTTTTATTTGACTTTGACTTCATAATAAGGGTTGTCATATACACATTTAAAAATAATTTTTTTTCTAATATTTATTGATATTAAATGTGCCTACAAAAACAGGCCTTTATGTGTGTAAGAAAAAGAACATGTCAAATATGAGAAAGTATATATAAAATTTTAATATTGTATATATAATCAAGGAGGGAAAATGAAGGACAATTTACAGTAATATTCGTCTAAGGATTGATGAATTCATCGATAAAGAGTATAAGGAATGAGTGGATAACTTGGCAGGTTTTAATAACTGTTTAAGCCTTCAGTTGGGTCTTGTCTTCACATTTTCTGAAAAATGAAAATTTAAATGCATAATCTGCATTGTAATCGCCATTATGTGTCATTTTCCAGAGTAGTTTAAATTGTTAGAATTATGTTATTTAGTTTTGTTTCTTTTCTAGAAAGCATGTTGCAGACCTTTATAATGTGTTTCGGTTATCAATTTACATGGCAGTGGTTATGGCTGTGCTTTGTGGAGGATTAAGTCAAGTTGGCCTGCAAGTTGGACCTGTCAAACGCCTCAGGAGAAAATTAGAACAACTTAAACCTGCAAAACGCCAGGAGAGGAAGTTTGAAGAGCTTAAACAAAAAGTTGATCTTTTCAATTTTGTGAGGGAATCTATAGAAAGAAATAAAATCAAGCGACTATTTCAGGGGGATATGCCAAGACAAGAATGCAAAACATGGCTTGAGACTGCAGAAAAAATAATATCTGAAGTGAACGATATATTAAAAGATGAAGGGAAGGGCTCTGACTTTAATTTGTTTTTCCATAAGAGAGTGGGCGAGAAGCTGATGAAAATGCATTATGAGATTGCTGATCAACTAGAGAAATCTAATGAGATGATGATTGATTCCTTAGAAGAAACACTAAAAGCAGCAGTAGTAGCAAACGTTAAGTCTATGATGCCAGTGGGACGAAAACAAAAAGTGACACGACATAAGGCAGCAAGTGAACTAATACACCTGCCACTACACAAATCTATGTTGGAGCAAGATTTGGTTGCTGCTGAGACTGAGATAGGGCAGGAGATTACTCCTGTTCCAGGGACAGAGACTTTTTCCGCAATGTATGAAACTGGAATTCATTCCAATCCTGCTGAATTTAAGGAAACTGAAATAGTTGAGAGCAATCTTGATGTGGGTAAAGAAGAAGGTCAAATGAAGCGCAGATTGCAGTCAAGTTTGAAGGCCTCAATATTAGTAGTGAAACCAAAAATCATCATACCTATTTCAAATAGAATTGAGGAGAGGAATTTGAAGAGAGGGATCGATGACAATGTGCTGAAGATCATAGGATTATTGAGGGAAGATTCAGTCAGAAGGATTGGCATTTATGGTATTGGTGGTATTGGAAAGACTACCATCCTTAAATCCTTGTTCAATGACAGAGAAACAAATGACATGTTTGATTCAATCATTTGGGTAACTGTATCACGATATTGGAGCTCAAAAAAGATCCAGGATCAACTTCAGATGCAATTATTAAATAACCTTTCAGGCTCCAATACCAATCTCCATCCTAAATTATTACATTCTTTGAAAAACAAAAAATTATTGTTTCTTCTGGATGATGTCTGGGATCGAATTGATTTGAATGATGCGGGAATTCCTGTTCCCAGTGAAGAAATTGATTGCAGGATTATATTTACCACAAGATTCCTGGATGTTTGTCGAATTATGGATGCAGATACAAAACTTGAAATTCAGCCTATCTCCAGGGAAGAAGCTTGGGGATTGTTTCATGACCAAGTCGGTGGGATTATTTATTCCACAGATATCAAGCTCTATGCAGAAACTATAGTTGCGGAGTGTGGAGGCTTTCCTTTGGCCATTGTAGTTACTGGAAGAGCTTTGAGAAAAGAAAATAATGTGTTAGAGTGGAAGCATGCATTGAGGGAACTTCTAATACCTGGCACTCGCGAGGAACATGATAGTGAAGCTGTGATCCAACAATTGAAATTTAGTTATGACAGGTTAAAGGCTCGTGATGTAAAAGATTGCTTTCTATATTGTGCATCATTTCAAGAAGATTGTGATGTTAATATCTCTCAACTGCTAAACCACTTTGTTGGTGAGGGTTTAGTTGCTGGAAATATGGAAGATGCATTTCGGAGGGGAAATGATATAATTCAGACTCTCATAGAAGCCTCTATGTTAGAGAGTACCAGTAATGGTGTTTCTGTGAAAATGCATGATGTACTTCGGGATTTTGCATCAACACTTATGTTACCAGGAGCAGAAGGTTGTCACTTTTTGGTTCGAGCTGATTTAAGATTGACACAGCCGGTTCAGGGTCCGAAAATAGATACTTTTATGACTGATAAAGGTCATCAGTTCTTGTTTGGGGCTGGCGCAGGATCAATAGAGCCCCCATCAAATGAGAAATGGGAACAAGCCATGATGATCTTCTTAATGGACAATGAGTTGTTCAGTCTACCTGAAAGTCCATCTTGCCCCAATCTGTTGTCTTTGTTCCTTCAAAGAAATAATCATTTGAGAACGATACCGGAATCTTTTTTCGAGAACATGCCTTGCCTTGAAGTTTTGAATCTATCTCAAACCAAAATTAAATCCCTCCCATGGTCACTCTTCAAGCTTAACAATCTTAAGGCACTTATAATTCGTGACTGTAAAAATCTTTCCATACTTCCATCTGCCATTGGAGCTTTAGAAACTCTTGAGTTACTTGATCTCCGACGCACTGCAATTTATAACTTACCTGACGAGGTACAAAGTTTGACTCGATTAAAGCATATGACAGTATCTTTCTATGGAAGTAATAAAAGCAGTGAGTACTCAAAGCTGCCACAGACATTAGTTTCCGATGGAGTATTATCAAGGTTGGTGCATTTGACTGTGCTACACATTGCTGTCTATCCAGGAGATCAGAGGTGGAGTAAAAGCATAAAATTAATCACAATGGAGATACAAAATTTGAATGAGTTGGAGATGCTTGAAATTCACTTTCCAGAAGTTGAGCTTCTTGAGCAATTTCTTCGGGATAGTCTGCCATGGAAAGACCAGCGCTTAACAAAGTTTAGATTTGTTGTTGGCCATAATGTCAAGCTGCGTTGTGGACGCGTGTTCCTGATGATGTGGAACTTGATTATAATCAGCAAGATCGATGCCTGATATTTGTGAATGAGGAAACACTACCTAGTGCAGTGAAGGAGGTATTAAGCCGTAGTACTGCTTTCTACTTGGATCATCACCTTACTATCTGCAAACTATCTGATTTTGGGGCTATAAATTTGAATGCATTGAAGTTTCTCATACTGAGGGAATGTCCTGTAATGCAGACAGTTCTAAATGGCAAGGAAGTAGAGGGTAGTGCATTTCCATTGTTAGAGAACCTCAGTATTCATTTGTTATGGAGTTTGGAAAAGATATGCGAGAACCCTGTACCAACCGGAAGTTTTTCTAAACTAAGGTATCTATCAGTACATACCTGCCCTGTCTTGCCTTTTATTCTTCCATGCTCCATGGCACAAAATCTTCACAACTTGGAGGTTTTGATAGTTGAAGATTGTGAAGCAGCAAAAGAGTTGATATTTAATGACCAGAACATTGATCCTGGTGAAATTTTACTCCCCAAGTTGAAAAGGTTGAGACTTCACTATTTGCCTAATTTGGTTGACATTTGGAAAGGGTCTTGGCCTCCTATAGAGCACATCAGTTTCTATGATTGTCCAAATTTGACGAATCTTCACATGAGCTTTTATGTAATTGACACGATAAAAGACATCAAGGCCGAAAAGGAATGGTGGGATGAGTTAATTTGGGATGATTCTAAATTATTCGAGCAGCTTCAAGTTTGTTACGCAGAACTTTGCTATGATGATTTGTAAAAGAAAGGAAGTCCAGGGCATTCATAAAAGGGTATGTATCTTTTTCATCTGCACCTTGTCTTGATCATTGACCATGATTGCTCATGTCCTCTACTAGAGGGATTGGAGCCTTAGACCATGCATTCTGTTCAAAACTCAAAACCTGCAAACGTTGATAATCTATATAAAATAAGAGTAATGCTGGGGTCACAAATTTTTGGTCCAAAAAGACATGACATCCACCCCCCACCCCTCCAAAAAAAATATATTTATTGATTATGTATACATCCCCATCCTAAGCACCCCCAACTCCCACCCCACCCCACCCCACCCCACCCCCCAAATATTATTTATTGATTATGTATACACATACGCCCCAAAAAAATAATTAATATTTCTTGATTATATATACAAATTAAAAAAAAATAATATTTACTAATTATTGTAATAAAATTCTCAATAATTCATTAATTTTAATTAACATAACAATTATTAATGTAATTTTTTTTTGAAAGTGCCTATAATCACAAAATTAATATTTTTAATACTCAAATTAGTTGTATCAATTAAAATTTTTAGTTTCAAACTTGGGTCTAAAAAATTAAAATAAGACTCTTTTAGTATAATAGAAATTAAAATTTTAGTGAAATTATAATTTAAAAAATAGGTCGACCTGGATTCTACCCATAACCATTTAAATATAAACCACATAACCCATATTAAATATAAGTAATATGATACGGAATGTTTAAAGTAGATTTGCACTAATCACTTATCAGGATCCTCTATGAGTATTTCTGTGTGAGGATCTTGTGAGGGTTTTGTTGTGGAGTTGACAACACATCAAAAAAGAGATATAATGGCTCACAACTCCTTTTTTTGTCTGTGTATCAAAACGACGTCGTTTTGATAGGAGTTTTTTTATTTTAAATTTCTTTATTATTCTGTATATGTTTTTTTTTAATATTTAATAACTTAGCTTGCTATTAATATTAATATTATTCTGTATATGTTTTCAATGTGGCTTTAGTTATTTTTCGTTTATTATTGTTTTTGTTTGTGTATTTTTTTTATTATTATAATTTGTATTTATCTGTTCTATAAAAAGAGTTTACTCTCACCATTGAAAATATTATTATTATTTACTCTAACCATTGGGCCGGCTGTGTCAACCAAGAAAATATTTTAGACCTATCAATCATTATTATTTACATATTCCTTTATATCTTTTTTTATTATTAATAATCGTTTTATTTTACATCTTTTAATCCACTGCTCAACGGAGACAATCACCATCACAACTCAAATACTATTTTAAATGTACTCTTTTTACTTTACTTTGTTTGTTTGGTAAAAGTAAACTGCGTTTGGTGGCTTTCAATTTTCTGTCAACTTGTTAAAAAAAAATTCCTATCAAAACGACGTCATTTTGATACACAGATAAAAAAAAGAGTTGTGAGTCATTGGATCTCCTTTTTAATATGTTGTCAATTCCACAGCAAAACTCTCATAAGATCCTCACAGAAAAATCCTCGTAGAAGATCCGGATCCACATTATTGACTCTATCATTAGAATTAGCTTGATATTTGTTAATAGCTTGATAATTGTTAAAAAAATTGTGTAAGATTTTTTCGTTGGAGAGTTACTTCAATTTTTAATTATTATTTTTTTCGTTTTGTCTTGTTTTTTTGTATCCCATACGTACCCAAAAAGATAATGAAAATATAAATTTATAAAGTAGAAACAGTTTATGCTTCATACAGTTTTAATTTTTGAAAACTAATTAAGGCGTCAACAAAAATAGGTTCAAAATACATATTGTGCAACTTTAATTAATTTGATGAATTGTAGTATTTAAATTAAATTAAATAATTTATATAAATTTTGAATTTGAAAAATGTCTCGTGTTAACTTCAAAAGGTCAAAATAACTCTTATATATTGAAAAACGGATTATTATCTTATACTTGAATATTATGTAATATGTAAATTTGAAAAACATAATATATATGTATATTTTAATCCTTTATTTTAAAAATAAATAAATGTTGTCATAGCTGACCAATATTTTTAGATTCTAAGAGTGAATAATTAGAATTCACTAAATAAATTAAAGGGAACAGTCTTATCTTAATAGGTCGAATGAAATTAAAGCTTCTCTTTTTCCTTTTCTTTTTAAATATGAATTAGTACCCTAAATTATAGCCCATATTTTACTTCGGTAATACATTTTTTAATTTTGTCAATTAGTTGATTAAACTATTAATTTTTTCTAATTGCAACAAATTGAATATGTCACGTCAGAAATTGCTGACGTGACAACTTGTGTGGGACCTTAAGAAACTGGTGTGACAAAAAAAAAAAAAAATTTAATCATAAAATAAACAAGGTATGAGATAAAATGGTTAAACAATAAATTATATAACATAAATAATTAATACAAAACAAATAATAACATAAAATATATTTTTATATCGAACACATTCAGTCGATCTAAACCAAGCCCCAAATCGCATAAACAGTATAAGTTTAGGGTTTTTAAAAAGAACCACTCTTCTCTGTCAGTCGTGACTATTTATTTTCAGTCATTTTTATTTTCTCATTTTTTACCTGCAGTAGAACTTCACAAAACCTCCAAAACCCCAATTAATTACTTGAAACTCAATTTCGATCCTTGGGCATTTCGATACTCACCCACTTCTTTTGATTGAGTGCGGTCTCTCTCTATCTCTTCTAATTTGTCAGCCAAAGTTTGTTCGTAATAATTCAGACTAATGGCTGGAACTGGAGGCTTCGCTGTTTCGCGGAGCCACGGAGGGGACCGATTCTATAACCCGCCGTCGATGCGGCGGCACCAGCAATTGTTGTTACAGCAACAACAATAGCAGTTGCAGAGACAACAGCATCTGCAGCCTCAGCGTCCGGCAAAGGCGGTGGCGGCTACTGCTGCCGTTGAGGCCGAGAATCGTACCGAATCTGATGATTCGGAGACTACATTGTTGAAACCGTCCTCCATTTGCTCTTCGTCTCCTCTGACGCCGCCGACCAGCGCGACTAACTTGGATCATCTACTGGAATCCGTCACTCCTTTGGTTCCCGCCCAGTACTGTCCTGAGGTATAAAAAATTAGGGCTTTTTTTTTTAAAAACCCTAAACTTATGTTGTTTAGTCAATAAGACAGGGTAGGAAAGAATGAAGGATGTTCGATCGATTGTAAGGGATCTGATATGATATAAGGATATATTTTATGTTATTGTTTGTTTTGTATTAATTAGCTATGTTATATAATTTGTTGTTTGACCATTTTCTCATATCAAATCAGGTTTGTTTATTTTATGATTAAAAAATTCTCTTTTTTTGCCACCAGTTTCCCAATAATTGGGGGCGGTCCGGTGCATCTTAATGACATGTACCGTCCGGTGCATGTGTTAATTTTTTTTTTTTTTACCACAATTATGAGAAAAAAAATAAAAAATAATAAAACAAGTTTGAACAAAAAACTGTAAAAGGAAGTATATTTTTTATTGAAAAAACATTATAATTTTACAGTGTTTTTTCAATAAAAAATGTACTTCCTTTTACAGTTTTTTGTTCAAACTTGCTCTATTATTTTTTATTTTTTTTCCTCATAATTGTGGTAAAAATCTAAATAATAAAAAATAAAAAATAAAAAATTAATACTGCACCTGACGTTAGTCCGGTACATTTGTACCTGACGTCCTCCCAACCCGTTTTCCAAGGCTCCACACAAGTTGGTGGAATGTTCAATTTGTTGTAATTGAAAAAAATTAATAGTTTAATCATCTAATTGACAAAATTAAAAAGTAGATTATCGAAGTAAAATATGGACTATAATTTATGGTACGAATTCATATTTAAACCATATATCTATATCGGTATCGTTATGAAGATATGTAAATGTTTATCTCGTCTTTCTGCATCCTCTCTTTTTCTATATTCTTTTTTTTTTCCTCAATATTTTGAGAATCTATATTGTGCCGCGTGCTACAAGGTTTTCATAAAACTGTCTTATATAAAATTCTGGTGGCAAAGATGGTTGGATTTTGGTTGGGAAAAAGTTTAGTGAAATATTGAATCATGTTATGATAAATTTATGCGGAATTATAATTACGAAATTTATCAATACATATAATTGGTATGAATTATATGAAGACCCCACTTATTACACATTTTCCAAAAAAATTATTATAAATACGTGTACACGTAACTGACAATCAAAAGTCAACGTAAACTTTCGCAATACATATTATTTTCCAAAATTATTTACTTTTCTTAGCACATCTCTCTTTTTGAGTACTTGCACTATTAATTTGATATTTCTTAGAGAATAAAGCTCATAACTATATGAGGATGCATGCTCCTACAGATTGGTGGGCTGACTGAAGAATTTGGGAAATGTACATAGGATAATAATGGACATGATGCTTGGAAGGAATTCAAAAAAAAAAACAAATGAAATGGATGCAATTCCCAACTTTGGCCATTAAATCGTATTAAATTTTGTTCCAAAATATAAGATCATTTGCAAACATATACCGTTACTTTGTTCATAGTTTGGTTGTGAAACTGATATTTATTCGTGTGTTGTCTACATTTATAATATGCGTCTATTTTTAATGACATTACTGTCGATAGTTTATATATATATATATATATATATATATATATATTGTTCGGGTGTGATATGCCGATCCCCATATGGGTCGAAGACCGTATCTATGAAGGATCTGTCGGGTCCAATGGGCCGAAGCCCGTAAAGAGATTGATGGTGTTCGGGGTCGGGCGACTAAGTTCTTTAGGCCGGGATCCAGTTCTGCTTGGAGGTGTTCGGGTGACTTGGGACCATACAGACGGTTATTCCTCGTATGGAGTCTGGCGTGATAAGGAGTTTGAATGGTTAAGTATTTTAGTCCTAACCATATTTAAATATTAACTCCAAAGGTAGGTGTTAGGATTATATCCAATTTCCTTCTTTTAAAGAGATTGAGTTTGACCCAAACATAGATAACTACCATGTTTAGGAGTCCTAATACAATTTGGGAATCAGTTTTAAGGTGATGAGATCAACTATAAATACAAGGCTAAACTTCAATTAATAGGTAATACATATTTGAGCGCTAAATACTAAAGTCTTAAACTTTGTTTAGCCTGTACTCATTCTCACGTCCCAAGCCGTCAAGCTTCCCCTGTTATTTCGTTACTGTGTAGATTTAAGAGCGTGAATTGGTGATTGGACCTTATGAACAAAACTTAGCGTTAGCATATATATATATATATATATATATATATATATATATATATATATATATATATATATATATATATACACACACACACAATCCGGATCATGGGCTTACCACGATCATTAGACACAACAAAAAGAGGTAGGGCACTTAGTAAAAAGTTGGGCTATGGGCTTTATTATTGTAGCCTACGTAAAGCTGAGCCATTTTAGCTTGGGCTGCTTTTTGGCTCGACCATGGTGGGCCAGCCCGATCGTGGATTATTGCTTTAATAAAATAAATATAATTTAGTTACTTGTAAGGGTTGAACACAAGACCTCCAAGTCATTAAATAAGAGTTGTCTGGATCCAGAGGTGGAAGAAGGACCTCCATCATCTTTGTACCCGGATCCTATTCTATCCATGACTAATAATCGAGGGTTGCTGGTTGCCCTCACCGCCAAATACCGCCTTGGGGATACCAACTAATAACTAATAGCGGGATTTCCACAAATGGTAAGAGTAAACACCTCTCAGAATCTACGGATCCGAGGACTAGCCCTTAAAAAGGGAGTGAAACGTTATGCTCACTAACGCTTATTAAGAGGGCTACGCCGCTACAATCCTCTTATCTTAACGAAATTGAAAGAATGCAAAAGAAATGGCAAGAAGACCTTTCCTCGCTTCTACGATCGAGGAAGCCATGTTAGAAAACACATGTATCCAACGGTGGCGAAGAAGAGATTTGTGCAGGAGAGTGGCGGATCTTTGGAGATCCATCGAGTTGACAACATTGGGAGTTTTTCCACATTTGGCGGCGTGAAGCCTAGAACAATCCAATTGAACTATAACAATTACTTGTTTTAACATGCATGCATCTAAATAAAAGTACAAAAATAAGACAACCGTTTAAACAAAATGTACAATCTCTAGTTTTAATTTGTTTGTCTTTTTAAATGAGTTAAATTTGAATCATAATTAAAAATATTCAATTTAAATTATTTAAAATTTAATTCTATCCAATACATAGTTTCTCAAACATCATTATCATTTATAAAAAGATTCTCCATTTAACTTTAAAAATTATATTAAAAATGTATTTATTTAACTCTAAATAATATAAAATTAAGAGATTAATAGAAATTTTAGATAATTTTACTACATTCACAGCACTCTGTATTAATTAATTAATACTGTATAAGGTAAATTAATGTTGATTATTTGTTTAAATTTATTAAAACTATTGGTGAGTTTCACTAGTATAATATATTGACGACGATAAGATAAGGAGATTTAAAATAAAAATAAAAAATTGAAAGAGATAAGATAAGGATGTTGAACTAATATTAGTATCAAAGCAAATATTAGGTGGTGGTGTGAGAATATTATCAAAATTAAAAACTATATATAGATATAATAAAAAGAAAGCACTACAAAATAGACGTAATTTAGTTATGTATAACATTTACACATGTTACAACAAGTAATTGTTGTAGCTCAGTAGAATTAAACTCTTATTTAATGACTTAGAGGTCTTGTGTTCAACTCTCACAAGTAAGGGTGTAAACGAATCGAGTCGATCCGAATATTGAGTTGTTCAGATTTGATTCACAAAATTTACCGAGTATAAAATAAAGTTTGATTGAGGCTCATTTAGCTACCGAGTTGAGACCGAGTATCAATAGAAAATTATAATTTGAGGAGGTTTGAATAATTTATCGAACTTTAAAATTTATTCATATTTGACTCATTACGAATTGAGCTCGAACTGTTTGCTGATTTTACGTCCTACTCACAAGTAGCTATATAGTCTTTCACGAACCACAGACCGCGAATATTATTCCTCTCTCATTTTCAGCCAAATTCGACCACAAACCCTCATCCGGAAATTCACGCTGCTTATCTAGGTCGAAAGGGGTGCAAGCCACAAATCTCTGGTGAAGGTAGCGAAGCCCCAAATTCAGTGCACGCCCCTCTTATTTCTCTCTCATTTTCAGACAAAGCAAACCCCTTTCCCTCATCCGATTCGGTCGAAAGGAACGAAGCTGTGTTTAATTTCTTCCCCTGCCACTGACCCGAATCAGTTCAAGCAACCCTATATAAGCTTTTAAGGTTCGATTTCTTTTTTCATTTCGGACACTAAAACTTTGATTTATTAAGGTTTGGGTTGTGGGTGCAACTGAGATTGCTATAACCACTCAGTAAATCTAAATTCTGAGGTAATGATAATACTCATTTGTTCAAACTGTTTTTTTTGTTCGTTTCGGACTATGTTTCTTCTTCCTTTATATATCCATTCATGATGTGCATTTGTGGTGCCTGTGGCATCCTACTTACAGTAGCAGATTGGTGGTTTTGACAGGTCTGTTTATGCACCAATCCTTTTTGGCTTGTATGACAGGACCAAGTTCGCTATTTCATCGAAGAGGTACACTTACTCTTGTAAAATTCAACCCAAAGTAACCATTTTTTTGTAACCAGCTAAATATGAAAGCAATCAACATGTTCCTGATTTTGTTTGTAACTGGTTGCAGTTGTTGGCTTTGGAAAGAAGAGGCGACCTAACTCATTTGAGAAGTAGTAAAAAGCTTGAGGAATCATGTCTAGTTTTGTAGGTGAAGCCTTGTGGGTTGTTAAGTTGAATTGATACATTTTCACTTTTATAGTGATTTCAGACTTCTTATGTTTCTGTTTTGATGGACCATGTTCAATGTATTATCACTCTATTGGCTATAAATTAGCATTTTCTACTCTACCTCTGTGACAGAATCCATTCTCTCTGGTGGTAGATGATTTAAAACTTCTTCTCAAGTTAGAGTACTTGATTATCTTTCCATGTACTTACTTACTTAGGCCTCGCTATGCATACAATATAGAACACATGCAGTTTTTGTATCTCTATCGATAGTCGTAAAGGTGACATCTTTTTTTATAATTCTCGGAATTATTAGCAGTTTGTGGATCCAACGGTATTTATTTAAACAATATATATAGATACTTTGGATATGCATACGAATGAGTTTGAAGTAATTTTTTTTACTATCAAGTTTAGACCTGACAATATAGTTAGTTAATTGTTGGGTCAAATCATATTAACTGGAATCAAATAGGTCGGTTAACCATTTTTATTTATTCAGGTCGGTTAAAATTTGAACCCATATTTTTTAAAACAAATATGGTTGGTTAACTGGTTAACCATTTTCAACCCATATTTCATTTTTTTTTTCGTCTTTTCTTTGCTCGACCCTTCCTTATTCCTCCCAAGCCCAAGTCCTCACCTCCTCCGGCACTATCGTTTCATCGCCTCGTCCGCGTGGGCGGCCGCCGAAGATCCAAAGATCCACTCGCCCGTGTCGTCGCCGAAGATCCAAAGATCCACTCGCCCCTGTGTAAGTATCATTTTTTCTTCTATTTCATCTGATCACCAGCTTAATTGTAAATATCATTTTTTCTTCTTATTTCATCAGATCACCAGCTTAATTGTAAATATCAGTTTCCATTGCATTTTCACAAAAAAATGATTGATGAAATAGTTATAACTGGAGTCTTTTTATTACTCGGTAAATATAATGCTAGTAGTATCGAATTTGGGATTTCTTATTTATTTGCATTTGATTTCTAAATCTCTTAAGGGAGTATCATGTAAGAATGATATTGGGTATTTGCGATGCATTACCCCGTAAAATGACTAATAATATTGGGTATTTGCGATGCATTAAGGGAGTATCATGTAAGAATGATAGTTATAATCTGACACATTATTTATATATTTACAATTGTTATTTTAGTTAATTGTCTATTTTGTTTTATCTCTTTACAACAAAAGTGAAAATTTAAACATGGGGCATTTGTAAATTTCAATTGCAGCGGCTGTTTAGTATATTTGCTTTATTTTATACACGAGGGATGTGAGCAGTGAACAGTTTCTAGGAATTTTCCCTTTTCATTTTTGAAGGTGAGTTGGACTTGAGAGCAGTGAACAGTTTCATTTTTGCGAGCAGTGAACAATTTCATTTTGATAAAAGGACTTTGCTTGTTTAAATACATACTTATTCCTGATAAGCATAATCATTTGTTGGTAGTTTGTAATATATTTGTGTGGTTAAACAGGTTGTGGTTTTGGATTTTGATAAAGTATTCTGTTATGGAAGAACAAAGTGTATTTACAAGTCCGGGCTCCAAACGGAGTGCTGAACAAAGTATATCTACAAGTACAGGTAACAAACGTTCTAAGAAATGCACCTTTTCAGTTTGGGATCAATTTGAAAAAGTTATCATTGATGAAAAATTAAAAGCCAAGTGTAAAGATTGTGGTCATATTTATGCTTGTGAACACGATACTAGTAATATGCTTCGACATGTTAGCTTAAAACATGGAAAAGAATTAGTTGACGATGAGTTAGAAATGGTGCCTTTAGATCAAAATCACTATCGTGAGCTAATGGCAAAGGCTATAATTAAACACAATTATCCCTTCTCTTTTGTGGAACATGAAGGAATTCGTGAAGTGCATCGTTACTTGAATCCAGATGTACAATTTATCACAAGGAATACCGCAAAAGCTGAGGTCTTAAGCATAAATAAGAAGGAAAAGGAAAAACTTAAGTATGCTTTAGAATCTATTCCTGGTAGGATATGTTTAACATCTGACTTATGGTCTTCTATTACTTTGGATGGGTATTTGTCTCTTACTGCACATTATGTGGATGAGAATTGGATACCACAAGCAAGAATTTTAAATTTAAGGTTTTTAGCTCCTCCACATGGTGGACCTTTATTAGCAGAGAAGGTAATTGGTTTGTTAAGAGAGTGGGGGATTGAGAGGAAAGTGCTCACCATTACTCTAGATAATGCATCGGCAAATAATGGCTTGGTAGATGTTGTGAAGAGTCATTTGAATTTGACCGGTACATTACTCTGTCGAGGGAAATTTTTTCATGTGCGTTGTGGTGCACATATTTTGAACTTAATTGTTCAAAGTGGTCTTAAGATGATTGAAAAATGTGTTAACAAAATTAGAGAAAATGTGAAATATGTGAAAGGGACAAAAGGAAGATTGATAAAATTTGCTGAATGTGTTGCTCAACTCTCATTGAAGTGTAGTAAGAAACTTCGTTAAGATGTTCCAACAAGATGGAATTCAACTTACTTAATGCTTGATAGTGCTTTGACATACAAACTTGCATTTTATCAGTTACAATTAGTTGACTCAAATTTCAAAGATTGTGCAACGGAGGAAGAATGGAAAACAGTTGAAAAGATTGCTAAATTTTTGAAACCATTCCATGATATCACTACTCTTTTCTCAGGAACTCAATACCCTACCTCTAATCTTTATTTTCATGGGGTATGGAAGATACAATCCCTTATTTACGATGAGATGGATGATCCAAGTAGCATTTTATATTATATGGCAATTGAAATGAATGCGAAGTTTGAAAAATATTGGGAGTACTATAGTTTGGTGTTGTCATTTGCCGTCATCTTGATCCTCGTTTCAAGTTGGAGTTTGTGGAATTTGTTTTTAAGAAACTATATCCAAGGACATACAATGAAAGGGTGAAATTTGTTCGTGATAAGTTGAGTGACCTTTATAAGGATTAGTGTCGTTTTTCAACTTATTCTTCTACATCCGGTTCATCTCGTCCAACTTTTTATGGAGATAATGAAGATGATATTGATGATATGGATGTAAGTATTGTTTATTTTCTTAATTATGAAGATGATATGTTTATATATCTACATATATATATGCTTACTTTATTTTTACCTATTGTGAAAATTTTGTAGGAGTTTGACTCTTTTCTAAGTCAAAAATATGGTTTCGATCGAAGTAATTCACAATTGGAATCTTATTTAGAAGAGAGTAGTCTTAATCGAAAGATGCATCTAGATATTCTTAGTTATTGGAAAGCAAATAGAAATAGGTCTTCAGTGTTATCAGTTATGGCACGAGACATTCTGAGTATTCCTATTACTACTGTTGCTTCGGAGTCGTCTTTTAGCATTGGAGGGCATATTATAACCAAGTACCGTAGCTCAATCACCCCTGAAAATGCGGAGGCTTTATTGTGTACTCGAAATTGGTTGTATGGCTCAGATGGTAAATATTAAAACATGACTAAGTTAGATGTTAAAATTTTGTTATTTTGACTTTCTTTAGTTGTTGATACTGGACATGATAATGAAGAAGAGGAAGAGGAAGAATTAATCGTTGACATCGAGCCTATAGTTGTTGGACTTGATACCATGGAAAGTAGGGTGGATTAAGAAATTTACACAATTTGGGTGAGCAATTATAAAATTTGGGTGAGTAATTTCCATAAGCCTGTCTTATAATTATTTAATTTTTGATAGCTGCTGTTATCTTCTAGGTATTTAGTTTTTGATAGCTGCTGTTATCTTGTAAATGAATCATGGTTTCTATTCTATTGTATACTATATATTGCAGGGATATTTTGGTTGAATACACCAAGAAGTTGGAAATGTTGAATGAAGTTGTCTTAAAGGCCCTGGCCAAGTCATTGAACTTGAAAGAAGAGTGTTTTTTGAAGCAGTATGGTGAACCAAATGTTATTATACATATGCTTGAATATATATGGTGAACCAAATGTTTTGAAGCAGTATGGTGAACCAAGCAGTATGGTTGAATATATATGCTTGTCATTATTGTAACTGTCACAAATGTTAATTATTTGTAATAATGTCTGTTCTTGGCTTTAAGTGTAATTGAACCCGTTACTATAATCAGGCCTTCATGGAACTATAACTATATTAAAATTGCTTTTTGAATGAATTTATTATTCATTTTTAATACTTTCTCAAATTTTATTTTTATTAAAAAATAGTTTTCAAATTTGTAAATAGGAAAAAAAGTTGAATTCGTTTTGGACGATTTCTGTAGTCTTGATTTACGTAAGCTTTATTTAGGACTACATGACTATTATTGTTTAAGTGCACATATACACAATTTAAAATCAGGCCTTCATGGAATTATAATCATATTAAAATGGTTAATATGATTTTTAACCATAACTATATGGTTCCAACCCACATTATTCATATTAAAAATGATATTAAATGGTTGGTTAACTATATTTTGAAAACCAAAACCAACCCATAACCATATTTTGCCAGGTCTAATCAAGTTCACTTAACTGTTTGTCCACCCAATATCTTTATACGAGATTAAATAGAAAAACAAAGAAATTAAAAAATATATTAAAATCAATGAAATTACAAACATATTTGGAGGTTTTTATTGCTTGTTGTAAATTATAACAGCACCACAGAAGGAAGCGAAGGCAACACATCATGGTAGGCTCTGCTCACTTCTCAGAGTTTGGGATAATTCTTCTTCAACTAGCGGATATGAAAAGTTTTTTTTTTTGTGTCCGCTACTTTACGTAGCGGATGTCGAAATTGATTTTTAAATTTCAGCCGTTAAAATATACAAATATTTTATATATATATAACAAAATTGAGATAACTTTCTTTCGACTATTTTAAAAAATAGATAAGTGGGGGTTCATATAATAAGCTAAATTTACAACAAATACTTCATACAAATCCCCTCTATTTATTTTAACTCACTTGGCTTCACAAAACACATTTTTAATAACATTCATCATTAATATTATAACTCACAATATTAATAACCAGATCATTCCCAAGAAAGAATGAGTTTTCCGATAAAGATTTCTCCTTATTGGCGTGCAATTAGGTGACTAAACCCTTTTCCTCGACAAAACTTTCTAGACATTGTCAATAATGCAAATAATAATATGAATAATTTTGTCGTCTCAATTATTGATTTAATGACATAAAATATTGTGATAATAATTGAATCAATAACGTGAGATACTATGCAGCAATTACTATGGCAATAATTGAACAAAACTGAGTGACTTCTCACGTAAGCATCAATAATCAAAGATACTGTACAATACAGTGTGCTACTATGCAACCACGCGTATTATTGTACTTTTATCACAGTGTATTTCAACAGTTAACGGTAAAACTTTCGCCGTTATTTTTATAAAAAGATATTTATGTTGTTTTCTAACTCCGACAATAATTTCGTTGTGGGCTCCACCAATAATTGTGCCGTCGTACGAATATTTCTTGATAAAACGAATATTCCCCGACCAATCGAATATTTGATGACAACTTGCTTACTTTGTAAAATTTATAAATATTACCCACAACTATAACATTATATCAAATTCACACCATAATATTCAAAAATGATATTTTAGAGAAGAAAAATTCATCTTTATTCATAAAAGTTGGGGTCGTACACAAGGAATAACTCAGAAAGTGCCCACATCATGGATTACCTAAATGGCTGCAGATGAACACGTTCTACAATGGATTGAGTGGTAATCTCAGGACTAGCATAGATGCAGCTTCAGGTGGAGCATTCATGACTAAGAGTTATGAGGAGGTGTATGAGCTAATAGAAACAATGGCGGCTAACAACTACCAATTGCCTACAGCGAGAATGACACAGCCTAAGGTAGCTGGGGTGTTAGAGGTAGATGGGATAACGACGTTAGCGGCACAAATTTCAGCACTATCAAAGAAGGTGGATGCTTTGTTGGGTGCACAAACTCAGCAAATTGCTTTTATTTGTGAATTGTGCGAGGGAGAACATCCTACGGAACAATGTGCTATTAACCCAGCATCCGTACAATTTGTGGTTAGCTACAACAGGATTCCATAGAACATGTATCAGAATGCCTACAATCCGGGGAATAGGAATCACTCAAATTTTTCGCGGAGTAACAACCAGAATCAGCATCAACAAGAAGCTCTGCACAAAGAGAAAAAGACAGATTTAGAAGGGCTGTTGTTGAAATACATATCGGGCAATGAGGCGGCCATGAAATCGCAAGAAGCGACAATGAAATCACAAGCAGTGGCTATCAAGAACTTAGAAAATCAGATGGGACAGCTGGCATTTGCATTGAATAATAGGCCTTAAGGAACTTTACCTAGTGACACTAAGAGAAATCCAAAGGGGAATCATGAGCAGTGTCAAGCAATCACTTTGAGGAGTGGAAAGCATCTGGAGGGGCATAACGTAGAAAATTCAGTTAAAAAAGATGACAAAGAAGGTGAAGACAACATGGTTGAGGGGAAACAGGGTGAAGAAAAGCAAGTGGACAAGAGCAAGACACAGGTTGAGCCAGTTATGTATCCTCCACCACCGTTTCAGGAAAGAGTTCAGAAGCAGAAACTAGACAAGCAATTTTCAAAGTTTTTAGAAGTTTTTAAGAAACTTCAGATCAACATTCCTTTCGCAGAAGCCCTAGAGCAAATGCCAAGTTATGCTAAATTCATGAAGGGTATTCTGTCAAGGAAGAAAAAGTTAGAGGATTATGAAACTGTAGCTTTGACGGAGGAATGCAGCGCAATATTGGTATAATCATGACCTGTAATGTTACAGACAAAGGATGTGGTGAAAGTCCTCTTTGGCCCGTAGTGCATAGATGGACAGTTGTTTGGCATGATCATGACCACTGGTGATACTAACGAATATTCTTGGCCCGTATTGCATGGATAATTCGTTGATGTGAAATATTTATTGATTGTTGTTACAGGGATAAAATATTGATGATGGTTTTTTAAATTATAGAAGATAGTAGACATCATTCTCTATTTGACTCTTCTAATGGATTGATGTTTTCGCTGCAGTTGTTGATCTAAAACTTGTTGTCTATTGTATTCTATCAGATTTTTCCCTGTTGAGGACTAACGATAACTTGTTTTACATTATCTTAGTCATAATATTCTTTACTGCGCTAGTTGAGCTCACCCTTTTACTTTTGGTTTCATTGTTCTTCTCACGAGGAGAGAATATAGATCGGACTAGTCAGGGAGTGGAGTAATGAATCAAGATGGTTTTTATAGCAGTCCTCACTATTTTATAAAATAGTGTAGCAATAATTGTAATGAGGACTTTATTTAAGTTTGGATATTGTCTACAAGACAATATTGTTTTGAAACTCAACTATTGTGTTGTTGTATTTTGCACGACAGATGTATAAAGGAAGTTTGTATTTAAATTATGTACCATGTATTTGGTGACTCAGAATAGATTGTATGGACCTATTATGGGGGCGTCACAGAAGACACCCCACAGGCTTAATTACTCGAGTAACCTAGGCCACAATTTGGATCTGCTCAGGTCTAGCCTTCTTCCCTATCGTAATGCTCGTTTTCTTAGGCACTAAGCTACTTAAGTAACGAGCATTGGGCCGGTGTCTCCTAAACCAAATAGCTTTAGGGCATCAAGTTTAAAGACACCCCTCAGGTTTAATGACTCGAGTAATCCAGGTCATGATTCGAGACATTAGGTTGGCCATAACTTATCTTCTATCTTCGCATTAATTGTCATCGTTTTTACCCTTTGTATTTCACTATGTCGATTAATTTATTTAAGGGCTTGAATTTTAAGAAAAGATCGACATGAGTGTCGACTATTTGAAAATATTGATTTTAATGATTAAACCGATTTAGACAGAGCCGTCAGTCGGTATAGTTTCAAATGGATGTACCAATTCATCTGGATTTTGAAGGTTTTCGCAATATGGCCCAATATGTGACTTTATCAAATTGGTCTGGAACCCAAGACTCGAGGAATTCAAGGGTGTTGGGCCATGATATTTTATGTAGTGGGCCGGATTGTTTGGGCCGAGTCATTGGGTTACCTTTGTTGGGTCTTGAAGGTGTTGGGTTGGATCGTTGGGCTAGACCATTAGATGAATAATGGATTGAGTTGTGCTTTGATCGGTAATGATGACAAAGATAGAGTTTGACTGTTATATCCTGCATTTCAATAATGAGGATTAGACAGAGTCGGTCAACGGTGGAAAAAGGTGACAAATAGTGATCAGTGGAGTAGGTGAACTGCCGGCATTGGGACTGGGGCATCAGAGGTCGGTTACATACAGGACAAAGGGGAGAGTATAAGGGGGCGTTGGATAACATATAAACAAGGTAACTGATATTTTATCATTACCAAACACTAGAACTAAATACTCTCCATTGTTAACCTTGTGTCTACCTGTACTGACTCTTACGCCGGAGCTATCCCCCGACGGTCCAAGCCGTCAAGCTTCTGGTATTGACGTGTTTATTGTGCAGGATTAGACGTGCTTTTAAGTGATTGAGGCGCGTGGAAAGATCTTGGCATTAACATTGGTACTAGAAGGAGGGCTATTTTCTAGTGTTCTTTAATTTTCAATCATAGATTTTAGTTGTTCTACGTCGGAAGTTATGGTGAGGAGTAGAACGGTTACCCCTGAAGGACAGCCGATGGCTGTGAGTTCATCTATACAACGGGTCTCTGTCAAGGATAGACTAGATCATTCAAAAAGTGCTCGTGATAGTACTTCTTCCAAGGATGTTTCAGAAGGTTCTCATGCGAGGGTCCGCGGTGATGCTAAGAGAAGATTGGTTTTTGCTGCTGATAAAGGACCTGACCATGGTCGGAAATGGGTAGAAGGCACACCGCCTAGAACCCAATACCGAGGTGGTCAGACCGATAAGGCCTCCAAGTTGGCCAAGATGGTAGAGGAAGCAAACAAAGCCTTAGAGGTTCTTTTGAAATAACGAGAAGAAATTGCTGAACAAATGCTTCGTATGGCAGAGATGAAGGACGAAGCATCCAGTTATGCTTAGTCCGAAGGACATAGTAGGTCCACAGGAAGGCGACTAGGGAGAGGAAAGGAACATGTGCACTCTGGTCATATATCTCGAGGCTGACCTTAGGATCGAAGAAAGTCAAGAAGCCATACTCCTGAGGGATCGAAGAGGGCACCCCACCCTATCGGTTCTTGGGATCATGGTAGAAGCCGACGAAGAAGTAGGTCCAGAGAGTACACTCCTGAGAATACAAAGAAGGTATACCGCCTTGAGTATTCTCACCACAGTGACAGAGCTCCACACCGAAGTAGATCCAGAAGTCGCACCCCAGAGAATTTGACGAGGGCACACCACCCTGTGGATACTCGTCATCGAGGAAGTCCGTCTAAAGTTATGGGTTCGGATGGTAAGGGCCAGTCTACTCAAAAGAAGAAGGGTTCTCCGGAGATAGAAGTTTCCTCGCAACCGGAAGGAGTGGAATTTTTAGTCAAAGAATTGAAGGAGCTTTGGAGGCAGCTAGCCGAAGTTCAGCAAGTGAAAGATACTTCGGGAAAAAAGGCTTCTGCTTTTTCTTCGGAGATTCATAAGGAGAAGGCAGACCCTACCAAAACGTTTCCTCACATAGAGAGTTATGATGGATCTGGGGATCCCTATGACCATAGCCAGACATTTGATAGGCTGATGGATTATTATGATTTCACTGATGCGGCCAAATGTCAGACGTTTGTGACGATGCTTAGGAAGGATGCAAGGCAATGGATGGGAACTCTGCCTTCAGATTCAATCTCATCTTAGATGGATTTGTGTGGTAAATTCCATGCTCGTTTTGGGATTAATAAGAGAAGTGGAAATCCTACGGGTTCGTTGGCTCAAGTTCGACAGTATTCGAATGAGTCCTTGGGCCAATATGTGAAGCGCTTCAGAGAGGCAGTTGGCCAAGTAATTGATCTCAATGTTCTTCAAGCTGTAGGGCTATTTTAGAATGGTTTGGATTTGGTGAAATCGGAGAAGCTGGTGAAGAAGTTGATGTTTCACCATCCGAAGAGTTTAGTTGAAGCTTTTGATAAAGCTGAGGGCTATATTGTGGTAGAAGAAGCTATGAATAGCTTGAAGTGTCCCTCTCCGGACAGGCTAAAAGCGGCAGACAGAGATAAAGCTGAGGACAGTCAGAAGAAGAATGGAGGGAATAATGATTGCTCTGAAGGAGGATCTAAGAAATACAACAATAGTTGGCGGTTGGGAGGAGCTCGTCCGCCTTTTCCGACCCAGAAGGTGAAAAATGTATACACTTAATTGAATACGGATAGGGCTGTTATTTTGGACCGGATCAAAGACCAACTGTCGACGTCGGGATTTTTGGATGTCCCTTTTCGTTACTTGTTCTTTGGTGTTCTCATTTTAGGTGAGATTTGTTTGAAAAAACAAGTGAAAAAGGTCGACATGTATAATGTCGACGATGGAATGATATTAAGAGTCGTGCGGTTGGTTTTTAAATGGTTGTATCAACACAACCGAGAAAAGGTTTGCACATTGACCCAGTGATGTGACATTGATATACGGGTCGGCGAAACCGAGATTCATTTAGGGTCCGGGGACTTGGTTATGCGGGGGGAAGGTGTTAGGCACCCCCCGACATCCGTGTTACCACGGTGACCGCCTCTTTTCAAGAAACTATTATATGAGTGTGTGTGTGTGGGTCAATGTGCTGTTATATGAAAGTTGTGCGAGGCCTCGTTCGAACCTATATACACATGGTTTGAATTTATGTAAAAATTCAGTTTTTAGCAAGATATGACAATGATGTTTTATAAAAGAGGTTTTTTCAAACCCTGATGCTCAATAGGAATTGAGACCTTTTACACTTCCATTTTTATTAAGTGAGCGGCTAAATTGATTTTATTTGACGGATGCGAGGCATCCGTATGAAAAATAATATATATACAAAAATAATGCCGACTTCCTCATGGGTATGGAAACCATCTGAGGAAATACAGACATCACAGAATAATTTACAAGCTACTTACAACTGAAAATGTCCATCGCGGGAACCGAATCCAGATCCAATGAGATGAATCTGTGATCACATGATTCCTAGGCGTACAGAATATTGCAATTTGTATAAAAGCAATAAGCAGGTATATATATAAAAGCGGTAAATATATATATACAGACAGGATCACCAACCACGAAGCACCTCCATGGGGATCGAAATGTAAATAAAACTATAAATACGATTCAACATATACGAAGGAAACTCCAAAGGGATGAGAATGTAAATAAAGTCAGTAAATCACGATCAATCGCCACGTAAGTAAACTCAGGCGAGAGACGAAATGTAAAGAAAGTCGTAAAAGTGATCAAGCGCCACGAAGGAATTCAGGCGAGGACAAAATATATATATATATATATATATATATATATATATATATATATATATATATATATATATAAAAGCAATAAACGCACGGATGTAAAATTGGGCTCATCGAACATAGTTCGACAATACGATTGATTGATATATATAAGTATATATATATATATATATATAAAAGCGAGTATACGCACTGCATCAAGTCTAGGCTCATCGAACAAAGTCCGACACACACAGTTGATATATATATATATATATATATATATATATATATAAAAGCGAATAAACGCGCATCTGCATCAAGTCTCAGGCTCATCGAACAAAGTCCGACAGACAGTTAATATATATAAGTATATATATATATTAAAGTAGTAAACGCTCTAGACCGAAGTCTAGGCTCAATCGAGGTATAACTCAATAATGTTAGTCAATATATATATATCTGATGGAATGAAACCCACGAATCAAGTCCAAGGCAAAAGCAAGTAACACGACTCTCAACGTGTAGAAGGGTGTGTGCAAAGATGAAGAGAAAGACTCTAAAGTGTGTGAGAAGGCTTACAGCTGACTGATAAAAAGGGCTTCTATATCTTTAGAGTGGGTAAACACTGGGCTTTTGTGGGTACAAAAGAGGCTATATATGAGCTCACAGGTGTTTAAAAGTGGGAAAATACACTGTATGGCAAGTGCAAAGCAAATTGTGTAGGGTTTCCCCGTCTTTTTTCTCTTAAAAATCAGCACCCCAAGCCTCTTATTTATAGGCAAAAGGTGCTGCAGTGTGTAGAGATGGTCGACCCAGGATTCTGCCGGTCGGGATTAAATCTCAATCACGTACACTCGTGCAATCGTAATGTCCACTCGAATTTTGAGAAGTGCAATCAAGCATCCGTTTGAGGTATTGGGACCTATTTCAGCATCACCGCTTGTCGAGAGTTGTACGACGATGGCATGGGATTATAGTTTGTCCGAAGTCTTTGAAGATGGGACGATGCCTTCCGGTCTTCAAGCTTCAACTTTCATCCGTTACCCCGCACAATAGTCACTCGAGATTGGTTAGCCTTGTGGGACATTGTTGCGTAGAGACGAGACGTGGCATCGTGTTAGACGAGATGGCGATGTTACCCCTAATCGGTGTTACTCCCGGATTGGGCCGATAAGCAGACGTTGCTCAGACTTCGCTGAGATTGGACTGCTGCATTTGTTGAAGGTCCTCATTGTCATCTTTGAGGTGTGCCTGTCTTCCCGATGTTATTGCTGGGTTGGTACAATGTATCTCATTGTGAGTTCCGAGATTGAAGCTGATGGCATTTGAAACAAGCATTTCTGGGGTTATCTCCGAAACTGCATTCCTTGGGGTTATCACCAAGGTTGGTGGCTATTCTCATGGTTGGGACTGAGACTGGATACCTCGGGGTTATCTCCGAGATTAATCGGTCTTCTCCGGTGTGTATTCTGGTATTGTATCTGCAGGTCTCGGGGTTAGATCCGAGGTTGAAACTGTTACTCCCAGATTGCGATCCGGGGTTGATGCTGAACTTCCGGTAGTATTCGGTATGGATTTGGATTGTCTTTCAGGGTTCTCTCTTAAAAGACGAATCTGTCCTCCTGCAATGTTAGTAACAGTAGTACAGAAAATTTTGAGTGTCTACACCAACCATACTTTGAACCACCTCATGACAATATTAAACCTGGATCGGGTAATACTCGCAAGTATTGTGATTACCATCAGGCGTCTGGTCATGACACAAATGATTGTTGCAGTTTAAAGGAGTTCGTTAAAAAGAATGTTCAAAGTGGTACGTTGGTTCAATATGTGGCAGGAAGAGTGCCTCAACAAGATCAGCAGAGGGATATGAGACCTGTTCAGGTAGCTCAATATGGTTCAGCCTGCGTTACCCACTCCTGATCAGCCAGCGAGACATGTGGTTGATGTTATTACTGGGGGTACTTCAGGCAAGGTTATCGGGAAGAAGCGTCGAGGATATTTAGATTCGGTCATGTCAGTGGCGGGTACACTCTCGAAGACTGACATACCTTATCCAAGTACGATAATTTCCTTTACCGACGAGGATTACCCTTCTGAGCCCATCTAACCCCATGAAGGAGCGTTGGTGATTACTGCACAGGTGGGTTCAGTGGATATAAAATGGATGATGATTGATAATTGGTCTTCTGTTGATATCCTATACGCACATGCTTATCAGAGGATGCATCTGGATAGGCGAAAGATGGAGATCGGGCAGGAGGCTCCTTTATATGGCTTCAGCAATGATCCAGTCAAGGTGGTAGGGACTATTGAGCTACTGGTTATCTTTGGTACGGCTCCAAAATAGGTAGAAATAATGTGTAGATTTTATGTTGTGCATGTAGATTTGGCTTACAACGCCATATTGGGAAGACCTACCTTAACTGCTCTTCAAACCGTGACGTCGATTCCTCATTTTAAAATCAAGTTCCCAACAGTACATGTGTTGGGTAAAATCTAATTACGCACAACACGCAAGTATACGTGGTCAACAAGTAATAAAGTGAAAGTAGAGTATCGTTCCCACGAGGAATTGTTTAATAAAAATCACTAAGTACTAACTCGTAACCAACTCAATCTTATTTAAACGAAGGAATCTCAATGCTTCGATGGGTTTACCTGCCATCGGCTGAAATAATGTCAAGGCTGCTTGACCTTCGTTGATAGAATTGTCAATGGATGATGGTACCGTGTTGTAACCCCCACCGGGGATCTACGTTGTAACCCCCGTCGGGGACTCACGTTGTAACCCCCGTCGGGGAGTCACGTAGGGTAGCGACCTGGAGTCTGCGGCATCGGACCTATATAAGGTATTGCCGTATGTGATTTGTGATAACTGAGGTCATCGGCAGAGTATACCTTGTGTTCAGGCGACTACCAATGAGTGATGTGCAGATTCAAAGTCTCATCTGAGAAGACTAGGATTGTATCTTTGTTTTGCTCAATCGCGTGGCATTTTATTCTGATTTGACCTTTCTAGCAGTAAAAACTCTGTTTCAACTCGAATCGGTCGGCCGGGAGGGTGGGACCCACATGGAGGAGCCGCAGTGCACCTGCTGCGGTAGTAGAGTGAACTCTTGACTAGGCGTGGATGATAAATCCCAATGACACGCTTCTTCACAAGTCACTTTTAACTTGTTTCTCTCTAGAAAAACCGTGAGCCACTTCCAGATTTGTTGAGTTCTTTTACGCAGAATTTCATCCACCGCAGTACAAGTGTTCTACACTATCAAGATAACGATATGCATGTATTTTTCCGGTTTCATCAGTTAGATTGTGAGATATTATTGAAATGCATCTAAACACATAGTAGTGATTATGTATGCACAAATGACTTGATAAAAATATTCAACATAGTAAATGTTATTAAACCATCTTTGAACATAATGATGTGAAAAATTTGACTTCGAGGCGGTCAAATTGGCACCTTTTTCTGCTATTTTTTGTCCTATTTGAGGTCCAATGAGCAAAAGGTAAAAATTCAAAATACTCCTAGCACTGAGGTTGGCCTTATGCATGATAATTTTGATTTTTAATGCATATATTAGGTATATGACTTTGGGGTAGGTGTGCTACTGAATGGCCACCTAGACATGCCTGTACGCATGTGGATGGTCCTATTTTCAAAGGGGACTATGACGAAATTTTTTCAAATGTAGGCATTGGGTAGTCATGCATTCTAACTCTATTATATGTTAAAGTAAATGCATGCATGCATATAGTCATATAATGCATTTTAGAAAGCTCCAGGTAAGGCAATACCACACCCTTTCTGAGGTGATTTGGAGATTTATTGTCTAGATATTATGGATCCGGATCGGTAGAAAGCGGTTCTTACAGGACCGCTTCACGGCGTCATTGGCGGAGGGCTTCGAAGTGTCTCGTCCCCATTACTCGCCGAGATGACCTCGCCGGTTGGTGGAGAGGCGTGATTCGTCCCATCCGGCATAGGTTCTAGGCGTTGAGGGCGAGGAGGTGGATATTGAGGATCCCGCTCTGCTATACATATCCTCGAGGAGCTTCCGAGCATCCGGTGGTGAACCCGGAGTTGCTAGGTGATTTGGGTAGACACCCATCGATGTACTTGCATGCTAACGAGGTATGACGTTAGACTTTATCTTCCTTCTTTCCTATTGATGAGGATTAAAGGGTTACGATGTTGATCTGCTTTTCATCTTTGGTTCCGTGTTTTACACGCCTTGGGGAATTGGTTTAGCATCCACTCCATGTACCAGCGCGCTTCATCCCGATTATAGAAGCAATAGTGCATGAGTGGAGATTTGGGGCATTTTCTCCATCCTTCCCTTCGTTGTCCACAGGGTTACTTGAGGCGTTATCGAGCGATGGTTTCATCGGACTCGATCCTCCCTATTTGGATTGTGAGGTGATGATGGCGCCTATGGATTGGCAATTTATCACGGTATGGAGTTTGGAGGGGAGCGATTGCCTTGCATGGCGAATATCACCCCTTCTTGCCGTCCGGTCCTTGTTAGGAGTTTTATTAGTGCGCTCAAAGGTAGGATCTGTCCGTTCGGGTCCTTGAGCGTAGATGTTATGATGGCTATTGAGTGAGCCCATGCACGATGGCGTCGAGGATTAGGGATTGCTTTTCTGCGGCGATTATTCGATGATCATTCGAGGTCGCTTCATAGCAGATAACTCTTCCACGGTATCTTCGCTCGTCAGTCGGGCACACACGCGATGTGGACCATATATGAAATACGATTGGGGCTCTTACACCTTTGCCTATTTCCTCCGGGGCATGCGTCTCACGCTCTGAGGGTTTAATGAGAGGCTTGGCTAGGATTTTACCCATTCTCTTTGGTGAGTATTTCTCTTGTCTTTTTTCTTTTCACGGAGTTAAGAGTGTTTATTGATAGCGAGATGCCATTGTGTTGGCGGATTTTGGGACTATGAGAGGTTTCCTGTTTATGCCCCTATGAGTGTGTTGAAGCTTAGATACCTATCCACGAGGATGACGATGGCACCATTCTATCTTGCCAGAGGTCCTCAGATGTCAGGGCTTCGCTCATTCTTAGTATGCATTGGGTTATTGACGGTTGACGCCATCACATGGCTTCCATACTCAGGGGATCATTTGATCATTGGTTTTGAGGATGGACATCCTACTGGAGTAGAGTATTTGATTTCTACCCGGAGATTTCCTCTTTTCATCGATGGAGGTGGGAGCTCTATTAGGAGAAGCGTGCTATTAGGAGCACCACGGGGAGATTCGATACCGATCTTGCCTCTATTATTAGGCGTCGTGGCTTTGTATCACGATCACCGCCATTGATATTCCATTGTTGGGAGTTGAGCGGTTTTGATTTATCGGAGGTCCATGTACTCGGGGAGATATTCCAGTATTTGGTGGCTCCCTCAAGACTATTGGGGCCCGATCCGTGCCACCACCGATTTATGGGGACATGGTTCTGGATCATTGATGATGGCCGATTGGGTAAGCTTGTGTTCGAGCTCAAACCCATATGACCCAGATTGATAACTTGACGGCAGTTGGATCGGCACACAGATATTTATCGGCATTTGGGGCGAGAGATCCGCAGAGGCGGAGACATTTGTTCCTTCCGGCTTCGAGTCTTTGGCCCTCGAACGACCCATTTGGTTTCTTTGCACAGATCCTCCCTTTATAGGCTCGACATCCCGCTGATAGAGATCCGGTGACTCGGGAGGAGTTACATCGGTGGACAGAGATTGAGGATGTGGACATCGAGACCATTGTCTTCTTTCGATGTGTATTCTCACTATATCTTTTGATAGGCCTCTGTTAGATATTGGGTGGCTGTTCCCCATTCTCGCTATATCTTTAGATAGGCCTCTGTTAGTAGTAGGGCGTTTGTGCCCCATTTTCATGTATTTGTAGCTGTGTAGAGCTGATGTATTAGATGATGATATATTTAGGAATGTATGCACCATTTTTTTTCATTCCCTACATCATATTGCCATCCATTATTTGTTATGCATGTATCATGTTATGCATATGTATGTATGTCCAGAGATACTCGGTATTGACCCCTGGATGGTCTTATTACACGGCCCGCATAGATGTCTTCTTCGACAGTTAGTCGTATAGATCATACCCCACCGTCAGTGGTGGCATTGGGTATGCGCTCGTGGTACGATATCATGTCACCACCAGATAGGGTGACTGTAGATCTGTTATTGCAGCATACCATGACCCTTTTGGCATTTCAGGTTCCTGCAGGATTTGTAGATGGGATGCTAGAGCATTGGCTAGCTGATAGGCATGTATTTTGCTTTGGCACCCATGAGTTGACTCTACTTTGGAGGAGTATGCTGATTTGACGATCTCGCCCCTAGACCAGACCTTGCGTATACATGGCTTTGGGAGACATGAGTAGACGATTCATGACTCTCACCGGATTGAGGCGCAGAGTGGTGCAGGATGAGCTGACATCTGGTCATGTGATCTCTCAGCGTTTTCTGTATGATAGATTTGGTGCGGAGGATAGCTACTCACGACATTCAGAGGATTTCACCGTGTCGGAGGATCATTGGCATTTGGCCAGAGTTGATGTACTGATACTATGTGTACTGTCATATGTGTACATGCCGCGGTACATGGATTAGATAGATATAGGCGTTATCATGGCGGTGAGAGCTCTCAGGGAGGGTCATACCATTATACCTATGATCATGGCAGAGACCTTGCGATCGACATCCTATACTGATCTTTACCCGTCGGTGTGTTTTTTTGGGAGTTTGGTCATCAGTACGTGTGGTTTATGTCACACTTGCGACCGGTTGGTACCTTTAGACGGCACAGGTATTGTTTCTCCCATGAGGTGGCTATGTCGTATTCCTTTCGACCATCGGAGTGTGTAGATGCTTTCGGTCTGAGTGCGTATTTTTGGCGGATATTAGAGATCCATTTAGTATATTGCTGTGCTCGGGGCTTTGCTCACCATACAGCTTCATTACTCATGCTCCGGGCATGGATTTCCTCCCTTTGGTTGGCTTGAGGGCCGTGACGACTTATCATCCATTGGTAGTGATGTCGCGGATTTGACGGTTCGAGATTTTCATCCTTTCGAGAAATGGTCGGTCGTCGATTTCGACTTCCCAATACCTCTCGGTAGAGGACCCGATCTAAGTGTATACTTCTTTGGGATCTGCGTGAGCTAAATTGCTTTTCTGCCGGTCGTCTGGTTATTCGATGAGAGTACTCCGTATTGATGGAGAGCGGAGGTTTTATCAATTTACTTGCAGATATTTGCGATCTGGGAGGTTGAGTTAGAGCGATGTAGAGCCTATAGAGGACATTGATACCTACATCGAGGAGGATCTACATTTGTTGGGTTGCCGGCATTTCTTACGAATTCTCCTAGTACCAAGTACTTTTGTGATCCAAAGACTAAGACACGATGCCAAGCGAGTCTTCATCGATGACCTTTGAGAGAGACCAGATTCGATCTATGATGTCGACTACTATTGATGTGAGAGGGCGCCGCTACTATTAGAGAGAGGCGATGCATTAGCTTCGTAGAGATCATTTGTTGTTGGCGGGATGAGGCCGGTCGATGAGAGGCGTAGTGATAGTTGAGCGGGATAGTGCTATCTGCCCGGGATGTGGCTATCACAGATAGTACTGCAGCGAGGTCCCTTACCACTGGTATGATCGCAGATATGAGTGCTTATATTGATGAGCATATGGTCATCATGCAGATGGCTATAAATCTGTTGGGTCGTGTGGATATTTTTATCCAGGAGACTACAGCTTTACCTCCTTCATCTGAGAGGGACGCCATGTTGGCTTTGCTAGCTCGCATGTACCCTGATTCATAGATGAGCTTGTATTTACATGCACAGACTAGCTTAGCCATTTTGTCATGTACAGTTCACATTGTATATATATCAAACAACATTATATATGATAGGGAAATATATTTTTGGATCACTTCCCTTTTAGATATGCCTTGCTTTATTTGCTTGATATTTTGCCTCTTTGCTTGAGGGCTTGTGATCTTGATGAATTACGAATTCTTCCTTGGTGGATGGACATTGAAATTTGTCTGCGGATAGTTCGAGAATGGATCATTGATCTATGTATCCCTACCATCTTTGGTGTCTTGGGACTTATTTACGAATGGAAATATGGAGAGGAGTGTGGCTTTCCTCTGCGAGATTGACCTTTCCACGGATGGTCGCTTGATCACTTCTATTAGGAAAAGCCTAGTTAATTCCACCTCTTATGGTTTAGTATTGCTCTTTGAGGTATGAATGTGACTTAGATGGTGGCGAATCTCCTATTTGGGAGGAGTTAGAGGTAATTCCATCCCTTTGATCCAAAAGAATTAAATGTAGTGGATGAAAAGAATCCCAATACCAGATTGACAATGGTTTGTGTTTTGGTAGGGGTGAGACCGCACCATGAATGGGCGCCTACGTACTCTATTGAAGAGGAGATCATGTATTCGAGTAGTTCGAACTGGTGTAAGAGGTTCAACGTCGTATATATGGTCATGTATATGGTGTAGGAATGTTTTTGGTTGTTTTGTTTTTGTAAGGAGAAGAGGTAGAAATGTTTTTGTTGTTTTTATTTTATTGCGATTGGGCCATATGAAATGGTTGCCTACGTACTCTATTGAAGAGGAGATCGGTCGACGTAGTTCGCCCCCTCGGCGAGAAGAAAATCTGGCGTAATCCCATATGCGGTCAGTCTTGGGGAGGAGAAAGTTTAATCTAGGTTGAGGATAAAGCTGCGAGCGGGAGAAGTTTGATCCCATGTATGGTAGCCAACTATGAACGCAAGAGGTTCAATCCATGGTGGGATGACCTAAGTTGTATGGTATGAAAGGAGAAAGCCATTGCGGGCAGAAGAGTATGTTCCACGAGGGGCAAAGTGTAGATAAGTTGTAGGTGGTAAAGGGTTAAAGAACCGGAATAACCGGTGACACGATGATGATACACCGGGGTGTTTCTTTGGTTACTTGGACATAATACCGTTTCACGTGTATGCGAGTTGATGAGTTAATGGAAATTCATCGCCATCCATTTCTTGTAATCTGAGGCGCCTCTGTCAATTCTTCTTTGACAATAAGCGGGCCTTCCAGTTAGGGGCGAATTTTCCTTTGGCTTTGATCTTGATTGTCAAGAATCTTCTTGAACCAAGTCATGTTGTTTAAATTGCAGTAGCAGACTTTTTTGTTGTAGGATCGGCAATCCTTTCTTGATATAGTGATCGTGGAAGGTAGCATGATTCGCCTTTTTCGTCTATCGAGACAATTGGTGATACTGTCTTGTATCCATTGGTTTTCATCCGGTGGCGTCGATCAACACTACGAGAGAATCCATCTCAACTTCTATGGGGAAGCTTGCTTCCATCCCATAGGTTAAAAGCGTGGGGGTTTCCCCAGGTTGAGAGTGCGCATTGTGGTCTGTAGGCCAACAGAGTGGGAAGCAACAGGTTAGGCCAATCTTTGTGGTTGGTGACATCTTTGCATAATCTTCTTGATATTTTGTTAGCCGCTTCAGCAATGACCGTTCATCTTGGACGATAGATGACAGAGTTAAGATGTTTGATGTGGAATCTCTTGCATAATTCCTCCATCATTTTGTTGTTGAGGTTTTGGCATTGTCGACACAATCACCTCTACGGTTGTCCATATCGACAAACGACATTGTTTACGATGAAAGCAATGATGAATTCTTTAGTGACCACAGGGAAGGAGGCTACTTTACCCACTTGGTGAAGTAGTCGATCATGGTGAAGATAAATCGGTGACCATTATTGGCTTTTAGGCTCAATAGGCCCAATAACGTCCATTCCCACATTGAGAAGGGCTAAAGGCGAACTCATATTGTGGAGCTTAAGTGGAGGGGCGTGTATAGCATTCCATGAATCGGCAATCGATAGCATCTTACGGCGTGGTCGTTGCAATCGACTTTGAGAGATAGCTAGTAATGTCCGTCACGAGGACTTTCTTGACAAGGAGGGGCCACTCATGTGGGGGCCACATACTCGCCATGGATTTCATCCATAAGCCTTTGGGCTTGATCTTTGTCTAGACACTGAGGAGACCTAGTCACGCATCTCTTTTTTATAAGCGCATCTCCACTCAGGTAGAACTTCATAGCAAGTCGATGAATCTGCCTTTTCTCAGTCAGGCTCGCCTCAGTGGGTGTAGATCCATCTCGTAGATATTCCTTGATATATTGATACCAAGGAGGTTGGATGGGAGGTAGCTCATCCGATACTTCTCCAACGTAATTCCCATAGGCTGGGGCCTTGTTCAGGGTAATTGTGACGCTTGGCAAGTGTTCCTTGTCTGATATGTGAATCAAGGAGACCAAATTTGCTAATGCGTCCACGAAATCATTCCTATTACGAGGAATGTGTAGAAAGGAGATTCCTTCGAACTTCGAAGCCATCTTCAAAACCCTTAGTTGGTAAAGGCGTGACAAATGTAGTTCCTTGGTTTGATAGACTACGGTGGATTGTGCGATTACCAACTCCGAATCTCTAAGGACGAGTTAAGCTTGATGCCCATTGAGCAGGCAAGTTTTAGCCTCATGAGATAGCCTTCATACTCAAACCGTATTGTTTGGTGCTAACAAATTGTAATTTGATGGCAAGCGGGATCGCTTCTCCCGTATCGAGATATTAGAATTGCTCCAGCTCAGAACCTTCCATATTATGACTCCATCAAAATACATCCTCCATGATTGGCGGCGTATTATCTTGATGGTGTTCAGCATCTTATCATTACTCCTTCATCGGGAAATATGTTTCTAAGGGTTTGAAATCTCACGAAGGTGCGGGCGGCGATTGATCTGCGATTCCTTGACCTTTGATGGACTTTTTGAGTCACATATACGATGTCAAATTGTTGTAGGATCAAGCGCCATCCGGACAAATGACCGCAATTCAACATGGGTTTGTTGAACACGTCTTGGAGAGGATCCACGCGGGATATGAGGTGGGTTGTGCGACCATGGAGGTAATGTTGTAACCTCATGGAAGCCCATGCTAAAAACCACAACCGTCTTTTCGATCGAGTGTACTTGTGTTCCTTCTTTGCTAAACCTTTTCTTTGAGGTAATAGATAGCTCGTTCTTGGCCTCTATCGTCCTTACTGTCGATGATCTGACCCATGGCATTGTCACTTATGGACGGTACATAAACATTGGAACATCATCCACAGGTGGTACCAAAATGGGAGCTTTGACTAAATTGTTTCTTGATTGTAAGGAAGGCATTACGGCACTCATCATTCCATTTCATGGAGGAGTTCTTCCTTAATAACACGAAGATTGGCTCATGAGTTCTTTGTGAGTTGGGAGATAAACTCTTTGATGAAGTTGATCCTTCCCAAAAATCACCGTATTTCCTTCTCTCATATCGAGGAATGGGCATTTCAAGTGATGGCTTGGATTTTGGCGGGATCCATTTCAATCCCTTTGTGGTGACTAGAAATCCTAGCAACTTGCTTGACTTGGACGCCAAAGGCGCACTTAGTTGGATTCAACTTCAAGTTTTACTTACACAACTTTGTTGAACAACTTTACGAGATGGTCTAGATGGTCATCCTCCTTAGGGACTTGACAATGATGTCATCCACGTAGATCTCAATCTCTTTATGCATTAAGTCATGGAAAAGAGCCATCATAGCTTCGTTGGTAGGTAGCTCTGGCATTGATGAGGCCGAATGACAACCGTCTATAGCAAAAAGTTCCCGAGGAGTGATGAAAGCAGTCTTCTCGACGATCTTCCCTCTCGCAACCATGATCGATGGTACCCCACAAAGCAATCAAACAAAGGAGTACATGTCGTATTGCGATGGTATTGTCAATGAGAATGTGGATAAATGGCACCTGGAAAGCTATCTTTTAAGAAAGCTTTGTTCAAGTCCGGTAATCCATGCAAACTCGCACCTTCCCCCTCGGGTTTAGCGCGGGTACAATGTTGGATATCCACTCGGGATATGTAGACACCATGATGATCTTAGGCTTGAAATTGTTTCACAATTTCTTCTTTCACCTTTAAACTCCACTCAGGTTTCAATCGCCTGAGCTTTTGCTTAACTGGCTTAAATCCCTCTTTAATGGGAAGGCGATGAAGGACAATGTCAGTGGACAAACCCACCATGTCTTCATGAGACCATGCATACACATCCACGGAATTGGGTTAATAAGCGTAACCATGTCATTAGTTGGTTTGGGGTAAGGTGCGAACCAATCTGGATTAACTTAGGGCTTTTTAAGGTTCCGAGATTGAAAGAAGTGGTTTGATCAAGGTTAGGTTTTGGTTTGTCTTTGACCCATTCTTGAATTTCTGGAGGCACCTCAATGTCATCCTGGAGATCCATCAAGGCTGAATTCATCTCTACATCAAAGGTACAATCCTTGTGTAGGAGAGGCATCGTATCCGCAAATACAGGTACATCTAAATTTGAGTCACTGAAACAAAATATGCTTTCACTTAGTATATATGAAATCGTTGATCATACGGTGTTAGCATATCTTGGCAAAATAAAACCGCTAATCTTGTCTGAGAAAAGTAGCGTTATTGTATCTCTGAGGAAGAAAAGAATTTTTGTCCGCTTTACCCTTGTCGACCAAAGCAAGGAATGCTGTTCCAATTGGTAAGGGTAAAGTTCGGGTGGACCACAGTGATGGAGGGATTGTCATCATCCTCCTTGTCCCGAATGATGGCCATTACGTTAGGACAATCATCATCTGGGGTGCATCTGTTGGTATGTTCATCATGGACGATGATGCGCATGCCTGACATTATTCGGACAACATTTTCCTTGATTCTCCGCTTCTCTTCTTCGATTGCGGGATCTGGAATAACGATTTTCTTTTCCTCCACCGGTTTCGGCTTAAGAAATAACATGGCCATGACATTGGCTGGCACCTTTACTAGAGGTTGTGCGGACTCGGAGTTTGAAGGCGAAGCCGAACGCCATATGGTTGAAGCTGAAGGAATCTGTTGATGCTTATGAGGATTCCTGTGACTAGAGCTAGCAGAATAGCCTAGTCCAGCTGTTCCAACTTGTTTGGTTAATCGAATGGGGTCTTGGATACCACGCCATCTTTACCCAACCCTTATCACGGCTTATGACCCAACGACATCATTTCTTGAGTGGTGACATCACCTCGGTGAAATGTGGGGTTGGCGATGGTACTCAATAAGCGTGGTATTGGGTGTTGCTTATTTCAAAGCATGAAAACCGATTTGGTTCTATGCGCATTGGAATTGATGAGCGGAATGTCCCGTCTTTGAGGAATCTACGGTTCGGCATTGGCCGTGACCGAGCTATTGTTGATAATGTACTTCAATTATTGGTGAAGGGTGGAGGGGAATTTGCCATGTGGATCCATGGTCGTCCCAAGAGCGGGTTGTATCCGAATCTATCTTGAGCACATGGAAGGATACATGAGAATGTATGAGGGCAATTTCGATTGGTAGCTCAATTATTCCAACCGAGATTCTGGCGGGCTCCATCAAAAGCTTTGATGATAGTATGGCTACTCGAATTCGGTTGAGATTGATATTCATCTTCACCAAGGTGGCATATGGGCGAGATATTAGGAGAGGAACCTCCATCTATTAAGACCCTCGCTACCATATATCAGGAGGACAAGACCGCCATGATAATGTAACGTCTTGCAATGACCAGGTCCGCCGGATGGTATGTCATCATCGATGAAGGATATCACATTGTTGTTGAAAATGTGAGCAACCATGTGTTGAAACTTTTCCGTATCCACTTGATGTCGGAAGATTGGCTTCTTTACAGAACCTTTAACAAGACCTTAGGGGTGGTTCTCGGAGGTTAGGACCAAGTCCAAAATTGATATTTGTGGTGGCGCTTCCTTCAAGCTTAAAACCACAGAGAGGCTTCGTTATGACCCACAACGCGGAGGAATTTTTCAATCTTTTCCATGGGTATTTTCCCTTTGATTTGGTGGTGGGGTTCATCACCCGATGGGGAAGATCTGATGGATTTTCCTCGCCGACAACTGCGGCGATGGTATGTGAGGTGGATCTTCGCCTTCTCCATAATTCCACGGAACCTTGCTTAAGCTAACAATAGGATATTATGCTCTGCATGGCAAGTTGATTGGCTCGGGGCGTCCACTTTCAAAGGATTGTTTCCTCTTTGAAATTTGAATTATCGGTGTTGTGAGCAAAGTATTAATCCATTAAACCTTGAGATATAACTGCTACCACACTTTTCCACTTAGTAGGGCCTGCATTTTCACTTGTACGTAACACAGTGTCGTTATCTGCCAAGCGAAGTACACCACTGTCGATTAGATTTTGAATAAGGTGGCAGAGTGCCTATAATTCTTCCGTCTTTGTGCATGAGAGCCCGGGAGTGGTATTGACATACTCCATCGAGTTGTACCATCCCGAGCGGGGTTAATTGGAGTGAAAGGCGATCCTTCCTTCATTGATTAACATGTGAAGGATTTCCTCCATGGGTTGGCCCAAATAGGTGAATTCTCGTTTGTTGGTGAAATCACGATGGGCTTTGGCATTTGCTCTCTTCGTCACTTTGTCTTCCAGCATTTCATTTTCTGAAAGTGACGAGGGAATATTCATGATGATTGGTAGGAGGCGCCATGCTCTGGGTGATTAATTTGCCGAGTCACTTGATCTTTGATAAGTCACCGGTTTATGATTGCTCAATTTGTTTTGCAGAGCTTTCATCTTTCGTTCCATTGTGGCTGGAACTTAGCATAATCCCATTTGTCATCACCGTCATTGATGGTGCAGGGGAATCACAATTTGAAGTTGGAACTACATCCCTTTGCTCCAATTAATCATGTTGACTTCTTCTTCTTTGTGTTGAGGAAGAGGGTTGTCTTGTACGTGAGGTTGATCGGGTTTGGTGACTACGATCTCTCCATTATCTATTAGGTCTTGGATCTTGTGTTTCAAGGCCCAACAATCTGAGTATCATGTCCGGGTGCCCGGCATGATAAGCACATTTCTATGACATTGAAACCCCATCCATTAGAAATTTGGTGGTGGAAGAAGATGCGTAATTTTCTTACGTGTTGTCGGAAGATTAAGAATGTTCTCGAGGGTATCCCCAAGGTGTAAACACTCGATGGCATTTGACTTCTCCACCTTTTAGTCTTTGGAGGGTTTGAAGGCTGTCTTTGGAAAGGGAGTGTAGTTTCTCCTTTGAATGGGCAGACTTTGATTGCCTTTTTATCCCTATAGTATCAGGGAAACATCTTCCTATTTCTTTTTATGGACCCTCCGAAGTTGTTCCCATAATTTCCAGTTGGATGTGATCGATGATGACTTTGAGTGTGGCTAGGTCTTGAATCTTTCGACTTCAACCCCATTTCGGCCATCTCCCCATGTTTAACCATTGAGGAAAAGCGGTTTTGCGATCTTGGCTAAAACTCTCTCATAGAAGGAGCTTCTTGTATGTCTATGAATGTCATGACCATTTCTCGATTACGACATGGCGGGACTAACTTTGGGCGACAGGCGTCTCCACCTTTGAGTATACTCTTTGAAAGACTCGTTAAATTTGTTTCTTGATCTTGGTAATTTGATACCGATCAGAGCCATTTGAGTTTAAAAAGCGTATTGAGTGAGGAAGGCATGTGCTAGTTCTTCCGGTATTTGTGGATTTTGGAGTTGTCTAATCTTGTGTACCACGAGCAGGCTTCTCGGTTAGACTCTTTTGGAACAATTGCATTACGAGTTTCTCATCCTCTGCATGGGATCCCAGTTCTCAATAAAGACTTTTAAATGTGTATAAGGATCCCCAACCCGTCATATTTTTCAAAGTCGGGAGTTTTAAATTTTTACGGATAGTGAACACCGGGAAAAATACATAGATCAACATATGAAACACTCCGTGTGTTCCAATTCCTTTGATAGCCTTGAAGGGTCTCTTCCATTTGGAGGACTTTCTTTTGATGTCACCATTATGCGGATCTCCGGTGGAATGGGCGACATCCTACGTTTTGTTGGTCGTTTCCAATTGTGTCTACTGGTATGGTAATGGTGGGAATTCCTCCTTGTGTGGAGGGCTCGGTATGTCTGGTATTTTACGACCACATGCAATTTGGTGTAATTCTTTTAATAAACGACCAAATCATGTCTGCTTTTCTTAACCGTCAATTCTTTGCGAAAGCTGGATTAAGTTGATACGGTGGGATGGCGACATGATAGGCTGTAGGCTGTTGCCTTTTGGACTTTAATAGGGTAGTAGTAGTCCGATTGATTCCCTGAAAGGCTGGCATAGTTTAGTCCTTAGGGAAGGTGTATAATGACATCTTATGTGATGTGTCCATTTTAGGAATTTTATCTGCAAAATGGGTGTCATTATTTTTGTAGCATGTATGTGGACACATTGCTTCATATTTCTCATTACATGGAGATAGATATGGAATGAAATTACAAGTAATTGTGTTTACAAGTAATTAAAATGAGAGCATGAAGAGGCTTTCCTTCGTTTTGGGTTTATCAGAGGCTGACCTATCTTAGGTTACTCTCGCGGCTTTTTGGCATGAAGGTTCCCAAATCATCGCAATCTACTAGACGGGAAGTTAATCCGGTCTTTCAACTGGAGCGAATTTGGGTGGTACCTTTCCTGAGACTCGGAGAATTATTCTTCTCACGAGTCCAGTAATCAAACACCGACGGGATAGCCTCCTGGTGGAGGGACCACACAACATACATTCACATACATCGTGTCTCACCGTATGAAATGATGACATGTGCGAAGCACTAATATCATAAGCAGTTTATAGTGCGAAGCACTAACATCACATGCAGATATGATGCGAAGCACTAAGCTCAAACAAGACATGCATTCGTACACATTCATTCAATGTAAATGCAACATCCACACACAAGCATATAATCCAGTTTTGAAAGATTGTAGTAGCGGCTTAAGTCCTCTTCTTTGGAGTCCCAGTGAGTCGCCTTTGTCGACGTCGGGATTTTTGGATGTCCTTTCAGATTACTTGTTCTTTGGTGTTCTCATTTTAGGTGAGATTTGTTTAAAAAAAAAAAGTGAAAAAGGTCAGACATGTATAATGTCGATGATGGGGCTATTAAGAGTCGCTTGATTGGTTTTTAAATGGTTGTACCAACACAACCGAGAAAAGGTTTTGCACATTGACCCGATGATGTGACAACGATATCTGGTCGGCAAAACCAAGAGATTCATTTAGGGTCAGGGGACTTGGTTGTCTTGAAGGGAAGGTGTTAGGCACCCAGACATCCGTGTTATTACGGTGACCGCCTCTTTTCAAGAAACTATTATATGAGTGTGTGTGTGTGGGTCGATGTCTTTATTATATGAAAGTTATGCGAGGCCTCGTTCGAACTATATACAAGGTTTGAATTTATGTAAAAATTCAATTTTAGCAAGATATGGCAATGATGTTTTATAAAGAGGTTTTTCAAACCACGATGCTCAATAGGCATTGAGACCTTTTACACTTCCATTTTATTAAGTGGTAGCGGGTGAATTGATTTTATTTGTGGATCACGAGGCATCCGTATGAAAAATAATATATATACAAAAATAATGCCGACTTCCTCATGGGTATGGAAACCATCGAGAAATCTGAGACATCATGAGAATAATTTACAAGCTACTTACAATTTGAAAATGTCCATCACGGAGGCAGAATCTAGATCGATGAGATGAATCTGTGATCACATAATTCCTAAAGCGCCTGAGGATATTGCAATTTGTATAAAAGCAATAAGCGGTATATATATAAAAGCGGTAAATATATATATCTGAGCGGGATCACCAACCACGAAGCACCTCCATGGGGATCAAAATGTAAATAAAGCTATAAATCACGATTCAATATACGAAGGAAACTCAGGCGGGATGAGAATGTAAATAAAAGTCGTAAATGCGATTCAAGCGCCACGTAAGTAAACTCGAAGGCGGGGACGAAATGTAAAGAAAGTCAAAAGCGATCAAGCGCCACGAAGGAACTCGAGGCGAGACATATATATATATATATATATATATATATATATATATATATATATATATATATAAAAGCAATAAATGCACTAGGATGTAAAATCCGGGCTCATGAACATAGTTCGACTTACGATTGATATATATAAGTATATATATATAAAAGCGAGTAAACGCGCTTTGCAGGCCAGTAGTCTAGGCTCATCGAACAACGTCAGACACGGTTGATTGATATATATATATATATATATATATATATATATATATATATATATATATATATATATATATATATATATATAAAAGCGAGTAAACGCATACGTAATCAAAAGTCTAGGCTCATCGAACAAAGTTCGACATATACATATATATATATATATATATATATATATATATATATATATATATATATATATATATATATATATATATAATAAATAAACGTAATCAAGTTCAGGCTCATCGAACAAAGTCCGACATACGGTTAATATATATATATATATATATATATTAAAAGCGATAAGAACTCCTGCATCAAGTCTAGGCTCAATTGAGGCATAACTCGATAATGTTAGTCAATATATATATAAATATATATATATATATATATATATAGATGGAATGAAACCCGGAGATGAGAAGTCAGGCAAAAAAAGCAAGCAACACGATTCTCAGCGTGTAGAAGGGTGTGTGCAAGAGAAGAGAAAGACTCTAAAGTGTGTGAGAAGGCACAATTTGGTGATAAAAAGGGCTTCTATATCTTTAGAGTGGGTAAACACTTGGGCTTTTGTGGGTACAAAAGAGGCTATATATGAGCTCACAGGTGTTGGAAAATGGGAAAATACCTTTTGTATGGCAAGTCTTGAGCAAATTGTGTGAGGTTTCCCGTCTTTTTCTCTTAAAATTAGCACCCCAAGCCTCTTATTTATAGGCAAAAGGTCCATGGTGTACAGGAGGTGCAGGTCGAATTCGGGTCGGCTCGATTCTGTAAAGGTCGGGTCATCTCAATCGTGCACTCGAGCCTTTGTAATGTCCACTCGGATTTTGAGAAGTGCAATCCAAGGCATCCGTTTTGAGGTATTCGGGACCTATTTAGGAATCGCCAGATTTGTCGAGAGTTGTACGATGGCATGGGATTAGAGTTTGTACAAAGTCTTTGAAGATGGGACGATGCCCTCCGGTCTTCAAGCTTCAACTTTCATCCGTTACCTCACCTGATAGTCACTCGGGATTGGTTAGCCTTGTGGGACATTGTTGCGTAGAGGCAGGCGTGGCATCGTGTTGGGACGAGATGGCGATGTTACCCCTCACCGGTGTTATTCTTTTCCGGATTGGGCCGATAATGAGCGTTGCTCGAGACTTGGCCGAGATTGAATTCTTGCATTTGTTGAAGGTCCTCATTGTCATCTTTGAGGTGTACTGTCTTCCGATGTTATTGTCGGGTTAGATGCGGTGTATCTCGTTATGAGTCCGAGATTGAAGGCGATGGCATTTGAAACAAGCATTTGGGTTATCTCGAAGCTGCATTCCTTGGGAGTTATCACCAAGGTTGGTGGCTATTCCATGGTTGGGGACCGAGACCGGATACCTCGGGTTATCTCCAAAGATTAATCTGGATTCTCGGGGTTATCTCAAGATTAATCTCCGGTCTTCGGGGTTGATGTGAGGTTGAAATTATTCTCTGATTGCGATCCCGGTTGATTTGAACTTAGGTAGTATCCGGTTAGATTTGGATTGTCTTTCGTGGTTCTCTCTTAAAGAGCGAATTGCCCTCCCGCAATGGTTGTAATATCTGAGAAAATTTCGGTGCCTACACCAACCATACTTTGAACCACCTCGTGACAATATTAAACCTGGATCGGGTAATACTCGCAAGTATTGTGATTACCATCAGGCGTCTGGTCATGAAACAAATGGTTGTTGCAGTTTAAAGGAGTTCGTTAAAAAGAATGTTCAAAGTGGTACGTTGGTTCAGTATGTGGCAGGAAGAGCGCCTCAACAAGATCAGCAGAGGGATATGAGACTTGCTCAGGTAGCTCATTAGGTGATTACCATCTATCTAACTCCCGAAACAAATGAGACATGTGGTTGATGTTATTAGGGGGTACTTAAAAAGCAAGGTTATCGGAAGAAGCGTCGAGGATATTTAGATTTCGGCCATGTGGCGGGGCACTCTCAAGACCCGACATACCTTATCCAAGGACGATAATTTCCTTTACTCGACGTAGATTACCGATAGGAGCCCATCTAACCCCGTGAAGGAGCGTTGATGATACCGGTGAGACATGTGGGATTTATTCTTTGGATATGAAATGGATGATGATTGATAATTGGTCTTCGTTGATATCCTATACGCTTATCATGCTTTATCAAGGAGGATGCATCCTGGATGGGCGAAAGATGGAGATCGATGATGATTGCAGGAGGCTCCTTTATATGGCTTTAGCAATGATCCAGTCAAGGTGGCAGGGACTATTGAGCTACTGGATATCTTTGGTATGACTCCAAAATAGGTAGAAATAATGTCTAGATTATAGATTCGGCTTACAACGCCATATTGGGAAGACCTACCTTGACTGCTCTTCAAGCCGTGACGTCGATTCCTCATTTTAAAATCAAGTTCCCAACAGTACATGTGTTGGCTAAAATCTAATTACGCACAACACGCAAGTATATGTGGTCAACAAGTAATAAAGTGAAAGTAGAGTATCGTTCCCATGAGGAATTGTTTAATAAAAATCACCAAGTACTAACTCGTAACCAACTCAATCTTATTTAAACGAAGGAATTTCAATTTATAAGTAAACTAATTCTAATTACCACTAGTTAAATTAAGATAACGGAGATTTAAGATCACAACTTCACTTATTGCTTCATTTAAGTTAACACACTTCTCATCAATTATTCTCTATCCTGAATTGTTAATCAAGAACTCTAAAGCAGATCAAACCACCTCTCGATGCATAATACCCATATTAACGTCAATCCATAATTAAGATAGAAATCCGTTAAACACCTTAATCAACTAACCCACTATATCTCTATGTGAATTACAATTGAAGAAGGTTGAAGAATAAGTTCTCTATCCGATTACATGCGATTTCAAGCGTATCTCTACCTTAACAATAAACAAAAATCTGCTATTAACTAAATTCATGATACATGCTATCATGATAAGATCTAAATCAATACTTCATCTCTCGAGTTCATAAAGATTATCACGGTAATTGATGGTTAATCAATTAAACAATTAAGTCCAAATCATAATAGACAATCCTCACAATAGAACATAATAATTGATAGCGAAGCATATTAAAATAAACTACACAATAAGATCCATTGTAATCTCAAACAAAGAATTAGTTCATGATTATTGAATTAAAACTAATAATCCACAATTGAATACATATTAAAAGATAAAAATAAGAGTAGAGTAAAGAATAAATCTGTTGTCAGCAAATCTCCATCTTCCTCAAGCTCCTGCTCTTGATCTTCAATGGTATTCAAGTTGCTTCAATCTCCAAATCTAATTCGAACTAGTGTTTTGATGTAATTTACTATAATCTAATCTAATTAAATCCTCTATCTAGTCTCTCATCTCTCTAATACTTGTGCTCCTCCTTTTATAAGTCTCTTCATATGTCTTTAAGTCCTCTTTGAAGTTCTCTTGGAAGTCCTTGTGTAAATCGGATCGAAACAATCCTTTCCGGACTTAAATTGGACCAAAATATGCACTTTTCGCGCATTTTCTGGGCTACCCCCACCCCGACGGGGGTTTATGCTTGATTTGGGCCCACCCCGGTGGGCTATGGTTTTGACTTGTGGCTGGTACGCCCACCCCGACGGCGGTTTTGTGACGGAAAATTTTTCTGCTCTGACGTCCCTTGGGAAAACGGCTATAACTTCTAATCCGGAAAGAGTTACGAGGCCTGCCACCTATCAAATCGAAGATATCGACGAGATCTAAAATTTGCAATCTTTAAGATTTCAGAAATAATTAATGGATGAAGGTTGAAATTGGGCTGAAAGTGACTGCTATACAAATGGCCACCCAAAACAGTGACGTTCGACGTCCGTTGGTACAAATGTCATAACTCTTGCATCCGAACTCCGATTTTGATGATTCAAGATGTTCTGAAAAGCTAAGAAGAAGCTCTAAAATATAATCCAAGTTCCAAACCAAGAACATGAAATAAACATAAAAGCCTAAACGATGTCCAGATTGCTTTTCTTTGCGTTTTCATACCAATTCTTTGCGATTTCAACTCCCAAGCATATAATCTACAAAACGAACACAAAATGCATGAAAAGTAACTAAGAAACATGAGATTAAGCAAATAATTCAAGTAATAGATACCGGATAAGTAGGTATAAAACCCACTTATCAAATACCCCCAAACTTAAACCTTTGCTTGTCCTCAAGCAAAAACACAAAACAATAATACAATGCAATACAACTAATCTAAATGCCTACGAATCCAGCAGTAATGATAGAAACAAGTCTATTCAATCGGCCTTAGAAAAATCAAGTAAACACGATAATACATCATATCAGAACTCATCAGTAATTTCTCAATCAATCATCAAATCTTAGACTGTTATCACTAATATAGTGCGTGTGTGCTCCACAACAATGTTAACTGATATAAAATCAAATTTAACACATAATAAGTCTCTTCGAAGGCATCATACAGTGTAAACTCATGAAATCCAAAAACAAGCTAGATCCAACTAAAATCAAATAATTACCAATATCGAGGGTCAACATGGGATACTTATGCTTCATTTTTCATCTACGGGGGCTTTTTGCTCTTATTTCCCGTTTTATTCATTTTTTTCTTTTGAATTATGGATAGTGAGTGCGTTTTACGCTCCATCTCACGCTTGTGTTTATGGGGAGTGCATTTCACGCTTCTTCTCGACCCACCACAGGACTCAATTTATTCAACTCAATATCTTTTTTTTCTTTTTTCTTTTTCTTTTTTTTTAGTTTATATACCCCAAATATTCCCACAAACTTAGGTTCTTATGTAACTTTAGCCATCACTACTTGTTCTTGTCATTCTTTCATTCAAACTAGCATTATCCTTTAGAATCCCATTATGTATCAATTTACTCAATCAATCAACAAGTTGTTTTTACTGTGCTATCCTTATTATACCAGTTTCAAACAGAAAAAGACTCAATTCATAACAAGAAATCACATCAAAGCTCAAATAGTCAGTACTATACTTGTCTACCCAATTCTAATCTCATCATTGGCCAAAATAAACTGTAACTATCTAACAGCTGGAATCATGCAAGATGAACATAGTAACTAATTAATAATTTTTTTTGAATTTTTGAATTTTTTTTAGTTATAAATAAAAACTATTATGCAACTACTCTACTATGCAAACTATTATGCAATTACACTACAAGAATGCAAACATAAATAAACCTAAATTATTTAACTCCCCCAAACTTAACAATTACAATGTCCTCATTGTAAAATAAAGCATGAAATGGACGAGGACTTCCCTGTAATCATTTAAGCTTGTGGTGATGGTGGTATTTCAAGCATGACGATCATTTTCCTATCCATTGAACCTCCAATACCTGTAATAAAGAGAGACAACATGGATTAGAATAACACTTGGATTCCTATCTACTAAATAAACTAGGAAAGCATATAAATAAATAAATAAAAATTCTTGGGTTGCCTCCCAGTTAGCGCTTGAATTATAATCTTTTAGCTTGACTTTGTCCGGTCAACGCTATCCAATTCCTCTTCGATAAATGAGGAACCCTCCATCCATCGGAAATAATATAGCTTTTGGTAGGTTCCCATTTACGATAACCATTGCATTAAAGTCACCTAGCATGCTTTGTTTTGGTATAATCTCCACGAAGAAGGGCAAATAACTAGGTGCTATCTCCATTGTGTTTGTGATCATATTTGGGCATGGAAGTGTGTCAAGCACAATGGACTCTTCGTATATCTTCTCTTTCTCGTCCCACCACGGCTTCATTGTTGCCCTAGCTCTTATGTCATAAAGTGCTTCGCCGACGACATGACTACCTAACAGGCATGGTTTTGCAAATCTAACCGGATCCTTGAACTTTGGTGGAGAAGGAAATTGGGGCACTAATAATATCGGCTCATCCTCGTTGGTACTCATAGTTAGTTCTTCACCTACCTTATTGTCATTATCCCCATTTGTCTCTTTTTTTTCAACATCTCGTGTCTCATCCAGTTGTAGATTTGGCTCGGGCACTTCATCAATCTCGAAATCCTCGTCATAACACCAATTATTTTGAGGACAGTTGTCAAGGCTTTGAGCATTTGATCTATCTTGTTCTGCAGATTTTGAATTGACCTCGCTTGATTACTCATCTTCTCCTCATTTGTTGCTACGAACTTGAAAAAAAATTCCTCCAACCTTGAATTATCTGTCTCTTGTGGCACTGGAGGTGGACATGAAAATTCTTGTGTGTATGATGGATTTAGAGCGTAATGTTGGTCATCATAATTATAGCTCCATGAAAAATCCGGGTGATACCCCCAAACTTGATCATAATTATCATATGCATACTGATTAAGGTAGTTACCACCATACTGTACCGGCCCAAGATTGATGGTGCATTGATTACTCGGGTGATTGCCAGCACAATAGTCATAAATAACTGCAATCCTTTGACTCCTTTGGGCTGCAAAAACGTCCAACTTCCTCGAAAGTTCTTCAATCTGTGCTGACATTGCGGAAAGTATCGCGAGTCTGTCAATCTCCGCTCCCCTTGACTGAGTCATTTTTGCCATCCTACGACTCCGTTGGGCTGCGATAACCTCCAACGTCTTCGAAGTTGCCTCAATTTGTATTGGCTCTATAGAAGATGTATTAAGTCCATCAATCACTATTTCCCTTAGTTGAGTCATGTTCGTGTATGGCCATTGATACGCAAAGTCATCCATGGTACCTGAAAAGAGAGAAATATAGGAAGAGAATTAAAAATAAAAATAAAAATATTTAAATTAAGACTAATTTGATTGAAATTAATATTGGCAAAGAGATATTAAACTAATTCCCCGACAACGGCGCCAAAAACTTGTTGGGTAAAATCTAATTACGCACAACACGCAAGTATACGTGGTCAACAAGTAATAAAGTGAAAGTAGAGTATCGTTCCCACGAGGAATTGTTTAATAAAAATCACCAAGTACTAACTCGTAACCAACTCAATCTTATTTAAACGAAGGAATTTCAATTTATAAGTAAACTAATTCTAATTACCACTAGTTAAATTAAGATAACGGAGATTTAAGATCACAACTTCACTTATTGCTTCATTTAAGTTAACACACTTCTCATCAATTATTCTCTATCCTGAATTGTTAATCAAGAACACTAAAACAGATAAAACCACCTCTCGATGCATAATACCCATATAAACGTCAATCCACAATTAAGATAGAAATCCGTTAAACACCTTAATCAACTAGCCCACTATATCTCTATGTGAATTACAATTGAAGAAGGTTGAAGAATAAGTTCTCTATCCGATTACATGCGATGTCAAGCGTATCTCTACCTTAACAATAAACAAAAAGCTGCTATTGACAAAATTCATGACACATGCTATCATGATAAGATCTAAATCAATACTTCATCTCTCGAGTTCATATAGATTATCACGGTGATTGATGGCCAATCAATTAAACAATTAAGTCCAAATCATAATAGACAATCCTCACAATAGAACATAATAATTGATAGCGAAGCATATTAAAATAAACTACACAATAAGATCCATTGTAATCTCAAACAAAGAATTAGTTCATGATTATTGAATTAAAACTAAGAATCCACAATTGAATACACATTAAAAGATAAAAATAAGAGTAGAGTAAAGAATAAATTTGTTGTCAGCAAATCTCCATCTTCCTCATGCTCCTGCTCTTGATCTTCAATGGTCTTCAAGTTGCTTCAATCTCCAAATCTAATTAGAACTAGTGTTTTGATCTAATTTACTATAATCTAATCTAATTGAATCCTCTATCTAGTCTCTCATCTCTCTAATCCTTGTGATTCTCATTCTTTTATTAGTCTCTTCATATGTCTTTAAGTCCTCTTTGAAGTTCGCTTGGAAGTCCTTGTGTAAATCGGATCGACACAATCCTTTCCGGACTCAAATTGGACCAAAATTCGCACTTTTCGCCCATTTTTTGGGCTACCCCCGCCCCGGTGAGGGTTTATGCTTAATTTGGGCCCGCCCCGGTGGGCTATGGTTCTGACTTGTGGCTGGTACGCCCACCCCAGCGGCGGTTTTGTGATGGAAAAGTTTCTGCTTTGACGTCCCTTGGGAAAACGGCCATAACTTTTGATCCGGGAAGATTTACGAGGCCTGCCACCTATCAAATCGAATATATCGACGAGATCTACAACTTTCATTCTTTAAGATTTTAGAATAATGAATGGATGAAGGTAAAAATTGGGCTGGAAGTGACTGCTATGCAAATGGCCACCCAAAACAGTGACGTTCGACGTCCGTTGGTACAAATGTCATAACTCTTGCATCCGAACTCCGATTTTGATTATTCAAGATATTCTGGAAAGCTAAGAAGAAGCTCTACAATGTAATCCAAGTTCCAAACCAAGAACATGAAATAAACATAAAAGCCTAAACGATGTCCGTATTGTTTTTCTTTACGTTTTCATACCAATTCTTTGCGATTTCAACTCCCAAGCATATAATCTACAAAACGAACACAAAATGCATGAAAATTAACTAAGAAATATGAGATTAAGTAAATAATTCAAGTAATAGATACCGGATAAGTAGGTATAAAATTCACTTATCAACATGGATTGGTAAAGTGGTTGGGGATTTAGATTTGGCTAGGCGTTGTTATCGGAATGCTGTGATTGCTTTGGGGGTAGGAGTTAGCAAGCAAAAGTAGGCTACGACGATAGAGATAGAGCCCTTTACTGAGAGCAGTTTAGAACCGTTGGTCATGCCGGCTGGAGAGACTGAGGAATTTGAGCTGATTCCTGGTAAGAAGGACAAGACGGTGAAGATAGGTTTAGGTTTGCCGGAACCTCTCCGGACGAACCTAATCGAACTACTTCAATGCTATGCTGACATCTTCGCTTGGGTACCCAGTGATATGCCAGGGGTAAGTAAAAAGGTTGCGGAGCATCGGCTATATGTAGATCCAGCGAAGAAATCGGTTCGACAGAAAGGGCAGATTTTTGCACCAGAGCGACAGAAGATCATTGATGAAGAAATTGGAAAGTTACTGGCTGCAGACTTTATATTTGAGATAGACTATCCGGAATGGATGACGAATGTAGTGCTGGTCCAGAAGCAGACCGGGAAATGGCGAGTCTGCATTGATTACATAGATTTGAATAAAGCTTGCCCGAAGGACTTCTATCCCTTACCTCACATTGATCAGCTCATCGATGCGACTTCAGGATATGCCTTGCTTAACTTTATGGATGCATTTTCTGGTTATCACCAAATTTCTATGTGTAAAGAGGATATACCGAAGACGGCGTTCATTACGCATTAGTCGGTATATGCTTATAAGAAGATGACATTTGGTTTGATAAATGCAGGGGCCACTTACCAAATAACGGCGTAGTTGTTATCGTTAACACTGTTGGAATACCCGGTGGTTAAAATACGATGAATGGCGTTATATCGCACAAAGAGTTTTACGGTATTACATGTGATTTTTGAATTATTGATTCTTACGTAAGAAGGCACTACTCAATAATTGTTACGATAATTATATTCAATATTTTATTTTATTGATTCAATAATTCTTTGCGTTGATATTTTATATTTTTGTTGCTCAATAATTGTCACTGCACATCATCTCCATTATCAGATCAATAATTCATATTATTTGGAATAATATTATTAGATATCATTTTTGGCAATGTTTAGAAAGTTCTGTCAAGGAGAGGTTTGGTCACCTAATTGCGCGCCAGTAAGGAGAAATCCTTATCGGAAAGCCCCCTCTTTCCTGGGAACTGCCTGGTTGTCATTATTGTGATTCTGTAATATTATTTATGAATAATTAATTATTGATTTATATGATAACAAAATATTTATTTGATGTGGATATAAATGATGGGTTTATTTATGTGGTTATAAATGAAGGGGTTAATGTTGAGGTGTTTTATCAGTATTTTGTCGGATTGGAGGTATTAAAAGATCAAATCGGTGTTATTACAACTTTATTGTGTGAGTTATAATATTTAATCCGACCGTTGGATCGTTGTAATTTTTGAATATGTTATACATATATAAGTTGAGTATATGTCCACAAATTTTGAACCGTTAAAAATGAGCGTATAATTTGTTATAAATTTTAAGAGGTAACTGATTCGGAAATTAGGTTTTGGTGGAAAATTCTAGAAATAGGTGGGCCCCACTTTTGGTTGTTGGGGGAGATGGCTGATTTTTGGTGGGTGGAATAGTAGCAGGTAAAGCCATCAGGTAGCAGGTCAAGTCTGCTTCGGCGTGCTAACATTTTTCTATAAATAGAAGGCTAAGTTAGAATTGAAAATCACACCAGAAACAAGTTTTCTCTCTTTCTCTCTCTAGATTACTGAGTGTATTTTGTTGGTATTTAGATACTTGGTGAGTTGATATTCATCGATTGCAAGTTTCCTTCAAATATATCCGATATCCAAATGTAAGTGTCCGCTTCTTTTGAGGTAAGGGATTTTAAGGGATTGTAAGGGATTGTAAGGAATGTTATTTTCTTTATAATGATTTTATTCTTTCAATATCATTATACTGAAATATTGGTATGGATTTTATTGTGGAATTTCTACCTTTTTGTGTCGGGGTTACTATTCACGTATATGGTACTATTCACGTATACGGTACTATTCATGTATACGTCATTATTTATGTATGTGGCACTATTTATGTATATGACATTATTTACGTATACGGTATTATGTACAAATACGGAGTACTATTCATGAGTTACTATTCACGAGTTACTATTCATGAGTTACTATTCATGAGTTATTATTCACGAGTTACTATTCACGAGTTACTAATCATGAGTTACTATTCACGAGTTACTATTCACGAGTTACTATTCATGAGTTACTATTCACGAGTTACTATTCACAAGTTACTATTCACGGGTACTATTAACAATAAAAATGGTTTCTTTTTTTGACCAAATTAACGTTGATTTATGATTGTTACTCTTGAAAATAAATGCAGTTGTTGATCATATTGTTTTTATTATCATATATAACATTTTTATAACCCTGATGTTGAATTTTTCTTTGACTTGAGTGTAAAGATGGGTAGATTATTGGTATAATCATGACTATGGGTTCTCTTTGGCCAGTAGTGCAAAGATGAATTGTGACTAGTATGATCATGACCATTGAATTTACAATTGAATATTTTTAGCTTAAGTACAAAGGTGAATTGATCAACATGGTTATAATTATAGTTTATATAGATTTTGAAATGATTATATATTTATTTGAGATATGAATATCTTTAGCCTGTAGTGCAAAGATGATCTGTTGTTGAATATCTTTGGCCCGTAGTGCAAAGATGACCTGTTGTTGAATATCTTTGGCCTATAGTACAAAGATGAACTGTTGACGAATATCTTTGGCCCGTAGTGCAAAGATGAATTTATTAGTATGATTATGAAGCAGAGGCGTGATTTGGTATAACCATGATCTTTGATGTTTCAGGTAAAGACAGGTGATGAAAATTATCTTCGTCTTGGATGCGAAGATGAATTTATAATTACAATTATGATTATGAGTTATTCATATAATTGTGGAAAGGAACTGTTGATTGATGTTACAGGGATAAAACATTGTTGGTGGACTTTTAACATGGAGAAGATAATAGACTGTATTGTCTATTTGACTCTTCTAATGGATTGTTCGTTCCGCTGCAACTATGGTTGAAATTTTTATCATCTACCATATGTTCTAAATCTCTGATTTGTTATTGATGAAGGCTATTGATAATTTAATTATCTTTAGTCATTATATTCTTTACTGAGCTAGTTGTGCTCATCCTTTTGCTTCACAATTTCTTTCAGGTAATAAGAGTGTAGCTGGGTCGAGTGAGGGTAACAGGGGAATAAAATGGTGGTCATCATTTAGTAGTTATATTTGGTGAATCAAATAGGGTGAGGCAAACCCAACGTTGGAAGGGTATTTTGCCACTATCATACAAGATGTTTAATGACATACAACCTCGTGTCATCATAAGACAGGGTTGTGCTAATCCACTTGCTGAGTATATCTACGAGTACTACCTATATAATCTTGGTGTTTGGTTGAAGTATAACTCTCAATTAGAGACAGTGGAGATAATGATATGTCAAGAGAAGACTCACCATTGGAAAGAATATGATAGTAATCTTCTCGTTTTTCTTTGGGGTCTATTGGGTCAACCAAAGATAATTCTGTGGCCATATGATATCTATCATAACCTAGACGCATGGCCTCCCATGTACGAAGGTTTCCTTGATCACTTCCCAAAGATTTTAATTTCTAAAACAGTTTTTGACTATACCTTTATGTAAGATGTCATGGTGACGTGCTACCCAAGTTGGTGTCAAAAGTCACAGTTGATATATATATTTGTATCAAAACTCACAACACATGAGTTGTTGTATTTTGCACAACAATTGTTGTAATAAAGTTGTAGTTGTTTTCTGTACCATGTATTTGGCGACTCAGAATGGGTCTGATGGAATGGACCTATTTTGGGGTCGTCACACCAAATGTACCTTCGGTTTAGGTGCAGGTAAATTTTTGGGTTATCTGGTCAGCAAACGAGGTATTGAAGCCAATCCAGAGAAGATCCAGGCTATTCTGAATATGAAGACTCCTCAATCTTTTAAAGATGTTCAATGTTTAACGGGAAGAATTGCAGCTTGGAAGAGGTTCATGTGAAAGTCGGCAGAGAGATGTTTACCGATCTTTGATACGGTGAAAGGGCCAAAGAATGCAAAGACGTTCCAGTGGACTTCGGAGTGTGAAGATGCCTTATAGGGAATAAAGATGTATTTTTCTTCGGTGCCTTTGTTGGTGAAGCCCGCTCCTACTGATCCCTTGTACTTGTATTTAGTAGCTAGTTCATTGGCAATAGGAACAATATTGGTGCGTGAAGTTGGGGGTAAGCAGTACCCGGTTTACTATGTAAGCCATGTCTTTAGGGATGCTAAAACAAGGTACTCGAACGTTGAGAAGTTTGCCTTTGCTTTGATAATAACTAGTCGAAAGCTTAGGCAATATTTTTAAGGTCGGTTATTAGTGGTTTACACAGATCAGCCCCTGATGAAGGTTCTAGGCAAGCCTGAGGTTTCGGGGAGACTTACTGCTTGGACGATGGAGTTGTCTCAATTCTTCATAGAATATCATCCCTGGACGGCTATTAAGGGGCAAGCATTGGATGATTTTGTGGTCGAGTGTTCGTTTTCTGAAGCTGATGATAATTTGGGAGAAGCTAAAGAGTCTGACAAAGCAGTTGCAGTGCTTCAGTAAAAGCTGAGTTCATGGACGTTGTATGTAGATGGATCTTTTACTTTGGACATCAGTGGAGCATGGATTATTTTGACAAGTTCAGAGGGATTCAAGGTGCATCAGGCCATCAGATTTGGGTTTAGAGCAACGAACAACGAGGCAGAGTACGAAGCGGTGCTAACAGGATTACGACTGGCAAAGAGTCTCGAAGTTCAGAAGTTAATCATTTATAGTGACTCTCAGTTAGTCGTCAAGCAGATTTCAGGGGAATATGAAGCTCGAGGTTCAGGAATGATCAAGTATCTTGCCGAGTTAAAGGATCGGCTTCAGTATTTTCTTTCCTATGAGTTTCAAGGGGTTGAACGCAATGACAATTCCATTGCCGATGCGTTGTCAAAGCTGGCTACTACGGATGCAAGTACTTTTGATGGATTTGTGTATTTGGAGACTCTATAGCAACCTAGTATCCAGCATGAGTTAGTAATGTGTGTTGAGCATTTACACTGCTGGATGACTCCATATCTGGAGTATCTGGCGGATGGCGTCCTTCCTTCAGATCAGATGCTGACTAAGAAAGTTAAGTACAAAAGTGCTAATTGTGTGCTTATTGATGGGGATCTTTATCGAAGGGCCTTTTCTTCTCTATTATTGAAATGTTTAGTTCCTTCAGAGGCTGAATATGCTTTTTGGGAGGTTCACGAAGGTATCTGTGGTGACCACATGACTGCAAAGTCTTTAGCCTACAAAGTACTTCGGCAGGGGTATTATACAGTTTTTAAGGAAGCTACTGAGTATGTAAAGAAGTGTCAAAAGTGCCAGCTCAACAGTCCGATCCCACATCACCCACCAGAAGAGCTATACTCGATTTTATCTGCTATACCTTTTGCTATATGGGGGGTAGATATACTGGGTCCATTGCCAAAAGCTAAAGGTCAGGTCAATTTTGTTATAGTTGCAATTGATTATATGACCAAATGGGTAGAAGCAAAACCACTTAGGTTGATAATGAAACAAGAGTGCTTAAAGTTTCTAAAGGAATCTATAGTGTTTCGTTTCAGAATTCCTAAGGTGGTGATCTCAAATAACGGACGCCAGTTTGTGGGATCAAAGTTTGAAGCATTTCTGAAGGAGTTGGGGATCCAGCACAGGAGGACTTCGGTAGCTCATCCACAGTCTAATGGGCAAGTTGAGGTAACCAACAGAATGCTTCTGAATGGGATCAAGCGTAGACTGGATGAGGCTAAGGGAAGATGGCCAGAGGAGCTGCTCAGCGTGTTATGGGCCTATTGGACTACTACGAGGACTACAACGGGAGATTCACCTTTCAGGTTGGCTTATGGTACTGATGCCTTGGTCCCGGTAGAAATTGGATCTACAAGTCTTTGGGTCAGTCAGTTTAAGGAGATATACAATGAGGAAGGGCTGAAGGTCAACATGGATTTACTTGAAGAAATTAGGGAAACAACTTTGATTAAGTTGGCAGCCTATCAGCGATGAGTAGCTAAGCACTACAACAAGGGGGTAAAGCTTCGAAGGTTTGAAGTGGGAGATTTCATCCTCAGAGAAGTCGAAGTGTCTACGCCTCAGAATTTGGGAAAGCTAATGCCGAACTGGGAAGGACCTTATGAAGTTATTGAAGTACCGAAGCCAGGGACCTATCGGTTGAGAGCATTAGATGGATCAGAAATAAAGAATACTTGGCATCTTTGGTGAGCTTTGAAGTATTTTCGAAGAGAGACAACAATGTCGATATCGAGTCTGTAAATATTTGAATCATCATCAATAAAAGATTCTTTTTTACCAATTGGTGTTCAGTCTAAAGATGTCCTGCTCAAGGTGTAAGGAGGTTCGGGCTGACTCGCCTACCATTTGATGGTAGTTTAATTGTTCGGTGGAATTTGTTAGTCCCTACATGGTAAACAAAGTTCAATGGTGTAAGGAGGTTCGGGTGGACTCACCTACCATTCGATGGTAGTTTAAATGTTCGGTGGAATTTGTTAGGCCCTGCGTGGTAAACAAAGTTCAATGGTGTAAGGAGGTTCGGGGTGGACTCGCCTACCATTCGATGGTAGTTTAAATATTTGGTGGAATTTGTTAGGCCCTGCGTGGTAAATAAAGTTCAATGGTGTAAGGAGGTTCGAGTGGACTCACCTACCATTCGATGGTAGTTTAATTGTTTGCTGGAATTTGGTAGGCCCTGCGTGGTAAACAAATTCCAAATGGTGCAAGGAGGTTCGGTTGGACTCGTTTGGCCATTTGATGGTGAATTGGCTTGATGCATATATGTCTCACACTTTGGTAACGAATATGTATTGCACTACTTTAATACCTGATTTTGTTTAAAGTGTTGAGTTCGGGTTGTGTTATTACTCAATCTTATCTATTATATAATTTTCTTGATTATTGATTAACAGTTTAAGTTAAGTTTAAGAAAGAGCTTGTATATTTTTCAAGTTGATTGATGGTGAATTATTGACAAGAAATGATCAAAGATGTAATAAGGAACGAAGTCGATATTTCATTGATATAATATTGTTTACATAAAAGATAGAAATTTTTACAAAAGTCCTAAAGCTAAGGGTAAGGGGAGTCATTTTCAGGCATCATCTTCGCCTTCGAAGGAGTCAAGGAGAATTGGATCTATCTTGGCGGCAACGAGTTTGGCCTTGCCTTTGCTTTAGCAGATTTCATATCCCTTGGAATACATATGAACTATCTCATCGTTCAGATCCTTTAATCTTCGGTACTCTTCTTGTATCTCCTTGCGTAAGTCTTCAGTCAAAGGCGGGCCCAGCTCCTTCAGTGCTCGTAGCTTTTCTTGAAGCTTACGATGTTTGGCCAGGTGTATTTCCTCCTTGGCTTGGACGTCATTGACTTGTTTTGCCAAGCTCAAGTTGGCCTGGGCGAGATTTTCATTTTTCTTCCTCAGTGCTTCGTTCTTCTAAACTAAGTCGATATTCATATCAACTGTAGCTCGTTGAGTGTCCTGGGTTGTCTCTAGCTGCTCTTTAATTTGAGCCAGTTCTTTTCGAAGACCTTTATTGGTGAAGAGAGCATCTCCATGCTGACTTCTCTCCTTGGCCAAGGCAGAGTTTAGAATGGCGTTTTCCCTTTGGGCAGCGTCCTCTTCAGCTTCAGCTTCTTTATATTTGGGATGGAGGCGCCCGAAGACAGCGTTTACCTACAGATATTCAGTGTCAGTCAAACAGTTTCAAAATGAGGGCAAGGATGTAAATGAATAAATTATTGACAAAATTACCTTGGCTTGATACTTCATTCCTTCATCGATCAAGTCCGCGATGGAGCTATTGTCTAACCGACGATCATCGGTATCACGAACGAAAGAATCATATAGTTGGAAGGGGAAGGTCTCGTTGAGTTCAGGCCATAAAGTGGGAGATGCCACCGCTTTAGGCCTGGTTTTGGTTGAAGAAAGTCATGGTGGGGAAGACCTGGGTTGTTCAGGAGGAGGTGGAGATTGAGTAGCTATGGGTTCAGGTGTTGGTTCGGGTTGGTCAACCGAAGAATGTTTTCTTTTTCAAGAGAGAGAAGTGGTCGGTTCAATTTGTTCCTCAGCTTCGATTTCTGGCTTGTCAATCTCAACCGGAATCACTGGTGGTTGAGTGGCTTCAGTGGGAGGTGCTCGGAGTTCTTCGGCAGTTAAAGGGGTTATATTGGTTCTCCTCTTTTTGATACGAATGACTCGGGTCCTTTCGTCAAGAGGTAAGTCGAGGAGACTTGCATTAAAGGCTGGTTGGGGAACTTTTTTGGGTTTTCGGGTGGCCCTTTTCTTTAGGCGAGGTTGGTTAGATTCCTCAGCAGTGGCGAGATATGTTGTTTGGGCTTCAGCATCCTGAGGTTCGGAAGTTGAAAGCTCTTCAACTGGAATTTCAGTAGAGGTTGGCGAAGATTTACCCGAGAGGAATTTATCTAGATTCTTTCGGTTAATCGACGTCGATTTGATATGAGATACTGTAAAGAAGAAAGAGTAATAATTCAGATAAGTGACAATAGAAATTGGAAAAATTATGCATCAATAGAGTTCGGGACTTAAGTTTTTTGGCCATATAACCATGCTTACTTGGTAAGAAGACCGTAGCTCCATTCCTTCTTCGGAAAGTTGTCCAAGAGCTCTATCATCTCGTTAAGACGCTTTTTGGCGATGTCCCCAAAGTCTGCAGAGACTTTCTTCAAAGTAGTCCAGTCTGGCAGAGAGGCAATTTCTGGCCCTTTGACGAAGAACCACTCCTTGTGCCATCCTTTGTTAATGGAAGGGGTGTTAATCAGGGAACGTCTCTCGAAGTTCTCACCGGGCTTCGAGGATTGTTTGTTCAGAACTTTAAATCCATTTTCTTGCGATTTGGTGATGGTGTAGACGGAGAAAAAGAAGTCAAGGGTAGGTGCAATGCCCACCTCGTGGCAGAAGACGATGAAGGCTAGGATGTGAATGTAGGAGTTCGAGACAAGTTGGGCGAATCCGACACCAACAAACCCTAGAAGTGCTACCAAAAATACGTGGAGAGGGAAGCGAACCCCTTTCTCCAGGAGTGTGAGAGGCATGGCAGTCCAACACTCTGGACATTGATACATCCTCTCCGTGGAAGAGGGTCGTCTTAGGTAGTGGGTCTCTAGTATCTGGTATCGTTCTCGGATGATGCAAATGTCTTTCTCTTATAGTGAAGATGGAGTGTTGGTGTGGGGAAATTATTCTTCATTTTTAAAGAATTCAGAAGGGTTTTGAAGCGTTTTTGGTGCTGGACTTTTGCTCGGAGTAGCAGTTGGGTTGGGGTTTGACCCCGAAGCCATTTTTATAGGGCTTGGGGAAGGAAGAACGGTGGAAAGGGGAATTTCAGGGATGGGGATTGTGTTATCGAAACTTTGAGAAGCCATTGTTAACGATTTACAGATAGAGAGAGAAATTGGGATGAGGAAGAAGGCAAGAGACGTCTGGAATTCGAATTGGCAGGTAAAACTGTTAATTTTTAGGGAAAAGAGTTTTTATACAGGCGGTCTTTTTAACTTTTCACGGAACACGAAGGCGACACATTTAATGAAGGCAATGATGGTGAATTTGAAAAGATAATAACCGGAGTGGGCCTCTAGCTTGGGCTTCCTGTTTTTAACTTATCTTGATATTTTAATTTCACCAAATGGGTTTCGGTTTGTTATGTGTTGTGCCTCTTTTGGTCTTATCCTATTTCCTTATATCTTGGACCATTTATACTATTTTATTAAACAATTTGTTTAATAAAAGACTGGGGGGCAATGTTGGGCCATGATTTTTTATGTAGTGGGCCGAACTGTTTGGACCTAGTCATTGGGTTACCTTTGTTGGGTCTTGAAGGTGTTGGGGTCGGATCGTTGGGCCAGACCATTAGATGAATAATGAATTGAGTTGTGCTTTGACCAGTAATGATCGATGACAAAGATAGTTTGACTGTTATATCCTGCATTTCATTAATGAGGATTAGACAGAGTCGGCCGGCGGTGGAAAAAGGTGACAAACAGTGATCTGTGGAGCAGGTGAACTGCCGGCCTTGGGACGAGGGAATCAGAGGTTGGTTACATACAGGACAAAAAGGAGAGTATAAGGGGGGCGTTGGATAACATATAAGCAATGTAACTGATATTTTATCATTATCAAACACTAGAACTAAATACTCTCCATTGTTAACCTTGTGTCTGCCTGTACCGACTCTTACGCCGGAGCTATCCCCCGACGGTCCAAGCTGACAAGCTTCTGGTATTGACGTGTTTATTGTGCAGGATTGGATGCGCTTTTAAGTGATTGAGGCTCGTGGAAAGATCTTGGCGTTAACAAAGGTCTTGCTTAAATGGAGGAAAAATGTTAGGCACCCCCCGACTTCCATGAAAACACAGTTACCGCATCTTATTGATTTTCTAAGCATAAAGTGTGTGTGTGTTTGTGTAAAAGCTTTTATTGTGCTAAGTGCTTTGATTTTAAAGTTTATTCTAAGCCTCATTTTGAGTTATTTGAAAGTAATGTTGTTCCTCTTTGGACCTATGCACGAAGAACTTGATTTAAAGAAAAGTTTATTTTAAACAAAAGTATATTGAAATGGCATTTTAGAAAATAAGTTTTTCAAATCCTTCATCAAATAGGAATCGAGATCCTTTTGATACTTTTGATTATTATCCTTAAGTTTATGATGTTATTCTGAAAGTAGTGTTGCACCTTTTTTGACCTATTGATCTCACATCAAACAACAATGATTCAACTCGAGTTCCAAGGGTTCAACGAATGGTTGCGAGTAATTGGGTTGAATTCAACCCGATGATGATTAAAATGGAGTTCAAGTTAATTGGTGTCGTGTACATTGCATGGATAGGGGCTTACAAGTTATCACGTGACAACACAAGGTTGGAATGCATAGAACGAAAAAGAAGGATTCAAGCGTCAAAACAATGTGGAATGAGAATAGCATGGCAATTTGATCTTTGAAGGTTGACGATGTTCCCAAATTCATCAACATGGTCCAAGGATTCGTTTCATATCAGTCCATGGAAAACATGAGTTATAATGAGGATTCAGGCAACTTCGCCCCGGCGGATATTCAAAGGCCAAATTATCCACCTCGACAGAGTCTTCTCTGTACGAATGCGCCCCAACGCTCATTGGATCCGCCCCAGCCCAATTCTGTCTGTCCAACTCTGCCCCGACGGGTTTCATAGGGTTTTAAAATTCACCCCATCGCACTTCTGCCCCAGCGGTGTTCCTACAATTCAAATAATCCGCCCCAGCGGATTCGTCGATTTTTGACAAGATTTTTTTTTACGTGTTTTGACATATTTGGGACGCGGATTTACTTCCTAAATTATCTATGTTCAGTATATTTTAGATTTCTAATGTATCTAGGAGTAATATTAGATATGATTTGATTTCCATATTGGTTTGTGAGCTAGGGTTTTACATTCCTTTTGAAATTCTTATTCCTTATGGAATTAGGGTTATTGTTATTAGTATAAATAAGCTACATGAATGTTTTACATTATCAATAATTCAATATTATTCAGATTTATTCTACTTGTGAGATTATTCTCTACTTTTGGTTCTTTGAAGAATTCCTAAGTTATTTTCTTAGTTTTTCTTTGAGATTCAACTTTGACTTATCATACAACAATACATAGTTGTGTGTGATGTCTTCTACCACATCAATCGTCGACTGTATCAAGATTACTGCTTCAATATAAGCGAGGGGTCAAGGTGTCGGTGGTGTCCATTCAACGCAAATTTCCGAACGCGAGCAATTGTACCAAGATTTCCGTCTACATATAGACGAGGGGTTAAGGTGTTGCAAACAATTCAACATACAACTATGCTAGAAACGATCGGAGTGACGACCACCTCACGCAAGCATGCCGTGGAGTCTATCATTTGGTATCAAAGCTAAGCCTTTCTAGCGAGTTACTTATCTTTAATTTTTTTGAAATATATATTGTGAAAAAAAATCGTTAAAAAAGAGTATAAAAGAACAAAAATTCAGATTCTATTTCTACTGTGCTATCCAAACTTCTAGCACACCATTCTACCATCCGATCATTCTATTATTTACCGTGAATCATTAATTCCGACAAACAACACAATCAGTATATAAATAATCAATAAAATCTATAAATCTTCCAACTAATACATAATATATATGTATAACAACAAGTCTAACTAGATATAAACAATATACGAAATAGATCTAGTATATTGAACTATATTTACAAAGAAAATGACTAGAGATTTACTTTTTCACCTTAGCGAGCAAAGAAATAAGCTTCGTTTGGCTTGGATTCAAGTTATATTACTATACACACACAAGATCTACAATATACGTACGCGATAAAATAACTTAAAGACGGTGTAAGAATGCCAAGTTTGAGCCCTTCTCTGTAATAACCCGGGATTTCGAATAATCTGAATTTTTACGAATAATTTTTTTATTTAATATTGTTATTGACTGTTAATATTGTGCTGTGTATCTGTGTTACGAGTTTAGAGAATGAGTCATTTTGTGTATTGACTGAGAAATAAGAGTTGAGTTGTGCTTAACAGCTTTAGAAACCCTAACCCTAGTTATAGATGGGGATTCGATAGAAAATATAATTAAAATAATTATATTGATGAGTACGTGTTTGTACTATTTAGAATTATTGATTAATGATTGATCGGGTAGGGTATAATACTAGTAAACCCTAATAAGGGATTAAAAACCCTAATCTCAAGATTAGAAACCCTAACGCGTAGTTAGGAACCCTAATCGAAAGTCGAGAAACCCTAATTTTAAATTCAAGAATTCTAAACCCTAATTAGGAAACCCTAATCCTAATTAGCAAGCCTAAAGTGATTAGTAAACGTTAATATAATTAGGAAACCCTAATTATACTTTAGAAATATTAATTTCTATTTAAAACCCTAAATTACATTTTAGAAATCTTAATTTTTCTATTTAAAAACCCTAATTAAAAAAATTCTAGAATTGGAGGTTGTAAAACCTAAGGGTTAGAACCTTAGGGTTAAACCCTAAGGGTTTAGAGAAATGTCAAGTATGCCATTAAAATTAAAATGCAAATGACCAAATTGCCCTTTTTTGTATTTTTAATAAGCTAACTTGCAAATCTTGCCAAATTTGTAGTTGTTCACCAACTAAAGCTAGCCTTTTGACTTAAATCTCAGCCACAATCTGATCTAGAGTGACACCTTGCATTACATACATTCAATGTATCTAACTTAGAGGATTAAAGGGAGAGAAAGTTTTAACTTTTGCTCATTTTTCTATCCAACACTCCACTTACTTTTCTTTCTCCAAGACCTCCGAATTTGCTAAGTAAATCAGTCACTAGATCACCCCTTAGAACATCTATATCAGTTAAGGAGATCAAAGATCAATGATTGGACAAGAAAGGTATAAACCTAAACCCTACTTTTGATCTTGTATGCTAAGAAAAATTTCGTGATTATGTGTTTAGATTCGTGCTAGAGGATGTTATATGATGATATATGATGATACATCATGGTTCTATAGCATCAAAAGGCTTTAAAATGGAGTTTTTCAAAAATTGTCCAAGAACATAAAATGTCGCTTGACAAGCTAAAGTCAGAGCCTAGACCTGGCAAACATGGCCCGCCACGGGCTGGGCTATGGGCTGCAGCTTTTTAGCCCAGGAAAATATGGGCCGTTTTGGCTCGACCCATTTTGGCCCGGTCCGTGAAGGCTCGGCCCGCGGCCCATAACTTTTTTTTTTTAAAAAACAAAATATTGCTACTTGTGGGGCTTGAACACAAGACTTGTAAGTAAATAAGTAAGAGTTCAAACCAACTGAGCTACAACAATTGTTTATTTTTAATGCAATCTTTAATATATTGTTTCTTTACTTTTGTTCAAATTTTACTATTCTTAAAAAGTAAAACTTAAATCGTGCATTTATAATATAAAACTAAACAATTAATGCTTACTTAAATCGTGCATTTATAATAAGTAAAACTTAAATAATACACTTTATTTATATAATTTTTTATATAAATAAAGTGTATTATTTTAATAATATATAATTATGTAAAATAACACATAATTGAACAACAATATTAAATTAACAATTTATTATTTTAAAAGCATACAAAAACATAATCTTAATATTCTTACATATAGTTTTTCATTTTTGTAAAATAAGCGTAAAGTGTCTTTATAATATAGTATTATATTTTATTTCATGTATTTATTAGTGTATAATAGTATCTCTTTAAGATTGTGTCATAATTTTTCTTTATGTCGCTATAAATTTGATTTTATTGTAATTTTATTATTCTTAATTTTTATTCATTTTATTTTAAAATAAATAAAAAAATTATTATATTAAGTATGTTATTTGCACATGCTTTTGAGTTTTGTAAAATATATGAAAATAAATGATGTTAATCAATAAATACAAAATGTGCTAAACCTGTTACTCTGTTAGAGACAATAAAGAAGGAAATTCATATTTTTACAAGTTAAAGTAATATATGATGTGTAAATATCGTTTTAATAAAGAAAAAACCTATTGGTGTTTATGGTTTTAATCATGAATCAAAACACGACACGTTGCATACACCTTTTTCTCATTTAAACCTTGAATTAGTTTGATTGAAAAAAATGAAATCCCCCCTACTAGCGTCGCCATTGGCAACTTGTTGAATATATATAAATTAGAATTATTATTTATTATAAATTATTTTATTATTTTTTAATATTTATTAATATTACTATTTTTGGTGTAATAAAATTTTGTAAAAAAAAAAAAAAAAGAGGAAAAGTTTACAGTAATTGGCTACCGCCTATTGACAAGACACAGCCGTACATTCTTAGCCCACCAAAACTTGGGCCATTTTATTTGAGCCAGTTCTCGGCATTTACCTACCGAGGCACTGTAAGACCCCGAATTTTATGAAATAAAAGTATTCAATTTTTTATAATTACTATTCACGAGTTACTATTCACGAGTACTATTCATGAAGCATGATAAATTTTTTCGTAAGAAGGCATTATTCAATAATTGTTACAGTAATTACTGTTCAATATTTTATTTTATTGATTCAATAATTGCTACGTTGATATTTTATATTATTGTTGTTTCAATAATTGTCACACGACAATATTTTCCATTATCGGATCAATAATTCATATTATTTGGATAATATTATTAGATAACATTATTGGCAATGTCTAGAAAGTTACATCGAGGAGAGGTTTGGTCATCTAATTCAAGGCGCCAAGATGAGAGAAATCCTTATTGGAAAGCCCCTCTTTCTTGGGAAGCGCTTTTGGTTGTCGATATTGTGATTACGTAATATTATTTGTGAATAATTAATTATTGATTTATATGATAAGGAAAATATTCATTTTATGTGGTTATAGATGGAGAAAATTTTTAATGTGACAATTGTTGAAAATTGATATTTTATCTTTTACGATAAAATATATTATTATATTACTGATAATATAATAATGGTGATATTTTTACAATGAATGTGTGATATATGAATAAATGAGGAGGAAGAGTAGTTTTGTTGTATTAAATGCTAAACACATGTTTTGTGTGTTACAAAAAATGTTTATCACATGTTAAACATGATGGTGTACACAAATTTTGACTGAAATTTGATTATAGCTGTAAAATCGTCCGTTTGTGGATTTCGGTCAATTTTTGTTTGGAATTTGGAAAAAATTTCTTCTGCAAAGTTGTAGAGAATGAAATTTCCTATAAAAAAGACATGTGGTTCAAATTTTTCTGATAAAAGGGCTATTTATTATGAATTATTGAAGTTTCGTAGTTCTGAAATAATTGATTTTTGGAAGTTTTAATTATTATTTTTAAGAAAAACATTTTTTTTCATTTGAGGGGCATGTGTTAAATGGTTGAAATCAGCTGGTGGTGTGCTTAGGAATTTTGTTTATAAATAATATTATTATATTCAATTTTCTGCTTTGGTGTTCTAAGCAATTTCCTATAAATAGGTGCTTAGGTTAGAATTGAAAATCACACCAGAAACTGAAGTTTTCTCTCTACTTCTCTCTCTATATTATCGAGTGTATTCTTGTGAGTATTTTGATATCTTGAGTGTTGCTATACGGTGCAAGTTCGTTCAACATTATTCCAGTCAGAAGTACTGCTCTTTTGAGGTAAGGGATATTGTTGTTAGTATGTAAGGGTTATTATGTTTTTCAATTTCGAAATTTTTTTGAACCTTCAAAAATTTTGGAAAAATTTGAAATGATAATTTGATGAGTTTTGTAGATTGTGTCAAATAATGACGATTTTTGGATGTATAGATTAGGAGTTATGGATTTTATGAGAAAAGACTATTTTAAAAGTAAACTCTTATAACTCCTTGTGGTTAACTCCAAAATTGATGAAATTTTTATTGGATGTACATCTATATAATATCAGTATACCCTGTGAATTTCAGAATTTTTGGATAAAAGTACAATTTATGATAAATGTCTGAATATTCGGTGGTTTTGGCCATATGAAAAATAGTAAATGAATTTTAAAAATTCCGAAAAAATATATGTTCAATATGGGACTATATTATGCTAAATCCCAGAAAAGAAATATTTTTGGAACTGATTTAGTATTTTTTATGAAAATATTCTAGTTATGAGTAAATGAATTAAATATGTTATGTGAAGTAAGAAAATTGGAAAATATGATTTTATGGCTTGAGAATCATATATGAGGTATATGCAGATTTTTGATGAGGATTTTGGTTATTGGTGATGAAATTTTATGAGTTTGGCCTTTTAAGATGATTAAATGCATTAATAAGGAAAGTGTAAACAATCGGAATTAATTGTTTATAAGTTTAAGAAATGATTAAAATATTATTGTAATATTAATAATATTAAGATTTTGATATTATTAAGTGATTTATAATATTTGGATTAAGGTGTTATAAAATCATTGATTTATGAATCTTACTCTTGAGATTAAATCTATATGTTGAATATATTATTTTTATTATCATATATAACATTCTTATAATCCTAATGATGATATTTCTCTTTGACTTGAGTGTAAAGATGGATAGATTATTGGTATGATCGTGACTATAGGTTCTCTTTGGCCAGTAGTGCAAAGTTGAATTGTTGACTGGTATGATCATGACCATTGAATTTATAATTGAATATTTTAGCTTAAGTGCAAAGGTGAATTGATCAACATATATGGTTATAATTATGGTTTATATAAATTCGAAATGATTATGTATTTCTTTGAGATATGAATATCTTTGGCTTTTGTAGTCAAAGATCAATTATTGATGAATATCTTTGGTAAAAGTAGTGTAAAGATGACTCGTTGTTGAATATCTTTGGCATGTAGTGCAAAGATGATTTATTGTTAAATATCTTTGGCATGTAGTGCAAAGATGAACTGTTGATGAATATCTTTGGCCCGTGGTGCAAAGATGAATTTATTAGTATGATTATGAGCGAGGAGGCGTGATTTGGTATAACCATGATCTTTGATGTTTCGGTAAAGACAAGGTGATGAAAATTATCTTCGTCTTGGATGCGAAGAGGAATTTAGAATCACAATTATGATTATGAGTTATTCATATGATTGTGGAAAGGGCTGTTGATTGATGTTACGAGGATAAAACATTGTTGGTAGACTTTTAACGTGAGAAGATAATAGACTATATAGTCTATTTGACTCTTCTAATGGATTGCTCGTTCCGCTGCAACTATGGTTGAAAAGTTTTATTATCTACCATATGTTCTAAATCTCTGATATATTACGGATGAAGTCTATTGATAATGTAATTATCTTTAGTCATAATATTCTTTCTTGAGCTAGTTTGCTGCTCACCCTTTTGCTTCACAATTCCTTTCAGGTAATAAGAGTGTAGCTGGGTCGAGCGAGAATAACAGGGGAATAGTGTGATGGTTCGGGTTTGTCAAAGTTTCTCAACACATTATAAAATGGCATGACATACAATATATAATTGTATTGAGGACCTAAGATGTGTGTGTCGTATATTATACGTCACTTAATAATTGATTTTGGTGAACAACAATAGGGTGAGGCGAACCCAACTTTGGAAGGGTGTTTTATCACTATCATACAAGATGTCTAATGACATACAACCTCGCGTTATCATAAGACAGGGTTGTGCAAATCCACTCGCTGAGTATATCTACGAGCACTACCTATATGATCTTGGAGTTTATTTGAAACATAATGTTCAATTGCAGACGGTGGAGATAGTTATATGTCAAGAGAAGACTCACCATTGGAAAGAAGATGATAGTAATCTTCTCGTTTTTCTTTGGGGTCTATTGGGTCAACCAAGGATAATTCTGTGGGCATATGATATCTATCATAACCTAGACGCATGGCCTCCCATGTACGAAGGTTTCCTTGAGCACTTCCCAAAGATTTTAATTTCTAAAATAATTCTAGATTGTACCTTTATGTAAGGTATCACTGTGAGGTGCTGTTCATAGTTGGGACATGAGTCATAGTTGGTATTAAAACTACCAGTATATGTGTTGTTGTATTTTGCACGACAATTGTAGTAATAAAGTTGTAGTTATTTTCTGTACCATGTATTTGGCGACTCAGAATAGGTTGGATGGATTGGACCTATTTTGGGGGCGTCACACGGCCCACCCGTTTGCCAAGTCTATCAGAGCCCATAGATTCTTCCATGTTCTTGATTTTTGTTGTTTTATGTTTTAGATTTGTAGTTTGATATGTGGTCTTTGTTCTGCAACTGAAATCACAGTCATTCGATGTCTAGATTGTAAGTTATAATCGGTCAAAACCCGTTGACCGGGCATGACCAGTCGATTTCTGGATAACCCAGAAATCATAAAATAGTGTCTAACAACATTTTTCAAAGCCTTGATCTATCGGTTTTTAAGTGTTTTGATGATGTGTTTGTATCCAATTTGTAGCTTGTTAGATGGACTTTAGATTCATGTCTTTAGATTCTTTAAACAAGCAATAGATCGAATGGAGTGATCGATCAAAGTAGCATACTCGATCACGTTTTCTGTTTTTTGGAATTTCCAGAAAATATATGAGCTAAGTTTCTGACATAGTTTGACCGAATTATAATTGTGATTGTATTATTGTTGGACTGAGATCTTGATATGTCGTTGTTCCTTGTTATGTATACTACAATTACGAACCATAAGATCACATAAATCATGACTGGAACCTAGATTAATTTGGGCTAGAAAGTGGTACCCTGAAGCTGCCTAGGTTTCTGGGTTACCCATAAAGCCCAGGAGCTGTCTGACAGCAACTTTGAATGATCATATCTTGCTGATATGTTGTGATATGACTTTGATGTTAGTTGATGATTGTACTGTTACATAAAAACTATACGGTCACAGTTAAAGCTAGCCCAGAACCTGATTACACTGAGAATCAAAGGAAGTCAAAGTTAACCCCTTGAACACTGACTGTCAGTGTTCTTGAGCACCAAGAACTCCTACAACGACAGAAAGTGTCGCTATAGCCAATAGCGACGGTTTAATTAATTTCTAATTTTTGAATTTCCTGAAATTAATTAAAAATAGAAAATAAATTCTAAAAATTACAAAAATGGTTTTAAAAATTATTTTAAATTCTGAAAAATAACTTTTAATTATTTGGGATATTTTTCATTAATATTTATATTTATTTAAATATTAATGATATTTAATTTATTTAATTAGTGTATTAGATAAATTAGAGAAAAATGATTTTAATATTATAAAAATTATTTTAAATAAGAATAAAGTGTTTAAAAATATTTTGAGTTATAAAATATAACTTTTAATATTTTTGAGTAATTTTCATTAATAAATTAATATTAATGGTATTAATTTATTTAATTAGTGTATTAAATAAATTAGAGAAAAATAATTTTAATATTATAAAAATCATTTTAAATAAGAAGAAAGTGCTAGAAAATATTTTGAATTATAAAATGCAACTTTCAAAATTTTGGAGAATTTTCATTAATAAATTAATATTAATGATATTAGATTTATTTAATTATTATATTAAATAAATGATGGAAAAATAATTTTATTGATTTAAAAATCATTTAAAAATGAGAAAAATGATTTAAAAATATTTTAAGTTATAATTAATGACTTTTAATATTTTGATAATAATTTCATTAATATTTAAATATTAATGGTGATGATTTAAAAATAATTTTAATTATTTTAAAATAATTTAAATGGAATATTGATGATTTAAAAATATTTTAAGTTATTAATAATAACTTTAATATTTTGACAAGTATATCATTAATATTTTAATATTATTAAATATTAATGATAATGGAATTAATTAGTATTTAAATCATTTAAAAATGATTACAGTGTTTGAAAATTATTATAAATTATAATAATTATTTATAAATTATTAAAAGCTTCCGAAAAATATTATAAATGATATATGACTTATCTAAAATAATATTGAAGCTTTGAGACCGAGTTTTATTGATAATAAATGTGTAAATTGTCGGATAGGGTGACCAGTACACCGAAATGAGACCGAAGTCCAACTAGACTAAACTAGTTAGACTTGATAAATGTTTATATAGGTATTAAACACTGATGTGGCTATGTGGTTATGTGCCTAGGAGAAAGATTGACTGTAAATTACTGTAATACGTGATGTGATTTATTGTGCTAATTGTAAGACCGATATTATGATTATAGGTCTTTCAAACGCAGATAAGTATATTGTGTAGCAGTAATCCACGGAAAAGACAAGTTTCCTAACTCAACCTTGAGTTAAATCTGTTTAAATACTATGGTGGTTAATTATTTTTGATTAGACCACGTCCAATAATTTATTGTTAATTATTCGCAGTTAGTGCATGTTTATTAATTCAAATTGAATTAGTGATTCTGAGAATATACTTGTAGAATAACTGTTGTTGGATATTCACATCCGTAGAAGCTATTATTGATTTTAAATAGTACAATTAAATTATGTCTATTGTTTAATCGTATTGAAACATGTCTTAGCTAATTGTTTTGGCTAGACGAACGCTTGTTAGAACTTGATAGGTTCGAGAAGAGAAGAGAAGAGAAGAGAATTCAATTATTATTAATAGATCAATGCCAGTTGTTTCGGCTAGATCGAAAAAGAAAACTTGATAGGTTTGAGAAGAGAAGAGAAGTGATTAGATATTGAAATCATTGTGTTTCATTGTTAAATCAAATTATGATTCAAAGACTGAGAAGAACAACCTTTTATATAAAGGGAACATATTTGGTCGTATATTCGGCTATTGCGCGCGTTTTAAGTATTATGCATAATATATGGTATAATAAAGCTGATCACTTGTTATACTTGCAGAGGGGTATGATTTAATCTTTATGGTTATCTGATACACTTGCGTATATATCAAAGTAAATCTTTGATAGATACCCGAGAAGAGAAGTTCAAGATCCTTTGTGATCACTCAGTATAAACTCTGGAAAATATTTCCATCTTGTTATTCAATTGAATATTGTAGAAACCTTGAAAGCGTTGTACTCTTTCATTATCGAATTATTGTGTTGCATAGGTTGCGAGAAGACTTGTTAGTGATTAATGAATTATTCAGCTATTTCAAAGTTCCCCGAACTTTGGTGTCATTTTATTGAAATAGATAGTCTATTATTCTTGATTCTTATACATTCATTGTATGTCTTAACTTGCGGGGCAAACTTGTTGCTCACCCTTGCTAAATAAAATATTTCAACTAGGAACGAAGTGGCTGGAGGTGCTGAGAAGAACAAAGGCAAAGGCCTGTTGCTGGAATAGTTTAATGAACATTATTATTATTATTATTATTATTATTATTATTATTATTATTATTATTATTATTATTATTATTATTATTATTATTATTATTATGTTGTTGTTGTTGTTCTGTAAACCCTTTTTATATCTAAAGGGTATGATTGTAATGTTGAGGTTAGATAATCTGGGACGAATGTATTAACTATATCAGTTAATGTGGTGTAATATTATATTCATCAATGAATGGGTAGTTAGTTGTTAATTATATTGTGGATCGTGAGCACCAAACTCGGGGGTCAGGTAACCCGAATTTAGGGTGTCACATTCTCTCTCTAGAAACTCTCTGTTTCACTCTCTAAAATACTAAGCCCCCTCAAATGAGCTACTAATTAGTATTTTTTAGATGATTTAGGGGGGTGTGCCCTACTTGCTCTGGTTTTTCGCCAAGAAGTCAGTTTTTTATGTTGCGTGCTGGAACGACCATAACTCTCAATCTGAGAGAAGTTAGAAGATGTGCCATATCAATCTGGAAAGCTCTTTCCTAGGGTTTCAAAATGATATATTATTCGCCCAATTCTAAGTTTGGGAAGATAGGTAAAAAGGGGAAAAATCATCCCTAGGTAAATGTCAGCTAGTCATTCGCCTTGCTTTGTAGTCAGTTGTTTATTCCTTTCAATACGGGAATAGTTGGAAGACGTGTCGTACCATTCCAGAAAACTCTTTATGAGGGTTACACACTGTTATCAGGTTTAACTATTTTTGAATTTGAGAAGATGAAGCGAAAAGCAGACGAGTATCTTTTGGAGTTAACGGGATAGTCGACTAGTTTGTCTGCGGCTCGGGTGTAAAACCCCAATTTTTTAGAAATAAAATCGAATTTCCTCTAATTATTATTGTGAATAATAAGGTGAAATGTGCAAATTTGGCAAAATAAGCAATTGGTTATAAAATATCATTGTTGTCTGGGAATATTCGTTTGGTCATGGAATATTCTTGCTGTCAGGGAATATTCGTACGATAGCGCAGCCATTTGTGGGCCCCATAACGGAAAATGGTCGGATGAAGAAAACGACAAGTTGGGTTTTTATAAATAACGGCATAATGGTTACCGTTAACACTGTTGGAATACCCGGTGGTTAAAATACAGTAATACACGTGGTTTTGCGAAGTATTGCGGTATTACTGCGATATTTTTGAATTATTGATTTTTATATAAGAAGACACTACTCAATAATTGTTACAGTAATTATTGTTCAATATTTTATTATATTGATTCAATAATTACTGCGTTGATATTTTATATTATTGTTGTTTCAATAATTATCACTGCATAATATTTCCCATTATCAGATCAATAATTCATATTATTTGAATAATATTATTAGATTGCATTATTGGCAATATCTAAGGAAGTTACATACATGAAAGGGGTTTGGTCACTAATAATTGTATTAGTAAGGAGAAATCCTTATTGAAAAGCCCCATTCTTTCCTGGGAACGACTTGGTTGTCATAATTGTGATTCTGTAATATTATTTGTGAATAATTAATTATTAATTTATATGATAAGGAAATATTTATTTTATGTGGATATAAATGAAGGATATATTTATTTTATGTGAATATAAATGAAGGAATTAATGTTGAGGTGTTTTATCAGTATTTTGTCGAAATGGAGGCATTAAAAATCGTCCGTATGTTAATTTTGGTCATTTTTCGTTTGGAATTTAGAAAAACTTAAATCTACAATGTTGTAGAAAATTTAATTTCCTATGGAATGGACATAAATTCGTATTTTTCTGATAAAAGGGCTATTTATTATGAATTATTGAAGTTTCAGAAATAAATATTTTTATTAAAATTATGGGTGGGACCCACTTTTGTCCTTTGTTGATAAAATGTGCTAAATTAATTTTCAAATACGGTGGGCTGAGATTTTTGTTCAAAGTAGCATACGTAGAAAAAATAATAATATTATTTTATTAATTTAGTCTGCTTTGGCATTCTAGCATTTTCCTATAAATAGGGTACTTAGTTAGAATTGAAAATCACACCAGAAACAAGTTTTCTCTCCCTCTATATATATTATCGAGCGTATTTTGTGAGTATTTAGATACTTTGAGAGTTGCTAATCAGTGCAAGTTTCTTTCGGCATTACATCCAATTTTCTAGTCAGAAGTACTGTTCTTTTGAGGTAAGGGATGTTATTTTCTTCGTAAATGATATTATTTTTTTCAATATCATTATGCCGAAATATTGATATGAATTTTATTGTGGAATTTCTACCTTTTTGTGTCGGGATTACTATTCACGTATACGACATTATTCACGAATACGACATTATTCATAGAAAAATGAAATTTTCTCTTCTTTGTCCAAGATGTCTATTATGGTTACTATCTTTGATTGTATCCATGTTTTGATCTTCATTCTTGAATTTTACTCCACTATGGTTTATTATGGAGCGTTTTTGAACTTGGATAAACTGTAGTACGAATCCCTAATATTTGTCCTTTTGTCTCACTGGATTCATTTTTTTTAAGATATTTTTCATCATCCTCAGTCCTAAATGATGATATTACTGAATATCTTTGGCCTGTAGTGTAAAGATGAATGATTAACTGATGAATATCTTTGGCCCGTAGTGCAAAGATGAAGAGGTGTTGAGATGAACATGACCAACTTATGATACAAATGAATATCTTTGGCCTGTAGTGCAAAGATTATTTGATTCAAGATGTTTATTGATTGATGTTATAGGGATAAAATATTGATGTTGAACTTTTAAATGTTAGAAGATAGTAGAATTCATTCTCTACTTGACTCTTCTAATGGATTGTTGTTTCCGCTGCAGTTGTTGATCTAAAACTTGTTGTCTATTATATTCTATTAGATTTTTCCCTGTTGAAGACTAATGATAATTTGTTGTATATTATCTTAGTCATAATATTCTTTACTGGGCTAGTTGAGCTCACACTTTTCCTTTTTGTTTCGTTTTCTTCTCAGGAGGTGAGAATATAGCAGGAACTAGCCGGGGTATGGAGTGATGGTTCTAGAAAGTTGTTTTAGCAGTCCTCACTATTTTGTAAAATAGTGTATCAATAATTGTAATGAGGAATCCTTTTGAGTTTGAATACTGTCTATTAGACAATATTTGTATTGAAACTCACAGTATATGTGTTGTTGTATTTTGCACGACAATTGTATTTGTTTCTGTACCATGTATTTGGCGACTCAAAATGGGTGATGTATACCTATTTTGGGGGCGTCACATCAGGGTGATGTATACCTATTTTAGTATTTATTCATGCATTTTTGTGTCATTTTTGTAGGATCTATGCATGGGAGCTGTGTGGCGATAATTTATCTAGAGCAGTATGGAAAAGACCAAGAAAACTACAGATCAAGGGCAGCGCGACCACGCCCAAAATGACTTTGGGTGCAGTGCGACTGTGCTTGACTTTAGTCATCAAAAGATCATTTTTGTTAAGGTCGCGCGGCCGCGCCCAAAGGCAGTTCAAAAGCAGCATGGCCGCGCTAGTTCGGGAGTTGACCAAGTTTAACTTTTCATTTACACAAAGCAATCGAGGTGTAACGTGAAGAGGATTCATAGTAGGACTAGGATTAGTTTCAAAGAGTATATATATATATATATATATATATATAGAGCAAGGATCAAGTGCATACCCCTTATCTTACTCACCCGTGCTCACCTCCCTTTAGGCGACGATTTCAGTCATACAACCGTTGTCTATACTTTTAGCAACGGACAACATATAGCGTCGCTAAAAGAATAGATGATGGCTATATGACCGAAACCGTCACCTAAAGGGGGGTGAGCACGGGTGAGTATATATATATATATATATAGTCATTTTTATTCAGTTCTTGGGGGACTCAATTAGATTTTAGATATTCCATTAGATTTAGGATTTAAAGCCCTAGTTTGAGATTCAGACTTGGAGACTTGAAGCAATTGTGAAAGCATGAAGGATTCAAGTCAGGAGCACGAAGGATGTAGAATAAATTATCATTAGCCTTCAACAATGTTAAACTGATACAATATAACAAACATCAAGTTTAACTGCAGCGGAACAAGCAATCCATTAGAAGAGTCAAGTAGAGAATAAAATCTACTATCTTCTATGATTTAAAAAGTTTTTCATGACTTTTATAGCTGAGACTCAGCTTAATAAATTATCCACATCATCAAATTATCCCTGCACTACAGGCCAATGATATTCTTTAGTATCACGACCACGAATTATCCATGCACTATGGGCCAAAGATAATCGTGTTTTCATTAACGGTCCTGATCATGCCATAAAACAATTCATCTTTGCACCCTTGGCCGAAGAGAATCCATAGTCATAATCATACCAAAAACTGTCCATCAATGCACTACGGGCCAATGAGGACTTTTTCCACATCATTTGTAACATTACGGTCATGATTATCTTAGAAACAATCCACGGTCATAATCATACCAAGTCCATCTATGCACTATAGGCCACAGATGACTTTCAACATAATATAAACATGAGGATGATGACAATGATATAAGAATTCAATAAAACAAGTTCAAGAATAAATTTAAAAGATTTATAAGTTAATTTATCCTGAACTCAATAATGTCCAAATTGTCAACATGATACTGCTTTGTGTAGTAAAATTCAAGAATGCTCAGAAGAATATTTCCATGAAAAGATACTGGATGAAGCGCAAATATTAAGGATATTCCACTAATTTCATGGAGTATAGAAGCCAAAAATTTAACCAACTGAGTATAATAACGAATGGAATAACAAAAAAAATCACCATGCATACGGTACTTCACATCGATAGGTTATTCCAACAGATTAATAAGTAACGGAACCAGGTCAGGTGAAATTTGCACCGACGGGATGTTCCAACAGATTAATAAAAGGCGGAACCGAATGCGGCGTAAATGCACGAGACAGGATATTCTAATGAGAATAATAATAAAGATGGAACCGGTCGGCGTAAACTTTATTGACGAGGATATTCCAGCGAGAATAGTAAAGGCGGAATAATAGAAGAATGTCACCAAGTATAGGGTGGCAGGTGTATCTGATTATTCCAACGAATAATAAATAATGGAATAATGAAGTTCTCTTCATGAATACAAAAGAAATAATACCCTTACGAGTACAACAAATAATATCCCTACCTCCGAAAGAAGAGTATTCAGTAGTAGGCGAGGATATACTCAAGAAGAAAACTTTCACTACGCTTTCAAAGCTTTCTTAAACTCTAAAGAAATATGCTCAAGATTATAGAAGAAGAACTCTCTCAGAGTTCGGTGAATTCGTAAGAAATAATGAAGGAATGAGCTTTTATTTATAGAAAAATGGATTGCATAGTAACTAACTCATGAGCGGTCCAGATTGATTTACTTTAATCGACGATCCATATTTAAAGCAAAATCTTTTAAATAAAATATAATATATTCTAATTATAATCTAATAAAATGAATAACTTTATAAAAATTTTTACTGCAAAACACTATCACGAGCCTTATGCAAAACGCTATGCATAATAAGATATAATATATTCTATTTATAGAATAACTTTATAAAAGTATTACATTTTATATAAAAAGATTTTACTATGCAAAAACACTATGCATAATAGAATATAATATATATTCTATTTATAGAATAACTTTATAAAAGTATTATGTTTTATATAAAAAGATTTTTTACATTTTATTACATTAATAATACCAATAAAATAAAACCGAGTGACTTATCACATAAACATCAATAATCAATACCGTGCTATTTACCAAAATAGAAAAAAAATTGAATACTTTTATTTCATAAAATTCGCGGTCTCACAATCACCCCTCCTTATAAAATTTTGCCCTCGAAATTTACGTACGTACCTGATATTCGAAGAGATGAGAATACCTTGCTTTCTTTTTGGATTGTACCTTCCCGGTTATATCCTCTGTATCATGATTTTTCCATTGCTCATCTCCTGCATTTCAGATATCATTCCAGAATATATCTTCAAAACAAAGGTTAATTGACATATCACAATTTGTCAACATATCAAATAAACAATTTCAGCTTAGGTAAATCACATACTAGCGAAGTATATAACTCGTCTCTCCCCTCCTAGTTCTAGACTCTTATCTCCGCTAGTGACCATATCCCTAAGCTCTGATACCAACCGTGACGCCCCCAAAGTTAGGTATACATCACCCATCTTGAGTCATGAGATATATATAATGCGAATTCAAATACAACTTAATAATACAAATGTAGGTATACAATACGACAAAACATAAAGCTGTGAGTTTGAATACAAATATTGTCTACTAGAGTATACAAACTCAAAAGGAGTTCTCATTACAATTATTATCACACTATTTCACGAGAATAGTGAGGACTACTAATGCACCATCTAGGACCATCACTCTGTTCCCGAGACTAGTCCCACTACGTTCTCATTTCCTGAAGAGAACAGTGAAAGAAAGGGTGAGTTCAACTAGCCTAGTAAGAAATATTATGACTAAAATAATGCAGAATAAATTATCATTAGCCTTCAACAATGTTAAAGCGATACAATATAACAAACACCAAGTTTAACTACAGCGGAACACGCAATCCATTAGAAGAGTCAAGTAGAGAATAAAATCTACTATCTTCTATGATCTAAAAGGTTTTTCAAGACTTTTATCGCTGAGACGCAGCTTAATAAATAATCCACATCATCAAATTATCCCTGCACTACAGGCCAAGGATATTCTTTAGTATCACGACCACGAATTATCCATGCACTACGGGCCAAAGATAATCGTGTTTTCATTAACGGTCCTGATCATGCCATAAAATAATTCATCTTTGCACCCTTGGCCGAGGAGAATCCATAGCCATAATCATACCAAAAACTGTCCATCAATGCACTACGGGCGAATGAGGACTTTTTCCACATCATTTGTAACATTACGGTCATGATTATACCGAATAATTCCTGATCATAATCATACCAAGTCCATCTATGCACTACAGGCCACAGATGACTTTCAACATAATATAAACATGAGGATGATGACAATGATATAAGAATTCAATAAAAACAAGTTCAAGAATAAATTTAAAAAATTTATAAGTTAATTTATCCTAAACTCAATAACGTCCAAATTGTCAACATGATACTGCTTTGTGCAGTAAAATTCAAGAATGCTCAGAAGAATATTTCCATGAAAAGATACTGGATGAAGCGCAAATATCAAGGATATTCCACTAATTTCATGGAGTATAGAAGCCAAAACTTTAACCAACTGAATATAATAACGAATGGAATAACAAAAGAAATCACCATGCATGCGGTACTTCGCATAGACAGGTTATTACAACAGATTAATAAGTAATGGAACCGGTCAAAGTGAAATTGCACCAAGCGGGATGTTCCAACAGATTAATAAAGGCGGAACCGGTCCGGCGTAAGCGCACAAATGAGGATATTCCAATGAGAATAATAATAAAAAAGCGAACCGGTCCCACAGAACGCCTTGCATACATGATATTCCAACAGAATAGTAAAGACGGAATAATAGAAGAATGTCACCAAGTATAGGGTAGCCCGCGTATACAGATTATTCCAACAGAATAATAAATAATGGAATAACAGAAGTTCTCTTCATGAATACAAAAGAAATAATACCCCTTACGAGTACAACAAATAATATCCCCTACCTCTGAAAGAAGAGTATTCCGACTAGTAGGGCGAGGATATACTCGAAGAAAACTTGCACTACACTCAAATCTTTCTTAAACTCTAAAGAAATACGCTAAAGATTATAGAAGAATAACTCTCTCTATAGTTTCTCTCTCTAGAGTTTCAGTGAATTCGTAAGAAATAATGAAGGAATGAGCTTCTATTTATAGAAAAATGGACTGCATAGTAACTAACTCATGAACGGTCCAGATTGATTTACTTTAATCTGACGGTCCATATTTAAAGCAAAATCTTTTAAATAAAATATAATATATTCTATTTATAATCTAATAAAACGAATAACTTTATAAAAGATTTTACTATGAAAATACTATGCAGGCACTATGCATAATAACATATAATATATCCTATTTATAGAATAACTTTATAAAAGTATTCTGTTTTATATAAAAAGATTTTACTATGCATAATAGAATATAATATATATTCTATTTATAGAATAACTTTATAAAAGTATTCTGTTTTATATAAAAAGATTTTTTGTTTTATTACATTAAAAATACCAATAAAACAAAACTGAGTGACTTATCACATAAGCATCAATAATCAATACCGTGCTATTTACTAAAATAGAAAAAAATCTGAATACTTTTATTTCATAAAATTTGGGGTCTCACAGAAAAATCTGATAAAATATAATAGACAACAAGTTTTAGATCAACAACTGCAGCGGAAACAACAATCCATTAGAAGTGTCAAGTAGAGAATGAATTCTACTATCTTCTAAGATTTAAAAGTCCATCATCAATATTTTTTCCTGTAACATCAATCAATATATATCTTGAATCAAATATTCATCTTTTACTCACAGGCCAAAGATATTCATTTATATCACCCGATTGGTCATGTTCATCTCAACACTTTTATTCATCTTTGCGATGAGGGCCAAAAATATTCATCGATTAATCATTCATCTTTGCACTACAGCCAAAGATATTCGATAATATCATCATTTAAAGGTGAAGATGATGAAAAATATCTTAAAGAAAAGCGAATCCAATGAGATAAAAGAACAAATATTAGGAATTCAGTATTACGGTTTATCCAAGTTCAATAATACTCCATAATAACCAATTGTGAAGCGGTAATTCAAAAATAAAGATCAAAACATAGATATAATCAAAGATTGTAACCATAATAGACATCTTGGATAAAAAGGAAAAATTTCATTTTAGGTGAATAGTAACCTTGACACAAAAAGGTAGAAATTCACAATAAAATCCATACCAATATTTCAGTATAATGATATTGAAAGAATAACATCATTTACGAAGAAAATAACATCCCTTACCTCAAAATAACAGTACTTTCGGCTGAAATATCAGGTATAAGACTGAAGGAAACTTGCACTGATGAATAACAACCCACAAAGTATCTAAATACTCACAAAATTCGCTCGATAATATAGAAAGAGAAAGAGAGAAAACTTGTTTCTGGTGTGATTTTCAATTCTAAGTAAGCACCCTATTTATAGGAAAAATGCTTAGAAACGCCATGCAGAGTAACTAACTTTGCCACCGATGGCTTTTTACTCGCTACTATTCAAGCCTACCACTTTTGAAAAAAAAAATCAGCACATTTCATTTCTCACCAACCAAAAGTGGGGCCCACCATATTTTTAATAAAAATATTTAATTTCTAAAACTTCAATAATTCACAATAAATAGCCCTTTTATCAAAAAAAAAATCGAATCTCATGTCCTTCCGTAGGAAATTTAATTCTCTACGTTCCCCGACTAGTCCCAGCTACGTTCTCATTTCCTGAAGAGAACAGTGAAAGAAAGGGTGAGTTCAACTAGCCTAGTAAGAAATATTATGACTAAAATAATGCAGAATAAATTATCATTAGCCTTCAACAATGTTAAACTGATACAATATAACAAACACCAAGTTTAACTACAGCGGAACACGCAATCCATTAGAAGAGTCAAGTAGAGAATAAAATCTACTATCTTCTATGATCTAAAAGGTTTTTCAAGACTTTTATCGCTGAGACGCAGCTTAATAAATAATCCACATCATCAAATTATCCCTGCACTACAGGCCAAGGATATTCTTTAGTATCACGACCACGAATTATCCATGCACTACGGGCCAAAGATAATCGTGTTTTCATTAACGGTCCTGATCATGCCATAAAATAATTCATCTTTGCACCCTTGGCGAGGAGAATCCATAGCCATAATCATACCAAAAAGCGTCCATCAATGCACTACGGCGAATGAGGACTTTTTCCACATCATTTGTAACATTACGGTCATGATTATACTAGAATAATTCCCGATCATAATCATACCAAGTCCATCTATGCACTACTGTGCCACGAGATGACTTTCAACATAATATAAACATGAGGATGATGACAATGATATAAGAATTCAAATAAAACAAGTTCAAGAATAAATTTAAAAATTTATAAGTTAATTTATCCTAAACTCAATAACGTCCAAATTGTCAACATGATCTTTGCTTTATGCGGTAAAATTCAAGAATGCTCGGAAGAATATTTCCATGAAAAGATCTTTGGATGAAGCGCAAATATCAAGGATATTCCACTAATTTCATGGAGTATAGAAGCCAAAACTTTAACCAATTTGAATATAATAACGAATGGAATAACAAAAGAAATCACCATGCATGCGGTACCCGTGATAGGCGAGTTATTACAACAGATTAATAAGTAATGGAACCGGTCGGTGAAATTACTTGCAAGCGGGATGTTCCAACAGATTAATAAAAGGCGGAACCGGTCAAAGACGTAAGCGCACAAACAGGATATTCAGCAGAATAATAATAAAGATGAGAACCGGTCCCAGGCGTAACGCTTGCGGACATGATATTCCAACGAGAATAGTAAAAGGCGGAATAATAGAAGAATGTCACCAAGTATAGGGTAGCAGCGTATCTGATTATTCCAGCAATGAATAATAAATAATGGAATAATGAAGTTCTCTTCATGAATACAAAAGAAATAATACCCCTTACGAGTACAACAAATAATATCCCTACCTCACGAAAGAAAGATTATTCCACTAGTAGAGGCGAGGATATACTCGAAGAAAACTTACTTACACTCAAATCTTTCTTAAACTCTAAAGAAATACGCTAAAGATTATAGAAGAATAACTCTCTATAGTTTCTCTCTCTAGAGTTTGGTGAATTCGTAAGAAATAATGAAGGAATGAGCTTTATTTATAGAAAAATGGTACGCATAGTAACTAACTCATGAGCGGTCCAGATTGATTTACTTTAATCTGACGGTCCATATTTAAAGCAAAATCTTTTAAATAAAATATAATATATTCTATTTATAATCTAATAAAAGCGAATAACTTTATAAAAGATTTTACTATGAAAATACTATATCAGTAATTTATGCATAATAACATATAATATATCCTATTTATAGAATAACTTTATAAAAGTATTACATTTTTATATAAAAAGATTTTACTATGCATAATAGAATATAATATATATTCTATTTATAGAATAACTTTATAAAAAGTATTACTTTTTATATAAAAAGATTTTTTGTTTTATTACATTAAAAATACCAATAAAACAAAAGCGGTGACTTATCACATAAGCATCAATAATCAATACCGTCTTTATTTACTAAAATAGAAAAAAATCTGAATACTTTTATTTCATAAAATTTGGGGTCTCACAGAAAAATCTGATAAAATATAATAGACAACAAGTTTTAGATCAACAACTGCAGCGGAAACAACAATCCATTAGAAGTGTCAAGTAGAGAATGAATTCTACTATCTTCTAAGATTTAAAAGTCCATCATCAATATTTTTTCCCTGTAACATCAATCAATATATATCTTGAATCAAATATTCATCTTTGCACTACAGGCCAAAGATATTCATTTGTATCACCAGTTGGTCATGTTCATCTCAACACCTGTTCATCTTTGCAGTAAGGGCCAAAAATATTCATCAGTTAATCATTCATCTTTGCACTACAGGCCAAAGATATTCAGTAATATCATCATTTAAGACTGAAGATGATGAAAAATATCTTAAAGAAAACGAATCCAATGAGATAAAAGAACAAATATTAGGAATTCGTATTACAGTTTATCCAAGTTCAATAATACTCCATAATAACCAATTGTGAAGCAGAATTCAAAAATAAAGATCAAAACATAGATATAATCAAAGATTGTAACCATAATAGACATCTTGGATAAAAAGGAAAAAATTTCATTTTTCAGTGAATAGTAACCTTGACACAAAAAGGTAGAAATTCCACAATAAAATCCATACCAATATTTCAGTATAATGATATTGAAAGAATAACATCATTTACGAAGAAAATAACATCCCTTACCTCAAAATAACAGTACTTTCGGCTGAAATATCAGGTATAAAACTGAAGGAAACTTGCACTGATGAATAACAACCCACAAAGTATCTAAATACTCACAAAATTCGCTCGATAATATAGAAAGAGAAAGAGAGAAAACTTGTTTCTGGTGTGATTTTCAATTCTAAGTAAGCACCCTATTTATAGGAAAAATGCTTAGAACGCCATAGCAGACTAACCTGCTACCTGATGGCTTTACCTGCTACTATTCAAGCCTACCACTTTTGAAAAAAAAAATCAGCACATTTCATTTCTCACCAACCAAAAGTGGGGCCCACCATATTTTTAATAAAAATATTTAATTTCTAAAACTTCAATAATTCACAATAAATAGCCCTTTTATCAAAAAAAAATCGAATCTCATGTCCTTCCGTAGGAAATTTAATTCTCTACAACTCTGTAAGTTTAAGTTTTTCCAAATTCCAAACGAAAAATATCCGAAATCCACATATGGACGATTTTTAATACCTCAATTCCGATAAAATACTGATAAAATACCCCAACATTAATTTCTTCATTTATAACCACATAAAATAAATAAATTCATCATTTATATCCACATAAAATAAATATTTCCTTATCATATAAATTAATAATTAATTATTCATAAATAATATTACAAAATCACAATTATGATAACCAGGTCGTTCCCAGGAAAGAGGGGGCTTTCCGATAAGGATTTCTCCTTATTGGCGCGCAATTAGGTGACCAAACCCCTTTCCTCAGAATTTTCTTAGACATTGCCAATAATGCTATCTAACAATATTATTCAAATAATATGAATTATTGATCTGATAATGGAGATACTGTGCAATGACAATTATTGAAACAACAATAATAAAAAATATCAACGCATCAATTATTGAATCAATAAAATAAAATATTGAACAGTAATTACTGTAACAATTATTGAGTAGTGCCTTTTTACGTAAGAATCAATAATTCAAAAATACTGTTCACGTCTGCGCTCCCCAATCGTAATTGTTTTTCCCCTATCCTTTAAATTTATTTATCTATTTATGATTTTCTTTTGATCGTAAATTATTTGAATTTGATTTGTGGCTTGATTTTTGCTGATTTTTTTGTTTGACAATGTGGGTGTTCTTGATTTGCTTTATTAACCGTTATTAACCTATTGTATTTTTATCAGATTGAAATTTGTTATATCTCCCCTTTTAGATTCTCTTAAGTTTTAATATTTCTTTTGGATATGTAGGGGTTTTCTTTCTTAAATTTATAATTTAGTATGTCTTTGGTTCACTTTGAGATTAGTTTTTGGTGGTTTGCGGATTTGTTGGTGATGATTCAGGGACAAGTCTTTATCAGGTTATTCTGTGACTCTGCGAGAAACAGTTACTGTTAATTCTACTGCAATTAGTGGTGCAAATTCAGGGACAAGTTTCTTGTATGGATTTATGGATATTTATGTTGCTTTCAGCAATTTACTCATATATTGTCTATAATGAATTTGTGAAGATTTTTATTTTTATTTTTATTATGATTATTAAGATTTTACTCATCTATTTCATGAATAGTAATGTGACGCCCCCAAAATAGGTCCATTCCACCCAACCTATTCTGAGTCGCCAAATACATGGTACAAAAAACAACTACAACTTTATTACAACAATTGTCGTACAAAATACAACAACACATATGCTATGAGTTTGGAAACAAATATATACCAAATGTGACACATGTCCCAATAGTGTGGACGACACCTCACAAATGACACCTTACATAAAGGTATAGTCAAAAAGCATTTTAGAAATTAAAATCTTTGGGAAGTGCTCAGAGAACCCTTCGATACATGGGAGGCCATGCGTCTAAGTTATGATAGATATCATATGGCCGCAGAATTATCCTTGGTTGACCCAATAGACCCCAAAGAAAAACAAGAAGATTACTATCATATTCTTCCCAATGGTAAGTCTTCTCTTGACATACCATTATCTCCACATCTCTAATTGAGAATTATACTTCAAACAAACACCAAGATTATATAGGTAGTGCTTTCGTATATATACTCAAGCAGTGGATGAGCACATCCACGTCTCTTATGATGATCGAGGTTGTATGTCATTAGACATCTTGTATGATAGTGACAAAACACCCTTCCAACGTTGGGTTCGCCTCACCCTCAACAATTTATAGACCACCGATTCTATTCCTGTTATCCCCACTCGACCCAGCTACACGTTTATTACCTGAAAGGAATTGTGAAGCAAAAGGGTGAGTACAACTAGCTCAGTAAAGAATATTATGACTAAAGATAATTACATTATCAATAGACTTCATCAGTAATAAATCAGAGATTTAGAACATATGGTAGATGATAAAACTTTTCAACCATAGTTGCAGCCGAACGAGCAATCCGTTAGAAAAGTCAAATAGACCATAATGTCTATTATTTTCTCCATGTTAAAAGTCCAACAATATTTTATCCCTATAACATCAATCAACAGTTCCTTTCCACAATCATATGAATAACTCATAATCATAATTGTGATTCTAAATTCCTCTTCGCACCCAGGACGAAGATAATTTTCATCACCTGTCTTTACCTGAAACATCAAAGATCATGGCTATACCAAACTACAGTTCCTGTTCATAATAATACTAATTAATCCATCTTTGCACTACGGGCCAAAGATATTCATCAACAGACCATCTTTGCACTACGGGCCAAAGATATTCATCAATAAGTCATCTTTGCACTACGGGCCAAAGATATTCATATCTCAACGAAATATATAATCATTTCATAATTTATATAAACAATAATTATAACCATGTTGATCAATTCACCTTTGCACCTACGCTAAAGATATTCAATTATAAATTCAATGGTCATGATCATACCAGTCACAATTCAACTTTTCACTACTGGCCAAAGAGAACCCTAGTCATGATCATACCAATAATCTATCCATCTTTACACTCAAGTGAAAGAGAATTTCAACATCAGGGTTATAAAAATGTTATCTATGATAATAAAAATAATATGATCAACAACTGCATTTAATTTCAAGAGCAATATTCATAAATCAACGATAATTTGGTCATAAAAAGAAATCAATTTTTGTCATGAATAGTAACTCGTGAATAGTACTCCGTATTCGTACATAGTACCGTATACATAAATAATGTCATATACGTAAATAGTATCATATACATGAATAGTGCCGTATACGTGAATAGTAACCCCGACTCAAAAAGGTAGAAATTCCACAATAAGATCCCTACCAATATGTCAGTATAATGATATTGAAAGAATAACATCATTATGAAGAATATAACATCCCTTAATATCCCTTACTATCCCTTACCTTAAAAAAGCAAAGACTTCCATTTGGATATCGGATGACTTTGAAGGAAACTTGCACTGATGAATAGCAACTCACCAAGTATCTAAATACTCACAAAATACACTCGATAATCTAGAGAGAAAAGAGAAAACTTATGAATTCGGTGTGATTTTAAATTCTAACTTAGCCCCTCTATTTATAGGAAAATATTAGCACGTGAAGAAGACTTGACACTTTACACGATGGCTTTACACGCTACTATTCCACCCACAAAAATCAGCCATCTTCCCCAACAACCAAAAGTGGGGCCTACCCATTTCTAGAATTTTCCACCAAAATCATTTATAAACCTAATTTCCGAATCAGTCACCTCTTAAAATTCATAACAAATCATTCGTTCATTTTTAACGGTTCAAAATTTGTGAACATATACTCAACTTATATATGTATAACATATCCAAAAATCATAACGATCCAACGGTCAGATTAAAAATTATAACTCACACAATAAAGCTGTAAGAACACCAATTTGATCTTTTAATACCTCCAATCCGACATTAATTCCTTTATTTATAACCACATAAATAAATCCATCATTTATATCCACATCAAATAAATATTTCATTATCATATAAATCAATAATTAATTATTCACAAATAATATTACTGAGAATCACAGATTATGACAACGAGCGGTTCTGGGAAAGGGGCTTTCAGATAAGGATTTCTCTCTTCTTGGCGGCGCAATTAGGTGACCAAACCTCTCCTTGATGAACTTTCTAGACATTGCCAATAATGTTATCTAATAATATTATTCAAATAATATGAATTATTGATCGATAATGGAATCTTTATCTTGATGACAATTATTGAACAACAATAAAATAAAATATCAACGTAGCAATTATTGAATCAATAAAATAAAATATTGAACAGTAATTACTGTAACCATTATTGAGTAGTACCTTCTTACGTAAGAATCAATAATTCAAAAATACTGTGCAAAACCGTGTGCTACTGTGCAACTACGCGTATTACTATATTTTAACCACCAGGTATTCCAACAGTGTTAACGGTAACAACTACGTCGTTATTTATAAAAACTCAAACTTGTCATTTTCTTCATCCGACAGTTATTTTGTTATGGGGCCCACAAATGGTTGCGCCGTCGTATAAATATTCCCCGATAGAAAGAATATTCCACGACTAAACGAATATTCCCCGACAACAATGAATATTTTATAACCACTTGCGTATTTTGAAAAAATTTCATATATCACCCTTAACTTGAACTTTTATCAATTTAATCATTTACTGAATAGAAAAATTAAATACTTTTATTTCATAAAATTCGGGGTCTTACAAGTAAAGTCTTCACTGAGATTATACTGTTGATCCCTTGAGGTGTCAAAATTTTAATATATTTTTTAGGTAATTAGTGGAGTCCACAGGGGTTCAAGTTACGGACATAATAGGTAAGTGGTTATGGCTCTCTGACTTCCCTGTTAGCTAGATCTTCATGCATCACATATAGAATGGCAAATTTCTTTCTATCTGGAGCAAATATTCGACGTATGGAAATGTGTTGTTTTGAGTCTCAATTTATTTTTGATACTTATGGTAGGCCTTTCTCTGCAAATTTATTATTATGATTTTTATTAGCTTAATTTCTCTGAGGTTTTATTGGTCTTTGTAGCGAGTCTTTAGAGAAGCTTCAATTAGTGGTGTGCCATCTATATCTATATCGCTAAACTGGTGAGTTGAATGTTCTATGGTACTTGTTGGTGCTCCATTGTTATTATTAAATAATGTAATACATTGGGTAATAATCTATTTCAAGAAAAAGGATGAAAGCCAAGAAAATGATTTCAAGGATGTAGTGTCTGTCTGTTTGCCACTAATAAATGCAGCTATAAGTGACAAGGATGCAATGATCTATTGCTTCAACCATTAGGATATGTTTTTCCTAGTTGCATTCTTCAAATTTGGCTAATAATCTATTGCTTCAACCATTGCTCAGAGTTTAGAAAATTTTTATTACTAGTCACTTCATAATGTTGATGTAACAAATTTGGCTCCTTCTCATTACATGGCTACTAGAGAGAGGGGTTTGTGTGTGGTTAACCTCATCATGTAAGATACTTAGTCCACCATTTCTATATTTGGTAAGATGCAAATGAACTTTTTAATTTTTTTAATAAGATACAAACGACAGATATAGGTAACCATGTAGCACTGTGGTAAAGTCTTTTACTTGAAGTTCTATATATCTTAATTTCTCCACTTTAATGTTTAAAATAAAAATAATCGCAGTAGAACTAGTACTAGAATTGGGTAGCAACTGCTGTAGAAGGGTCGGCCTTTAAGCTCTGCAATGGTGAAATGGATTTGGAAAATAGTTCATATAAATACCATTTCTTTACACGATGTATTTGAAAGGATTCAGTTGATGCTGAGGAGTTGGACAAAGAAATTGAAGAAATTGGGACTGGGGATGATGAGAAGGAAGGTGGAAGCTTTCAATATTTGTATGGAAGGTAATTAAGTCTTTAGCCAACTCAAGTAACAGAGTTAAGACGGAAAGCATTTATTCACTTCAACTCAAAAAGTCGGGAGTTTAAATGTAGCTTTACTGACTATAGGTGGTTAAGTGGGAAAGCGCCCAAACCCCAGGTAGTGATATGAACTTAACCCATATATATATATATATATATATATATATATATATATATATATATATATACATATATAAAAGCAATAAATGCTCCGGATGTAAGTCCAGGCTCATCGAACAGAGTTCGACAATAGTTCATATATATAAGTATATATATATATGTATAAGCAAATAAACGCTCCGGACGTGAGTCCAGGCTCAATCGAGGCATACCTCGATAATGTTAGTCCATATATATAAATATATATATATATATATATATATATATAATATATACAAAAAGAAATAAAAGCCACGAGATAGAAAGTAAGGGTATACACTATAACACGACTCTCAACGTGAAGAACAGTGTGTGCAAAGATGAAGAGAAAGACTTTAAAGTGTGTAAGAAGGCTTAAAGTGGACTGCCAAAGAAGACTTCAATGACTTGAAATGGATGAACACTCGGCTCCCGCCAGTAAAAATATAGCAATATATAAGCTCATAAGTGTTTAAAATGAGAAAACACTCAGTTTAAATTGTGTACAGAGCAAATTGGACAGGGCTTTCTCGCCTTTTGTCTTTACAAAATAGCTACCCCAAGCCCTCGATTTATAGAGGGGGGGGAGCCGTAGATGCACCTGCGGCTGCCCGGGGTGCCCTGGGTTCTGCGAGTCCTACCGTCTTGAAGTACGTGCACGCATGCAACGTGATATCCGCTTGAACTTTCAGAACTTCAATCTGGGCATCCAATTGAGGTGTATAAGACCTTTTTCAGTTTATCGTTGTCAAGAGCTACACAATGACATGAGATTAGAGGTTGTACGAAGTCAGGAAGATGGGACCATGCCCTTGGTCTTCAAGCTTCAAATTCTATTCGGTGTGATGTCTTGTACAATAGTCACTCGGGATTGGCGTTTTTTTGTTCTTGTAGGACATTGCTGTGTAAAATGTATGTATGAATGTTGAGACGGTGCAATGTGGGATTGGGATGACAAAATAATGGTCCTGCCCTTCACCGGGGTTATCTCTGGTTTGAGCTATTTTAGCGGTCGTTGCTCAGGATTATCTCTGAGATTGAGCTGCTTTGCAGTGTTGACCCAATCCTCGTGGTTGTTTACGAGATGTGCACGACTTCACAGGGTTATCTCCGGGCTTGGGGAATGAGTGCCTCGGGGCTTTTGCCGAGTGTTCTGAAGCTGATTGCATGGGTTTGAAACAAGCATTTCTGGGGTTATCTCCGGAACTGCAACTGTATGCCTCGGGGTTATCTCCGAGGTTAACACTGTCCTTCCCGGTGTTGTTTTTGGGGCTGAGACTGAGTATCTCGAGGTTATTTCTGAGATGACACGATCTTCTCCGGTATGATTTCTGGTATTTGAACTGCACTCCTCGGGGTTATCTCTGAGGTTGAAACTGAAACTCCCGGTTTTTTCCGGGGTTGAGTTTGAAACTTCCGGTGGTATTTCCAGGACTAAGCTGGATATCTCGGGGTTATCTCCGAGATAGTATCTTGAATATCCGAGGTTGTCTCAGGATTGAATCGAAATTTATCTTCCAGGGTTATCTCTGAAAGACGATTCTTCCTTCCTGCAATGTTAGTAACAGGTATGCAGAAAATTTCGAGTGTCTACAGATATTGCCCCTCTTTATCATATTCATGCAATGCAACAGCATGGATATGATAAAAAATACTAGACACTTGAAATGTAACAAGATAATCATGATGTAATGTACAACAGCATGATGCAAGTGTGTGCGGTTTGTTGGATTGTTCTCCAACATGGTGGGATGATTGCCGGCTCCCCATGACTTCTACAGGGAACAGGCGTATCTCTCATGTACAAGAGACTCTGTGGGGATGCATTTGGTCTGTTTGAGAATGTGTATAACATATTCCATCACCGGTCCTCCCCAATAAGGATGTTTGTTGGAGTTACTGCCAACAGTATGTGTTGTCAGGATTGCCTGACCCTCGCTGAAATGTACATCAATGGATGAAATCCCTACTGGGGATAAATGCCAAGTCTGTTTGACCTTTATTGATGTGTGCATCAACTGATGAAATCATCAGATGGCTTCTAACGCTTTGATGGGTTTAACTGCCATCGGCTAAAGTAACGTCACGGTTGATTGACCTTCGTTGACATGTGCATCAATGAATGAAATCATCGGATGGCTTCTAACGCTTCAATGGGTTTAACTGCCATCAGCTGAAGTACCGTCAAGGTTGCTTGACCTTCATTGACATGTGTATCAACGGATGAAATACGTGACACCCCCACCGGGGAATCTATATTTGGACAGATGAACATGCGTGATACCCCCACCGGGGAATCGTATTTAGACGATGATGAACATCGTGATACCCCGTAGGGGAATCAGATTTGGACAGATGAACATGCGTGATACCCCCGTCGGGGAATCTGCTTGATCTTAGCTGACGTGTGTATCAACGGCTGAAATCATCGGATGGCTTCCGACGCTTCGTTGGATTTACCTGCCAACGGCTGAAGTGATGTCAAGGTTGCTTGACCTTCGTTGATATGTGCATCAACGGATGCAAATGCGTGATGCCCCCGCCGGGGTTTAGTACTTTGGAATACATGATGCCCCCGCCGAGGTTGTGTACTTTAGAGTGCATGATGCCCCCGCCGGGGTTTTGTACTTTAGAATGCGTGATGCCCCCACCGGGGTTGTGAACATCAACAGATGATAACGCGTGTTACCCCCGCCGGGGATGTGTGCTTGAGAATTACGACCCCAAACTGACGACATTGGACCTTTGTGAGGTATTATCGAATATGATTTGCAACTGCTGAGATCATCGGTATAGTATACCCTGTGTTTGGGAAAATACCAATGAATGATATGAAAGCCACTGTTTGGCCAAGGAAAACCAGGATTTCAGGCTATTCTCCTCAATCGCGTAGCGTTTTTATCCCTGATTTGGCCTTTTCAGCTTGTGAGAACTCCTTTGCAACTCGAACTGTACCGAGCCGGAGGGGTGGACCCCATCCAGTGGATTTTACCACACCAGAGGATCAGTGGCATGTGACCAGAGTGGATGTACTCGTGATGTGCGTAGTGGCGTATGTGTATATGCCACGGTATATGGATGAGCTGGACATCGATGTTATCATGGCAGTGAGAGCTCTCAGGGAAGGTCATACCATCATTCCGATGATTATGGCAGAGACGTTGAGGTCGGCCACGTTTTGCAGCACCTTCCTTGCAGGGGTATTTACAGGCAATTCGATCATGTTATACGTGTGGTTTATGTCATACTTGAGACCAAATGGCACTTTCCGCCGACACAGGTACTGCTTTACCCATGATATAGCCATGCCTTACTCCTTTCAGCCATCAGAGTGTACAGACGCTATGTCTTGGTCGGTATTTTTGGCAGGGATCAGAGATCCGTTTGGCATGCTGCCGTGCACAGGGCTCATTTCACCCTATAGCTTCATTACTTATGCTCCGGGCATGGATTATCTCCCTCTGGCTTGTTTGAGGGGCATGACTTCCTATCACCCACTGGCCGTGATGTCACAATTTGACCAGTTCCAGGACTTTCATCTTTTTAATGGGGCATTAGGTTAGCGTTTAGCTTCTCGCCATCTATCAGCAGAGGATCGATCCCGAGTGTGTGCTTGTTGGGATCAATGTGAGATAGCTGATTTTTCTGTTAGCCATCCGGGCTATTCGCCAGAGTATTCTGCGTGGATGGAGACAGAGACTTCATCGGCTGTGGCAGTATCCACAGTGTCGGAGATTGATTCAGATAGTGGAGAGCCCATGGAGGACATTGATTCCCACACCGAGGAGGAACCATTTACTGGGTTGCCAGCAGCTCTTTTAGATTCTCCCAGTACTGGTACTATCATGATCCAACATTCAGCGCAGTATTTTGAGCAGAGTCTTCATCTGATGGCCTTCGTGAAAGATCAGGCTGGAGCCCTGATGTTGATAGCCCTCGATGGGAGAGACGCAACTCTATTAGAGAGAGACGATGCCTTAGCACATAGAGATGCCGCTATTGTTAAGCGGGATGAGGCCAGATCAGCTAGAGATACAATGATAGTTGAGTGGGATAGCGCCATATCTGCCCGGGATGTAGCCATTATAGATAGTACCACAGTGAGGTCCCTTACTAGTGCATGATTGCAGATATGAGCACATATATTAATGAGCACCACGTCACCATGCAGATGGATGTAGATCTGTTACCTCGTGTGGATACCCTTGTACAGGAGACCACAACGTTACCTCCTTCTTCTGAGAGAGATGCCATGTTGGGCTTTATAGCTCGCATATACACTAATTTGTAGATGGGCTTGTATTTTTCTGCACAAACTAGCTTAGCCATTTTGTCGTGTACAGTTCATATTGTATATATCAAACAACATTATATATACCAGGGAAATATATTTTTTATCACTTCCCTTTTAGTTATGCCTTGTTGCTTGCTTGATATTTTCCTGTTTCTTCAGGGCTTGGGATCTTGATGTATTCTGAATTCCTCCTTGATGGATGGACATTGAGTTGTCTCAGGATATTTCAAAATGGATCGTTGATCTGTGAGTATCCCCTACCACCTTTGGTGTATTGGGAGTGGTTTCTGTATGGAAATGTGAAGAGGAGTATGACTTTCCTCTCCGAGATCGACCGCACCACAGATGGTCGTCAGTACTCCTATTTAAGAGGAGCCCAGTTAGTTCCATCTCTTATGGATTGGTGTTTCCCTTTGAGGATCAACCACAGCTTAGATGGTCGTCGATTCTCCCATTTAGGGGGAGGTCAGGTAGTTCCATCCCTTTGGTCTGAAGCCGATGAAAAGTGGTGGATTGAAGTTTGATCCCAGTACCGTTGACAAGTGTTTGTGTTTTGGTAGGGGGTTAGACCGAACCATGAATGGCTGCCTACGTATTCCTATTGAAGAGGAGATCAAGTCTGCGTAGTTCGAACCTGGTGTGGAGGTTCAACGATGTATGTGGCAACAAGGGTGTATAGATATTTTTGTTGTTTTTGTTTTTATAATGAGAAGTGTGTAGAAATGTTTTTGTTGTTTTTTGTTTTATTGTGACCGGACCATATAAAATATGGCTACCTACGTATTCCCGTGTATCAAGAAGTTCAGGTCGGTGTAGTTTACCCCGTGTTCAGGACGGTTTACAGCCAATGAAAAGTTTGATTCCATGTTTAGGACAAACTGCGGGTGAGAAAGTTTAATCCCATGTACAGGAGAAACTGCGGGTGTGAAAAGTCTTATCCCTAATGTGGTAAAACTGTGGGTGTGAAAGGTTCAATCCCTAGTGGGATAACCGGAGTTGATTAAGGGTTCAAAACCAAGTTGAGAAAAAAAGAAGGATCTGGCGATCCAAAACCAGGCTGCTGGTTCAAAAATGTGTTTGTCCTTGATGGGGCAGATGAGTGTGAAGAGAAGTTGTATGTAGTAAAGGGTTAGAAAACCTGAAATGACTGGGGATCTGATGATCCAAAACCAGGATGTTTGCTTGATGGTGACCTCAGACATAGTACCGTTTCACGGTGTCTGAGTTGATAAGATGTGGAAATTCATCACCGTCCATTTCCTGTAATCTGATAGCACCCATTGTTAATACCTCCTTGACAATAAACTGGCCTTCCCAGTTAGGGGTGAATTTTCCCTTAGACTGATCTTGGTTGTCAATGATCTTCTTCAAAACCAAGTCACGTTGTTTAAACTATCGTAGCTGGACTTTTTTGTTGTAGGATCTGGCAATCCTTTGTTGACCGTGAAAGATAGCAGCGGCATGCCTTTTGTCTATTAGAGACAATTGGTGATACCTATCTTGTATCCATTGGTCTTCATCCAGCTGAGCATCTATCAACACTCTGAAGGATTCCATTTCCACTTCTACGGGGAGCACTACTTCCATCCAATAGGTTAATGCGTAGGGGGTTGCCCCAGTGGACGTGCGCATTGATGTTTTATAGGCTAACAGAGTCAGAAGCAATAAGTCAGGCCATCCTTTGTGGTTGGTGGACATCTTTTGCATGATCTTCTTGATATTTTTGTTAGCTGCTTCAACAACACCATTCATCTTTGGATAGTAGATGATGGAGTTGGGATGTTTGATATGGAATTTACTGCACAACTCCTCCATCATTTTTTTGTTTAGGTTCTTAGCATTGTCTGATACAATTACCTCTGGTTGTCCATATCGACAAATGACATTGTTTTTGATGAAAACAATGATAACTTCTTTGGTAACCCTGGGGAAGGAGGCTGCTTCTACCCACTTGGTGAAGTAGTTTATCATGGTGATGATAAACCGATGCCCATTACTGGCTTTGGGCCCGATCACATCCATTCCCCACATTGAGAAAGGTTAAGGCGAACTCATATTGTGTAGTTCCCTCGGAGGGGGCGCGGATAGCATTCCCATGAATTTGGCACTGATAACATCTCTTGACGTGATCATCTCATACGTTCATTTTTAACGGTTCAAAATTTGTGGACATATACTCAACTTTTATATGTATAACATATCTAAAAAGTACTAACGATCCAATTCATTCGGATTAAAAATTATAACTTCATAATATATCTCAAAAACTTTGGTTTAATTTTTAATACCTCCATTCAAACAAAAATCTTGATAAAACACCTCAACATTAACTCCTTCATTTTTAACCACAATAAATATATCCAACATTTATATCCACATAAAATAAATATTTCCTTATCATATGAATCAATAATTAATTATTCATAAATAATATTATAGAATCACATTTATGAATAACCAGCCGTAGTTCCTAAAAAAGAGGGGGCTTTCAATAAGAATTTCTCCTTCATCGCACGCAATTAGGTGACCAAACCTCTCCTCGATGAACTTTCTAGACATTGCCAATAATGTTATCTAATAATATTATTCAAATAATATGAATTATTGATCCGATAATGGGAAATCTTGTGTGCAATGACAATTATTGAAACAACAATAATATAAAATATCAACGCAACAATTATTGAATCAATAAAATAAAATATTGAGCGAGAATTCACGTAACAATTATTGAGTAAAGGCCTTCTTACGTAAGGATCAATAATTCATCAATATCTTGTGCATCCACAGCGTATTCATCGTATTTTAACCATTGGGTATTCCAACAAATTGTTAGCAGTAATAACTACGCCAAGTTATTTATAAAAACTCAAACTTGTCATTTTCTTCATCCGACAATTATTACATTATGGGGCCCTAAATGAGCTAGCAGTCAAATGCGAATATTCCCCGAACAACAAGAATATTCCACGACCAAATGAATATTCCCCGACAACAATGATTATTTTATAACCACTTACATATTTTGCAAAATTTTCACATTTCACCCATAACTAGAGAATTATATCAAATTAATACCTTATTATTCACAATAATAATTAGAGGAAATTCCATTTTATTTATAATAAGTTGGGGTCTTACAACCTCCCCTCCTTATGAAATTTCGTCCTCGAAATTGACATACGTACCTGGTGTTTCGAAAAGGTGAGGATACCTCGCTTTCATTTCGATTCCAACTCATGGTCATTTCTTGATAGCATGGTTTCTCCACAAAACCTTAACTTGTGGTATAACCTTGCAGTGCGTAGGACATGCTTCTTTCCTATCCAAGATCTTAACAGGTACTTCTTCAGACGTTAAATCTTGACTATCTCGTCTAGTTCTAACTTAATAATATGGTTCGGGTCTTTCACATATTTACGAAGCGTGGATATGTGAAAAACATTATGAACACGAGACATACTTGGAGGTAATGCGAGTCTATAGGCCACATTTCCTATTCGGTCAAGAATCTCAAATGGACCAACAAATCGTGGATTGAGCTTTCCTCTTTTTCCAAATCTTGTAACTCCCTTCCATGGAGCAACACGTAACAATACATGATCTCAATATTAAACTCTACGTCCTTTACATGAAGATCAAAGATAACTCTTTTGTCGATCTTGTGAGGTTTAAATCGTTGTCGAATCATTTGGATCTTTTCTCAGTCATGCGTATTTAATTCTCGGTCCCAACAACGTTGCTTCTCACACCTCATCCCAAAGATATTGAGAGCGACACTTTTCGTCCATACAATGCCTCAAATGGAGCCATGCCTATACTTGCTTGATAATCATTGTTGTTGTAGGAGAATTCCACCGGTGGGCAAGTACTTATCCCAACTTCCTTTAAAATCTAGGACATAATGTCTTAATAGATCTTCAAGGGTTTGAATAGTCCTCTACGATTGTCGTCGTCTTTGAGGATGGTATGCCAATCAATCAGAATCTGTGCCCATAGCTTTCTCTGAAGCTAACCCAAAATCGTGAAGTGAATCTTGGGTCACGATCCGAAACTATGGATAATGGCACGCCATGCAATCGTACAATCTCATTCACGTACATACGAGCAAGACGTTCAAGGGAATAAGTCTCACTTATCGGTAAGAAATGGGCAGACTTGGTTAATCTATCAACAATAACCCAAATCGCATCTATGCCTTAAGAAACCTTAGGAAGACCCGTAACGAAATCCATAGTAATGTGTTCCCACTTCCATTTCAGAATCTTAAGTGGTTGTAATGGACCCTTTGGCACTTGATGCTCTGCCTTTACACGTTGACAAGTTAAACACCTCGAGATAAACTCCGTGATCTCTCTCTTCATATTGTTCCACCAAAATGTATGTCGAATATCATGATACATTTTGGAACTCCCAGGATGGATTGCAAACGGTGTGTTGTGTGCCTCCATCATGATTCTATGCTTCAAGTCAGAATCGTTAGGAACACAAAGTCTGGAGTTAAATCTAAGTATTCCTTCTTCATCGATTCTTGCTTCTGGAATAGCACCTTCTTGCACTTTCTTCTTCATACGCATCAGCTCCATGTCCATAGCTTGAGCAACTTTAACTTTATCGATTAAAGTCGGTTCTACTCGTATATTCACCATCATCATGTGGGTCCCTGGAGTCTTTAATTCTACCTCCATCCTTTGCAAGTCATACAGAATGGGCCTTTGCATTGACAATATCGCACTCGTACTCGCATATGATCTTCTACTCAATGCGTCAGCTACTACGTTTGCTTTTCCAGGATGATATTGAATAGTGTGATCGTAATCTTTCAATAGTTCAAGCCAACGTCGTTGTCGCATGTTAAGTTCCTTTTGAGTGAAGAAATATTTGAGGCTTTTATGATCTGTAAAGATCTCCACTTTCTCCCCATACAAGTAATGCCTCCAAATCTTTAGTGCGAAGACAACAATTGCCAACTCTAGATCATGAGTAGGATAATTCCTCTCATATTCTTTGAGTTGTCATGAGGCATAGGCTATGACTTTCCCATGTTGCGTGAGAACGCATCCCAACCCTTTGCACAAGCATCACAGATATAACAAATCCATCCGTATCGGATGGTATTGCGAGCAAAAAAAATGAGTCCTCTTGAGCTCTTGGAAACTCTTCTCGCATTCTTCGCTCCACAATTATAACGTGCTTTGGATAGCATCGCACAGTTTGGACTGATGTGTCCCTCCCCTCCGCATTTGAAGCATATGATAGGTGGTCGTTCTCCTTCCTTAACAACGGATGCTGGTGTTGACGTCTTTCCATCATTGTTGAATCTCCTTTTCTTAAAATGTTAATTTTTATTGTCTTGGCTATGATTACCACCGAAGTGGTTACCATTTCTGGCATGTTGATTCCCTCCACGTTTGTTGTCACCGCTCGATGATCAATTACCAATGGTATTTTCATTTCTTACGCTTTCTCTTGGTTGCGTTGACTCGTTATCGCGCTCCAACAACTGAGCCCTATTTATAACATCTGAATACAAACACAGTTTATGAGAAATAAGATATCGTCGTATCTCCAGTTTCAAACCTCTTAAAAACATTCGGGTCATTCGCTCCTCATTATCAACCAAATGGGATGCAAACCGGGATAACTCCGCAAATTTAGCCTCGTATTATGACACGGTCATATTATTTTGCTCCATCTTGATAAACTCCACCTCCTTCATGTGACGAATACTTTCGGGAAAGTACTTGTCGTTGAACAGCTCTTGAAACTTCTCCCAAGACATCTTGAGTGCGTCAGGCTGGGTACATTTTACAGATTCCCACCAGTAATCTACCTCTTCACGCAACATAAAGGTGGCGAAGGGAACCTTTTGTTCCTCGTAGCATCCCAAGACATCAAATATCCTGGTTATCTGCTTTATCCATGCTTCCGCCTTAAGTGGTTTTGGCTCTCTAATAAACTACGGTGGTCCCAGCTCCTTGAACTGTTTGGCGGTGACCGTCCGAGAGTTGCCAGTGTTTCCACCTGCATTTTGGACAGGAGCTGCTCTCGTCTGATGTTGCACGAATTGCATGAAGCCTCGGAACATTCCATCGTTCATCATTTGGTCAGTGTTGTTGTTTGCATGAGGATTGTCGCCTTCCTGATGCACATTGTCATGGTTATTGATCGATGGAGACTCAACGGTCTCCTGTGCTCCATTGATGTTCTCAACATTCTCGGATGCCATTTTTAAATACTGCCACAAAACAAAGGTTAATTGACATGAAATATATTATCCCTACACTCTGACTGACCAATTAAATACCAAATAAACTTAGGTAGGTCATAGTAGCGAAGGAATTCCCCGTCTCTCCCTCCTAGTTCTAGTCTCACATCTTAGCCAGGATCATATCCCTAAGATTTGATATTAATCTGTGACGCCCCCAAAATAGGTATACATCACCTATTACGAAGTCGTCAAATACATGGTATGAGTAATACAAATACAACTTAATAATACAACTGTGTGGTACAATACGACAAAACATAAGTTGTGAGTTTGAATACAAATATTTCTCTACTAGAGATTATACAAACTCAAAAGGAGTCCTCATTACAATTATTATCACACTATTTCTGCGAATAGTGAGGACTACTAATGCTATCATTTGGCCCATCACTCCGCTCCCCGACTAGTCCTCGCCACGTTCTCATTTTCGAAGAGAATAATGAAAGTAAAAGGTGAGCTCAACTAGCCCGAAGAGGAAATATTATGACTAAGATAATGCGAATATATTATCGTTAGCTTTCAACAGTGTTAAACTAATACAATATAACAACCATCAAGTTTAACTGTAGCGGAACAAGCAATCCATTAAAAGAGTCAAGTAGAGAATAAAATCTACTATCTTTTATGATTTAAAAGGTTTTTCATCACTTTTATCATTTGGGACTCAAATTAAATAAATAATCCACATCATCGAATCACCCCGCACTACGGCCGAGGATATTCTTTAGTATCACGACCACAATTATCCATGCACTACTGGGCCAAGAATATTTGTGTATTCAATAATGGTCATGATCATGCCAACAATCATCCATGAATGCACTACTGGGCCAATGAGGACTTTTACCACATCATTTGTAACATTACGGTCATGATTACACCGAATAATCCACAGTCATAATCATACCAAGTCCATCTATGCACTATAGGCCACGAGATGACTTTCAACAAAATATAAACATGAGGATGATGACAATGATATAAGAATTCAATAAAACAAGTTCAAGAATTATTTATCCAGAACTAATAACGTCCAAATTGTCAACATGATACTTTGCTTTGTAGAGTAAAATTCAAGAATGCTCGAGAAGAATATTTCCATGAAAGATATTTGGATGAAGCGCAAATATCAAGGATATTCCACTAATTTCATGGAGTATAGAAGTCAAAACTTTAACCAACTAAGTATAATAAGGAATGGAATAACAAAAGAAATCACCGGGCATGCGATAGATCCTTGCATGCGTAAAAGTTATTCCAGCAGAATAATAAATAACGGAATCAGTCCGGCGTAAAACCCATGCAGTATGCAGGATATTCCAATGTAATAATAAACGGAATCAGTCCGACGTAAAATGCATGACATGTGATATTCCAACATAATAATAAAAAGCGGAATTAGGTCAAAGCGTAGAATGCATGAGCGGGATATTCCAACAGAATAATAAAGACGGAATCGGTCCGGCGCCAGAAACGCATGCATGCATGGATATTCCAGCGAGAATAATAAAGAGGCGGAATTAGGTCCGACATAGAACACATGCATGTGATATTCCAATGAGAATAATAAAGACGAAATCAGTCCGCCAGAAACGCATGCAGACGGGGATATTCCAATGTAATAATAATAAAGCGGAACCTGTGTGCGGCGTAGAACGCATGTGACAGGATGTTCCAAACAGAATGATTAAGAATGGAACAATGAAGGATTTCACCAAGTATAGGGTAGCTCGCAGTATCTGAGTTATTCCAACAGAATAATAAAGAATGGAATAACTGAAGTTCTCTTCATAGATAAGAATGAAATAATACTCCCCACCTTTAGAAATATCAGATATCTTTGGAATAGTTAGGTAGCAGACTTCTCTTCTTCTTTCTATAATTCTCTCTATAATAATCCCTCTAAAGCTTTTGTGAATTGGTGAGAAATGAAGAAAGAATGAGCTTCTATTTATAGAAAATATAGTTTCGATAATTGCACGTTTTGGGGCTCGAAAATTTTCAAAGACAATACCTCCAACTTTTCCTTTATTTTTAATTTAGTCATGGAAGTATTATCAAACTTGCACCACCTCCCTAATAGTAAATAATGTGATTCAATAGTAAATTATGTGAATCAATAGTTCTGAGACATGTGAAAATCGAATTAAGATATAGTACCTCTATCTATACCTCCATTTTAACTTAGTCATGCAAGTATTATCAATCTTGCACCAACTCCCCTAATAGTAACAAGAATGTGAAACAATAGTATACACATATGAACAAATAGTTATAATCATGTGAAATAATAACAATCAATTTGCTCATTTATAGGTTAAATAATGGGATTGGTCAATATAACCTCCAAACATCAATTATTATCGAAATAATTGTCGATTTTCACTAACACAATTAATTCCAACACAATGAAACCATTTTTATCAAAAATATAAATTTTGAAATTTCAAAGTTTGATTTTTTTCGAAAAAAGTCAATCGTTGATTTTTTTTGACCAAATAGTGAATTAGGAAAATTTTGTGTTTATAGACTATTTTTACTAATTTCATCGTTCCGGACTCAAATATCACGTCCGGGTCTCCAAATTCAACTCCGAACACAACTTCAATTTTAATAACATTCACCGTTAATATTATAACTCACAATATTTATCAATCAGGTCGTTCCTAGGAAAGAGGGGGCTTTCCAATAAGGATTTATCCCTATTGGCTCGCAATTAGGTGACCAAACCTCTCCTTGACAGAACTTCTAGACATTGTAAATATTGCAATTTAATAATATGAATAATTTTGTCGTCTCAATTATTGATTTAATAAAATATCATATTATGCTGATGATACTATGACAATAATCGAATCAATAATATGAGAGATATGATGCAGCAATTACTGTAGTAATAATTGAGTATAACTGAGTGACTTCTCACGTAAGCATCAATAATCAATACCGTGTGCTACTATGCAACCACGCAGTACATCGTATTTTACTTTGGGTATTTTCACAAGTTAAGGGTAAAACTTCCGTAGTTATTTTCATAAAGTATTTTTTGTCGTTTTCAATCCCACAATAATTCCGTTGTGGGGGTCCACCAATGATTGTCGTGGTTATCGAATATTCCTGTTAAAACAAATATTCTCCAGACCAATCGAATATTATATAACAACTTGCGTACTTTGCAAAATTTGTAAATATTATCCACAACTATAACATTATATCAAATCCACACCATAATATTCAAAAATATATTTCGAGAAAATTTAATCTTTATTCAAAAAGTTGGGTTCTTACAACTGTAAGCTCTTCTGCTAGGTACTTAGAAACTTTCTCATGCTTTCCACCATGATGACGTTTGTGATCTCCTTTCTTGATACTTGATGTTTTCTCATGATGGACTTGCTAAGATGACTGTGAGCTCTTCTCTATGATACTTAGAGTCTTCCCATGATGGACATCAAGATGACATAACGCTCTTCTTTCTCTCGGCAGTTCAGAACACTCTTCATGTAGTAGAACTCTCACTTCTACATTGTAGAACTCTGACTTCTACTTCTTTCTTTGTCTGACTCTAAGTGTTCTTGGTGGATCGTAGAGTGAGCCTTCGGACTCACTATCTCACATGGTTTAGAACAGTCCACCTTTTTACTCCAAACTCGGCAACTCCAGCAACCCAAGATCATTGAAGCTCTTCTGATTTATACTCCTTCCCAATCCTTCCGTTGGAAAGTAGCCGTCGAAAGCTATTCAAATATCTTCACAGATCTCGAGTTGACTGAGGTAGACTGCAGATGTGACATGTTATGACTTTTCTGACACTGCAGTCTACTATTTCACCTACCCCGTCAAAGATGTCACTTTAATGTCTTGGGCAGGTCGAAGACTTTATTTCCTGCTTTGATTTCTCGATCAAAGGTTGTCCTTTTGCATCGATGCTCTCAATAAGCTCTTGTCCGAAAATTACCCTTCAGATTGAACCGTTGCCAATGCTTCAGTCTTCAGTTGTTCGAACTCTACGATTCTGATGCATGTCTTCATGGACCTGATCGTAGTGTCTTGTTGACTAGTAGAGACAACACTACGATCTTGAAGAATGTTGATTGGATCTTCAATGTACAACATCGCTTCCTTCTTTTGTGCAGTGCTTCAACACTTCTGTTTGCCTCAACAGCTCTCGGATACTGATGGCTTGACTTCTTTGTTCTGGTCCCTTCTGAGTAGCAAGACACTTCAGATTTGTGGTGTGTCCAGCTCGTTTTCTCCTTGTGATCTCCCGTTCACTTATCATCAATGGACTGACCCAATGCTTAATCACTTTAGCCTTGTTCTTTAGAAGCTGTCCAGTATCTCTGTATGCACTCCATCAGTTCTTTCTTTATTTGGCAAGCACTACGATCCTGGTTACTTCTAAGATCGTTGTCTTCTGTCTACTTGACAACTACTGCACTTGCTGACTTTCCTTAGTCAGTTACTGAAGTCTTCTTCTGATCTCCTTGTGGAAGACTTCATTTCCAATGGCTTCACAACTCAATCTTGATGCTGATTGGGTTGGTGCTTAGATCTTCTGTTAGCTTGCATGTCATTCGTTGAGTGCTCCCTGGTTTCCTTCAGATGTGATGTATCTTTGCAGTGCCAACCAGAGGCTTCATTCCTTTGGATATTATGGGAGTGCTCATTTGTTGAGAATCGTATTTGCTCTACGATTCTACCTTGGCATTAATGAGCCAATGGTTGAGGTCGTGAGTTACGCACTCTACGATTAAACCCATTTGTCGTGAGACACTACGACTTCGAGATCAGATCTTGACACTCTACGATTTCTGTATATGTGCTCAATGTCTTCATCTGATCTTGCTCGACTATGATCTCTGCCTCTGGTATGATCCGTAGACTCTACGTGTGATGCCCCCAAAATAGGTATACATCACCCATCTTGAGTCGCCAAATACATGGTACAAAATTTAAATACAACTTAATTATACAACAGTCGTGTAAAATACGACAAAATATAATCTAAGAGTTTTAATAAGAATATTGTCATCTAGACAATATCCACACTCAATAGAGTCCTGATTACATTTTTTGTCACACTATTTAACAAAATAGTGAGGACTACTAATGCTATCATCTGGATCGTCACTCCATTCCCCGACTAGTCTCGACTACGTTCTCATTTCCTGAAGAGAACAGTGAAAGAAAGGGTGAGCTCAACTAGCCCAGTAAGAAATATTATGACTAAGATAATGCAGAATAAATTATCATTAGCCTTCAACAAAGTGTTAAAGCGATAAAATATAATAAACATCAAGTTTAATCTGCGGTGAACAAGCAATCCATTAGAAGAGTCAAGTAGAGAATAAAATCTACTATCTTCTATGATTTAAAAGGTTTTTCATCACTTTTATCGCTGAGACTCAGCTTAATAAATAAACCACATCATCCATGCACTATGACCAAGGATATTCATTAGTATCACAACCACAAATTATCCATGCACTACGGGCCAAGGATATTCGTGTATTCATCAATGGTCATGATCATGCCAACAACTGTCCATCAATGCACTACGGCCAATGAGGATTTTTTACCACATCATTTGTAACATTATGGTCATGATTATACTGAATAATCCCTGGTCATAATCATACCAAGTCCATCTATGCACTACAGGCTACAGATGACTTTCAATATATTATAAACATGATGATGATGACAATTCAATAAAACAAGTTCAAGAATAAATTTTAAAGATTTATAAGTTAATTTATCCTGAACTCAATAACGTCCAAATTGTCAACATGATATTGCTCTATGGAGAAAAATTCAAGAATGCTCAGAAGAATATTTCCATGAAAAGATACTGGATGAAGCGCAAATATCAAGGATATTCCACTAATTTCATGGAGTATAGAAGCCAAAACTTTAACCAACTGAGTATAATAGAATATATGAAACCGCAAATGGATTTTTGCCGCCATGCAGTAATCCACGTAGATAGATTATTCCAACAGAATAATAAAGAATGGAATAACAGAAGAATTCATCAGCGATGTAATCCGCATGCAGACGAGTTATTCAACCGAATAATAAAGAATGGAACTGGTCATGCGTAATCCGCATGCATGTGATATTCCAATAGAATAATAAAGAATGGAACCCGAGGTCATGCGTAATCGCATGCAGACAGGATGTTCCAAATGAGAATAATAAAGAGTGGAACCGAGGTCATGTATAATCCGCATGCATGTGGATATTCCAAATGAATAATAAAGAATAGAATAACAATAGAATTCGCCAGGCATGCGATAGACCGCACAGACAGGTTATTCCAACAGAATAATAAAGAATGGAATAACAACCCTTACGAGTATTGAAAGAAAATCACTCTTTTCATTAATACGAAAGAATAATACCCATTACCTTAGAAAACCTGGATACTGGAATAGTGAGGTAGCAGACTTCTCTTCTTCTTTCTCTCAATAATTTCTCTCTATAATAATTGCTCTAAAGCTTTTGTGAATTGGTGAGAAATGAAGGAAGAATGAGCTTCTATTTATAGGAAAATATAGTTTCTATAATTACATATTTTGGGGCTCGAAATATTACAGTATAATACCTTCCTCTTTTTCTTCATTTTTAATTTAGTCCTGCAAGTATTATCAAACTTGCACCACCTCCCCTAATAGTAAATAATGTAAATCAATAGTTCTAGACATGTGAAAATATGAATTACAGTATAATACCTCCATCTATACCTCCATTTTTAACTTAGTCACGCAAGTATTATCAATCTTGCACCACCACCCCTAATAGTACAAGAATGTGAATCAATAGTACACACATGTGAACAAATAGTTATAAGCATGTGAAATAATAGCAATTAATTACTCATTTATCTGATTAATTACCCGATTGGTCAATATAACCTCCAGACATCAATTATTATCGAAGTAAATGTCGATTTCCACTAACACTAATAATCCCAACACAATGGAACTATCAATTTCATCTTTAATCAACACAACTTATTCATCATTAATATTATAACTCACAATATTTAACAACCAAGTCGTTCCCAGGAAAGAGGGGCTTTTCGATAAGGATTTCTCCTTATTGGGCGCTAAATCAGTGACCAAACCTCTCCTCGATGTGAACTTACAGACATTGTCAATATTGTAAATAATAATATGAATAACTTTTTTTGTCTTAATTATTGATTTAATAATATAACATATTATCTGAGATGATCTTTGTGACAATAATTGAATCAATAATATGAGAGAGATATGATGCAGCAATTATTGTAGCAATAATTGAGTATAACTGAGTGACTTCTCACGTAAGCATCAATAATTAGTACCGTGAGCTACTATGCAACCACGCGTATTACTGTATTTTTACTATCGGGTAGTTCAACAGTTTTAATGGTAACACTTTCGCCATTATTTTTATAAAAAGATAATTCTATCATTTTCTTACTACGACAATACTTTCGTTGTGGGGTCCACCAATGATTATGTCATCGTACGAATATTCCCTGTTAAAACGAATATTCCCCGACCAATCGAATATCATATAACCACTTGCTTACTTTGTAAAATTTGTAAATATTACCCACAACTATAACATTATATCAAATCCACACCATAATATTCAAAAATATATTTCGAGAAAATTATTCTTTATTCATAAAAGTTGGGGTCTTACACTACGACTCTGAGTGTAGTCTACGATTCTTGACTTGGCTTTGGCAGATACTCAGTCGGCCAGTAGGCGTGTTTCTCTCCGATTACGAACATGACTTCTCAAAGCAGACTTGACTCAGGAAGTTCTACTCGACACACACTACGATCCTTCTTCGTCTCCTGGCGGTCTCACGAACTCCGAGATCTACTATCTTGCAGACTACTGATTACGCCTCGGCCATGCCTCTCGAGTTTTCCTTGACTCTCTGGCGGACTCACGATTTACAGGGGGCGGTCTTTCGACGATCAGACAAGCCTATCTATTACATCATAAGATCAACCTAACATGCTAAATCTTTCTATGTTTATAGTCCTTGTACATCATTTCTTTTTAAGGACTTTACAAAGCTATTTTGCTTATATAGGATCAACCTAACATACTTGATCAATTCATTCTAAGTCCTTGTACACATGTTTTTATTATCTATCAAAGGACTTTACAGCTTTTCTTAATGCAAGCATACTTGCATATTCATTCATATATATCATAATCAAATCATATATAAATAGGAATAACATTCACATGTTTATTCCTGACAATATGCTTTCACTTAATATATATGAAACTGTTTAATCATACAAAGTGTTAGCATGTACTGACAAAACAACTGCTAATACATGCATGTAAAAAAGCAGATTATTATTATCTACTGAGGCGGAAGGAGTTTACGCGTTTTACCCTTGTCGACCAATGAAGGAAGTGCTGCTCCAATTGGCAAGGGTGAAGTCCTGATGGACTGCAGTGTAGGAGGGGCAGTCATCTTCCTCCTTTTCCCGAATGATGACCATTACGTCTGGGCAATCATCGCTTGGGGTGTATCTATTTGTATGTTCATCATGGATAATGATGTGTACGTTTGACATCATCATGACGATGTCTTGTTTACGCCTTCGTTCCTCTTCTTCCACTTCGGGATTTGGAACCAAGACTCCTTTCCCTTTGACCGGTATTGATTTAGGAAATAACATAGCCATTACATGGGCAGGCACCTTTATCGGAGATCGTATAGGCTCAGGAACTATAGGTGGAGATAATCGCCATGTGGCTGAAGCTGAAGGAATCTATTTATGCTTATGAGGATTCTTGTGACTGAAACTTGCAAAATAGCCTATTCCAGCTGTCCCAATTTGACTGGACACTTGAATTGGGCGCTTAATGCCCTGATTGTCTTTGCCCAACCCTTGTCCAGGTTGATAACCTAATGACATCATTTCTTGAGTGGCCGACATTACTTCGGAAGAAATCTGGGGTATGAGAGGTGGCACCCCAATAAGATGGTAATGAGTGTTGCTCACCTCCAGGGCATGAAAACTGACCGGCTGAACTTCTGAATTGAAGCTGATGAGTGGTATGTCACCTTGTTCAGGACATTCCGACTCAGCATCGACAATGACTAGGCTATTGTTAATAATATATTTAAGTTGCTGATGAAGAGTGTAGGGGACTGCCTCGACCATATGAATCCACGGTCTTCCCAATAGCAGGTTGTATCCTGTATCTATTTTGAGAACGTGAAAAGATATACAGAATGTATGTGGACCAATCTCCATAGGCAGTTCAATCTCCCTAACAGAGTTTCGTCGGGATTCGTCGAAAGGTTTAATAACCGTATGGCTGCTTCGAATCTGATTGAGATTGATGTTCATCTTCACCAGAGTAGCATAAGGATAGATATTCAAAGACGATCATCCATCTATCAAGACTCCTCCCACCATATATCTGGAGGACAAAACCGCAATGTGCAACAACTTGCAATGACCGGTCCCTTCGGGAGGTATATCGTCATCAGTAAAAGATATCACATTGTTGTTAAAAATGTAATCCACCAGATGCTGGAATTTCTCAACATCAATTGACTTAGGTAGTTGGGCTTCTTCCAGAACCCTGAGTAATACCTTCCTATGATCTTCAGACGAGAAAACCAAGTCCAGTATAGAAATTTGATGTGGAGCTTCTCATAATCTTAAAACCACCTTGGCTTCATTATGGCCCATAGTACGGAGAAATTCTTCCACCTTTTCCATGGGAATCTTCCCCTTTGTCTTGATGGTAGGTTTCATTACCCGTTGGGGAAGATATAGTGGATTATCTTTCGTCACTGTAGCAGTTATATGATATGTGGATCCTTCAACCTCTCCATAATTCCATGGAACTTTTTGTAGGCTGACAACAGGATATTGTAGTCTGAATGGAAAGATAATTGGCTCTGGCGCAGCCACTTTCAAAGGATTGTCAACTCCTTTGAGTTGAATTGGTTAGATTGTATGTGAGGGAGTAGCTGCATTTGTCTCATAAGATATGACTGCTACGACATCCTTCCACTCTGTAAGAAACACGTCCCCACTCTCTAGTACTACAGCATCATCGTCTGCCATCTGTAGGACACCGCTGTTAATTAGGTTCTGAATAAGGTGGCGGAGTGCCCAACATTCTTCTGTACTGTGACCGCGAGATTGGGAGTGATACTGGCACACTCCATTGAAATCAAACCATCTTGAACGCGGGTTGATTGGAGGTAGCAGAGCTGTGATTCTTCCTTCCTGCATCAGCATCTGCAATATTTCTTCCATCGGTTGGCCTAGGTATGTAAATTCCCTTTTGTTGGCAAAATCCCGATGGGCTTTGGCATTTGCTCTTTTGGAAATGTTATCCTCCAGTGTTTCCCTTTCTAGAGTACGTGGTGGAGTGTTTGTGACAAGAGGAAGGAGATTAGCATACTCCTGACTAAATAATTGGCGTGTGACTTGATGTTGATGGACCACCAGTTCTGCCAATTGGTTAAGTTGCTCACACAGAGCATTCATTTTCCGTTCCATTGTAAATTGGAACTTTGTATAGTCCCACTTGTCAACATTATCCTTGCTGGTTTGGGAAGATCTACCATTAAAATTGGAACTCTGTCCACTGCTTTAATTAATCATATTGACCTCTTCTTCTTTGTGTTGAGGAAGAGGGATGTCTTGCACATGGGGTTGGTCGGGTTTGGTGACCATGATCTCACCGTTGTCTATTAAATCTTGGATCTTGTGTTTCAAGGCCCAGTAATCCTGAGTATCATGTCCCGGAGCTCCGGCATGATAAGCACACTTCCGAGTAGCATTGAAACCTCTCCCATTCCGGTTTGCTGGTGGAAGAAGATGAGTAATTTTCTTCTGAGTGGTCAGAAGATTGAGAATGTTCTCGAGTGAATCCCCTAAGGGTGTGAACACTCGAGGGCGTTTGACTTCTCCACCCTTAGGTAATGAAGGGTTTGAAAATTGTGCTTGAAAGGGAGTGTAATTCCTCCTTTGGATAGACATATTCTGACTACCTTTCTGACCTTGTAGTATCAAGGAAACATCCTCCTCTTTCTTTTTATGGACCCTCTGGGGGTTGTTTCCATAATTTTCGGACTGGATGTGCTCAGCAACATCTTTAAGGGCAGCTAGGTCTTGAATCTTTTCTGACTTCAATCCCATCTCAACCATCTCCCCATGTTTAATCATTTCAGAGAATGGTTTACCAATACCAGCTAAGACTTTCTCATAGAAAGGACCTTCTTGTATGTCTATGAAGGTCATCACCATCTCTGACTCATTCATAGAGGGAACAACTTGAGCAGCAAGCTAGGCGCCTCCACCTTTGAGCATATTCTCTAAAAGATTCATTAGTTTATTTCCTGACTTTAGTAATCTGGTACTGGTCAGGGGCCATTTGAGACTGGAAGCTGTACTGAGTGAGGAAGGCATGAGCTAGCTCCTCCCAGCTATGAATCTTTGAATTGTCTAATCTGGTATACCACGATCGGGCTTCTCCAGTTAGACTTTTATGGAACAGCTGCATCCTGAGCTTCTTGTCCTCGGTATAAGATCTGAGTTCTTCAATGAATATCTTTAAATGTGTATAAAGGTCTCCTAACCCATCATACTTTTTAAAGTTAGGAGTCTTGAACTTCTCTGGATAATGCACACTAGGGAATATACAAAGGTCAGCATATGATACACTCCCATGTGCTCCAATGCCTTTGATAGAACGGATGGACTCTTCCATTTGAAGGACCTTCTTTCTGATATCACCGGTGTCTAGATCTTCTCTGAGATTGGTGGTATCATGAAGTTTATTGGTTGTATCCAACTGAGCATCAGGTACGGGAGCTTATTTGTCCGTACCTTATGTTCCTCCATGTGCAGAGGATTCAGTATGTATGGGAACCCCTGTACCCTAAGTGGATTGGTGTAGTTCTTTAAGCAGAACAGCCAAATCTGTGATTTGTTTACTTAATCCGTCGAATTCTTCACGAGAGACAGGATTAAGATTAGCATGGTCAGATGAAGACATAATTGGTAGTAGGCTCATGGCCTTTTTGGACTTTGAACGGGTAATAGGTCCGATTGTTTCCCTGCGAAAAACTAACGTAGTTTAGTTTTAGGGAATGTATAAAATGTTTGCATGCTATATGATGTATCCGTTTTAGGAGTATTATCCTGCAACACAGATGTTAGTTATTTGTAATACAGGATAACATGTTAATATTTGTAAATATGCATGTACACATATTTCTTCATATTTCTCATTACATGGAGATCAATATGGAATGAAATTACAAGTAATTGACCTTACGAGTAATTTGAAATGAGAAGGCATGAAGAGGCTGACCTATCTTAGGCTACTTGTTGGGTAAAATCTAATTACGCACAACACGTAAGTATACGTGGTCAACAAGTAATATAATAGTAAGTAGAGTATCGTTCCCACGAGGAATTATTAATACAAATCACCAAGTACTAACCCGTAACCAACTCAATCTTATATAAACGAATGAATTTCAATTTATAAATAAACTAATTCTAATTACCACTAGTTAAATTAAGATTACGGAGATTTAAGATCACAACTTCACTTATTGCTTCATTTAAGTTAACACACTTCTCATCAATTATTCTCTATCCTTAATTGTTAATCAAGAACACTAAAGCAGATAAAACCACCTCTCGATGCATAATACCCATATTAACGTCAATCCACAATTAAGATAGAAATCCATTAAACACCTTAATCAACTAACCCACTATATCTCTATGTGAATTACAATCATGAATTCCATCTATACAGAAATCACAAACATATGTTATCATAATAAGATCTAAATCAATACTTCATCTCTCGAGTTCATATAGATTATCACGATAATTGTTAGCTAGGCAATTAAGCAATTAAGTCCAAATCACAATAGATAATCCTCACAATAGAATATAATAATTGATAGCGAAGCATATTAAAATAAACTACACAATAAGATCCATTGTAATCTCAAACAAAGAATTAGTTCATGATTATTGAATTAAAACTAAGAATCCACAATTGAATAATCATTAAAAGACAAAAATAAGAGTAGAGTAAAGAATAAATCTGTTGTTAGCAAATCTCCATCTTCCTCAAGCTCCTGCTCTTGATCTTCAATGGTCTCCAACTTGCTTCAATCTCCAAATCTAACAAGAACTAGGGTTTTGATCTAATTTACTATAATCTAATCTAATTTAATCCTCCAAAAATAGCCTATATCCCTCTCTTTTATGTCTCTCCTCATATATTTATAGTTCTAATGGATATCCTAGCAAGTTAGGCAACTAAGAATCCTATTCTAGCTCAAATTGGACATCAAATAACCATAATCGACTTTCTTCGCCACTTTAGCGCCTTGATCCGCTAATCCCCAAGCCATTCCAAGACGCTTGCGTGGCTACTGCAGTCGGAAAATCTGGCCGCTTTAAGCATGTCGCGCTATATTGTTTTCTGCTGCGACGTCCTTTGGTAAAACACGCATAACTTTTGATCCGCTTGGATTTACGGGGTATGCCACCTATCAAATCGAAGATGTCGACGAAATCTACAACTTTTATTCTTTAAAAATTGACATATTCGGGCTGGAACAAGGCGGAAATCAAGCTTGAAGTAGATGTTGTGTAAATGGCAAGCATGACAACTCTTAGCTTTGATCTTCGTTTATAAAAAAAAGCCATAACTCTTGCATCCGAACTCCGATTGGGACGATTTAAGATGTTCCAGAAAGATAAGAAGTAGATCTACAATAAAATCCAAGTTCCAAGCCAAGAATATGCATCCAAATTGGTTTTAAAAGTCCTTCAATATTCCCTTCTTGCATTTGCTTGCGTATTTTAGTCCAAAAGATGTCTGAATTGCTTTCCCTTGCTTCTTCATGCCAATGCCGTGTCATCGCCTACAAAATAACATATAATGTATGAAAAGTAACTAAGAAACATGAGATTAAGCAAATAATTCAAGTAATAGATACCCGATAAGTAGGAATAAAACCTACTTATCACTACTATCGCGGCTTTTTGGCATGAAGGTTCCCAAATCATCGCAATTTACTCAACGGGAAGTTAATCTTGTCTTTCAACTGGAGCGAATTTGGGTGGTGCCTTTCATGAGCCTCGTTGGAATTAGTCTTCCTACGAGTCAAGTAATCAAACACCGACAGGATAGTCTCCTGAGGGAGGAACCACACAACATACATTCACATACAACGTGTTTCACCGTTTATGAAAATGATGACATGTGCGAAGCACTAATATCACAAGTAGATATAGTGTCAAACAATAAGTAAATGCATTCATACACATCCATCAAAAATAAATGCAACACCCACACACAAGCATATAACAGTTTTGAAAAGCTTTTAATAGCGGCTTAAGTCCTCTTATTGGTGTCCCCAGCAGAGTCGCCACCTATCGACGTCGGGATTTTTATTTGTCCCTTTTCTGTTCTTGTTCTTTGGTGTTCTCATGTTAGGTGAGATTTGTTTGAAAAAATAAGTTATGAAAAGGTCCGACATGTATATGTCGACGATTTGACTGTAAGAGTCGCCAGTTGGTTTTTTTAAATGGTTGTACCAACACAACCGAGAAAAGGTTTGCACATTGACCCAATGATGTGACACTGCTTAACGGGTCTGCAAAATCGAGATTCATTAGGGTCCGGGGACTTGCTTATGTAGAGGGAAGGTGTTAGGCACCCCCCGACATCCATGTTGCCACGGTGACCGCCACTTTTCAATTAAACTGTTATATGAATGTGGGGGGGGGGGGGTCAATGTGCAGTTATTTGGAAGTAGTGCTATGCCTCGTTTGCACCTATATACAAAGGGTTTGAATTTATATAAAAATTCAGTTTTAAACAAGATATAGCAGTGAGTTTTTGTAAAAAGATATTTTTCAAACCCTTGTGCTCAATAATAATTGAGGCCTTTGATATTTCCATTTTATTAAGTGTTCGGCTTGATTACTTTTATTTTTGAGATGCGAAGCATCTTCGAGAAAATAATATACAAAGAAGTACCTAATAATTTACAAGCCGTGTACAGCTGAAAATGTCCATCACGAAAACCGAATCTAGATTCAGTAGACTGAATCTGTGATCACATGATTCCTAGGCTCACATGATGTAGCAGTTTGTTTAAAAGTTGTAAACAGTTATATATATAAAAGTTGTAAATATATATATACAGACATGATTAACCACCATGAAGCACCTCCATGGGGGATCGAAAATATAAATAAAGCCGTAAAGACGATCAACCGCCACGAAGTAAACTCCAAGCGGGACGAAATATAAAAGCGATAAAAGCGATCAACCAATACGTAAGTAAACTCGAACTGATGAAATGTAATATATATATATATATATATATATATATATATAAGCGATAAACTTATACGGGATATATATCGATCTCATTTCGGTTTATCATTTCAACGATTTGTATATATATATATATATATATATATATATAATAAAAGCAAAAACGCATAGGATATTAAATCCAGCTCAAATCAAAGCGAGTTTGATGGCAACATATATATATATATATAAGTATTTATATATATATATAAGCAAATAATTTCCGGATGTAAATTCGGGCTCATCGATCGAGTTCGACAACAACGGTTCATATATATAATATATATATATATAAGCAAATAAACGCTCTGGACGTGAGTCCAGGCTCAATCGAGGCATACCTCGATAATGTTAGTCCATATATATAAATATATAAATATATATATATATATATATATATATATATAATATATACAAAAAGAAATAAAAGCCACGGACCGAAGTCCAGGCATACACACGCAACACGACTCTCAATGTGAAGAACGGTGTGTGCAAAGATGAGAGAAAGGCTTTAAAGCGTGTAAGAAGGCTTACGAGTGGATCGCCAAAGAAGACTTTCAATGACTTGAAATGGATGAACACTCGGCTCCCGCCGGTAAAAATATAGCAATATATAAGCTCACAGGTGTTTAAAATGAGAAAGCACTCAGTTTATAGTGTGTACAGTGTGAGACCCCTGATTTTTATGAATAAATATTTAATTTTCTCGAAATAATTTTTTAAATATTATGGTGTGGATTTGATATAATGTTATAGTTGTGGGTAGTATTTATAAATTTTTCAAAGTACGCAAGTTGTTATATAATATTCGATTGGTCGGGGAATATTCGTTTTAACAGGGAATATTAAATATAACTAAGCAACAATCATTGGTGGACCCCACAACAAAATTATTGTCCGATTGAGAAAATGACAAAAATACTTTTTATGAAAATAACGGCGGAAGTTTTACTGATTAAGCTGTTGAACTACCCGGTAGTAAAAAAAATGCGATGTCTGGCGTGGTTGCATAGTACCACACAGTATTGATTATTGATGCTTACGTGAGAAGTCATTCGGTTATACTCAATTATTACTACTGATAATTCTTTGCATCATATCTCTCATATTATTGGTTCGATTATTGTCGTAGTATCATCTGCATAATATGTTATTTTATTAAATCAATGATTGAGACGACAAAGTTATTCATATTATTAAATTTCAATATTTACAATGTCTAGAAGTTACATCGAGGAGAGGTTTGGTCACCTAATTGCTGGGCATGATAGGAGAAATCCTTATTGGAAAGCCCCTCTTTCACAGAGCGACTGGTTGATAAATATTGTGAGTTATAATATTAATGATGAATGTTATTAAAATTGAAGTTGTGTTAGGAGTTGAATTTGGAGACCTTGACGTGATATTTGAGTTGAACGATGAAATTATTAAAATAGTCTATAAACACAAAATTTTTGAATTCACTATTTGGTGAAAAAGTCAACAGTTGACTTTTTAGGGAAAAAGACAAACTTGAAATTTCAAAATTTATATTTTGATAAAAATGGTTTCATTATGTTGGAATTATTTGTGTTAGTGAAAATCGACAATTATTTCGATAATAATTGATGTCCCGGAGGTTATATTGACAAATCGGGTATTAACTTAGGATAAATGAGCAATTGATTGCTATTATTTCATATGATTATAACTATTTGTTCACATGTGTATACTATTGTTTCACATTCTTGTTACTATTAGGGGAGTTGGTGCAAGATTGATAATACTTGCATGACTAAGTTAAAAATGGAGGTATAGATGGAGTCTATATTGTAATTCGTATTTTCACATGTCTAGAACTATTGATTCACATAATTTACTATTGAATCACATTATTTACTATTAGGGAGGTGGTGCAAGTTTGATAATACTTCCATGACTAAATTAAAAATAAAGGAAAAGTTGGACGTATTGTCTTTGTAATTTTTCGAGCCCCAAAGCGTGCAATTATCGAAAATATATTTTTCTATAAATAGAAGCTCATTCTTCCTTCATTTCTCACCAATTCACAAAAGCTTTAGAAGCGATTATTATAGAGAGAAATTATAGAAAGAAGAAGAAAGTCTGCTACACTCACTATTCCAATATCCAGTTTTTCTAAAGATAGGGAGTATTATTTCTTTCTTATCTATGAAGAGAACTTTTGTTATTCCATTCTTTATTATTCTGTTGGAATAACCTGTATACGCGGGCTACCCTATACTTGGTAAAATTCTTACATTGTTCCATTATTTATCATTACATTTGGAACATCACATGTTCATGCGTTTTCACGTGGGACCTCGTTAAAATCTTTATTATTACATTGGAATATCCTATCATCATGCGTTTTACGCCGGACTGATTAAAATCTTTATTATTACATTGGAATATCCACTGATGTATATGTTTTACGCCGTACTGATTCCGTCTTTATTATTTTGTTGGAATATCCCATCTGCACGCGTTTTCTGTGGGACTGATTCCTTTATTTATTATTCTGTTGGAATAACCTGCCTGTGGGGTCTATCGCATGCCTTATGATTTCTTTTGTTATTCCATTCCTTATTATACTCAGTTGGTTAAAGTTTTGACTTCTATACTCCATGAAATTAGTGGAATATCCTTGATATTTGCGCTTCATCGATATCTTTTCATGGAAATATTCTTACGAGCATTCTTGAATTTTACTCACAAAGCGAGATCATGTTGACAATTTAGGCGTTATTAGTTCTGGATAAATTAATTCTTGAACTTGTTTTATTGAATTCTTATATCATTGTCATCATCCTCATGTTTATATTTTGTTGAAAGTCATCTGTGGCCTATAGTGTATAGATGGACTCTGTATGATTATGACCAGGGATTATTCGGTGTAATCATGACCGTAATGTTACGAATGATGTGGTAAAAGTCCTCATTAGCCCGTATTGCATTGATGGACAGTTTTTGGTATGATTATGGCTATGGATTCTCTTCGGCCAAGGGTGCAAAGATGAATTATTTTATGGCATGATCAGGACCGTTGATGAAAACACGATTATCTTTGGCCTGTAGTGCATGGATAATTCATGGTCGTGATACTAAAAATATCCTTGGCCTGTAGTGCATGGATGAGTTAATGATGTGGATTATTTATTAAGTTGAGTCTCAGTGATAAAGTTGGTGAAAAACTTTTTAAATCATAGAAGATAGTAGATTTTATTCTCTACTTGACTCTTTTAATGGATTGCTTGTTCCGCTGCAGTTAAACTTGATGGTTGTTATATTGTATCGGTTTAACCTTTGTTGAAGGCTAACGATAATATATTACGCATTATCTTAGTCATAATATTTCCTCTTGGGCTAGTTGAGCTCACCTTTTACTTTTATTGTTCTATTAGGAAATGAGAGCGTAAGCAGTACTAGTCGGGGAACGGAGTGACGGACCAGATGATAGCATTAGTAGTCCTCACTATTCAGTGAAATAGTGTGATAATAATTGTAATGAGGACTCCTTTTGAGTTTGTATAATCTCTAGTAGACAATATTTGTATTCAAACTCACATTTTATGTTTTGTTGTATTGTACACGACAGTTGTATTATTAAGTTGTATTTGTGTTCTGTACCATGTATCTGTCGACTCAGAATAGATGATATATACCTAATTTTGGGGGCGTCAAAGTTGGTATCAAAGCTTAGGGATATGATCCATGGCTAAGATGTGAGACTAGAACTAGGAGGGGAGAGACTGGGAATTCCTTTGCTAGTATGACCTACCTAAATTTTTTGGTATTTAATTGGTTGGTCAGAGTATAGAGATAATATGTTGCATGTCAATTAACCCTTGTTTTGTGGCAGTATTTGAAAATGGCATTTGAGAATATTGAGAATAGCAATGGGGCACAAGAGTGAATTGAGTCTCCACGGATCAACAATCGAATAATGTGCATCGGGGAGGCGACAATCCTCATGCAAACAACAACACCGACCAAATGATGAGCGATGGAATGTTCGGAGGCTTTATATAATTCATGCAACATCAAAGTGAGGCGGCTCCATTCAAAATGAGGTGGAAACACTCGAAACTCTCGAGCAGTCCACCATTAAGCGATTCGAGAGTGGGACCACCCGAGTTTATTGGAGAGCCAAAACCACTTAAAAGTGAAGCGTGGATAAAGCAGATCACCAAGATATTTGATGTCTTGGGATGCTGAGAGAGCAAAAGGTTCCTTCGCCACCTTCATATATTGTGTGAAGAGGCGATTCTTGGTGGGAATCATGTAAAATGTACCTGACTGGCCGCACTCAAGATGTCTTGGGAGAAGTTCTAAGAGCTATTCAACGACAAGTACTTTCCGAAAGTATTCGTCACATGAAAGAGGTGGAGTTTATCAAGTTGGAGAAAAACAATATGGACCGTGTCGCATGATACGAGACTAAATTTGCGGAGTTATCCTGGTTTGCATCCCATTTGGTCGATAATGAGGAGCGAATGACACGAATGTTTTAAGAGGTTTAAACCAGGAGATACATCAATATCTTATTTCTCATAAAGCGTGTTTGTACTCGGATGTTGTAAATAGGGCTCAGTTATTGGAGCGCGATAACGAGTCAACGCCTTAACTAAGAAAGCGGTAAACTGACATGAAAATACCAGTGGTATTAGTCATCGAAGCGGTGACAATAAGCATGAAGGGAATCAACATGCCAAAAATGGTAACCACTTCGGTGGTAATCATGGCCAAAACAATAAGAATGGACATTTCAAAAAGAGGAAATTCAACAATGATGGAAAGGCGTCGACCAAAGACCAGTTGTTAAGGAAGGAGAACGACCACCTATGATATGTTTCAAATGCGGAGAGGAGGGATATATCAGTCCAAACTACTCGATGCCATCCAAAGCATGTTATAATTGTGGAAAAGAAGGTCACCTAGCCCGATTTTGTCGTTCACCAAAGACAAGTTCAGTTAGGATGGAGGCACCAAAGACCATCCCAGAAAAGTCAAAACCGGTAGTGCAAGGGAGAGCGTTTTTCGTGACTTCTCAAAAAGAGAGTAACCCGAACGAAGTTAGCACGGGTTAGTTAATTATAAATTCTTGCGAAGTCCATACCTTATAAGATACCAGTTCTACCCATTATTTTATCTCTCTTGCTTGCGTTAACGTTTAAATTTGACTCCAGAGAAGTTATACTTTGACTTATTGGTTGAAACTTCGTTAGTAAGAGCCTCCGTTACCTCCACTGTTTATAAATCTTTTTGATTTAAATCGAAATTTTCACGTTACCTGTCGATCTTATCTCTTTGAAAATATTTTCCTTTGATATGATTTTAGGAATCGATTGGTTAACTACTCATCATGCTTTTCGTAAGGTTGTTAGCTTTTATATTCATAACCAACCTGTTATGCAAATTCAAGCAACAAAAATCCTACAGTCAATTATTGTCATATCAAGCCATAAGTAAAGAGCCCCGATCCTTTCGTTGTTGACTTCCTTGTGTGGAATGCACCGAAGCCAGACTTCCATTAGGCGACGTCGTGAGTGACGATGGCAAGTTGATAGGTATCAATGTGACGTACTATCCAAGTCATGGATGAGAGTCACAGTTTTGAATGATATTTCTATTGTTAATAAAATTCCCGGCGTATTCTTGAAGACTTCTTAGCCTACCCTAGGCGTGAAATTGAATTTTGTATTGACCCCAAAGACAAAACCCATTTCTAAAACCCTTAAATATTTCTTCAACTAAAGCGAGCGTAACATGCGCTAAAGAGCGTTGGCTCGAAATTTGTTGAAGATTACGATCGTACCATTACTACCATCGTGGGAAAGCGAGCGTGGTGGCGACGCGTTGAGTAGAAGATCGTATATCGTTCTGAGTGCGATGTTGTTAATACAAAGGCCCATTTAAATTTAATTACAAATGATGAAGATAGAGTTAAAGACTTTAGGAACCCAAGTGAAGATAACGAATATACGAGTAGAATCGACTTTAATCGATAAAGTTAAAGCCGCTCAAGCTACATACTCAGAGCTGATGAATGTGAAGAAGAAGGTTCAAGAGGGCATTATTCTAGAAGCAAGAATCGACGAAGAGAGGAAATCTCAACCCTCGATTTAATTGACCCATTAGAAATCCTCGATCGAGTAGGAACGATGGCTTATAGACTCGTTTTACCGCCAAGTATGTTGCGTGTTCATAACGTTTTTAACATATCGATGTTACGTAAATATGTGGACGACCCAAACCACAATATTAATTTAGAACCGGACAAGATAGCAGAAGATTTAACGTATGAGGAGACACGTGTTAACATCTTGGATAAGAAGGATCATATTCTATTTCAAAGGTTATACCTCAAGAGTTAAAATTTGAAGTGAAGTGAAAGGTATCCTCACCTGTTTGGCATACGAGTGCGTCACGTAAATTCGAGGGCAAAATTCCATAAGGAGGGAGATTGTGAGACCCCGATTTTTATGAATAAATATTTAATTTTCTCGAAATAATTTTTTAAATATTATGGTGTGGATTTGATATAATGTTATAGTTGTGGGTAGTATTTATAAATTTTTCAAATCGCAAGTTGTTATATAATATTCGATTGGTGGGGAATATTCGTTTTACGGGGAATATTAAATACAGCGGCACAATCATTGGTGGACCCCCACAGCGGAATTATTATCGGATTGAAAGCGACAAAAAATACTTTATGAAAATAACGGCGGAAGTTTTACTGTTAAGCTGTTGAACTACCGGTAGTAAAAAAGTACGATGTCTGGCGTGGTTGCATAGTAGTAACTACGGTATTGATTATTGATGCTTACGTGAGAAGTCACTCGGTTATACTCAATGATTACTACTGATAATTCTTTGCATCATATCTCTCGTATTATTGATTCGATTATTGTCATAGTATCATCTGCATAATATGTTATTTTATTAAATCAATGATTGAGGCGACAAAGTTATTCATATTATTAAATTTCAATATTTACAATGTCTAGAAGTTACATCGAGGAGAGGTTTGGTCACCTAATTGCGCGCATGATAGGGAGAAATCCTTATTGGAAAGCCCCTCTTTCTTGGGAGCGACACGGTTGATAAATATTGTGAGTTATAATATTAATGATGAATGTTATTAAAATTGAAGTTGTGTTAGGAGTTGAATTTGGAGCCTTGAACGTGATATTTGAGTCCGGAATGATGAAATTAGTAAAATAGTCTATAAACACAAAAAATCGGAATTCACTATTTGGTCAAAAAAGTTTGACAGTTGACTTTTTCAAGAAAAGTCAAACTTCAAAATTTCAAAATTTATATTTTTGATAAAAATGGTTTCATTGTGTTGGAATTATTTGTGTTAGTGAAAATCGACAATTATTTCGATAATAATTGATGTCTGGAGGTTATATTGACAAATCGAGTATTTAACCGGATAAATGAGCAATTGATTGCTATTATTTCATATGATTATAACTATTTGTTCACATGTGTATACTATTGTTTCACATTCTTGTTACTATTAGGGGAGTTGGTGCAAGATTGATAATACTTGCATGACTAAGTTAAAAATGGAGGTATAGATGGAGAGTCTTATCTTCGTAATTCGTATTTTCAAATGTCTAGAACTATTGATTCACATAATTTACTATTGAATCACATTATTTACTATTAGGGGAGGTGGTGCAAGTTTGATAATACTTCCATGACTAAATTAAAAATAAAGGAAAAGTTGGAGGTATTATCTTGTAATTTTTCGAGCCCCAAAAGCGTGCAATTATCGAAACTATATTTTTCTATAAATAGAAGCTCATTCTTCCTTCATTTCTCACCAATTCACAAAAGCTTTAGAAGCGATTATTAAAGAGAGAAATTATAGAAAGAAGAAGAAGTCTGCTTACCTCATTATTCCGATTATCCAGTTTTTCTAAAGGTAGGGAGTATTATTTCTTTCTTATCTATGAAGAGAACTTACATTATTCCATTCTTTATTATTACATTGGAATAACCTATATACACAGGCTACCATATACTTGATGAAATTCTTACATTGTTCCATTCTTTATCATTACTTTGGAACATCACATGCATGCGTTCTACATGAACCTCGTTCCGTCTTTATTATTACATTTGGAATATCGTATGCATGCGTTTTCTGGCGAACACGATTCCGTCTTTATTATTATGTTGGAATATCTGTATATGCATTTTACGCAAGTACTGATTACATCTTTATTATTTTGTTGGAATATCACATGCATGCGTTTTCTGTGGGACTTTGATTCCTTTATTTATTATTACATTGGAATAACTTTGCTGTCTTGATCTATCGCATGCCTTATGATTTCTTTTGTTATTCCATTCCTTATTATACTCGGTTGGTTAAAGTTTTGACTTCTATACTCCATGAAATTAGTGGAATATCCTTGATATTTTGCGCTTCATCCGATATCTTTTCATGGAAATATTCTTACGAGCATTCTTGAATTTTACTCTACAAAGCGATATCATGTTGGCAATTTGGGCGTTATTAGTTCTGGATAAATTAATTCTTGAACTTGTTTTATTGAATTCTTATATCATTGTCATCATCCTCATGTTTATATTTTGTTGAAAGTCATCGTGGCTGCTGTGGTGAATAGATGGACTTGGTATGATTATGACTGAGGATTATTGATTGTAATCATGGTAGTAATGTTACGAATGATGTGGTAAAAGTCCTCATTAGCCCGTATTGCATTGATGGGCAGTTTTTTTGGTATGATTATGGCTATGGATTCTCTTGACCAAGGTGCAAAGATGAATTGTTTTATGGCATGATCGGGAATAGTTGATGAAAACACGATTATCTTTGGCCTGTAGTGCATGGATAATTCGTAGTTGTGATACTAAAAATATCTTTGTCCTGTAGTGCATGGATGAGTTAATGATGTGGATTATTTATTAAGTTGAGTCTCAGCGATAAAGTTGGTGAAAAACTTTTTAAATCATAGAAGATAGTAGATTTTATTCTCTACTTGACTCTTTTAATGGATTGCTTGTTCCGCTGCAATTAAACTTGATGGTTGTTATATTGTATCAGTTTAACACTGTTGAAGGCTAACGATAATATATTCTGCATTATCTTAGTCATAATATTTCCTACTGGGCTAGTTGAGCTCACCCTTTTACTTTTATTGTTCTATTCAGAAATGAGAGCGTGGCGGTACTAGTCGAGGAAGCGGGTGATTGGACTAGATGATAACGATTAGTAGTCCTCACTATTGATTGAAATAGTGTGATAATAATTGTAATGAGGACTCCTTTTGAGTTTGTATAATCTCTAGTAGACAATATTTGTATTCAAACTCACAGTTTATGTTTTCTCGTATTGTACACGACAGTCGTATTATTAAGTTGTATTTGTGTTCTGTACCATGTATCTGGCGACTCAGAATAGGTGATGTATACCTAATTTTGGGGGCATCACATACAGAGCAAATTGGACAGGGATTCCTCGCCTTTTCTCTTTGAAAAATGGCTTCCCCAACCCTCTATTTATAGAGGGGGAGCATGAGTGTACTATGGCGTGTGAGATGCACTGTGTGGTATAGAAGTCTATTGAGATTCCGACAGTCCGTCGTCTTGAAATCGTGCTGCGCGTACAGCGTGATATCCGCTCAAACTTTCAGAACTTCAATCTGGGCATCTGATCGAGGTGTATAAGACCTTTTTCGGCATGTTGTTGTCGAGAGCTACACAATGACATGAGATTAGAGGTTGTACGAAGTCAGGAAAATTGGACCATGCCCTTGGTCTTCAAGCTTCAAATTCTATCGGGTGTGCTGTCTTGTGAAGTAGTCACTCGGGATTGGCGCTCTTTGGTTCTTGTAAGACATTGCTGTGTAGAATGTTTGTATGAATGTTGAGACGGCGCAATGTGGGATTGGGATGGCAAAATAACGGTCTTGCCCTTCACCGGGGTTATCTCCGGTTTGAGCTGTTTTAGCGATCGTTGCTCAGGGTTATCTCTGAGATTGGACTGCTGCAGGTGTTGACCGTCCTCAGGGTTGTTTCTGAGATGTGCCTGACTTCCCGAGGTTATCTCCGGGCTTAGGTAATGAGTGCCTCGGGGCTTTTCTCGAGATTTCTGAAGCTGATTCCATGGGTTTGAAATAAGCATTTTTGGGGTTATCTCCGGAACTGCAACTGTATGCCTCGGGGTTATCTCCGAGGTTGACATTGTCCTTCCCGGCGTTGTTTTAGGGGTTGAGACTGAGTATCTCGGGGTTATCTCTGAGATAACACGGTCTTCTCTGATGTGATTTTTGGTATTTGAACTGCACTCCTCGGGGTTATCTCCGAGGTTGAAACTGAAACTCCCGATGTTGTTTTCGGGGTTGAGATTGAAACTTCCGGTGGCATTTTCGGCACTGAGCTGGATATCTCGGGGTTATCTTCGAGATGATAATACTGAATATCATGTTGGTTAAAATCTAATTACGCACAGCACGCAAGTATACGTGGTCAACAAGTAATATAATAGTAAGTAGAGTATCGTTCCCTCATAGACTGTAATAAGAATTTAAACCTCACAATTACCAATTTCTTATTAATCCTAATTTTATTAAACTAATCGATTTCCAGTTTGTAACTAAAAGTATTAAAAATATTAAAATCACCAAATAATCAATAAATTCTAAAACTGAATTTTCTAACAAATCATGGAGAATTAGGCATCCGACTTCACTCTAAGCATCACTCTGATTATTACACCTTTATTCCAGTTTAACTCAATATCCCAGTTTATTAATCAAGAACACGTATGTAGAACTAGTCACCTCTCGATGTACTAATACCGTATTAACTCAAATCCACAATTAAGATAGAATCAAGTTAAACACCTTAATCAACTAACTCACTATATCTCTATGTGAATTACAATTAAAGAAAGTTTAAGTTTAAGCTCTTTATCCGATTACATGTGATGTCAAGCATATCTCTACCCTAACATTCATCAAGATTCTGATCATTCACAAAATTCAAGAACACATGTTATATTAACTAAGTCTAGACTCGTATTTCATCTCTCGAATTCATACAAGTCCACAAAGAATCGTTGATTAGGTAATTAATAAATTCAAGCTCAAATTAATATAGATAAACTGGATATTAGCTTATTAAACTGAAAATCAAAGATTACATAATCATCGTTCCACTTAAAGATCCGTCATAAGCCTAAAAAGTATTTAGTTCATCATAAATAAAATAATAACTGAATAAATTAAAGATAACATCTTCTCAATTACAAATATAAAACTAAAGAAGAAGAATAACGCAGAACACCCTTCACTTTAGCCTTAATCCGCAATTGATATGAAAGTTCTTCAAAATCTTCACTCCAAAGCTCGCTATGAATTTCTATCCTTAATCTTCGTTAATTTCTTTTCATGATGAAGATTTTGTTGTTCGTTGCTCAATATATATCCCATACATAAATTCTGGTTGAAATCCCATGTTGTTTAGAGTCCATACGCCATACAAGTCCTAAAATCCAAGTCCCAGCAGAGTTTCAAACCATTCAGACGATCGGGTTTAAGACCTTAGCATACTGGTGGGTATTTCATGTAAAAAAGGTCACTTCGCCCGTGGCGCAATCCCTGTCTTGCAGACCTAAAGACCCCCCGCCCCGACGGGGGTGTTAGGTTTAATAAGGCCCGCCCCGACGGGGGTAGCCTTTCTTTGCTGACTTTGTTTTCTTCTTTGCTTGCCACTTTGTTGCCACAAATGCACTCCTTTTATGCTCAAACGCCACACCACCACACCTACACATTAAATAACAATAAACAAGTAAAATAGAACATAAACACGAGGAATTAACACCGATTAAGCTTGGATTAGGAACCGATTCGTGGATATAAAATCCACTTATCATATCCCAGGGTTGTATCTGGGATTGAACTGAGTTGTCTTCCAGGGTTATCTCTGAAAGACGATTCTGCCTTCCTGCAATGTTAGTAACAAGTATGCAGAAAATTTCGAGTGTCTACAACCCCTTTTCTCGACAGAACTTTCTAGACATTGTCAATAATGCAAATAATAATATGAATAAATTGTCATCTCAATTACTGATTTAATAATATAAAATATTGTGCAAATGATATTGTGACAATAATAGAATCAATAATGTGAGATATTATGCAGCAATTACTGTAGCAATAATTGAGTATAACTGAGTGACTTCTCACGTAAGCTTCAAATACCGTGTGCTACTATGCAACCATGCGTATTACTATATTTTTATCACCGGGTATTTCAACAGTTAACGGTAAAACTTTCATCGTTATTTTTATAAAAAGATATTTCTGTTGTTTTCTAACTCCGACAGTAATTCCGTTGTGGGGTACATCAATATTGTGCCATCGTACGAATATTTTCTGTTAAAACGAATATTCTCCGACCAATCGAATATTTTATAACAGCTTGCTTAATTTGCAAAATTTATAAATATTACCCACAACTATAACATTATAACAAATTCATACCTTAATATTCAAAAATTATATTTAGAGAAAAGTTCATCTTTATTCATAAAAGTTGGGGTCTTACAAACTCCCCTTCTTATGAAATTTTACCCTCAAAATTGGTGTACGTACCTGGTATGACGAAGAGGTGAGGATACCTTGATTTCATTTCAGATTCTAACTCCCAGGTCATTTCCTCAACATCGTGGTTTCTCCACAAAACATTGACTTGAGGTATAACCTTGGAGCGTAAAATATGTTCCTTCTTATCCAAGATTTTAACAGGTACCTCTTCATACGTTAAATCTTCCGCTATTTTGTCCGGTTCTAAATCAATAATGTGGTTCGGGTCTTCCACATATTTACGTAACATAGATATGTGTAAAACGTTATGAACAAGAGACATACTTGGCGGTAAGGCGAGTTTATAGGCCACAGTTCCTACTCGATCGAGAATTTCAAATGGGCCAATGAATCAAGGATTGAGCTTTCTTCTCTTTCTAAATCTCGTAACTCCCTTCCATGGAGCAACACGTAACAACACATGATCACCAACATTGAATTCTACGTCCCTTCGATGAAGATTAGCATAACTCTTTTGTCAATCTTGTGAGGTTTTTATACGTTGCCGGATCATTTGAATCTTTTCCGTTGTCATGCGTACCAATTCTGGTCCCAACAACATTGATTCACCCACCTCATCCTAGCATACTGGAGAACGACACTTGCGTCCATACAACGCCTCGAATGGAACCATGCCAATACTTGTTTGATAACTGTTGTTGTAGGAGAAATCCACCAATGGCAAGAACTTGTCCCAACTTCCTTTGAAGTCAAGGACACAGAGTCTTAATAGATCTTCAAGAGTTTGAATAGTCCTCTCCATTTGCCTCGTCCGATGCGAGGATGATATCTTGGCCCGAATCATAAATTCGTGCCCATAGCTTTTTGCAAACTAACCCAAAATCGTGAAGTGAATCTTGGGTCTCGATCAGAAACTATGGATACTATCAAACCATGCAGTCTTATAATTTCATTTATATATATACGAGTAAGACGTTCAAGTGAATAAGTTTCTCGTATTGGTAAGAAATGAGTAGATTTGGTCAATCTATAAACAATGACCCAAATTTCATATATGCCTTGAGAAACCTTGGGAATACCAGTAACGAAATCCATGATAATGTGCTCCCACTTCTATTCTAGAATTTCAAGTGGTTGCAATGGACCTTTTGGCACTTGATACTCCGCCTTGACTCGTTGACAAGTTAGACACCTTGAGATAAACTCCGCTATCTCTCTCACTCTCTTCATATTTCTGTAGGTACTCGGGGCTCCTCCTCTGCAGGTACTGTAGGTACTCGGGGTTCCTCCTCCCCAGCTCGACTAGCTCCTCTAACATCCGACATCTTGACAATATAGTTTTAAGTTTTAGTTACTAAGTCGTACAAGTGAGCACATAAGATCACACATAAGCACATAAAGTCTTTTATTATCTTCAATGAATTAAAGAAATTCATTTCTTAGAACTCGAGAAGAGTTTTCCATCACTATGTTCTTCCTATAAGGCTATTACCTAAGGTTGTTCCCCCCACCTAAGGTTCATAACCTACAGCTTTGATACCAACATGTGACACCCCCAAATTCGGGTATTTAAATTCCACGGGATTTGGTGTTCACTGTACAAATATCATCTATCTATCTACCCATAAAAAATGCAAACCATGCAATAGATAGAAATAAATCCTCTCATTATGGGGTTACAACATCTGAATAATAAATACAATCCCAGGTCAAACTAACCTTAAACATCTGTGCGGAAACATAAACAAATAATAAGTCTTAAACAACATCAAGTCTTGACAATAACATTGTAAAATTTAAATAACAAGTCTTCATCATTTATTAACTTTGCCCTGGCCTTTGTTAGAAGAAGGCTCGTCGTACCTTTCGTTCTTAACTGCAATGTTATTATTACGCAAGAGTGAGCATGAATGCCCACAAGTATAAAAATGAAATAACAATATATAATAACATGCGAGTGACTCAAAGACTTCTGAAATAAAAGCTCAACTTTTTTAATCAAGAATGAATAACAAGAGTTCAAAAGAGTTCTAAGGGTCATAAGACCTTGAACTATGTCCTAGGTTATCAAGGGTTAGACTTGAAACCTTTAACATTTATAAGACTATGAACTCTTCTACTTGCGTCTTGGGGGGATCGATCCCTTAGTACCATCATGCACAATATCTTAACGCCTAACGCATAAGAAAATCCTATCTGAGGTTGTTTCATCTCGATTTGACATCGAGTCGCTTTAAAAGGAAGTTTGGTTTGGATAATTCAATAAGGGTTCGAAATTTAGAGCGTTTCATCAACTATGGACTAGTCGAATCAATTAAGGGTTATTTAGTCTAATAAGGATTCAACAATAAATGATAATTAAATTGAATAAAAATCTTAAGAGGTATACAATAGAACAAGTATTGTATAATGTAATCATACTTTGAAATGATAGATAATCTTTAATATAACAAACTAAACTTGATTTATAAACTTGAATAATGATAACAAGTAGGGAACTTGCCTCGTGCGTAGGCTAAACGATTACTACTTCCGTTCACCACAAATCCTACACACATACCATATGTATTCACGACATTCATTAGTTACATTTTCACTTAATTATTTAATATAAACTCCACTTTATTTAACAAATCATTACCCTTATAATTTAATTACTTAATTAAATTAGAATATTTTCATTCTCTTACTATTATTACACTCGAATAAATTATTTCATAATAATTTCCATCGAATATTTATTTTATTCCATAAATATCTCAATTAAAATATTTACTTTATTTTATAAATATTTTAATAATAATTTTCATCGAATATTTATTTTATTCCATAAATATCTCAATTAAAATATTTAATTTATTTATAAATATTTTAATAATAATTTTCATCAAATATATTTTTTTATTTTTTTTATTTTTTTATTTTATTTTATTTTTTTATTTTTATTTTTATTTTTGCATTTGGGAATGGATAATTTAGTTTAGTAGCATGGCAGGAAGTCCGGGGTTACCTAGGCTCATTTCTGCAGTTTGCGATTCTGCGGATTCCTTGAACATAAGGTCAAATTAGGCCAAAAATCAATCACAAGTAAAATTATACGTGAATATGGCCATAACTTCCAATTAGTTATTTTTACATGAATTTAGACTTACCCAATCATTGTAATACATATATAATCATTACTTAACCCATCTAGCATGATTTTTAACAAGTTACAATACATAATTTGCAAAATCAACACATTTACTTTCACTGTTCTTGATGTTCATGAAGGTTTTGAACATAAAACATAATTTCAACACTACGGATTCGTTATAACACCAAATCCATCCATTCAAGTTTCGTTTCCTTCGTTTTAACATGCATAATTATATACGAGTGGAAATTTTGCAAAACAATTTATGTTTGACATATTAAAATCACGTATAAGGGCCATATGGCCATATTCCATACTTTGTAAATTTTGAGGCCATAACATACGTTGTATTTATGAAACTGATGATATGGTTTGTATATATATATATATATATATATATATATATATAATCAAATACGATATGATACATCTTAACATATACACAAATCCATAATCATATCATTTTCCCATAATCTAATAATTAAATCATCAAAAATATTTATTTAATTGATAAATATTAAAATTAAATTACAAAAATCTCGTTCGTCACATCTTTCCCCCCTTAAAAGGATTTTGTCCCCAGAATCACGACTCAATAAATTCGACCCGTTACATTCTCCCCCCTTACAAAGATTCATGTCCCGTAATTGCTTCCACATAAATTAAGTAAATAAATGAGGGTAATTCTTCATCATATTCTCTTCGAGTTCCCACATAGCTTCTTCAGCGCTGTGGTTCCTCTAAATTACCTTAACATAAGGTATTACTTTATTTTTGAGAACTTGTTCTTTTCTGTCGACAATTTGAACAGGAATTTCTTAGTAAGATAAGTCTTTTTCAAAATGTAAGGGTTCATATTCAATTACATGCTTGTAATCGGCTTTGTAGGGTCGTAGAACTGAGACATGGAAGTCGTTGTGGACATTCTAGAGTGCTGGAGGTAAGGCAACCTCAAACGCGACTTCTCCGATTCTTCGCAGTACTTCAAAGGGTCTAATGAATCTTGGGCTTAATTTTCCTTTCCTTCCGAACCTGATCTTTCCTTTCCAGGGAGAGACCTTCAAGAAAACATAACTACCCGATTCAAACTCAATATTCTTACGATGTGGATCAGTGTATTTCTTCTATCTATCTTGGGCTGCTACCAGTCGTGCTCGGATCACTTTGACTATTTCTGCTATCTGCTGTACCAATTCTAGGCCTAGCAATTGTCTTTTGCCAACTTCATCCCAGTAAAGTGGAGTTCTGCTCTTTCTGCCGTATAACGCTTCATAAGGCGGCATGCCAATACTAGCGTGGTAACTGTTGTTGTAGCCGAACTCTACTAACGGTAGGTGATCATCCCAATTTCCTTTAAAGTCCATCACACAGGCTCTTAGCATATCTTCTAATGTCTGAATCGTTCTTTCGCTCTGTCCATCTGTTTGAGGGTGGTATGTTGTACTCATTCACAATTGCGTACCCATGCATTCCTATAGACGTTTCCAGAAACTCGATGTAAAGCGCGGATCCCTATCGAAAATAATTGACACCGGCACTCCGTGCCTCGAAACAATTTCTTTCACATATAACCTTGCCAACTGATCTAAGTTGAATCTAATTTTGATCGGAAGGAAGTATGTGGATTTCGTCAGTCGGTCAACGATAACCCATACTGCGTCATAGCCTTTCTGAGTTGTCGAAAGTCCAACCACGAAGTCCATTGTAATATGTTCCCATTTCCATTCTGGGATTTCCAACGGTTGTAACAACCCACTCGGTCTCTGATGTTCTGCATTCACTTTCTGACAGGTCAGACACTTGGCAACACATTCTGCAACATCTCATTTTAGATTAGGCCACCAGAAATGTTGTCGGAGATCTTAGTACATCTTGGTACTACCGGGGTGAATCGAATATCGTGAGCTATGAGCCTCGCTCAAAATGTCTTCCTTAATCTCTGTTACTGGCGGTACCCAAACTCAACTCTCAAATCTCAGTATTCCTTCCTTATCCATCTTAAATCTTGGTTCGGTTCCTTCGGATATCTTCTTTTTCACCTTTTTACATTCTTCGTCCTGAAGTTGAGCCTCCTTAACTTTATCTAATAGGGTTGTACCAGATTGCATCTGGAATAGCTTCTCATCAATTTCTATAGGATACTTCACTTCCAACTCCAGTTTCTCCATTTCTGAAATTAGCTCCTTCTCAGCGGTCAACATCATTAATTTCTCCTGACCCTTTCGACTTAAGGCATCGGCAACCACATTTGCCTTACGGATGGTATAAAATTTCACAATCATAGTCTTTAATTAACTCCAACCACCTTTTTGGCGCGATATTCAAGTCATACGTGTAAAAAAATATATTTGAGACTCTTGTGGTCAGTATATATTTCACACTTCTCCCCTAGAGATAGTGCCTCCAGATTTTCAAAGCAAAACTCTGCGCATTAACTCCAAGTCGTGGGTGGGATATCCCTTCCGTAATCCTTCAATTGTCTGATGCATATGCAATGACTTTGTCATTTTGCATCAGCACACAGCCAAGTCCTTTATGCGATGCATCACTATAAACAACAAAATTTCCTGTATCGTCCGAAAGAGACAACACAGGTGTTGTACTCAACCTCTTCTTCAATTCTTGAAAGTTTTCCTCACACTTCTCCGTCCAAACAAATTTCATCGCTTTTTGAGTTAAATTCATTAGCGGGGTTGTGATATTGGAAAAGTCTTAAATGAACCTTCTGTAATATCCTACCAATCCAAGAAAACTTCACACTTCCGACGGTGTCCTCGGCTAATCCCAGTTAATCACGGCTTCGACTTTGGATGGATCTACCAAAATTCCATTTTTATCGATCACGTCCCCCAAGAAATTGCACTCGCTCGATCCAAAATTCGCATTTCAAAAACTTGGCATACAACTTCTCTCTCCTCAATACTTCCAACGTTAATCTCAAATGCTCTTCATTTTCTTCCTTGGTTTTCGAATATACCAAAATATCATCTATAAATACCACTACGAACTTGTCCAAAAATGGCTTGTACACACCATTCATTAGTCCCATAAATGCTGCAGGAGCATTTGTTAGACTAAACAACATTACTAAAAATTCATAGTGACCATATCGTGTTCTGAACGTTGTTTTCAGTACATCCTCTGGCCTCACCTTCAATTGATGATAACCACTCCTCAAGTCTATCTTGGAAAAGTATCTCGCTCCTTCAATTGATCAAACAGGTCATCGATCCTCGGTAATGGATATCTATTCTTAATCGTGACCTTATTCAGTTCTCTGTGGTCAATGCAGAGTCGCATCATTCCGTCCTTCTTTTTCACAAATAACACCGGCGCTCCCCACGGTGATACGTTCGATTGAATGTACTTCTTGTCTAGTAATTCTTGTAGTTGTACCATTAATTCTTTCATCTCTACTGGTGCCATTCGGTATGGTGCCTTCGATATTGGATCACTTCCTGGCGCCAAATCGATCACGAAATCAACCTCTCTATCTAGCGGAAGTCCTGGCAAATCGTCTGGAAATACGTCGACGAAGTCCCTCACAATCGGTATCTCCTCTACTTTCGGATTCTCTTTACGACTATCGACTATGTAAGCTAAATATCCTACACAGCCTTGTCTTAACAATTTCTCGCTGCATCATCGTCGACAACTCGCTTGTCTCAGGCGATTTCTTTACCATAAAACACAACCATTGGCCGAGTCATAAGGGTTATACGCTTTTTGGCAATCAATTACAGATCCGTAATTGAATAACCAGTCAATTCCCAAGATAACATCAAATTCCCCAAGTCGAATAGGGATAAGATCTACATTCATGATATTACCCTTAATATCCACTCTACAGTTCTTATGTATGTACTTAACAGGGATTATTTCGCTATTCGCAATTTCTATGTTCATGGGGTATTCCAACTCATCCATAGGCAAATCTAAATTCTTAGCAAAGTCATCGAATATAAAGGAACAAGTAGCACCCGAATTAAATAATACATAAGCATTAACTTTATTGATCGGAATGATACCTGACACCACATCACGAGACTGAAATGCATCCTGCACTGTCATGTTGAATGTTCGGGCGGTCGGTCGGTTAGTTGCGGTTGGTCCCGTGATAGTTAAAGCACTTCCACCGCTGTTTCCCATGTTCCCTCCTGATCCTGCCCCTCCAGATCCCTTTTTAGGACAGTCCCTTTCCAGATAATCCTTTGAGCCGCAAGTGAAGCAGGCTCCCTTCTTTGGGTTAGGACGGTTAGGTCTTTATGTGGCCCTCGACCACAATTGTAAAGACACCCGCTTTCCCTTCATACAAACCCCGGTGAGCTTTCTCGTGCTCAGCACGACGCGCTTGATTCTTTTCTTCTGACCTCCTTGCTGATTCCCCGTTGATGAGTTGTCATTCCACCTTTTCTTCTGATTAATATTACTACCTCCTGTGCTACTTCCACTAGCCTTGTTATTTCCTTCACTTTCACTCTTTTTCTTCTTCTGATCTTGATTGTACTTGGTCACCGCATCGCTTCCACCTTCAGCGAGGATGGCCTTTTCCAGTACTCCAGCTAAAGTGTTTATCTGAAACATTGATACTTTGTTATATACCCAGGGCCTCAGACCTTATTCAAATCTCCTTGCGTTTCTCTCATCTATGTGTACTTGATACTAGGCAAACCTCGCCAACTCATTGAATCTAGCCGCATAATCTGGTACGGTTATATTCCTTTGCTTCAACTCCAGAAACTGAACCTCCATTTGGTTCTGCGAGCTGGTCGGGAAATACATCTCGAAAAACATCTCTTTGAATCTCTCCCAAGTAATCACACCTTCACCTCCACGGACCTTGTTTGCTTGCCACCAATAACTAGCTTCAGACTTCAGCATAAATGTTACAAAAGCGGTCTTCTGGTCTTCTCTAACTCTAGCAACGTCAAAAACCTTCTCCATTTCCATAACCCACATTTGAGCCTCGATCGGGTTCATAGAACATTTAAACTCTGGCGGTCCCGCCTTGAAATCCTTAAACGTAGTATTTAGTGGAGCTTGAGGTTGATTATTCATTGCTCCAGCTAGCAAGTTAACCAATTGCTGAACGGGATTAGCATTGGCGTTATTGTTATTATTTGTAGATCCTTCTTGAGCTGGTTGACGTTGTTGTCTTCTTCTTGGCGGCATATTTCTGTTAAATATATGTTTATTAGACCTTTATTTATTTCGTTAAATAGTTAAGGCATTACTTAACAATTTAACATAATCACTGAACACATTATCTCAAACAACTTGATATATATTCATTCAAAGCAAAAGTTTTAACATCAAACGATAGCATCACTGCTATTTACATCAACTATCCTGGGATAAAGAATCCACAAGATTTAAAACATTTTAAATATTCATTCGTTCGTAAACACGTCAGAATTTACATCTAAAACTAATTAAGTTTTTTACATAATTAAACAAATCCTATCACTGCCGGTTAAGGAGCTGAATAGCCTTGCTACGTTCTTCTTCCATGATGCGAGACATCGTCCTGCGATCCAGCATGTATGATGGTAGCCCTTCAAACTGGATTGGGTACCTCAAAACTCGATCATGGGCCTCATCCATTGCATGATTAAGTGTAGAGTATGTCTCCCCAAGCTTAGCCTTCTTTGCAAGACCATCTTCTTCCGCAAGATCAGCACGACGTGACTATCTTACCCAGCCCTCCTCTGCTATGATCAGCCTTTTTGAGCTTTCCTTCAGTTCTTTCTTCAACTTCTCTATCTCCTTAGTCTTCTCCTCGGTTTGACCCTTCTCGTGGACTAAATCCCATTCTACGTTTCCCAGTCATGTGTGAAGAGTCACAACCTCCCTCTCCTTCTCTCGAGGGTAATCTGCTGAATAACCGCCCGCTCAGTCAAATCCTGGACAGTGTCACGTAACTCTACGTTACGATCATATAACTCGTCGTACATCTCAGCATCAATGGAGTGCTATGGGAACTCCTCTTCTTCCTCTTCATCTTTCTCCTCAGGATCAGTCTCAGGCTCATGCTCCTGACCAACAAGAGTGATCAATGGAGATGACTCTCTCTGTACCAACTGCTCCCTAACGACATGGATGTCTCGGGGCTCCTCCTCTGCGGGTACTGTAGGTACTCGGGTTCCTCCTCCCCAGCTCGACTAGCTCCTCCAACATCCGACATCCTGACAACATAGTTTTAAGTTTTAGTTACTAAGTCATACAAGTGAGCACATAAGTTAACACATAAGCACATAAAGTCTTTTATTATCTTCAATGAATTAAAGAAATTCATTTCTTAGAACTTGAGAAGAGTTTTCCATCACTATGTTCTTCCTATAAGGCTATTACCTAAGGTTGTTCCCCCCACCTAAGGTTCATAACCTACAGCTTTGATACCAACATGTGACACCCCCAAATTCGGGTATTTAAATTCCACGGGATTTGGTGTTCACTGTACAAATATCATCTATCTATCTACCCATAAAAAATGCAAACCATGCAATAGATAGAAATAAATCCTCCCATTATGGGGTTACAACATCTGAATAATAAATACAATCCCAGGTCAAACTAACCTTAAACATCTGTGCGGAAACATAAACAAATAATAAGTCTTAAACAACATCAAGTCTTGACAATAACATTCTAAAATTTAAATAACAAGTCTTCATCATTTATTAACTTTGCCCTTGCCTTTGCTAGAATAAGGCTCATCGTACCTTTCGTTCTTAACTGCAATGTTATTATTACGCAAGAGTGAGCATGAATGCCCACAAGTATAAAAATGAAATAACAATATATAATAACATGCGAGTGACTCAAAGACTTCTTAAATAAAAGCTCAACTTTTTGAATCAAGAATGAATAACAAGAGTTCAAAAGAGTTCTGAGGGTCACAAGACCTTGAACTATGTCCTAGGTTATCAAGGGTTAGACTTGAAACCTTTAACATTCATAAGACTATGGACTCTTCTACTCATACTTAGGGGGATCAGCCCTTAGTACCATACTGTGCACAATATCTTAACGCTAGCGATAAGAAAATCCCTATACAGGTTGTTCATCTCGGTTTGACATCGAGTCCGCACTAAAGGAAGTTTGGTTTGGATAATTCAATAAGGGTTACGAAATTTAGAACGTTCATCAACTATGGACTAGTCGAATCAATTAAGGGTTCATTAGTCTAATAAGGTTCAACAATAAATGATAATTAAATTGAAAAAAAAATCTTAAGAGGTATACAATAGAACAAGTATTGTATAATGTAATCATACTTTGAAATGATAGATAATCTTTAATATAACAAACCTGAACTTGATTTATAAACTTGAATAATGATAACAAGTAGGGTTAGGAAACTTGCCTCGTCGCGTAGGCTAAGCGATTACTACTTAGTTCACCACAAATCCTACACACATACCATATGTATATTCACGACATTCATTAGTTACATTTTCCTTAATTATTTAATATAAACTCCACTTTATTTAACAAATCATTACCCTTCTAATTTAATTACTTAATTAAATTAGAATTTTCATTCTCTTGCTATTATTACACTCGAATAAATTATTTCATAATAATTTTCATCGAATATTTATTTTATTCCATAAATATCTCAATTAAAATATTTACTTTATTTTATAAATATTTTAATAATAATTTTCATCAAATATTTATTTTTTTTATTTTTTTTATTTTTTTATTTTATTTTTATTTTTATTTTTATTTTTTTGCATTTGAAAGGTAATTTAGTTTAGTAATGATTGGCGTAAAGCAAGTTACCTGTGCTCATTTTCGATTCTCATAGTTCACGAACATAACAAGGTCAAATTAGGCCAAAAATCAATCACAAGTAAAATTATACGTGAATATGGCCATAACTTCCAATTAGTTATTTTTACACGAATTTAGAATTATCCAATCATTGTAATACATATATAATAATTACTTAACCCATCTAGCATGATTTTTAACAAGTTACAACACATAATTTGCAAAATCAACACATTTACTTTCACTGTTCTTGATGTTCTTGAAGGTTTTGAACATAAAACATAATTTCAACACTACAGATTTGTTATAACACCAAATCCATCCATTCAAGTTTCGTTTCCTTCGTTTTAACATGTATAATTATATACGAGTGGAAATTTTGTAAAATAATTTATGTTTGACATATTAAAATCACGTATAAGGGCCATATGACCATATTCCATACTCTGTCAATTTTGAGGCCATAACATACGTTGTATTTATGAAAGCCCGATGATATGGTTTGTATATATATATATATATATATATATATATATATATATATATATATATATATATATATAATCAAATATGATATGATACATCTTAACATATACACAAATCCATAATCATATCATTTTCCCATTTCTGAGAGACTTTACAAAATTTTGAAAGCCATATTTATGAAAACTCAAACAACGTAATTAAAATTTGGGAAAGAAGAATACCCAGAGTGTAGATGAGTAGAGATAAAAACTCTTTTTTTCAAAGCTTCTTCAGTCACAGAGTTTCTCACAAAATCCTCTGAATTCTCTCTCTAAATTTCTCAAATTCTCTCTAACTATTTTTTAGACTTAGAAAAAATAAAATAAAAAAGATGTATAAAATAAAGAACTGACGCGATGTGGAGGTCAGTTACCCATCATGGGTTAACCATCCTTAACTCCCACTAAGGCCATGTTTGGTTAGGCTTAATTGGTTCAAAATCATTTAATTTAATAAATCTCTTTATGCTATAGTTTAAATCATGTCACACCCAATTGCCTGATAAATCAAATATCTTATTTCATTTAATTTAATATAATAATTTCTCATTAATTCACATAATTACATAATTAATTTTATTTATTAATTATGTCAAATTATTAGATCTCTAATTAATTATTACATTAATGAAAATAACATTTTGCTTATTAAATAATTCATTTAATTCAATAAGCTCACATAAATACATACTTTGAATAATAAATATTCTCCACATTAATTTAATAAATATAACACATATAATTAAATTAATCTATCACAAATGCATCAATTAATTATTTAATCTAATAATTAAATCATCGAAAATATTTATTTAATTTAATAAATATTAAAATTAAATTACAAAAATCTCGTTCGTCACATCTTTCCCCCCTTAAAAGGATTCTGTCCCCAGAATCACGACTCAATAAATTCGACCCGTTACATTCTCCCCCCCCCCCCTTTACAAAGATTATGTCCCCAGAATCGCTTCCACATAAATTAAGTAAATAAATGAGGGTAATTCTTCATCATATTCTCTTCGAGTTCCCACGTAGCTTCTTCAGCGTTGTGGTTCCTCTAAATTACCTTAACAGAAGGTATTACTTTATTTTTGAGAACTTATTCTTTTCTGTCGACAATTTGAACAGGAATTTCTTAGTAAGATAAGTCTTTTTCAAAATGTAGGGGTTCATATTCAATTACATGCTTGTAATCGGCTTTGTAGGGTCGTAGAACTGAGACATGGAAGACGTTGTGGACATTCTCGAGTGCTGGAGGTAAGGCAACCTCATACGCAATTTCTCCGATTCTTCGCAGTACTTCAAAGGGTCCAATGAATCTTGGGCTTAATTTCCCTTTCTTTCTGAACCTGATCTTTCCTTTCCAGGGAGAGACCTTCAAGAAAACATAACTACCCGATTCAAACTCAATATTCTTACGATGTGGATCAGTGTATTTCTTCTATCTATCTTCGGTTTTACGCTACCAAGTCGTGCTTTCGGATCACTTTGACTATTTCTGCTTATCTCATTGTACTCAATTCTAGGCTAGCAATTGTCTTTCGCCAACTTCATCCCGTAAAGTGGAGTTCTCTCTTTACGTCAGATATAACGCTTCATAAGGCGGCATGCCAATACTAGCGTGGTAGCTTTGTTGTTAAAGTAGAACTCTACTAACGGTAGGTGATCATCCCAATTTCCTTTAAAGTTCATCACACAGGCTCTTAGCATATCTTCTAATGTCTGAATCGTTCTTTCGCTTTGTCCATCTGTTTGAGGGTGGTATGTTGTACTCATTCATAATTGCGTACCCATGCATTCCTATAGACGTTTTCAGAAATTCGATGTAAAGCGCGGATCCCTATCGAAAACAATTGACACCGGCACTCCGTGCCTCGAAACAATTTCTTTCACATATAACCTTGCCAACTGATCTAAGTTGAATCTAATTTTGATCGGAAGGAAGTGTGCAGATTTCGTCAGTCGGTCAACGATAACCCATACTGCGTCATAGCCTTTTTGAGTTGTCGGAAGTCCAACCACGAAGTCCATTGTAATATGTTCCCATTTCTATTCTGGGATCTCCAACGGTTGTAACAACCCACTCGGTCTCTGATGTTCTGCATTCACTTTCTGGCAGGTCAGACACTTGGCAACACATTCTGCAACATCTCATTTTAGATTAGGCCACCAGAAATGTTGTCGGAGATCTTGGTACATCTTGGTACTACCGGGGTGAATCGAATATCGTGAGCTATGAGCCTCGCTCAAAATGTCTTCCTTAATCTCTGTTACTGGCGGTACCCAAACTCAACTCTCAAATCTCAGTATTCCTTCCTTATCCATCTTAAATCTTGGTTCGGTTCCTTCGGATATCTTCTTTTTCACCTTTTTACATTCTTCGTCCTGAAGTTGAGCCTCCTTAACTTTATCTAATAGGGTTGTACCAGATTGCATCTCGAATAGCTTCTCATCAATTTCTATAGGATACTTCACTTCCAACTCCAGTTTCTCCATTTCTGAAATTAGCTCTCCTCTCGTGATCAACATCATTAATTTCTCTGACCCTTTCTACTTAAGGCGTAAGCAACCACATTTGCCTTACCCGGATGGTATAAAATTTCACAATCATAGTCTTTAATTAACTCCAACCACCTTTTTTCAAGCATATTCAAGTCCTTACGTGCAAAAAATATATTTGGACTCTTGTGGTGCGTATATATTTCACACTTCTCCTAGAGAGATAGTGCCTCCAGATTTTCAAAGCAAAAACTCTGCATTTAACTCCAAGTCGTGGGTCGGATATCCCTTCTCGTAATCCTTCAATTGTCGTGATGCATATGCAATGACTTTGTCGTTTTGCATCAGCACACAGCCAAGTCCTTTATGCAACGCATCACTATAAACAACAAAATTTCCTGTATCGTCCGGAAGAGACAACACAGGTGCTGTACTCAACCTCTTCTTCAATTCTTGAAAGTTTTCCTCACACTTCTCCATCCAAACAAATTTCACCGCTTTTTAAGTTAAATTTGTAATACCCGTAACTTTTACGATTTAATATTTATATTTATAAATAGAGCCGGTGATCATTTATTTTATAAATGCTTACGTGGCATAAGGGGGAGTAACTCAATTGAATTAAAATTGAGCTGTTAATGATCGATAAGATGTGGAGAATTATGATAGGTTCATGAAATGTCTTGTGTGACACAATGATGGAATTAGTGAGGAATAATTAAGTATTTACATGTTTATAGTCCAAATAATAAATTGGGAGTCTAGCCCAATAAAGTCAATTGATGGACTTTTGAGTTAGCCCAATAAACTTGGGACATTTAAAATCCAATTCGGAATCCAACAAAATAGTTAACTGATAGTACAAGGTGTGGGTTAATTAAAATGTGGCGTAAAGGGCGTTGGGCAACCAAACTAGCCCCTTGTCTATATGTCTCGAGATCTATTCTCTTGTCCCCAAATTAGGGTCACCAAGTACAAAGGACAGTAGCCTAAACTCTCTTTACGTAAACTTTCAAGCTGCTAATCCTAGGCATGCATGGCTAGCTAAGTGGCTGGTATGGAGTGGTTGAACAACTCCTTAAGTAACCATTGTTCATTTCTATTGCACCATGAATCCTAACATTGGGTAAAGCAAGTGTCTAGTCCATGTTTTCTCTTTAAAATACAAGCCACCAGGGCAGTCTGTTTTAGTGATAAAAGTGTTGGAGAAATCTGAGTAAAGAATTCTTAGTTCTTTAGGCATTACCAAATCGATGTGTGAGATATCAAGGTTAAAGCTCTAGAAGGTATAATTTCTACTCCGTTCTTAACTTGAGTCTTGTTGATTCTTAGTTTTTAGGATAAATAGGTCAAATCACGATGAATTAGCATGATATAGGGTGTTTAGAAAGTTTACCTTCGATGCATGAATACGTTAAAATTATGCGGAATCAAGTTGTGGCTACTCCGCAAAAAGCGAGCATGTTCATCGCTTACGAAATCCATGGGGTGCGGTACCATGCACCATACTTAGGAACCAACTGATGGGTTCGGTCGTGTTGGACCATGTATTAAGAAATTCCCTTAGGTTGTATGCATATAGTAAAGTCTTAATGAAATTAACCCGACGAACTTAGACTTTGTCGAAATAGTGTAGACCGAAGTCTCTAGAAGAGCTGGCTTCGGATAAAGCGTGATGTCTTCGGACAAAGCGTGATGTCTTCGGATAAAGCGTGATGTCTTCGGACAAAGCATGATGTCTTCGAACAAAGCATGATGTCTTCGGACAAAGCGTGATGTCTTCGGACAAAGCGCGATGTCTTCGGACGAAGCGTGTTGTCTTCGGACAAGTCGTAATATCTTCGGACATGGCCAGATGTCTTCGGCTTCGGACATGGCGAGATGTCCTGGGACTCGGAGACAGCCTCATAACTTGATATAAGGATGGATTAATAAATACTCCTATACTGTTATAAACTATTATTACACGAATAAGTTCTAATTAGAGAATTTTACTAACTTCGGGAAAATAAATCTAATGCCTACAAATATGCGTAGAAAAAGGTCGGTGGGATTGATAGACGTTATGGTCTACTTAAAGCAATGAACCTTTTGGAACTTAGAGGAAGAAAGATTATGAATAAACTAGCAGTGGTCAATAGTATGAGCATGTTAGAGTACAGCTATGAGTTTTGATGGGTGCAGCAGGAAAAGTTTGCAGGAACGAATGGAAACTCAATTGAGATTGAGTACTGCCTATCACCCTCAAACTGACGGGCAGAGTGAACGAACCATACAAATGTTGGAAGACATGCTTAGAGCTTGCGTGATGGACTTCAAGGGAAATTGGGACGACCATTTACCATTAGTAGAATTCGCTTACAATAATAGCTATCATGCGAGTATCGGTATGCCGCCATATGAAGCTCTTTACGGAGAAAGTGTAGGGCGCCATTATGTTGGGATGAAGTGGGAGAAGCAGCGACTTTTGGGACGTAATTAGTCAAAGAAGCTACCGATGTGGTAACAACAATAAGGGGCAAATTGGTAGCAGCTCAAGATCGCCAAAAGAAGTATGTCGACTTACATAGTCAGAACCGAGACTTTCAAATCCTGGACAGTGTCACGTAACTCTACGTTACGATCATATAACTCGTCGTACATCTCAGCATCAATGGAGTGCTGTGGGAACTCCTCTTCTTCCTCTTCATCTTCCTCCTCAGGATCCTCCTCAGGATCAGTCTCAGGCTCATGCTCCTGACCAACAAGAGTGATCAATGGAGATGACTCTCTCTGTACCAACTGCTCCCTATCGACATGGATGTCTCGGAGCTCCTCCTCTGCGGGTACTGTAGGTACTCGGGTTCCTCCTCCCCAGCTCGACTAGCTCCTCCAACATCCGACATCCTGAAAACATAGTTTTAAGTTTTAGTTACTAAGTCGTACAAGTGAGCACATAAGTTAACACATAAGCACATAAAGTCTTTTATTATCTTCAATGAATTAAAGAAATTCATTTCTTAGAACTCGAGAAGAGTTTTCCATCACTATGTTCTTCCTATAAGGCTATTACCTAAGGTTGTTCCCCCACCTAAGGTTCATAACCTCTGACTTTGATACCACTTTGTGACACCCCAAATTCGGTACTTAAATTCCACGGGATTTGGTGTTCACTGTACAAATATCATCTATCTATCTACCCATAAAAAATGCAAACCATGCAATAGATAGAAATAAATCCTCCCCTTATGGGGTTACAACATCTGAATAATAAATACAATCCCAGGTCAAACTAACCTTAAAAATCTGTGCGGAAACATAAACAAATAATAAGTCTTAAACAACATCAAGTCTTGACAATAACATTCTAAAATTTAAATAACAAGTCGTCATCATTTATTAACTTTGCCCTTACCTTTGCTAGAATAAGGCTCATCGTACCTTTCGTTCTTAACTACAATGTTATTATTACGCAAGAGTGAGCATGAATGCCCACAAGTATAAAAATGAAATAACAATATATAATAACATGCGAGTGACTCAAAGACTTCTGAAATAAAAGCTCAACTTTTTGAATCAAGAATGAATAACAAGAGTTCAAAAGAGTTCTGAGGGTCATAAGACCTTGAACTATGTCCTAGGTTATCAAGGGTTAGACTTGAAACCTTTAACAGTCATAAGACTATGGACTCTTCTACTCGTACTTAGGGGGATCAGCCCTTAATACCATACTGTGCACAATATCTTAACGCTAACGCATAAGAAATCCCTATACAGTGTTGTTCATCTCAGTTTGACATCAGAGTCCGCACCAAAGGAAGTTTAGTTTGGAAAATTCAATAAGGGTTCTAAAATTTAGAACGTTCATCAACTATGGACTAGTCGAATCAATTAAGGGTTCGCTAGTCTAATAAGGTTCAACAATAAATGATAATTAAATTGAATGAAAATCTTAAGAGGTATCTGATAGAACAAGTATTGTATAACGTAATCATACTTTGAAATGATAGATAATCTTTAATATAACAAAGCTGAACTTGATTTATAAACTTGAATAATGATAACAAGTAGGGTTAGGAAACTTTGCCTCGTCATGTAGGCTAAAGCGATTACTACTTAGTTCACCACAAATCCTACACACATACCATATGTATTCACGACATTCATTAGTTACATTTTTCACTTAATTATTTAATATAAACTCCACTTTATTTAACAAATCATTACCCTTCTAATTTAATTACTTAATTAAATTAGAATATTTTCATTCTCTTACTATTATTACACTCGAATAAATTATTTCATAATAATTTTCATCGAATATTTATTTTATTCCATAAATCAATTAAAATATTTTCTTTATTTTATAAATATTTTAATAATAATTTTCATCGAATATTTATTTTATTCCATAAATATCTCAATTAAAATATTTAATTTATTTATAAATATTTTAATAATAATTTTCATCAAATATTTATTTTTTTTTTTTTTTTTATTTTTTTATTTTATTTTTTTTATTTTTATTTTTATTTTTTTCATTTGAAAGGTAATTTAGTTTAGTACGCATGGCATGGGGGCTGGGTTACCCAGGCTCATTTTCTGCAGTTCGCGAACATAACAAGGTCAAATTAGGCCAAAAATCAATCACAAGTAAAATTATACGTGAATATGGCCATAACTTCCAATTAGTTATTTTTACACGAATTTAGACTTATCCAATCATTGTAATACATATATAATAATTACTTAACCCATCTAGCATGTTTTTTAACAAGTTACAACACATAATTTGTAAAATCAACACATTTACTTTCACTGTTCTTGATGTTCTTGAAGGTTTTGAACATAAAACATAATTTCAACACTACGGATTCGTTATAACACCAAATCCATCCATTCAAGTTTTGTTTCCTTCGTTTTAACATGCATAATTATATACGAGTGGAAATTTTGTAAAACAATTTATGTTTAACATATTAAAATCACGTATAAGGGCCATATGGCCATATTCCATACTCTGTCAATTTTGAGGCCATAACATACGTTGTATTTATGAAACTGATGATATGGTTTGTATAATATATATATAATCAAATATGATATGATACATCTTAACATATACACAAACACATAATCATATCATTTTCCCATTTACAGAGACTTTACAAAATTTTGAAAGCCATATTTATGAAAACTCAAACAACGTAATTAAAATTTGGGAAAGAAGAATTACCCAGAGTGTAGATGAGTAGAGATAAAAACTCTTTTTTTTCAAAGCTTCTTCAATCACAGAGTTTCTCACAAAATCCTCTGAATTCTCTCTCTAAATTTCTCAAATTCTCTCTAACTATTTTTCAGACTTAGAAAAAATGAAATAAAGAAGACGTATAAAATAAATAACTGACGCGATGTGGAGGTCAGTTACCCATCATGGGTTAACTGTCCTTAACTCCCACTAAGGCCATGTTTGGTTAGGCTTAATTGGTTCAAAATCATTTAATTTAATAAATCTCTTATACTATAGTTTAAATCATGTCACACCCAATTGCACAATAAATCAAATATCTTATTTCATTTAATTTAATATAATAATTTCTCATTAATTCACATAATCACATAATTAATTTTATTTATTAATTATGTCAAATTATTAGATCTCTAATTAATTATTACATTAATTAAAATAACATTATGCTTATTAAATATTTCATTTAATTCAATAAGCTCACATAAATACATACTTTGAATAATAAATATTCTCCATATTAATTTAGTAAATATAACACATATAATTAAATTAATCTATCACAATTGCATCAATTAATTATTTAATCTAATAATTAAATCATCGAAAATATTTATTTAATTTAATAAATATTAAAATTAAATTACAAAAATCTCGTTCGTCACAACCCCAAGGAGACGTACTAGGACGAATGAAACCGATGTCTAACAATTCCTGTAGTTGGGTCTTTAACTCTTGAAGTTCAATATGAGCCATTCGATATGGGACTTTGGAAATGGGTTTTGTACCTAGTTCAAGGTTGATATAAAATTCAATTTCACGCTCTGGGGGTAGGCCAGGAAGTTCTTTAAGGAATACATCAGGAAATTTATTAACAATAGAAATATCATTCAAATCTGACGTCTTTTTATTTAAATCTGTGACATGGGCTAAGAAAGATTGACATTCGTTTTTCAATAAACGAATGGCTTTATGGCTTGATATGACAGTGATCGACTTTAGTGGTTTGGTTCCTTGAATTCACATAATAGGTTGGTTAGGAATATGAAAGCTAACAACCTTACGAAAATAATTAATTTTAGCATGATGAATAGTTAACCAATCAATCCCTAAATTCACATCGAATGCAAGTATTTTCTAAGAGATAAGATCGACAGGTAACGTGCGGTTGCCGATTTGAATCAAACAAGACTTATAAACAGTGGATGTAATAAAGGTTTCTCCCAACGGAGTTTCAACATATAAGTCAAAGTCTAATTTCTCCGGAGTTAAATTTAAACGTTGAGCGCAATTAGGAGAAATAAAAGAATGGGTAGAACCGGTATCAAATAAGGTATAGACTTCACAAGAGTTTATGATTAGCTTACCCGTGATAACCTTGTTCGGGTTCCTCGCTTTTTGGGAGGTCACAACAAACGCTCTCCCTTGAACTATCGGCTTTAACTTGTCTGGGATGACATTTGGTATCACCATCCCAACTGGACTTGGCTTCACTGCATGACAAAATCGAGCTAGGTGACCTTCTCTTCGATCCGCAATTATAACATGCTTTGGGCTGTATCATGTAGTTTGGACTGATGTGACCCTCCCCTCCGCATTTGAAGCATACGATTGGTGGTCGTGTTCCTTCCTTAACAACGGGTGCTGGTGCTGACGTCTTTCCATCATTGTTGAATCTCCTCTTCTTGAAATTTCCACTTCTATTATCTTGGCCATGATTACCACCGAATTGGTTACCATTTCTAGCATGTTGATTCTCTCCACATTTGTTATCACCGCTTCGATGACTGCTATCACTGGTATTATCATTTTACCAGCTGTTCTCTCTTGGTTGGGTTGACTCATTATCACGCTCCAATAACTGAGCCCTATTTACAACATCTAAATACAAACACAGTTTGTGAGAAATGAGGTATTGATGTATTTTGGGTTTCAAACCTCGCAGAAACATTCACGTCATTCTCTCCTCATTATCAACCAAATGGGATGCAAACTGGGACAACTCGGCAAACTTAGCCTCGTACTGCGACATGGTCATATTATTTTGTTCCAGCTTGATAAATTCCACCTCCTTCATGTGACGAATACTTTCGAGAAAGTACTTGTCGTTGAACAGTTCTTGGAACTTCTCCCAAGACATCTTCAGTGTGGCAGGCTGAGTACGCTTTATAGATTCCCACTAGTAATCTGCCTCTCCTCGCAACAAGAAGGTGGCAAAGGGAACCTTTTGCTCCTCGAAGCATCCCAAAACATCAAATATCTTGGTGATCTGCTTTATCCACGTCTCCACCTTAAGTGGTTCTGGCTTTCCCAAAAACTCCAGTGGTCCCAGCTCCTTAAACTACTTAGCGGTGACCATCTGAGAGTTGCCAGTGTTTTCACCTACATTTTGCACAGGAGTCTCTATTGCCTGATGTTACATGAATTGCAGAAAGCCTCTGAACATCCCATCGTTCATACCTGTAGGTCATACCTGTTACATGTTGTTGTTTACATGAGGATTGTTGCCTTTCTGATGCACATTATCCTAGTTATTGATATGTGGTGACTCAACGGTCTCCTGTGCTCCATTGCTTATCTCAACATTTTTAAATGCCATTTTCAAATACTGCCACAAAACAAGGGTTAATTGACATACCACATAATACTCCTATATTCTGACCGACCAATTAAATAACAAATAAGCTTAGGTAGGTCATACTAGCGAAGGATTTACTCGTCTCTCCCCTCCTAGTTCTAGTCTCACATCTCAGTCAAGGATCATATCTCTAAGCTTTGATACCAACTGTGACGCCCCCAAAATAGGTATACATCACCCATTCTGAGTCGCCAAATACATAGTATAGAATACAACTACAAACTTAATTATACAACATGAGCTGAGAGTTTTTACACAAATATTGTCTTATAGACAATATCCAAACTCAAATGGAGTCCCCGTTATATTTATTATCACACTATTTCATAGAATAGTGAGGACTACTACAACCACCAACTCGGACCATCACTCCGTTCTCCGACTAGTCCCGGCTACGTTCTCATTTCTTGAAGAGAACAATGAAAGCAAAGGGTGAGCTAAACTAGCCCAGTAAGAAATATTATGACTAAGATAATGCAGAAAAATTATCGTTAGCCTTCAACAGTGTTAAACTGATAAAATATAATAAACATCAAGTTTAACTGCAGCGGAACAAGCAATCCATTAGAAGAGACAAGTAGAGCATGATATCTACTATCTTCTATGATTTAAAAAGTTTATCATCAATTTTATCGCTGAGACTCAGCTCAATAAATAATCCACATCACTGAATTATCCATGCACTACGGGCCAAGGATATTCATTAGTATCACGTCCAAGAATTATCTAAGTACTACGGGCCAAAGATATTCGTGTTATCACCAATGGTCATGATCATGCCAACAACTGTCCATCAATGCACTACGGGCCAATGAGGACTTTTATCACATCATTTATAACATTACGGGTCATGATTATACCAAATAATCCCTGGTCATAATCACCCCAATCAACAGTCCATCTATGCACTACGGGCCAAAGATGACTTTTATCACAATATAAGCATGAGGATGATGACAATGATATAACAATTCAATTAAATAAAAACAAAGGATAAATTTTAAAGATTTATAATTTAATTTATCCAGAATTCAATTATGTCCAAATTGTCAACATGATACTGCTTTGTGGAGTAAAATTCAATAATAATATTGTATCAAAAATGATTTGGAACGAAAAGAAATAAATTTTATCATGAATAGTACCCCGAGTGAATAGTACTTCGGGAATAGTACCCTGTGAATAGTACTCCGGTATGAAAAGATTAAAAATTATTAAAAATGCTTAGAATAATATTTTCATGAAAAGATACTAGATGAAGCACAAATTTAAGGGATATTCTACTAATTTCAAGGAGTATAGAAGCAATACTTTAACAAAATAAGTGTAGAATTCAGAATCTGAAACGAAATAAAATTACTTACATACTACAGAGTATAGAAGAAAATATTATTTCTTACGAGTATTGAACAAAAATAATATTCCTTACCTTAAAAAGGAGAGTATTTCAACTGGTACAGCGGGGATATTCTTAAAGAAATCTCGCACTGTTTTCTACACTCAAAGCTTCCTAAAACTTGAAAGAAATACGCTCAATATTATAGAAGAAGAATTCTCTGATTCTGGTGTGATTTTCAATTCTAAACTAAGCATCCTATTTATAGGAGAATGGAAGGATACTATTTAGGAAAAAATCATGTACTACTAAATGTCAGGGAATCAGTATGTAATTGATAAATTGAAATTTTTTTTATGATTTACTGTCTGCAAACACTATCGTAATAAAATATAATATATTCTATTTTACATAAAAAAACAAAACTTATTATATATATATATATATATATATATATATATATATATATATATATATATATACTCCCACCTTCCATGCCATCCATTCATTTCTTTCCAAGTGAACGATCCCATTTTATTCTACTTGGTGGGCCCTACCTCTATATATATATATATATATATATATATATATATATATATATATATATATATATATATATATATATATATCTTGAATAACTTTTTACCTAATATTTTAAAAATGAGTAAGTGGGGGTCCATATAATAAGCAAAATTTATAACAAATACTTCATAAAAATCTCCTCAATATTTTTAACAACATTTTAGTCGTCAATAATATAACTTGAAATATAAACAACCAGATCATTCTCAGGAAAGAGGGGGCTTTCCGATAAGGATTTCTCCCTATTGGTGCGTAATTAGGTGACCAATCCCCTTTTCTCGACAGAACTTTCTAGACATTGACAATAATACAAATAATAATATAAATAAATTGTCATCTCAATTATTAATTTAATAATATAAAATATTGTGCAAATGATACTGTGACAATAATAGAATCAATAATGTGAGATACTATGCAGCAATTATTGTAGCAATAATTGAGTATAACTGAGTGACTTCTCACGTAACCATCAAATACCGTGTGCTACGATGCAACCATGCGTATTACTGTACTTTTATCACTGGATATTTTAACAGTTAACGGTAAAACTTTCGCCGTTATTTTTTATAAAAGATATTTCATCGTTTTAACTAACTCGATGAAGAATTCCATTGTGGGGTCCACCAATGATTGTGTCGTCGTACGAATATTTCCTGTTAAAACGAATATTCCCTGACCAATCAAATATTTTATAACAACTTGTTTACTTTGCAAAATTTATAAATATTACCCACAACTATAACATTATAACAAATTCAAACCTTAATATTCAAAAATGATATTTAGAGAAAAATTCATCTTTATTCATAAAAGTTAGGGTCTTACACCGGACTTCAGGGCATCGATTCTTATTTGAAAATGGTCAACCTGGATTTCCAAGTCCTTTTCTTTGGCCTTTATTTTGGTGAGGTGGCGCAGGGTTCAGGAAAGAATAGCGTTGGACTGCAATATGAAGTAATTAGTTCAAATTCAAGGAAAAAGGAATATTTTGTAAGAAGTGTTGGGAAAAAGAGTACTTACCCGACCATAATGCATTACGTTAGCATAGATCAGGTCTTCAGTGGTGATGTCTTTGAATCTATCCTCATCTTTGGGGAGGATGAATTTTTTAAGAGCTCGTGTAGGAAGTCTTCAGGGTTCTCCGGCCATAGCGACTGATAAGTAGGTTTTAGACCTACTTATTGGTTACCAACTTACTGGATTTTTGCTCAACTTAAGTATTTGTAGTATGATTTTATGGCTTTTTATGTTTGTTTTGTAGTTTGCATTAAGGAAGCTCCTAAGGCATAGTGATGGCATAAAAAGGCGTGGCATGGTGGGCTTGTGCTAAAATAAAGATGGCAGCTGGACTCAAATTTGTGAAGAGGGCACCTAAAGTGATCAAGTGATAGATGAAGAGGCAGTGGAAGAAAGAAAAGAAAGAAAGAAGCGAAGAAAAGAAGATTGCACTAGCAAAGTATGCGATGCTTGAGGCCCAGTGGCGGCCGCTACCAACAATAAGGCTTGACATCAGGGCTCCACGCCGAAGGCTTTCAAATGCAGACCCAAGACGTCCGCGCCCAACTTATACTGTACATCTGTGCGGCCGCGCCAGTCAATGAACTTCAAATTGCTGACTTTTTATTTTAAGATGTTGAAGCGTGATTTCCATATTAAAGTGTATTTGATGGTTTGAAAAGACGTATTCTATCAGTTATTCATTACTATTTTAGGGTTTTATTGTCTAGAGAGAATTCATATCATTTCCTTACCATTTTGAGCTTCTTTCTCTAGATTGAACAGTTTGTAAATATTGGGTTTCATTTTGGTTGTGATTGTGAACCTGAACTAGCTTGGAAGCATACTTTGGAGCTGGGTTTAATCAGATTTGCTTTCTCATTTCTCCTTAAACTCTTTGCACTCTTTCTTTATTTCTATGTTTGGCTTAAATCCCATAATGGGTGTTGATTCAGAAATGAACTAACCTCCATTATGGGATTCTAATGAAGTTTATTGCGTAGTTCAAACTTGTATGCCTATTTGTGATTGCTTGTATGGTTATTGTTGGATTTCCTAACTTGGTTGTGCTCAAATATTTGAATGCTTGATCACCATTCACCCTCATAACTTGTATGGAATTGAAAAGGGAAATATAAGTTCTAATTTAACCATGTTAGCATATGTTTATGAAATTTACATGTGTTAGGTTTCATAATTTGTGACCCGGATAGACATATACCGGTTCACCATGTGTAGTCGTTGAGAGGGCTTGTGCTTAAATCATTCTTGCTTATAATTCACATAGACATATAGTGGGTTAGGTAATATTGATGCTCATATGAATTCTATCATTTTGTGGATTTTGTGTGATTTGGACATGGTACATCGAACATGTTTCACTTTCGTGCTCTCGACTAGTAGTCCATAGTAATCAACAAGCTTAACAAGAGGCGTGCATTTTGGATAAAGCATTAAATGACATTAGGATCCCATTTCTCTCCACTTTGATTCCCTTAATTTAGTAATTAGTAATTTTGTGTTGATAATTAATTTTAGATTTTAATTCGCTTGTTATATGATCGTTTAAGCAACCAGAAATAGTGATAAGGTTGTTGCATGCTAGTGTAGATTTATTCACCTTTCTCCATGGGAATGATACTTTCTTACTCTGTACTACTTGTTGACCGTGTATACTTGAACGTGTTAGAGTCTGTTTTATTAACCTGAAACAAGCCCAACAGCGTCATCGAGGCACGAGCCACTCGTACTTCGGTAGAGAAAGAAGGTGATCAAATTGATGGAGATATTATTTGTTGAGGCTCATTTAGGGGGTGGTTCGGAGGTTGATTCTTTGTGTTCTTTCCTTTTTTGTTGGGTGGGTTTGGTTTCGATGGTTTAAACGAGGTCGGTAGATTGGAGAGGTTCGGTTCCGGGGTTTTGACTAGGTTCAGTTTTAATAATTTGGTTGGGTTTGGAGGCGAGAGTCTGTGTTGATTCGATAGAAGGTTTAGTAAAAAATGTGGCAGGTTATATATTTTAAATATAAAGTAGGGTTTTCGGCTTACATTTGATTATACAGCAAGGATTAGTCACTCATAGTATCTGTAACACCCCCTTTCCAAAAAGGAATTCTGAAATAAACCTCAAAGAATTTCTAAATAAATTGAATACCAACAGTCTTAAACGCCAATTCAAATAGAGAGACATCCACGCTAACATAATCTCCACTTCTAATGATGAATGCCAAAATAGGCCCAAACATCCAATTACAAAATATTAGGAAAACCAAGTCTATTAATAATCTTAAAAGCTAATCACTCATTTGGATCAAAGGTAGCTCTCATCCCACAAATCCTGATCACCCCTGATTACCTACCGGAAAAAGAACACGTGAGCCAATTGCCCAGTACAGATATGAAGATGAATAAATATATCACAATAAGTAATGAATCTAAAAGAGTCGAATGAATGAACACATGTGAATTACAAACGAATTACGAATAGATCAAAATTTATGAGTCCATTTATAAATGATTAACATTGTCAATCGAACAATTATAGCCAAAAGAATCCCAAACAAATAAGGCTGAATCAAATGGTTATAAGGTGACAACTTCATACTGAGCTCAAATACAAATAGCCAAAGGCTAACAAAATACATCGGTATCATGATGTATACAAATCAAATCGGATAGTACACACGACACATACATCACTAATCCGCCAAATAAACTAAATCAAATAATATACTGAGTCAACCCATACGTATCCTGAACAAACAAATCAAATGGCTAAAGCTCATACCCAGAGCATACAAAAGGATACGCCGTGGACTAATCACACCGTCATGGAAGGTGTCATGCCCTTGTGTCAAGAGGACATGCATGTGGTACCCCTACAGGTGGTTAGCTCAAGTACACCCTAAGGATCAAACTACAAAATGTAAGACAAAGGGGGTTCAAATCACAAGGCTTACATAACCATTTTCAAATGCCATCGGATTATCAAATACGAACATTCTTAAATACTGACAAGATATCAATAATCAAAACAACTCCCGAGTGTGAACGAAAATATACAAGGAATGATACAAATGAATAAAATCTTCAAAACATATTGACATGATTAACTAGTTCAAAGAATACAAATACGAGTTATAATATCAACACCACAACGAAACTATCATAATAAATTGATAAGGAACAATTATGAGAGACAATACTAAATTTTGAAACGAATAGCGAAACGAACAAATTAAAATTAAAAGAGTCTCGCTGAAAGAGTACAGAATCCGTACCTGCATTAAGCAATGTAATACCCAAAATTTATATTCCAAATTCGCCTCGTTAAATTACTTCCGTTCAAACTAATTAAACAAAATAATAATGAATATAAGTACACTTGTAAAAATATTCTTCCATCTTTAACTCGTTAATAAACTCATTTTATTATTATTATTATTATTATTATTATTATTATTATTATTATTATTATTATTATTATTATTATTATTATTATTATTATTATTATTATTATTATTATTATTATTATTACTATTATTATTATTATTATTATTATTATCATCATCATAGACTTTATATGTATTAACAATATACATTACGATTTAAAAGATATACATATATTAAATCGGTTTAATATATATATATATATATATATATATATATATATATATATATATATATATATATATATATATATATATATATATATATATATATAAGTATATGTACTACCACTTTGATTCATGAATAAGACTCTATATTGGGACAATTTTTGATGTTATTCTTAAAGCAATACTAAGTCAAAAAGCTTCCAATTAAATTTTTAAAAAAAAAGAGCACAACTTACCAGTACAATCCGATTTCCCACTTTCCTTTGTTTTGCCGAGGTTGCACTCTCCTTTCTTTTCTTTCTTCAGTCGGTTCGTATTAATGTATCATGTGTAAGATTAGGTTTTACTTATTTATTTATTAATATTTCTAATTTTTAATAGGATTTAAACATTACATAAATACAAATTAAACCTAATTAGTATAAAAGCCCAAATTAATGTACTCATTTACTTATTATGGTCCAAATAAATTAACTACAGTTTGACCCAAATATAAGAAAAACCCAATTAAATATTTTATTTTTATTTTGTTGGGTATTACATCACCTCCCCCTTAAAAAGGATTCCGTCCCCGGAATCAAAAGAATAGAACGTACCTAATTTTCAAAAAGATGCGGATACTCAGCTCGAATAGAGTTCTCCATCTCCCAAGTAGCTTCCCGCTCCGAATGATTTTTCCACAAGACTTTAACATATGAGATTGTCTTCGCCCTCATAACCCGTTCTTGACGATCTAAAATTGCCTTAGCCTCTTCCTCGCAAGTAAGATCTTCTCGAATCTTATGTAACGGGTATTGCACAATATGAAAAGGATGATAATTATATCTCCTTAACACTAAAACATGAAAGACATTATGCACATGAGAGACTTTCAAAAACAAGTAGACTAAGCTTTTCTTTTAAACCGAACCTTCGAACCCCTTTCCATAGAGAGACTTTCAAAAACACGTGTTCACCAGGTGTGAATTCAAGAGCCCTCCTATGAATATCATCATAACTCTTTTGCCGCGATCGAGCTTCTTTCAATTTTTCTTTAGCCATTGCTACCTTCTTCATAGTAATCCTAACCACATTGGGTCCTTCCATTACCCTTTCTCCAACCTCATCCCAACAAGTCGGAGCTCGACACTTCTTACCATACAAGGCTTCAAAAGGAGCCATACCAATACTAGCATGCCAACTGTTATTAAATGCGAACTCCACCAAACTCAAATAATCATCCCTGTTTCCTGTCCACTCTAAACCACAAGTTCGCAACATGTCTTCTAACGTCTGAATAGTTCTCTCTAATTATCCATCTGTTTGCATGTGAAAAGTTGTACTATAGTTGAGTCGCGTTCCCCAAGCTCGTTGAAATCCTTTCCAAAATCGAGAAGTAAACCGCGGATCCCGATTTTAAACAATAGAAACTAGAGTCCCATGAAGCCTAACAATCTCACGTTGAAAAATATCTGCTAACTTATTTACTAAAAAATCCTTACGAATAGCTAGAAAATGAGCCGATTTGGTCAAACAATCCACTACCACCCAAATAGCATCATTCTTTTTAAGAGTCCTCGGTAAACCAGTCACAAAGTCCATCGAAATGTCATCCCATTTCCACATAGTAATCTTTAACTATTGCAACAAACCACCAGGCCGCTGATGCTCTATTTTCACTTGGTGGCAAGTAAGACATTTACTCACAAATTCAGCTACATCCCTTTTCATTCTGCTCTACCAGAAATTTTCCTTCAGATCTTTTTACATCTTTGTAGACCCCGGATGAATAGAAAATGGTGAACTATGAGCTTCAGCCAACATTGCCTCACGAATCATTGGATCCACTGGAACACAAAGCTGTTTACCAAACCATATCACACCTTGTTCATCAATGCGAAACTCTGGCTGCCCACCCTCATCCATATTCTGTGCTACTGCCCACAACTCGTTATCCTCCTTTTGGGCTTCTTTGATACACAAAATAAGAGAAGATTCCACCCTCATATCTGCTACTAACCCATCAGAACCTCTAGCATATAGCTATAAACCCACATGCCCCATATCCGAGATAAGTTGAGGTTGTGTAACCAAGGCAGCTACACTCCCTGAACTCTTGTGGCTAAGAGCATCTGTAACCACATTAGCCTTACCGGGGTGATACTAAATCCTGGCATCATAATCCTTGAGAAGCTCCAACCAACGCCTCTGCCTCATGTTAAGCTCCTTCTGAGTAAATATATATTTAAGGCTCTTGTGGTCGGTGAAAATGTCACAAGTCTCTCCATATAGATAGTGTCTCCAAATCTTTAGGAAAAAAATAACTGTTGCTAACTCCAGGTCGTGGGTAGGGTAATTCACCTCATAAGGTTTAAGTAATCTAGAAGCATAAGCAATTACCTTACTATATTGCATCAAAACACACCCTAATCCCTTCTTGGAAGCATCACTGTAAATCTGAAAACCTCATGTCCCCGACGGTAATGTAAGCACTGGAGCTGACACAAGCCTCTTCTTAAGCTCCTCAAAACTTTTCTCACGTTCCTCATTCCATATAAACTTTGTGCCCTTCTTCATCAACTGGGTTAATGGCTAAGCTAACAAAGAGAAACCTTCCACAAATCGCCTGTAGTACCCTGCCAAACCCAAGAAACTCTTTACTTCAGTTACCGTGGTAGGTCTTGGACAATTAGTGATAGCCTCAACCTTCGCAGGATCCACCTTAATACCTTCAGCAGACATGACATGTCCCAAAAATGCTACCTGTTCTAACCAAAACTGGCATTTGGAGAACTTAGCATATAACTTATTCTTCTGCAAAACCCCCAAAATAGTACAAAGATGCTCTTCATGATCCTCCTTAGACTTGGAATACACCAAAATGTCATCAATAAAGACAAAGACAAATTGGTCTAAGTACTCGCTAAAAACCCGATTCATCATATCCATAAACATTGCCGGAGCATTAGTCAACACAAATGACATCACCAAAAACTCATAGTGCCCATACCGAGTACGAAAAACTATTTTTGGAATGTCCTCTTCCCTCACCCTCAACTAATGGTACCCCGACCTCAAATCTATCTTTGAGAAGAACTTTTCCCCTTGGAGCTGATCAAAAAGGTCATCTATCCGTGGCAATGGATATCTGTTCCTGATAGTGATCCGATTTTGCTTCCTATAATATATACACAATCTCATAGATCCGTCCTTCTTTTTCACAAACAAGACTGGAGCACCCCATGGCGATACACTCGGTCTAATGAATCCGTGATCTAACAACTCCTGCAATTGTTCCTTCAACTCTTGTAACTCTAATGGAGCCATCCTATAGGGTGCCTTAGAGATAGGTTCCGCTCCAGGAATGAGCTCAATAGTAAACTCAACTTCCCTTGGCGATGGCAATCCTGGCAGATCCTTGGGAAATACCTCAGGAAATTCTCGCACAACTGGATAGTCTTCAAGTTGGAGCTCATCCCTCGAGGTATCCTTCACATAAGCCAAATAAAAATCACGTCTCTTAGCAATCATTTTACTCGCCTTCAAAGTTGAGATCAACTTTACAACACCATTTGGCTTTGAACATTGAAACTAGAATTCTGGAGCCTCTAAGGTTCCAAAAATAACCTTCCTCGCCTGACAATCAATAGTGGCTCGATGCTTACTCAGCCAATCCATACCCAAGATGATATCAAAATCATGCATCACCATCATAAGTAAGTTAGTTGCGTACACCCTACTCCTTAACTTCAAAGGACATTCGCGAAATTGCTCAGAAATAATCACAGAATTCCCCATCAGGGTAGCAATAGATAAATGAGGATCTAATATATGAGAAGACACTCCAAGATGACGAATAAATGAAAGTGCAACAATAGAGTGTGTAGATCCAATGTCAAACAAAACTGATGCCTCGCAATTTCCTACAAGAAAGATGCCTGAAATAGTACATGGTGCTTGGGCCGCCTAATTAGCTGTCAATATAAATACTCTCCCACCGGTGTTGCGCTGACCGCCTTTACTAGCATTACCGCCTCCCCCATTACCATGCTAAAATAAGCCCTTGTCTTTCTATAGCACGCCCTACCAGCATGATACCCACCACAAGTAACACATGGACCAGGTGGAAGTGGCAAAAGGTTCGGATTGGCCCTATCTGTCGGTCCTGAATACCGCCCCTGAATTTGACCATGTTGGCGATGTTGACCCTGATTCTAATTTTGCTGGTAACCCCTATTCTGTTGAAATCCCCTATTTTGATATTGCCCTCCAGCTTGCCACTGACCCTGCTGCTGACCTCCACGACCACCCTGCTGCATTGGGTAAGCAAAATCCCTTCAAGGATTAAATCGCTGACCCGAGGGAGGCTCATTCCAATTATTTTGCCTTCTATTATGATTTCTACCAAACTGCCCAATTCCTTGCCCTTGTTGGTCATCTCTATCTCTCTTTTGACTCCCTTCTAATTTGGAAGCTCGAAAGTCCTTGTGTTCCATTTCCACACTCTTAGTTGCATTAGCCACCTGTGATACATCTATAAATATGGTGTGGCTGATCGATCGCCTATACTCATATTTCAAAGCCCATTTGAATTTTTTTTTGTCACAGTACTATCCCCATTATTGAACCAAAGAAACCCACCAATCTAGTAAACCTCGCTATGAAATCAGTAATGGTCTCATCTTCCTTCTGCCGAATGGACATAAATTCCCTGATGTATGCATCCCTATCAGCGTTTGGGAAATATTGTTGATAGAAAAGGTCATAAAAACCGCTCCATATGAGTCCATCCATAAATCCATCTCCCTGTGTAGCCTTCAACGATTTCCACCATCGTTGAGCATCATCATCTAGCTTATAAACTGCTAATCTCACCTTTTGATTTTCTGAACACCCAATCACATCAAAAATTTTCTCCAAGTTGGCGATCCAGTTCTCTGCATCAATTGGAGTCAGAGCAAAATGAAAAGATTTGGGCTTCTGTTTAATGAACCTCTCCAACAACACATACAACGGCTGCACTTACTGACCCACTTGATCCTCAGGAGGAACATTATGTTCATGTTGTGATATCTCTGCATCATCCCCCATGCCAATTGTATGATGATTTCCTTGCATTTGCGGAATACCTTGCATAGCCTGTACTACGGCCTGCGTAACTGCCTCATTCACCATTGTTGCAACCATAGCTGGGGTTATTGTTGCATTACCTAGAGTCCCATCGTTTCCACCCTAGTTAACAGCCTCAACCTGGGGCTGCCTTTGACCCCTCCTACCGTTATTACCCTGCCTCCCATTAATTCTCGAAGACCTACGAGCCATCTATGATACAAAATCAAACAGACGAGAACAAACAGATCAAAACAAATAATCAAGGCCAAATTTATGCAAAACGAAAATCAAACGCAATACAAATCTTATAACTACTCAGTGGTCTACCCATAACTCACAGGTCAAGCCTAAAAGGCAATCTACAAGATCATAACCTAAGCTTTGATACCAACTCTGTAACACCCCCTTTCCGAAAAAGAAAAAGGGATGTCACACACATAACATAATAAATAAAATTTTTCAATAAACCTCAAAGTATTTCTAAATAAATTGAATACCAACAATCTTAAACGCCAATTCAAATAGAGAGAAATCCACACTAACATAATCTCCACTTCTAAGGATGAATGCCAAAATAGGCCCAAAACATCCAATTACAAAATATTAGGAAAACCAAGTCTAATAATAATGTTAAAAGCTAATCTACTCATTTGGATCAAAGGTAGCTCTCATCCCACAAATCCTGATCACCCCTGATTACCTGCCGAAAAAAGAACACAGCGTGAGCCAATTTCCCAGTACGGATATGAAGATGAATAAATATATTACAATAAGTAATGAATCTAAAAGAGTCGAATGAATGAACACATGTGAATTACAAACGAATTACGAATAGATCAAAATTTGTGAGTCCATTTACAAATGATTAACACTGTCAATCGAACAATTATAGCCAAAAGAATCTCAAACAAATAAGGCTGAATCAAATGGTTGTAAGGTGACAACTTCATACTGAGCTCAAATACAAATAGCCAAAGGCTAACAAAATACATCGGTATCATGATGTATACAAATCAAATCGGATAGTACGCACGACACATACGTCACTAATCCGCCAAATAAATCAAATCAAATCAAATACTGAGTCGACTCATATGTATCCTGAACAAATAAATCAAATGGCCAAAGCTCATACTTAGAGCATACAAAAGGATATGTCGTGGACGGATCACACCGCCATGGAAGGTGTCATGCCCTTGTGTCAAGAGAACATGCATGTGGTACCCCCACAGGTGGTTAGCTCAAGTACAACCTAAGGATCAAACTACAAAATATAAGACAAAGGGGGTTCAAATCACAAGGCTTACATGATCATTTTTAAATGCCATCGGATTATCAAATACGAACATTCTTAAATACTGACAAGACATCAATAATCAAAACAACTCCCGAGTGTGAACGAAAATATACAAGGAATGATACAAATGAATAAAATCTCCAAAACATATTGACATGATTAACTAGTTCAAAGAATACAAATACGAGTTCTAATATCAACACCACAACAAAACTATCATAATAAATTGATAAAGAACAATTATGAGAGACAATACTAAATTTCGAAACGAATAGCGAAACGAATAAATTAAAATTAAAAGAGTCTCGCTGAAAGAGTACAAAATCCGTACCTGGATTAAGCAATGTAATACCCAAAATTTATATTCCAAATTTGCCTCGTTAAATTCCTTCCGTTCGAACTAATTAAACAAAATAATAATAAATATAAGTATACTTGTAAAAATATTCTTCCATCTTTAACACGTTAATAAACTCATTTTATTATTATTATTATTATTATTATTATTATTATTATTATTATTATTATTATTATTATTATTATTATTATTATTATTATTATTATTATTATTATTATTATCATAGACTTTATATGTATTAACAATATACATTCCGATTTAAAAGATATACATATATTAAATTCCACAAACATATATATATATATATATATATATATATATATATATATATATATATATATAAGTATATGTATATATACTTATATATTAAAATAGTTTACAAAGGCAGCATTCATATATATATATATATATAGAAGTATATGTACTGCCACTTTGATTCATGAATGAGACTCTGTATTGGGACAATTTTTGATGTTATTCTTAAAGCAATACTAAGTCAGAAAGCTTCCAATTAAATTTTAAAAAAAAAGAGCACAACTTACCAGTATAATCCAATTTCCCACTTTCCTTTGTTCTGCCGAGGCTGCTCTCTCCTTTCTTCTCTTTCTTCAGTCGGTTCGTATTAATGTATCATGTGTAAGATTAGGTTTTACTTATTTATTTATTAATATTTCTAATTTTTAATAGGACTTAAAAGTTACATAAATACAAATTAAACCCAATTAGTATAAAAAGCCCAAATTAATGTACTCATTTATTTATTATGGTCCAAATAAATTAACTACAGTTTGACCCAAATATAAGAAAAACCCAATTAAATATTTTAAAACTTACTTATATATTTTATTTTTATTTTGCTGGGTATTACAATATCCATGCTCAATTCTTCTTTGAGCGTCTTTGCGATGAGGGATTTTAGTTCTTCGATCCGACTTTGGGAGAATTTGTCAAATAAGAAATTAGCCCTCGAGGCTTCGGCCTAATCCGAAAGTTGATGGGTGTTGGGTACTCGGATGTAAAACCAGTAGGAGTGTTATCCCTTGTTGCTTGAGGGGGTATTCATCAATAATCATTTTTGGGAATGTTTATTCGGTTATTTGTTTACTTTGATGAACCTTGGTTCTTTGGATTGACCCAAGGTAAAAAAAGTGAAGAAGAAATCGATGGTGGGTGGGACACCACATTCGTGGTAGAAGGCTATGAAAAAAATATGGTGGATGTAGGAGTTCGACTCCAATTGTGCGAACCGAATCCCCACGAATCCTAGGAAAGTAGTGATGAATTCATGAATGGAGAATTGGACTCCGTACCTCAGTGCATAGAGGGGGATAACAGTGTAGCCATCGAGACTACAATACATCCTCTCATTGGGGTTTGGCGCACGGAGTTCGTATGTGGGAGGAATACGATATTGTTTACGTATATTTGTGAGGGCTTGTTTGCCGATAGAGGATTTGGTGTTGATATGGGTGTATGCTTTTTTGAATGACTATTCTTATTATATTTTTCAATATGGCAATTTTAGCCTCAGTTCGGATCGATGATGGGGTGGCAGAAGAGGAAGTGGTTTGGGGGTCGATGGCCATGGTAATGGCGGTGGAGGGGGCACTTTTCAGTTGGGGTTTGATTTTGGGGTTGGGTAGCAGAGGAGTTAGGATCGTGTGGGATTAACGATGGAGGAAGGAGCTTGCTCGGTGGAGTCTACCATTGGATGGTTGGAGATCGTAAAAAGAGTGATCGATTTGGCCAGAAAAAGTAGTTGTAGGGATGTAAGCCGGAGGAAGTAGTTGCAGGGAGAAGGAAGGGAAAGAGGAAAGTATTTTCGACAAAAGTGGCGGTTCGTTTTGAGGGGAATGAGTTTTTGATGTGACTCTCTAGTTCATACGTTTCTCGAGTTACGGCTGATGATGATAGTGGTGGGGTCCAATGTTGGCGTGTGTAACAAGAAATGATAGTTTAGCTTCAAGGTTGATGGTCTGGGACTTATTAATTTTTGTGTACTCTCTTACTATAAGTCAATTATAGCAAGAGAGTGGGGGACAATGTTGGGGCATGTTTCATTGGGCCCTGTGGCATAATTTGTTGGGCACGGACGGTTCGGTGGGCTTAATCCCACATGGAGGAATCTTCCCCACGTAGAGGTATATTCTAATGGAGAGACTTGATAGCTAAGGAATCAATAGTCCAAACTGTATGTAACTTCTAATTCCTAAGGAAAGAGTCAGAATTATATTCGACTTCCTTTCTAAAATTGGTTATCTAAAAAGAAGGATTCTAGTGACAAGGAAGATCCCGAGGCAACGTTCAATGTATTGGATGTCATGCTCAAGAGTAGTTTAGAGTGTTTGAAAGCAATAAGGCCAGCTTTTAATTTATTGATGAGTGAATTTTACATGAAATTTGCTTGATTGCTTCAAAATCAATTGAAAGAAACTCTGGACTTTTGTTGTTAACTTGAGAGTTTGAAAGCATTTCATAGTTTGCTCATTTTAAATATTTGTTATAGAGTTTATCCTAATTATAGTCCCAGATAAGGCATGTAATAGTTACCTGATTTGTAAAGTATCTTTGAGATTTACTCTTTTTTTGTTGGTTATAATGATGAAATGGGAGTTGAAGAAATTGACGTGGGATACTTGGGTTTAAACTGGGTTTTTAAATTTATGGGTGAAATTTATATTATTTGTTTATTTGATTTTGGGGATTATAAATGTTTTAGGTGTTATTACATGTGTTGGTATTGGATAGTAATTAGCTTAGTTTGACCTGTTTTTATTGGCAAATGGAAGAAAGTAAATTTTGATACTTGAGTTTAATTTGTTTTGTACTACACTATTTTTGGACATTTGGACTTATTAGCGGTGTAGTAAATTAATGATTTTATTTTTTAATTTTATAGTAAGTTTGGTGTAAGACCCCAACTTTTATGAATAAAGATTTAATTTTCTCTAAATATTATTTTGAGTAATAAGGTGTGGATTTGATATAATGTTATAGTTGTGGGTAATATTTACAAATTTTGCAAAGTAAGAAAGTTGTCATAAAATATTCGTTTGGTCGGGGAATATTCGTTTTATCATGGAATATTCGTACGACGGCACAATCATTGGTGGACCCCACAACGGAATTACTGTCGAAGTTAGAAAACAACATAAATAACTTTTTTATAAAAATAACGACAAAAGTTTTACCGTTAACTGTTGAAATATTCGGTGATAAAAAGAAAGAATATGCTGTGGTTGGTTTAAAGAAGGCATTACGGTATTGTACAGTATCTTTGATTATTGATGCTTATGTGAGAAGTCACTCAGTTTTATTATATTATTGAAACAGTAGTTGATGCATAGTATCTCATATTATTGATTCAATTATTGTCACAGTATTATCTGTACAATATTTTATATTATTAAATCAATAATTAAGACGACACCGTTATTCATATTATTATTTGTATTATTGACAATGTCTAGAAAGTTCTGTCGAGGAAAGGGGTTTGGTCACCTAATTGCGCGCCAATAAGGAAAAGTTCTTATCGGAAAGCCCCACTTTCATGTGAATGATCTGGTTATTAATATTGTGAGTTATAATATTAATGATGAATAAAGATCGTATTAATTAAAGATAAGAATAATAATTGATGAGTGGAAGATGTTTGTTCAATTATTTTTGGTTCAAATGAGGTATTTATTTTTATTTGGCAGACATTAACCTTATTGGCCAAATTTTTTAATGATGCATATTGTTCACTGACTTATGAATGAGGGTGTTCCCTCATTGGTCCATAGGTCCCAAATTCAAGTTACCCTCACAGGAGGGTACTCTCTTATTAGTAGTCTCAAATATATGCTGATAAATTGCGCCCGTGAATTCTTTTTCCTATGCAGTCCGTGATTTTTCCTAAATAGTATCCTTCCATTCTCCTATAAATATGATGCTTAGTTTAGAAATAAAAATCACACCAGAATCAGATAATTCTTCTTCTATAATATTGAGCGTATTTTTTTTGAATTTAAGGAAGCTTTGAGTGTAGAAAATAATATAAGTTTTCTTCAAGAATATCACCGCCATATCATTCAGAAGTACTCTCCTTTTAAAGTAAGGGATATTATTTTTCTTCAATATTCGTAAGAAATAATATTTTCTTCCATACTCTGTAGTATGTAAGTAATATTATTTCGTTTCATATTCCTAATTTTACACTTATGTTGATAAGTATTGCTTCTATACTCCTTGAAATTAGTAGTATATCCTTTAAATTTGCGCTTCATCTAGTATCATTTCACAAAAATATTTTTCTGAACATTCTTGTTAAATTTTAATCTTTTCATGCTAGGGTACTATTCACAAAGTACTATTCACCCGGGGTACTATTCACGATAAAAATTGATTTCTTTTCTATCCAAATTATTTTTGATACATGAATATTATTCTTGAATTTTACTCCACAAAGCAGTTATCATGTTAACAATTTGGACATTTTTAAACTCTGGATAAATTAAAAATCTTTAATATTTATCCTTGACTTCGTTTGATTGATGCTTATATCATTGTCATCATCATCATGCTTATATTGTTATGGAAGTAATCTTTGGCCCGTAGTGCATAAATGGACTGTTGATTGGTATGATTATGACCAGGAATTATGTATTGGTATAATCATGACCTGTAATGTTACAAATGATGTGGTAAAAGTTCTCATTGGCCCGTAGTGCATTGATGGACAGTTGTTGGCATGATCATGACCACTGGTGATACTAATGAAATATCTTTGGCCCGTAGTGCATGAATAATTCATGGAATGTGATAATAATGAATATCATTGGCCCGTAGTGCATGGATAATTCATGGATGTGATACTAACGAATAGCCTTAGCCAGTAGTACATGGATAATTCGGTGATGTGGATTATTTATTAAGATGTAGTACAGAGATAAAATATTGATGATGAACTTTTAAATCATAGAAGATAGTAAACATCATGCTCTACTTGACTCTTCTAATGGATTGTTTGTTCCGATGCAGTTAAACTTGTTATCTATTATATTATATCAGTTTTACACTGTTGAAGGCTAACGATAATTTATTCTGCATTATCTTAGTCATAATATTCTTTACTGGGCTAGTTGAGCTCACCATTTGCTTTTATTATTCTCTTCAGGAAATGAGAACATGGCTGAGACTAGTCGGGGAATGGAGTGACGGTTAGAGATGGTGGCTATAGTAGTCCTCGCTATTTTATAAAATAGTGTAATAATAATTGTAATGAGGACTCCATTTGAGTTTGGATATTGTCTACGAGACAATATTCATGTTAAAACTCTCAGCTTATGTTTTGTCGTATTTTACACGACAGTTGTATAATTAAGTTTGTATTTTAATTATGTACCATATATTTGGCGACTCAGAATGAGTTGTGTATACCTATTTTGGGGGCGTCACAGTTGGTCTTTGGTGTTATTAGTGGTATGGGTTTTATGACATTTAGTTATTTTTATTATTATTATTTCTGGGTTGTTGTTAATAGCTTTACATACGGAGGTCGAGCTGTATTAGGTCGTTATATATTCTGGATTATTTATTTTATGGTTTAAATATGATTTACGGGTTGTTGTTAGTATCAAATTGATTTTCGTTCAAACTTGAGGGGGGGGATTTTGAATCCAACACTCCACTAGACAGGTTTTAAACATGATGGTTGTTTGGTGGTTTGGATATGTATTGATGATTGTAAGTTTTGTAGACAGGTTTAGATTTTTTTGGATATCTATTTTAAAAGGAAACTCTGTCGAAATTTCTTGAAATTAGTAGCGACTAGCTTGATGTTTTGGTGGTTGGATATGTGTTGATGATTGAGTATGTATTATGATTGTGATTGTAAGTTATTTTAGATTGCAAAACGTCTTTAGGTAATGTAGTATTTTTCGAATTTTAATCTAATTTTTCGTTACGCCGTGCCGTCAGGCACGAGCAATTACTAGTAGTTATATAAATACATAAGAAAGAGACAGATACAATAAATTCACATGTTTGATTGTATATAAGTTGGAAACTGATACCTTCTACTAATTAAATCTGGGGTATATTTTTCACAGAAAGAGTTACAAAAAATGTGAGCAATGTTTTCTTTGATGGAGTCTAGGATTTGGATGCTGCTATTGAAGAATCGAAGAAGGAGTATATGGGATTCTTCCATTGCAATTAAGACCTGAAAAGAGATATACTTTAATTAGCTGACTAAGACAACAAGACAGAAGACTGTCCCAAATAACCAACCCACCCCAGCCTTGAACAGTGGACCACATGGTCGACCTTCTCCAACAAACTTCCAGTCAAACCAGCAGCCAGGCATCCCAACAGATAAGAACGGTACAACCATCAAACAAATCTGATTATAAACCAGCAAATCAAGATTCAGGCCAAATTCCAGAAAGAACAACCACCCAGAAAATGGTAAACCACAATCTAATTTAAATTAAGGAAGTAACAATAAACACAGATTAGATTAAATTACCGATAAACGAAAACTCACGAAATTAACTTCCCCAACTATCCAACCTGAATAATAAACACTCCTTTTACCGTCACTTGTGAGCTCTTTAGATCTGGATCCACACTCTTAACCCCTAAATTGTCAAATAAATAAAAAATAATTACAAAGCAATTAAATGTTGATTATATAATTTGACATTAATTTGACTTCAAGTTGAAAAAATAATAATTATTGTACAATGGGATCTACATATTGAAAATATGGAATCATAACACTCTTAGAAATATTTTAGGTTCAAAAAAGATAAAAGGCAAATAGAGCTGCTAAAAAACAAAAAAAATAAATGAACAACCTTATGACTTGTTCATAAAAAAAAGAAGATGAGGATATTATTAATTACCTTTTAGGGTCCTCGACCGGTGACTCTTCCTCAGATCGGAGTGAGAAGTTCGACCTTACGGTGACTCTTCCTCTGTACCCTCTCGTGAACTTTGAACGGATCTGTCTTTTCACCTTTCACCACAACCTTATGATTTGCAATCCGTCTGAACATCTTCAACTCATGCCAAATTACCCAAATCAAATTAAATGAACAACATAACTGTACAAAAATGAAGTATAGTGAACGAAAGAAATAAATCCGAAGAGCTATTGAAGAAATTAACAGAAAAGTAAAAAACCCAAATCAAAATAGCCCTAATTTCAGATTTGGATATATAAATGAGTAATCGTACCTCATTTACATATGTACCAGTATATACATCTAGATATAGAGGCAGAAAGAGAGAAGAGATACTTACAGAGGGTAAAAACGCGGTTTTAAAAAATGCGAAAGTGAGGTATTGCAGATTAAGATGAATAAGAGGGAGAGGGAGAGGGAGAGGGAGAGACAGAGAGGAGGAAGCAAGGAAAATATGGGCAGGAGTTTTTTTGTGTGAGATGAAATGTGATCTACAGAATGGATCAGGTCCGGACTCCCGGACCTGATCAAAAACGGACCAATCTTTTTTTTTTTTTTGTTTTTTTTAAAACAACTAAAAAAAATATTTACTATTTTATGGAACTGAAATTTTTTCATAATATAATGTTTTGGGTGTGATTTGAATACCTATACTAAAAAATGGTGGTGCAGTCTGCACAGACTGTACATACATATTTTGTTATAGGTACTCAAATCACACCCAAAACACTTTATTATGAAAAAATTTCAATTCCATAATTTTTTATTTATTTATTTTTAGTTGTTTTAAAAATTAAAAAAAAAAAAAAGTCTGGACATTATATCCGTCCGGACTAGATCCTGTCCCATGTGATCTATTAGATTAAAATTGAAAGAATTTTAATCGTTGTTGTGCTTTCTTAAATTAAAGATTCAAAATTATTATATGGATTTTTTTGGGTACTCCTATTAGTGAACCAACATTAAATATTGAACAGGACAAACCGTAATATGCGAGCCGGGAGCGAGTTTAGATCTCTAATCAAAGCTTCGCAGATCAGATCCTACGGCCATATTTTGGAAAGAATAAGACCGTTAGGCGTTAAAAGGCATGTGTTATATTATATACAGTCTCTCAATTCTCTCCCATTTGAATTTCATCTGAGAGAGTAAAATAGTTGAATTTCAATTCTCTCTGTCTGAAGTAGCGGCTGAACTCAATTCTTACCATTTAAATTTCAATTCTCTCTGTTTGAATTTCAATTCTCTCAATTCTTACTTCAGTCTCAGTAAGTAGCCGCTGCTATGAAATTCATAGCAGTGGCTACTTACTGAGATTGAAGAACGAAGGAGCTTCGATGTGTTCTGTAATTGATTCGAGACCAATAGTTCAACCAATCAGAGGTTCGGTTTTAATTGCGTGATCTTTGATTTCTTTTGATTATTCTATACTTGCATATCCTCCATCCATATTGTGTTCTGTAAACCTAGTTTTTGGTGTATATTGATTCTTAATTTTGATTTCAAGAGAAAGTAATTCATTTGAATATTTTTTTCTATGTGGAGTTTGTTCGATTTCTCTTGCATTCTAGGGTTCTTCATCTTGTATTGGATCTTCGATCTGTTTTGATTATAAAACAATTACATCTTCTCCATCCATATTGTGCTCTGTAAACCCTAGTTTTTGGTGTTTATTGATTCTTAATTTTGATTTCAAGAGAAGTATTTCATTTGAATATTCGTTCGGTTTCTCTTGCGTTCTAGGGTTCTTTAAATTCTTTTACCTCTATTTTATTTATTGTTTATAGTGATTATTAGGTCTTCTATTCCTTTTGATTATTCTATACTTATATCTTTTATTTTTTGGTCTATATTGATGCTTAAATTTTGATATCAAGAGACTGTAATTCAAGTCAATGTTTTCTTCCATGTGGAGTTAGTTTTATTATTGTCTGGTTGTATATTCTTTTACATATTTTTTTATTTAATTTTTGTAATGATGTCATATTGGGTCTTTGATTTCTTTTAATTATTCTACAATTACATTTTTTGTGTCCATTTAGTGTTCTGTAAACCCTTGTTTTTGGTGTATGCTGCTGCTTAAAATTTTGATATCAAGAGAAAGTAATCCTCTTGAATATTTTCTTCTCTGTGGAGTTTGTTTTTTGAATATCTGGTTGTATCTTGGTCTAGATTTGCTGGTTTGTTACACCCTTATTTTATTCAATCCAGGTTGTGTTCTTTGGGTTTTTCCTTTTCTGTGGAGTCTGCTTTGATAAGTATACTGAAAATTTTCATATCTTGGTTTTTATTTGTGGTTCCTTCTTTGGGTTGTTTCTATTCTATAAATGATGTGTTACTTAAATTCTTGTTTAGCTGAATTGAAAGTTTTTGATATCCAAAATAAAGCAAGTTATTTGAAATTTTTTCCTGATCACAAGGTTTATTCTCTCTCTGACTATATATATACTCCATATATACGTGTTTGTGTCTCTGTCTGTGTGTTTGATTTTTTTCCCCTGCTGAATAGGAAAGAATTGATTCCTGTAGTCAATTTCTTAATTGATGTGGTGTAATGGTGATGGAATGTTCATTTTTATTCCTGGTTATGATGGCATCTCTGAAGCAGGACACATCAGGTGGCTCTAACTAAAAAGTTGCCTTATTGTGATAAAGTCTAAAGAGCGGGTTCGTTATAAGGGATATTTTATTCAATCCATGTTGTGTTCTTTGAGTTTTTCCTTTTTTGTGGAGCCTGGTTTAAGTTTTAATACTTGTCTACTGTAAATTTTCATATCTTGGTTTTAATTTGTGGGTTCCTTGTATGGGTTGTTTCTATTCTTTACTTGAGGTGTTCTTTAAATTCTTGGTTTTGCTGTATTCATACTTAATTTTTGATATCCAAATTAAAGTGAGTAATTTGAATTTTTTTTCCGATAACAAGGTTGATTCTCTGTGTGTCTGTGTGTGTTTCTGAAGTAAAATATTGAATTCCTGTGATTAATTTTCTAATTGGCGTGGTGTAACAGTGATGGAATGTTCATTTTTATTCCTGTTTACATTGGCATATTTGAAGCATGATATATCAGGTGGTTTAAATCTAACTAGTACATAAGCTTATATCATTACTATAACAAAAACAAAGAAAACCAAAGTTGAAGTCACTACGTTGAGTTGTTATGGAATTGTTTGTCTTGAATAAAAGTATTAAAGTTTGCTAGTTGCAACTCTCTCAACCATGGCCAGTAAAAAGGCTGCACAAGCCTTCTTTGTTTATGTCATGAAGTTGTTGTTTTTTTCACCTTATTGTGATCATGTAGAAAGAGAGGGCATTAAAAACTATATATTTGCTTTCCTTGGCCCAATTGGATTTTTAACAAAGCAAAATTGCAGAACATCAATATATTTTCACACCATTTTTTTTCAGGGTGTGCATATTGAAGATGCGGGAAGTATATTGATTTTAGCAAGAAATTGCAGAACTACAAACTTGTTGAGATCAAGAAAATTTATTACAGGTGATTTATTAGGCGCTTCTCTCTGCTTTCTCCTCCCCTTTTGTACTTTTCAACAGTTATTTAACATTTGTGAAAAATAGTTCAGTGCACTCAAAGTTGACAAGCTTTTGCAAATTCTATAACTATTATCTTTCGGTACATATATGTGATAATTATAATTTCCTGTGAAACAACTAATGGTTCAACTCGTAATTACCCTCGGTACATACTTAGGCAATCAAAGTTTTAGCATAGTATGAAGTTGCGTGTCCGAACTCCTAAAATACTAGAGCTTATATGTGAGGTATTAGTATTGATTATTGAATATAATAATTCTCTTCTTTTATTGACTTTTTAATATTATTTCATGCATTTTGATGGATCACTATTTCTCTAGTAGATCTTGAAGACTACAAGTCTACAGTTTGATATTAAAAAGTTGATAGACAAGTATTGTTTTTAACTGTCCGATGCAGACGTATTGTACTATTTGGAGAAAAACTAAAATGAATGTGAACTAGTATGCTGATCAATGATAAGATTGTGGGTTGCTGAACTTAATATGTTGTTCAAGTTTTCGATATTTCTCTGCTTGATTTGTTGATTGATATAGATTTCATATACCCTATGTGTGACCCATTGCCGTCTGACTTACCATCTCTCTCTCTCCCTTTGCCTCCACAATGCAAGTGTCTGTGTGCACGCACATGTTTTTATTTATCAATTATGTGTGTTTCAAATGATATTCAGTATTGTTCGGGAGTTTTGGCAAATATCCGTCCCTTGGTACCAAGTTCTTGAAGCCAAATAATCATTTCGTGATCATTGATTTTGTGTGGAGTTGATGAATAAACCATTCGTTTCTCAATAATGTTTTGGTGACGAAATATTGGATATAAAATGATGTGTATGATGGTATTTGATTATAACCATGGGACCCATTTATTTATGGTGGAACATCAACTAATTATAATTAGACACATCATTTTTGTATCCAATTTTTTGTACCTATCTTTTGTCATCACCATAGAACTAGAAACAACTAGCAGCCAGGATGTAGAAGTAACATGTGTATATCATCTTCATAGATTACGCAGTTTACTGAAATAGCTCTCTGAGTATATAGTATAAACATGTTTACTATTTATTTTGTATAGTAAGCCATTTCATTTTGTGAGTTAATTGACTTGTCAGCGTGTATGGCCTTTAAGAGGAGTTTTATTTAAGCTTATGCTTTGAATTTATTAATTCATTTTATCATAATTGGCAAACAGATATTTGGTTGGAAATTTGAAAGTTTAGAGGTTAATTTGACGAATTAAGCAAATTAACTGTCTCCCTCTCTCTCTCTCCCCTCCCTTTCTTTCTCACACACAAAGAGACACGTTGTATGACTTTTAGTCAATCCATCGAAAAACTTTATTAACTTTGTTCGTCGCTTATAAACTTTATATGTATTCTTTAAAAAGGTTGTCAGTTTAGTGGTATGGTATAAAAGAATGAAATTGAAATAATCAACTTTTTTTGTGAGAAAAAAAGAATTAAGGGTAAATTTCACATGACCACCTAAGGTTCACCAATTTCTCACACGACCAGCTGTAGTCTAGAAAGCTACACTTACACTTGAGGTTTTGAGGTGAAGTTAAAAAGTGCTTTCTGTGTTAACTCCGTGATGTTAAATGGCTAAAGACAGATTTGTCTTTCGAATATAAAGTATAGAATTCAGGCTTTGAGGCTAATTTGTGTCGTTTGAGCTTAGGGTTTGCAGAGAGCGAAATAGAGCGAGAAATATGTAGTGATTTAGGGTTTTTCTTGAAATCTTCTTCGATTTTGAGTGGAATGGATGGCGATTTATAAGGGGCTTTATAGTTATTGACTCGATTAATCGTGATTTGGTGCTAAAAATTGGTTCTTGGAGCTGAGGAGTCATTCATAGTAGGAGGTTTAAGCAGCTGCAGATTGAGGTAATCTTTTGTCTAGTTGTTAGCCACTTTTTGTTGTTTTTTTCTTTACTGTATGTACTATAATATGATGATATGATTGTGATTGGAGTTTTGGTGGTTATTTATGCATGCAGTGTTTTGAACCACTTTTTGTAGTAGAATATTTACTTTATTTTTGGTATTTGTGTATCATAGCTTTATTATATGCTATAACGTGGTTGTGTTTGGATTTTTGTAAAGTGTCTATATGTATGTATGTATGCAGTGTTTTTTTCCCCACTTTTGTAGTAGTATAATTGTCTAATTTATTTGGGGATTGTGTAATATGATGGATTTGGTGGTTGAGTTTGGTCCCTACATGTGATAAGAGTAATTTAATGTCCCATTTCTTTAAGCATCTGTCCCCACTTGTTTGGTCTACTCTGTAATAATATATGTTCTTTTGGCATGGTCAATTTTTTATGTCCCACTTGTTTTGGTCCCCTATAATTTGATTTTGTTTATCAAGAAATATGTCTTATTCAAACCTTTCTCCCGCATCTTTTTAATGCAAAATGTTTGTGAGAATAATATTTTATTATGGTGGGACTTTTGTTCAAGAACCAGTAATTGAATATGTAGGGTGTAGTGTTGAAGAGCAAACCAGTTTCAAAGAAGTTAGCATCCAAGGGCAGATTGGTTTCACCAAAGAAGGCAGGGAGGGGGGGGGGGGGTGTAAGGCTTTGACTTTGCCTTGGGTTATTTCAGTTTATGTTTTTTGATACTTTGGTATTATGTAGATGTTCACTAGTGCTTGTCTATTTTTGGCACAGTTTCTTGTTTTTGGTATAGTTGGTATGTTTGGCCAGTTTAGTATTTTGGTACAGTTTGATATGGCCAAACATTTGATATATTCAGTCTTGGGATTATTATTGGTACAGTTTGGTATAGTTGGTATTGTTGGTAGTAGGTGTATTTTTTGGCCAGTTGTTAAATTTGGTTAATTGAATGAAGTCTTTGTTACGTAAAAGTCTTGGCCAGTTGGTATTTTTGGTGAAGTTTTTGGCCAAACATTTGATATGTAAATTCTTGGTTAATTGAATGAAGTTAATGAATGAATTGATGTTGTTCATTTGAGATGCCAGTTAATGGTATCTTCTTTTGTCTCTCTAATTAGATGTTATTTATTTGCCTTAGTCAATTCTTTTTCATTTTCAGTTGTGCACAAGTTGAAACTGAAGACTATATAATATAGCATTAGGATTCCATTTAATTGAATTGAGAACATTACAGATTCCATTACACGTTACAAACTTTCATTTCTTACTACTAAAAGACATCTTGAATGACATGAGATATAACACAAGTCCAACAATCATTATTATCTTCACATAGCTTTCAACAATCATCATCCTAGCAGGTAGATTATTATGCTCAGGACACTTGCATGCTGTTCCCCTCACCACTGTCCCCATTCCCTCGTTGTGTTCATTAATGCCAGTCATTGTCCCACTTGAGGTTGTTGTAAAAGGCAAGTACCATGTCCAAAAGTCACAGTCATCACATATAAAATACAAATTTGCCCTACGATGGTTTGTTCGAGTCGACAATTCTTATCAAATGCCTTCTTTTCACATCTACATACTCTAGGTATGTAGCGAAAGACATGACTCCTAATTCACATAAACAAGAGAAAGAAGGGATGAGGCATTTTAGCAAACACCTTAAGGGCAACTTTTAAATTGAATAACAACAATAAATTTATGAAAATAAAGTAAAGTTAGAGAAGAAATTAGTTGATCTTCATACCTTGTGAATATGATGAATTAACATCCTTGATCAAAGCTAGAGAGAAGTTACAAATGTTCTAGGGTAGAAAAGAGCTCCCAAGGGTGAACAAATGTAAGGAAGTGGGACTTATAGCCAATGTATATGATGGGGGTATATTGGACAATTTCTCACCTCATTTGACTGTTAGAACTATGCATCATACTCTTTAGGCGAGTTGCCAGCACGCACAGTTAGTTTAGAAGGAAAATGTAACTTTTTCACTTCACCTCAAAATCTCAGCTGTTTAAGTGTAGCTTTCTGGACTATAGGTGGTCATGTGGGAAATTGGTGAAACCTCGGGTGGTCACGTGAAAGTTACCCAAGAATTAACACTTAGAACTCTCTTTTTTTGGTACAAAAGGAGTAATATAATTGGTTATATGTCCACAGATTCTCCTATTTTGGTTGATGGTGTTATTGGCGGCTCCACTAGTGGGTATTGGTCAGAAAGCAATACTCCCACCCAATTTTTACATATACACACACACAGTACATGAATAGATGATTCAAAATTGCAAAAGTTGTATACTTTTGTCAGTTATTATTCACTTGGTGAGTGAATTCAAGTGAAAAGTTTATTACAGGGGGAGCCAAACATCCTATTTTTAAGTATACTTTTAATTTTAATTCCTCTTCTTTTATTTTTGTCTTTTCCTTTATTTTTTTGCAACTTTCTCTAGTAAGTAAAGTATCTATTATGTCGTTTCAGCTTTTACTTTTCATATTTAAGCATCATTTTGTTTAAAAATAAAAATTATTATTATCTAATATTCTATTTTGCTGGTTAGTGCCATTATCTATCAAGTTTCAAATTTCCTAGAAACTATTAGTTCATTAAACTAGTGATCAGCATACTTGATCCCGATTGTTGAATTAGCGATTGAGGCTTTGATAAGTTGAAATGTTTATAAAATTAGTGTTAGTTACATTCCAGATCATTAGGCTTGTAGTCATATTACCTTGTTATAACATTGCATCCTTTTGGTTTTCCACAGTTTCACTTGCATTAATTTTTCCTTATAGGTAGACTCAATGCTGTCCCATGTCATTATTTTGTTAGTTTTCACAGACCCAGGTCTATACATTTTCACAGAAAATCTGATGTAATACCTTTGTTTATGTCACGAGTTGTTTTGAGACATTGGCACTGGAAAGTTCTACTTTCTAGTTCTAGTCCTGTTTACTGCTAATTTGAAGAATGTAGATATTTTCTGGATTTCAAACTTCATATAAGTAGTTTTGAACTTGTGATTTTTTGATGCATTTGGATCCGTTGAGGATATCATGAAAGTGGAAGCAACTTTGAAAGAGGGTGGGGGGCATAGTGCTGAAATGTACTGAAATTTCTAATCCAATTCTGATCCTAGTAGTGTCTTACTTCTGTATGGTACGTGTTATATGGGTAGCCATTGTTTCTTTGTCTTAAAGTTGCAATCTTTATTTTTTCCTCGTAGATACTACATTGACCTAATCTACTGGTAGATATGTAAGCTTCATTCTACACATTAGATATAAATTTCAGCATTAAATTTTTTTGATAAGTAATAAATTTCATCATTATTTTCATCGTATTTGTTATCATCATCTTTCGTTGTTCTTTGAGCTTTTATTATGAACACTTAATATAAATTTCATGATTAATTTTTTTTGCTAAGTTATAAATTTCATCATTATTATCATTGTCTCTATCATCATCTTTCTTTCTTCTTCTTGTTGTGCTTTTTTCCCCCTTGCAAATTTTAGTTCATGGATTTGAACCGTTGGCACTGGAAAGTTCTACTTTCTAGTTCAGTCCTGTTTGAGGGCTAGTCTGAAGAATATCTAGATTTTGCTTTATTAATATCTGGTTGTATCTTGATTTTCATTTGCTGGTTTGTTATAAGGGTTATTCTATTCAATGTGTTGTGTTCTTTATGTTTTTCCTTTTCTGTGTAGTTTGTTTTTAATACTTATCTACAGAATTTTCATATCTTGGTTTTATGTGTGGTTCCTTGTATGGGTTGTTTCTATTTCTATACATGATGTGTTCTTTAAATTCTTGTTTTTGCTGTATTGACGCTTATTTTCTGATATCCAAATAGCTTAGGTTATTTGAAATTTTTTTGTTACCTGTGTATTTATTTTTCCAAAATATAATATTGATTTCCTGTAGTTAATTTTCTAATTGGTGTGTTGTAACGGTAATTTAATATTTGTTTTTGTTCCTGTAGTTAACATTTTTTGAAGCAGGGCATAACAGTGGTTTGACAACTAAAAAGTTCAAATAAATTAATTGAAGTCAATTTGTATTATTACTATCAGGACAACAAAGAAATTAAAAGTTGAAGGCACTATGTTGAGTGGGAGTCTAGGGAACTTTGGAAAGTAGAATTGTTTGTTTCAGTGATGCTTGAATAAAAATATTAAAGTTTGCTAGATTACAACTCTCTATCCATGGCCAGTAAAAAGATTGCACTGACGGGGGCTTTCTCCTTCGTTTATGTCATGAATGTCTTTTTTCCCCTTGTTATGGCAATGTAGAAAGAGAGGGTATTAAAAAGTATATATTTGCTTTCCTTGGCCCAATTTATAGGAATTCCAATAAAGCAGAACTGCAGAACACTAAGATATTTTGATGCACCGTTTTTTTCAGTCATTCAACAATCTTTACTCATTTAGGGGTGTGCATATTGAAGAGGTTATATATTGATTTTAGCAAGAAATATCAGAACAACAAACTTGTTGAGGCCAATTTTTTTTATTACATGTGAGTTCTTATGCGCTTCATTCTACTCTGTTTTCTTTCCTCTTGTACTTCACCAACAGTTACTTTACATTTTTAAAACAATATCAGTGTACTCTAAGTTGAGAAGCTTTTTCAAATTCTACAACTATTGCTTTCTGTACCTATGTAAGAATTATAATTTCATGTGAAATATTAGCTTTTTGTACATATGTGAGATAATTATAATTTCATGTGAAATAAATAATGGTTCAATTCTTAATTTCCCTTGGTGCATACTTAAGCACTCTAAGATTTCAGCCAAGAATGAGCTTGCATTTCCCAGGTCCTAATACTAGAGTTTACATGTGAGGTACTATTAGAATAATAGTTCTGTTCTTTTATTGATTTTTTAATATTGTTTATGCATAGTATTCATTTTTAATTTTGTTGAATTATTATTTTTCCTAGTAAACCTTAGAGACTAAAGTCTACTTGTAAAAAGTCGATCAAAAAGCTATGTTACACGGACTTGGATGGAGTGTTCGGTTGGATACAATATTTTTTGTAGAATTCGACATTGGTATTCCTCATTTTTTCTAACTTTTAACACTAAAATATAAAGTGTCTAGTACCCATATATCCTTGTCCGTGTGTCGAATATTGGGCACGGGTACTTTAGGGAAATATTTTAGGGCAAAGTAGAGACTCCATGTAACATAGTCGAAAAGTATTGTCTTGTCTAGAAGTATTGCCTTTACTGTCCTATGCAAACCATAGTAGTATTTGGAGAAATATTAAAAATGGATGTGAGCAATATATGATGATCAATGATGAGATTTTTTAGGTTATTGAAGTTGCTATGATTTTTAAATATTCGATATTTCTTTGTAGATGCTTTATTTGTTAGATTGCAACTCTCTCTAACCATGGCCAGTAAAAAAATTGCACTGCTTTCTCCTTCGTTTATGTCATGAATATTTTTATTATATGGTAATGTAGAAAGAGGGAGTATTAAAAAGTATATCTTTTCTTTCCTCGACCCAATTTATTGGAATTCTAAAAAAGTAGAACTGCAGAACACTAAGATATTTTGATGCACCGTTTTTTTCAGTCATTCAAACAATCTCTGCTCATTTAGGGTGTGCACATTTAAGATGTTATATTTTGATTTTAGCAAGAAATATCAAAACAACAAACTTGTTAAGGCCAAGAAAAATTATTACAAGTGAGTTCTTATGTGCTTCTTTCTGCTCTGTCTTCTTTCACCAACAGTTGCTTAACATTTTAAAAACAATATCAGTGTACTCTTAGTTGAGAATCTTTACAAATTCTACAATTATTTACTTTCTGTACACTATGTAACATAACTATAATTTCTTGTGAAATATTAACTTTTTTTCTACATATGTGAGATAATTATAATTTTATGTGAAACAAATAATGGTTCAATTCTTAATTTTTCTTGGTGCATACTTAAGCATTCTAAGATTCTAGCCTAGAATGAGCTTGCATGAACCAGGCCCTAGTATATGTGAGGTCTTAGTGTTGAACATAATAGTTTTGGCCTTTTATTGATTTTTTAATATTCTTTATGCATAGTATACACTTTTAATTTTGTTGAATTATTATTTTTCCTAGTAGACCTTATAGACTAAAGTTTATTAGTAAAAAGTTGATCGAAAAACTATGTTACACGGACTTGGATGGAGTGTATGGTTGGACACAGTATTTTGTAGAATCCAACACGGGTACTTCTCAATTTTCCTAACTTTTAGCACTAAAATGAAGTGTCCAGTACCCATACTCTTGTATGTGTGTCGAGTGTCGGACATGGGTACTTTAAGGTAATACTTTAGGGCAAAGTATAGAGTCTATGTAACAAAGTCGAAATTTATTGTCCTATGCAAACCAAAGTAGTATTTGGAGAAATATTAAAAATGAATGTCACCAATATATGATGATCAATGATGAAATTTTGTAGGTTATTGAAGTTTCTATGATTTCAAATATTCGATATTTCTCTGTAGCTACTTTATTTGTTGATTGATATAGATTTCATATAATTCGTATATATCCAATTTGTGACGAGTTGCCTTTTGACTTTCCATCTATCTCCCTCTGCCTCCCACAATGCACGTGTGTGTGCAAGCACATGTTTGTATATATCATGTCCTTTATCACTCAGTTCTTGAAGCTGAACAATCATTTAGTGGTGATTGATTTTGTAGAGTTGATGTGTAAACAATTTTTGTGTAAACTATGCTTTGTCTTTTCGTATTTAAACATTATGTTGTTTAAAACTAAAAATTATTATTATCTTTTCCAGCTTGTGCCATCAACTTTCAAGTTTAAAATTTCCTAGAATGCATAATGGTAGAGACTAGTGTTCAACGTTCTTGATCCCAATTGTTGGGTTAGTTAGGCTCTGATAAGTTGAAAAAAAAAATTCATTGGATTAATGTTAGTTACGTTCTGAAGCAATAGGCTTGTAGTCCTATTACCTTGTTATAACATTGCATCCTTTTGGTTCTTTATGGTTTCACCTGCATTAATTTTTTCATTATAGGTTGACTCAATGCCTGCCCGTGTCATTTTTCTCTTAGTTTTCACAGGCCTAGGTCTATATATTTTCACAGAATATATGTTTTGTGTCATTGGCACCGGAATGTTCTACTTTCTAGATTTAGTCTTGTCTTACCGCCAATTTAAAGAATGTGGATATTTTTCGGATTTCAAACCTCATATTTTTTGGAAACTTTCGATGTGTTGTGTAATGGCATTGAGAGGTTCGGATTCTCTTGCATTCTAGGGTTCTTTAAATTCAATTACATGTTTTTATTTATCTTTTATAATGCTTTTCATATTGGGTTTTCGATTTCTTTTGATTATCTACAATTACATCTTTCTATATCCATGTTAACATGTGTTCTATAAATTCTAGTTTTTGGTGTATATTGATGCTTAAATTTTGATATTAAGAGAAAGTAATTCATTTGATATTTTCTTCTTTGTGGAGTTGGTTTTATTAATATTTGGTCATACCTTGGTTTTGATTTGCGAGTTCGTTATAAGGGCTATTTTATGTGGAGTCTTTTTTAATACTTTTATCTATCGAAAATTTTCATATCTTGATTTTTATTTGTGGGTTCTTAGTATGGGTTGTTTCTATTCTATACATAATGTGTTCTTCAAATTCTTGTTTTGCTATATTAGTACTTAATTTTTGATATCCAAAAGTAAAATAAGTTATTTGAATTTTTTTCCGGATGATAAGGTTGACTCTCTCTCTCTCTATATATATATGTGTCTGTCTGTGTTTCTGAGTTTGTTTCTTTTCCCTTTTTTTATCATCGGAAAATATTGATTTCCTATAGTTAATTTCTTAATTGGTGTGGTGTAACGATGATGGAATGTTCATTTATATTCATAAGCAAAATATTAAGTGGTTTAGATTTAACTAAAAAGTTCAAGTAAATAAATTGAAGTCAATTTATATAATTACTGTGAGAAAACAAAGAAACTAAAAGTTAAGTCAAAAGTAAACAAAGAAACTAAAAAGTTCAAGTAAATATGTTGAGTGGGAGTCTAGGTAACTTAGGAAAGTAGAATTGTTTGTTTCAGTGATGCTTGAATAAAAGTATTAAAGTTTGCTAGATTGTAACTCTCTCACCATGGCCCAGTAAAAAGGTTGCATTGACAGGCTTTTTCCTTAGAAACATGTCATGAATATTTCCCGACTTTTTCTCTCTCTTTATTCTGATGATTTAGAAAGAGAGGGTTCATTATAAGGGTTATTTTATTCAATCCATGTAGTGCTTTTGAGTTTTCCTTTTTGTGGAGTCTGTTTTAATACTTATCTACTGCAAAATTTTGGTATCTTGGTTATTGTTTGTTGGTTCCTTGTTTGGTTGTTTATATTCTATACATTATGTGTTCTTTAAATTCTTGTTTTTGCTGTATTGATACTTACTTTTTGATATCCAAAATTAAGTAAGTTGTTTTATTTTTTGTGTTTCCGAAATAAAATATTGATTTCCTATAGTTAATTTTCTAATTGGTGTGTCGTCATGGTTATTTAATATTCAATTTTATTCCCGTTTATTTTAGTGTTTTTAAAGTAGGAAATATCAGGTGGTTTAGATCTAACTAAAAACTTTACATAAATTAATTGAAGTCAATTTATATCATAACTATCAGAAAAACAAAGAACATAAAAGTTGAAGTCACTATAGGTTGAGTCGGTCTAGGGAACTTTGGAAAGTAGAATTGTTTGTTCCAGTGATGCTTAATTAAGTATTAAAGTTTGCAAGATTGCAACTGTCTAACCATAACCATGGCTAGTTAAAAGGTTGCAGTGGTAGGAATCATTCGTTTATGTCATGAATATGTATTTTTTTTCTTCTAATTATGGCAATATAGAAAGAGGTTAGGGTATTAAAAACTATATATTTACTTTCCTGCCCAATTCATTAGATTTCTGACAAAGTTGTGAACTGCAAAAAATTAATATATTGTTAAGAGTATATAATATTATGTCCCACATTGAATATCTTGAGACAATATGTCTAGTATATAATGATTTGGGCCAACTCTTCTCATTGCCAGGTTTTGAGTTGGAGAGCTTGATGTCTTTATATACTAGACTTTGGACCCATTTAATAAATCTAACATGGTATCAGAGCGAGCTATTCATGGGCCTAATTGAACACTCTTCTTAGCCTTCATTCTTACCCACTTACAACCCATTTCTTAAGGATCAAAGTTATCAATTTCTTAACTAGTACCACTTATCAATTGGGCCAATAGTTGCCTGTGGTTTACTAAATTTCTTCTGGGCTTGTCTTGTGACTAGCTTCTTCTGGACTTACTTATCTTGCGTGGGTCTTCATATTCATCAGGTCCACGTGCAACGCTCAATATATCGGGTTACACGTGAGGGGGAGTGTTAGAGTATATAATATCTTGTCCCACATTGAATATCTTGAGAAAATATGTCTAGTATATAATGACTTGGGTCAACTCTTCTCATTGTCAATTGGTTTTTATTTAGAGAGTCTGATGTCTTTATATACCAGACTTTGGGACCATTTATAAATCTAACATATATTTTCACGCACCATTTTTTTCAGTCATTCAACAATCTTTGCTCATGTAGGGGTGTGCACATTGAAGATGCTGAAACTAATTGATTTTAGCAAGAAATTGCAGAACATCAAACTTGTTGAGGCCTAGAAAATAATTACAGGTGATTTCTTACGCGCTTCTTTCTGCTCTGTCTTCTCTCGATTTATACTTAAAGAGTTAACATTTTTAAAACATTGTTTAGTGTACTCTAAGTTGAGAAACTTTGCAAATTCTACAACTATTGGCTTTCTGTACATATGTGAGATAATTATAATTTCCTGTGTAATATTAACTTTTTGTACATATGTGTGATACTTGAAATTTTATGCGAAACAAATAATAGTTCGATTTTTAGTATTATTTTATTTACACTTCAATTTTGATGAATTATTTTTTTTCTAGTAAACCTTATAGACTAAAGTTTGATATTAAAAAGTTGATCATGATTTCAAATGTTCGATATTTCTCTGTAGCTGTTTTATTTGTTGATTAATATAGTTCATATATCCAATGTGTGACACGTTGCGTTTTGACTTTCCATCTGCCTCCCACAATGCGCGTGTGCAAGCACATGTTTGTATATATCAATTTGTTAGATTTATAAAATGGGCCCAAAGTTTAGTATATAAAGATATCAAGCTCTCTAACTTAAAACCAATTGGCTCTAAGAAGAGTTGGCCCAAGTTATTATATACTAGACATATTTTCTCTAGGTATTCAATGTGGGACAAAATATATACTCTAACACCCCCTCATGTGTAACCTGTGTGAGAGTTGCATGTGGACCTAATGAATATGAAGACGCATATAAAATAAGCAAGCCCAGAAGAAGCTAGTAAACATGGGCAATTGTTGGCCCATTGATAAGTGGTACTAGTTAAGAAATGGATAACTTTAACCTTTAAGAACAAGGATATCCCGCTCTGATTCCATGTTACATTTATAAAATGGGCCCAAAGTTTAGTTTATAAAGATATCAATCTCTCTAACTCAAAACCAATTGGCTCTGAGAAGAGTTGGCCCAAGTATTTATATACTAGACATATTTTCTCAAGGTATTTAATGTGGGACAAGATATATACTCTAACACAATTATGTGTATTTTAAATGATCTTCAATATTGGCTTTAGAGTTTTGGCCAATATCCGTCCCTTATCACATAGTTCTTGAAGCCAAATAATCATTTCGTGGTCATTGATTTTTTTGAAGTTGATACGTAAACCATTTTTTTGTGTCCTTTTTGTTTTTTTACTGCAGCTGTTTTTAGTAAGTAAACTATTTGTACGTCCTTTTAGCTTTTTGCCCTTTTGTAATTAAACATTATGTTGATTAAAAATAAAAATTATTGTTGCCTAATTTTCCAGCTAGTGCCATAAGGCCCATAACTATCAAGTTTCAAATTTCCTAGAATGCACAATGGTTGAGACTAGTGTTCAGCGTACTTGATCCCAATTGGTGGGTTAGTGAGGCTCTGATAAGTTGAAAAGTTCATTGGATTAGTGTTAGTTATGTTCTGGATCAGTAGGCTTGTGCCCTATCTTGTTCTAACATTGCATCCTTATGGTTCTTTACAGTTCCACATGCATTAATGATTTCCTTATAGGTTGGCTCAATACTGTCCCGAGTCATTTTTCTATTAGTTTTTACAGGCCTAGGTGTATATATTTTCACAGAATATATGCTGTAATACCTTTGTTTATGTCACGAGGTTTTGGAGTCATCGTATTTTTCACTTGTGATTTTTTTTATGTACATTTGGATCCTTTGAGGAAATCATGAAAGTAGAAGGTAACTTTGAAGGAGGGGGTTATAATGTTGAAATTTTATGAAATTTCTAATCTAGCTTTCATCCCAGTAGTGTCTAACTTCTGCATGATGGTATATGTTATATGGGTAGCCGTTGTTTCCTTGTCTTGAAATTGCAATCTTAACTTTTTTTCTTGTAGATACTATAGTCCTGCACATTTGATATATAATACATTAGTTTTTTTGATAAGTAATAAATTTCATCAGTGTTATCACATGGTCTTTATCATCATCTTTCGTTGTTCTTTGAGATTTTGTTTTGCACATTTAATATAAATTTCATGATTAATTTTTTTTGCTAACTATTAAGTCTCTATCATCATCATGTTTCTTTCTTTCTTTCTTCTTCTTGTGCTTTTCCCCCCTGCTACTTTTAGTCCAATGGATTTGAACTGCTAGTTTGAAAATGCAGTTACAAATTTCTTGATTAATTTTTTTCCTAAAAGTAATAAATTTCACTATAATTATCATCATGGTTTTTTCTTCTTTTTGTTGTGCCTTTTTCCTTGCTAATTTTAGTCCAATGGATTTGAACCATTGGCAGAACTTTCCAGTTTCAGGCCCTGTTTGACCGCTGGTTTGTGAAGAATGCAATCATTATCTGGATTTCAAACTTAATATACTTTGTTTTGGACTCATGATTTGAGTGATTTATTTTTGGTTCAAAGACAATAATGTCATGCATTTGAATCTGTGCACGGTATGTTGTGTGTGAGGATGTATATATAGGTAGAGATACAGGGGAAGAGAGACCTAAACAGAAGTACATACGCCAGACTTTTGCTTTGTGGCTATATCAGCTCAAGTCAGATATTTTCCATATGTTCATTTTCTTTTTTGATCTTACATTTTGGAAACTTTTTTACCAACATCTTTAATCAAGTGTATGTAATTTCAGTTTATAAGGTGTAGTTTGTAAGTCGGTATAAATCTCTATTGTTGCATATATGCCATTCATGTATATTAAATTGATGAAGCTTTCGTCTTTTCAGGAGCTTTTGTACACAACTAGCTTACAGGGGTAAAGAAAATACAAAGGTATGTAACAGAATTTGTTTAAATGATTATTTCATATAAGAAAGCATATGCATTCATATCAAGACATTTGTTTATCTGGTGCATCTAATGTTTGCCTGTATGCTGCAGCAGGTTTGACGAGAACTCTTTTTGGACCTGAACACGGAAGCACTACTACACTTGTCTGCTACTCTAAGGTAATAATATATTATCATTCTATAATAGTTTAACTATAATCTTTGCTATAACTACAAAAGAATAAACGAAAAAAGAGAGAAAAAAGAGGGAAGCAGTAAGAAACTAGTGGAATTTGGATTTCGGAGGTGGGAGTTTTGGGTAGGTAAAGGAGAAGGAAAGAGTTATCTTTATAGGTTTTGAAGTTTTAGGTAAGTGGGTATATATATATGTAATATATATTTGCATATATGTTTATATATGTATAATAAGAGTAGTCTGAACTAGACTAATTAAGGAACAATAGTAGCAGCACACCAAATTATAGCAGCGCAGTGGCTGCTGAACCACAGCAGTACACTAGTTACTATGGAATAACCTAAAGCAACAACATGGAGAAACAGGTGATATAGCACATAAGCTTGCCACTAGAACGAAAGAGGCAACAACATAAAAACAACCCAAACTCCAGTCGATGGCATTCCCACACTACTACCAAACAACTAGCCATTTAAGTAGCGATTTCTATTTATGTATCGGAAACAACATTAAGCAACATACGAGCTGCAATTTCTACTTATGGATTGGTTCACTAATAGAACCAAAAATCAACAGCATTAAGCAGCAGATGACGGGTACAATAGCACAAAAATGCTGCAATTTCTATTTATAGATTGATTTATGGGCTGACAAACACATGAGAAGTGTGCAATTCTGCACACTATTTTGAAATATAATAATTCTTTTTACTTGGTTTTGCTTGAATGAGTTGTGATGGTGGTGGTTATTGATTACCATTACTTTATTTGCTATTATATTGTAAAGGGATTCTGGATGAATATTTTCATGTATCAGTATTTGTAATACTTTAAGGAGGAGTTCTCTGTTTATCTCTATATCTCGGTATGGTTGTGCTAAAGGAAAAATTTGTAATGTGAAATTACTGTTAATGTAAGGTAAAGATTGTTCCTAGGAGAGAGGTTAAGTGGAATTTTTGTAATGTAGAATTCACTGTTAACGCAAGTTAAAGATTGTGCAAGAAGAAGGAGATTCAATTGGTTGGAATTGATTCAATGTTGATATTTGCAAGTAAGAAGAAGTTTTGTTAGAATTTGTTCTTGTGCTTTAACTGAATGATATTGTATTGATGCAATTTTGTTCATTAGTTTTTGAGTAAACAGGTTTAGCAAAAACAACAACAGCTTGGACCGGAACAAAGGCACATGGCTCAGCCCGCTATTTTAAGGTATTAATATCTTCTTACCATTCTATGAATTTTCAATTTTAATATTTGATATAACTACAAAAATAGGAAAAAAGGATGGAGGTAGTAAGAAAGTATTGGAATTATAACTCGGAGGTTGGAGTTTTGGAGAAAGAGAGGAAGGGCTGGGTAATCTATGTAGGAGATTATTATTTTTATAGGTTCTAAATATATATATATATAGTATATATTTATATTTATTATAAATATCTAAATATATGTTTTTATATACAATAAGTGTAGTACGAACTAGCAACAAAAAAGTAGTAGCACATTAGCTTAGGAACTACATAAAGCAAACAACATGGAGCAACAGGTAAAATGACACAAAAGCTTGCTACCAGAGCCAAATAGCAAAGCCAACATGTTGCACAACTACGTTAAGCAACAAGTTATTTCAAAACCTCATAAAGCAACATGTGATTGCACTACAACACTACAAATGGTGTTATTATTTCTATTATGGTTTGGTTTATGGTTGTGTATGAGTTGTTTAACATATTGGCAATGTGTACTTTCTACACTATGGTTTGAAGTGTGGTAATTAGTTTTCGTTGTTATGCTTGGATGTGTTGTGTTGGTTGTGGTTATTTAATAAACTACTTATAATCATTACGTGGTACGAATTTTGGATGAGGCTTTCATGTATCTAATTTTTTTGTCTTTTTTTGTCTTTAACGTAGTTGGGTTAAGTGAAGATTTTTGTACTCACTCTTAGTGTAAGGTGCACATTGTGCCAATGAGGGGGAGAGGTTAAATGAAAATTTTGAAATGTACAATTCACTATTAATGTAAGCTGAAGATTGGAAGCAGATAGAGATTTGATTGGCTGGAATTAATTCATTGCTGATATTTGCAAGCATGGAGAATTTTTTGCACCAGAGGTATTATTATTACTAAAATTAGAATCTTACTGAATGATATATTACTGATGCAAGTTAATTAACTTTTGGCAATATTTTAACAGGTTAGTTATTATGCTGATTGTTGGCAAGCTTGATCAATTTAAAATTATTTTGTTCAAATGGGGAATGAGGTACTACTTGGTGAACTTATTAGTTTTTTTAACATTTATAAATGTTCAAATTGAGTAAACAGGTTTAGCAAAAACAACAGTTTGGACCGGAACATGGAAGTACTATCGCATTACGCTCACGCACACTTTACTTTAAGGTATTAATATCTTCTTACCATTCTATGAATTATCAATTTTAATATTTGTTATAACTGCAAAAATAGAAAAAAGGATGGAGGTAGTAAGAAAGTATTGAAATTTGAATTCGGAGGTTGGAGTTTTGGAGAAGGAGAGTAGTACGAACTAGCAACAATAAAGTAGTAGCACATTGATCTACATAAGAAACAGGTAACATAACACAGAAGCTTGCTACCAGAACCAAATAGCAACAACCAACATGCAACTTTGCACAACTACATTAAGCAATAGGTTATTTCAAACAACCCCATAAAGCAACATGTGATTGCACTACAACACTACAAATGGTGTTATTTCTATTATGGTTTGGTTTATGTTTGTGTATGAGTTGTTTAACATATGTGCAATTTGTACTTCTACAGTATGGTTTGAAGTGTGGTAATTAGTTTTATTTGTTATGCTTGGATATGTTGTGTTGGTTGTGGTTATTTAATAAACTAACTATAATCATTACGTGGTTACATTAACGTGGTTGTGATAAGTGAATATTTTTGTAATGTACAACTCACTCTTAGTGTAAGGTGCACATATCAGGCCAACTGATGAAGGAGAGGTTAATTGAAAATTTTGAAATGTACAATTCACTGTTAATGTAAGCTAAAGATTGGAAGCAGATAGAGATTCGATTGGCTGGAATGCACATGGCTCCGCCCGCTACTTTAAGGTATTAATATCTTCTTACCATTCTATGAATTTTCAATTTTAATATTTGATATAACTGCAAAAATAGGAAAAAAGGATGGAGGTAGTAAGAAAGTATTGGAATTTGAATTCGAAGGTTGGAGTTTTGGAGAAGGAGAGGAGGGGCTGGGTAGTTTTAGGTAGGAGATTATTGGGTAGTTCTAGGTAGGAGATTATTATTTTTATAGGTTTTAAATATATATATAGTATATATTTATATTTATTATAAATATCTAATTATATAAATATATATTATTTATAAATTTGTTTATATTTAAATTTATGATAAATATCTAAATATATGTTTTAATATACAATAAGAGTACTACTTAACTAGCAACAATAAAGTAGTAAAGACATTAGCTCAGATCTACATAAAGCAAACATCATGGACCAACAGTAACATGACACGTAAGCTTTGCTACCGAGCCAAATAATGACGTACCAACACGCAACTTTGCCCAACTACATTAAGCATAATAGGTTATTTCAAACAACCCCATAAAGCAACATGTGATTGCACCACAACACTACAAATGGTGTTATGGTTTGGTTTATGGTCAGGTATGAGTTGTTTAACATATGGGCAATGTGTACTTCTACAAAGATGGTTTGAAGTGTGGTAATTAGTTTTCTTTGTTATGATTGGATGTGTTGTGTTGGTTGTGGTTATTTAGTAAATTAACTATAATCATTACGTGGTACGAATTTTGGATGAGGCTTTCATGTATCTATTATTTTTTGTATTTAGCGTCGTTGTGTTAAGTGAATATTTTTGTAATGTACAACTCACTCTTAGTGTAAGGTGCACATTGTGCCAATGATCGAGGGAGAGGTTAATTGAAAATTTTGAAATGTGTACAATTCACAGTTAATATAAGCAGAAGATTGGAAGCAGATAGAGATTCGATTGGCTGGAATTAATTCAATGGCTAATATTTGGAAGCATGGAGAATTTTTTGCACCATAGGTATTATTATTAAAATTAGATTTTTTTCCTTTAGTGCTTTGACTGAATGATATAGTATTGATGCGAGTTAATTAACTTTTAGGAATATTTTTACAGGTGGTTATACTGATTGTTGGCAAGCTTGCCCAATTTAAAATTATTTTGTTCCAATGGGGAATGAGGTACTACTTAGTTAACTTGTTAGTTTTTTTTACATTTGTAAATATTCAAATTGAGTAAACAGGTTAGCAAAAACAACAGCAGCTTGGACCGGAACATGGAAGTAATTAGCACATGGCTCATCCCGCTACTTTAAGGTATTAATATCTTCTTACGTTTCTATGAATTTTCAATTTTAATATATGATATAACTGCAAAAATAGGAAAAAGGGATGGAGGTAGTAAGAAAGTATTGGAATTTGAATTTGGATGTTGGAGTTTTGGAGAATGAGAGGAGAAATTTGGGTAGTTCTGTGTAGGAGATTATTATTTTTATAGTTCTAAATATATATATATATATATATATATAAGATATATTTATATTTATTATAAATATCTAATTATATAAATATATACGATTTATAAATATGTTTATATTTAAATTTATGATTAATATGTAAATATATGTTTTTATATATTCAATAAAGTAATAACACATTAGCCTAGGATCTACTACATAAAGCAAACATCAAGGAGTTGGTACCAGAGCCAAATAACAACAGCCAACTTGCAACTTTGCATAACTACATTAAGCAATAGGTTATTTCTAGAGCCAAATAGCAAAGCCAACATGTTGCACAACTACGTTAAGCAACAAGTTATTTCAAAACCTCATAAAGCAACATGTGATTGCACTACAACACTACAAATGGTGTTATTATTTCTATTATGGTTTGGTTTATGGTTGTGTATGAGTTGTTTAACATATTGGCAATGTGTACTTTCTACACTATGGTTTGAAGTGTGGTAATTAGTTTTCGTTGTTATGCTTGGATGTGTTGTGTTGGTTGTGGTTATTTAATAAACTACTTATAATCATTACGGGTACCTAATTTTGGATGAGGCTTTCATGTATCTAATTTTTTGTCTTTTTTGTCTTTAACGTAGTCAAGTTAAGTGAAGATTTTGTACTCACTCTTAGTGTAAGGTGCACATTGTGCCAATGAGGGGAGAGGTTAAATGAAAATTTTGAAATGTACAATTCACTATTAATGTAAGTCAAGATGGAAGCAGATAGAGATTTGATTGGTGGAATTAATTCATTTCTTGATATTGCAAAGACGGAGAATTTTTTGCACTGTGAGGTATTATTATTACTAAAATTAGAATCTTCTTGAATGATATATTACTCGATGCAAGTTAATTAACTTTTGGCAATATTTTAACAGGTTAGTTATTATGCTGATTGTTGGCAAGCTTGATCAATTTAAAATTATTTTGTTCAAATGGGGAATGAGGTACTACTTGGTGAACTTATTAGTTTTTTTAACATTTATAAATGTTCAAATTGAGTAAACAGGTTTAGCAAAAACAACAGTTTGGACCGGAACATGGAAGTACTACTGCACATGGCTCCGCCCGCTACTTTAAGGTATTAATATCTTCTTACCATTCTATGAATTATCAATTTTAATATTTGTTATAACTGCAAAAATAGAAAAAAGGATGGAGGTAGTAAGAAAGTATTGAAATTTGAATTCGGAGGTTGGAGTTTTGGAGAAGGAGAGTAGTATTTAACTAGCAACAACAATAAAGTAAGAAAGACATCGATTGATTATATATAAAAGCGGGTAATATAACACGTAAGCTTGCTACAGTAACCAAATAAAGAACAACCACAACATGCAACTTTGCACAACTACATTAAGCAATAGGTTATTTCAAACAACCCCATAAAGCAACATGTGATTGCACTACAACACTACAAATGGTGTTATTTCTATTATGGTTTGGTTTATGTTTGTGTATGAGTTGTTTAACATATGTGCAATTTGTACTTCTACAGTATGGTTTGAAGTGTGGTAATTAGTTTTATTTGTTATGCTTGGATATGTTGTGTTGGTTGTGGTTATTTAATAAACTAACTATAATCATTACGTGGTTACATTAACGTGGTTGTGATAAGTGAATATTTTTGTAATGTACAACTCACTCTTAGTGTAAGGTGCACATTGTGCCAATGAAGGAGAGGTTAATTGAAAATTTTGAAATGTACAATTCACTGTTAATGTAAGCTAAAGATTGGAAGCAGATAGAGATTCGATTGGCTGGAATGCACATGGCTCCGCCCGCTACTTTAAGGTATTAATATCTTCTTACCATTCTATGAATTTTCAATTTTAATATTTGATATAACTGCAAAAATAGGAAAAAAGGATGGAGGTAGTAAGAAAGTATTGGAATTTGAATTCGAAGGTTGGAGTTTTGGAGAAGGAGAGGAGGGGCTGGGTAGTTTTAGGTAGGAGATTATTGGGTAGTTCTAGGTAGGAGATTATTATTTTTATAGGTTTTAAATATATATATAGTATATATTTATATTTATTATAAATATCTAATTATATAAATATATATTATTTATAAATTTGTTTATATTTAAATTTATGATAAATATCTAAATATATGTTTTAATATACAATAAGAGTACTACGAACTAGCAACAATAAAGTAGTAGCACATTAGCCTAGGATCTACATAAAGCAAACATCATGGACCAACAGGTAACATGACACAGAAGCTTGCTACCAGAGCCAAATAGCGACAGCCAACATGCAACTTTGCCCAACTACATTAAGCAATAGGTTATTTCAAACAACCCCATAAAGCAACATGTGATTGCACTACAACACTACAAATGGTGTTATGGTTTGGTTTATGGTTGTGTATGAGTTGTTTAACATATGGGCAATGTGTACTTCTACAGTATGGTTTGAAGTGTGGTAATTAGTTTTCTTTGTTATGATTGGATGTGTTGTGTTGGTTGTGGTTATTTAGTAAATTAACTATAATCATTACGTGGTACGAATTTTGGATGAGGCTTTCATGTATCTATTATTTTTTGTATTTAGCGTCGTTGTGTTAAGTGAATATTTTTGTAATGTACAACTCACTCTTAGTGTAAGGTGCACATTGTGCCAATGATCGAGGGAGAGGTTAATTGAAAATTTTGAAATGTGTACAATTCACAGTTAATATAAGCGAGTAAGATCGGGAAGCAGATAGAGATTCGATTCATTGGAATTAATTCAATGGCTAATATTTGGAAGCATGGAGAAATTTTTTTGCACCATAGGTATTATTATTAAAATTAGATTTTTTTTCCTTTAGTGCTTTGACTGAATGATATAGTATTGATGCGAGTTAATTAACTTTTAGGAATATTTTTACAGGTGGTTATACTGATTGTTGGCAAGCTTGCCCAATTTAAAATTATTTTGTTCCAATGGGGAATGAGGTACTACTTAGTTAACTTGTTAGTTTTTTTTACATTTGTAAATATTCAAATTGAGTAAACAGGTTAGCAAAAACAACAGCAGCTTGGACCGGAACATGGAAGTAATTAGCACATGGCTCATCCCGCTACTTTAAGGTATTAATATCTTCTTACGTTTCTATGAATTTTCAATTTTAATATATGATATAACTGCAAAAATAGGAAAAAGGGATGGAGGTAGTAAGAAAGTATTGGAATTTGAATTCGGATGTTGGAGTTTTGGAGAATGAGAGGAGGGGCTGGGTAGTTCTAGGTAGGAGATTATTATTTTTATAGGTTCTAAATATATATATATATATATATAGTATATATTTATATTTATTATAAATATCTAATTATATAAATATATACGATTTATAAATATGTTTATATTTAAATTTATGATTAATATGTAAATATATGTTTTTATATATTCAATAAAGTAATAACACATTAGCCTAGGATCTACTACATAAAGCAAACATCAAGGAGTTGGTACCAGAGCCAAATAACAACAGCTAACTTGCAACTTTGCATAACTACATTAAGCAATAGGTTATTTCAAACAATCCCATAAAGTAACAACATAAAGCAACGATTGCACTACAACACTACAAATGGAGTTATTTCTATTATGGTTTGGTTTATGGTTGTGTATGAGTTGTTTAACATATGGGCAATGTGTACTTCTACAGTATGGTTTGAAGTGTGTTAATTAGTTTTCTTTGTTATGCATGGATGTGTTGTGTTGGTTGTGGTTATTTAATAAACTAACTAGTTTGGATGAGGCTTTCATGTATCTATTATTTTGTATTTAACGTGGTTGTGTTAAGTGAATATTTTTGTAATGTACAACTCACTCTTATTGTAAGGTGCACATTGTGCCAATGATCGAGGGAGAGGTTAATTGAAAATTTCGAAATGTACTATTCACTGTTAATGTAAGCTGAAGATTGGAAGCAGATAGAGATTCGATTGGCTGGAATTAATTCAGTGCTAATATTTGGAAGCATGGAGAATTTTTTGCACCAGAGGTATTATTATTAAAATTAGAAATTTTTCTTTAGTGCTTTGACTGAATGATATAGTAATGATGCACGTAAATTAACTTTTGGGAATATTTTTACAAGTTATACTGATTGTTGGCAAGCTTGCTCAATTTAAAATTATTTTGTTCCACTGGGGAATGAGGTACTACTTAGTTAACTTATTAGTTTTTTTAACACTTGTAAATATTCAAATTGAGTAAACAGGTTTAGCAAAAACAACAACTTGGACCGGAACATGGAAATACTAATGCACATGGCTCCGCCCGCTACTTCAAGGTATTAATATCTTCCTACCATTCTATGAACTTTCAATTTTAATATATGATATAACTGCAAAAATAGGAAAAAAGGATGGAGGTAGTAAGAAAGTATTGGAATTTGAATTCGGAGGATGGGGTTTTGGAGAAGGAGAGGAGGGGCTGGGTAGTTCTAGGTAGGAGATTATTATTTTTATAGGTTCTAAATATATATATATAGTAAATATTTATATTTATTTTAAATATCTAATTATATAAATATATACTATTTATAAATATGTTTCTATTTAAATTTATGATAAATATCTAAATATATGTTTTTATATACAATAAGAGTATTACGAAGCCTAGGATCTACATAAAGCAAACATCAAGGAGTTGGTTACATGTCATAGAAGCTTTCTACCAGAGCCAAATAACAACAGCCAACTTGCAACTTTGCATAACTACATTAAGCAATAGGTTATTTCAAACAACCCCATAAAGTAACAACATAAAGCAACATGTGATTGCATTACAACACTACAAATGAAGTTATTTCTATTATGGTTTGGTTTATGGTTGTGTATGAGTTGTTTAACATATGGGCAATGTGTACTTCTACAGTATGGTTTGAAGTGTGTTAATTAGTTTTCTTTGTTATGCATGGATGTGTTGTGTTGGTTGTGGTTATTTAATAAACTAACTATTTTAGATGAGGCTTTCATGTATCTATTATTTTTTGTATTTAACGTGGTTGTGTTAAGTGAATATTTTTGTAATGTACAACTCACTCTTAGTGTAAGGTGCACATTGTGCCAATGATCGAGGGAGAGGTTAATTGAAAATTTTGAAATGTACAATTCACTGTTAATGTAAGCTGAAGATTGGAAGCAGATAGAGATTCGATTGGCTGGAATTAATTTAGTGCTAATATTTGGAAGCATGGAGAATTTTTTGCACCAGAGGTATTACTATTAAAATTAGAAATTTTCCCTTTAGTGCTTTGAATGAATGATATAGTAATGATGCGAGTTAATTAACTTTTGGGAATATTTTTACAGGTTGTTATACTGATTGCTGGCAAGCTTGCTCAATTTAAAATTATTTTGTTCCACTAGGGAATGAGAGGTACTACTTAGTTAACTTATTAGTTTTTTTAACACTTGTAAATATTCAAATTGAGTAAACAGGTTTAGCAAAAACAACAACAGCTTGGACCGGAACATGGAAAAAGATATAACTACTTTAAGGTATTAATATCTTCTTACCATTCTATGAATTTTCAATTTTAATATTTGATATAACTGCAAAAATAGGAAAAAGATATGAAGGTAGTAAGAAAGTATTGGAATTTGAATTCGGAGGTTGGGATTTTGGAGAAGGAGAGGAGGGGATGGGTAGTTCTAAATAGGAGATTATTGGGTAGTTCTAGGTAGGAGATTATTATTTTTATAGGTTCTAAATATATATATATATATATATATATATATAGTATATATTTATATTTATTATAAATATATACTATTTATAAATATGTTTATATTTAAATTTATGATAAATATCTAAATATATATTTTTATATACAATAAGAGTAGTACAAACTAGCAACAATAAAATAGTAGCACATTAGCCTAGGATCTACATAAAGCAAATATCATGGAGCAACAGGTAACATGACACAGAAGCTTGCTACCTGAGCCAACATGCAACTTTGCACAACTACATTAAGCAATAGGTTATTTCAAACAACCCCATAAAACAACAACATAAAGCAACATGTGATTGATCTAGAACACTACAAATGGTGTTATTTCTATATTATGGTTTGGTTTATGGTTGTGTTGTTTAACATATGAGCAATGTGTAGTTCTACAATATTGTTTGAAGTGTGGTAATTAGTTTTCTTTGTTATGCTTGGATGTGTTGTGTTGGTTGTGGTTATTTAATATACTAACTATAATCATTACGTTGTACGAATTTTGGATGAGGCTTTCATGTATCTATTATTTTTTTTATTTAACGTGGTTGTGTTAAGTGAATATTTTTGTAATGTACAACTCACTCTTAGTGTAAGGTGCACATTGTGCCAATAAGAGAGAGGTTAATTGAAAATTTTGAAAATGTACAATTCAGTGTTAATGTAAGCTGAAGATTGGAAGCAGATAGATATTCGATTGGCTGGAATTAATTCAGTGCTAATATTTGGAAGCATGGAGAATTTTTTGCACCAGAGGTATTATTATTAAAATTAGAAATTTTCCTTTAGTGCTTTGACTGAATGATATAGTAATGATGCGAGTTAATTAACTTTTGGGAATATTTTTACAAGTTGTTATATTGATTGTTGGCAAGCTTGCTCAATTTAAAATTATTTTGTTCCACTGGGGAATGATACTTAGTTAACTTATTAGTTTTTTTAACACTTGTAAATATTCAAATCGAGTTAACAGGTTTAGCAAAAACAAAGAATGACTTTTGGATACTACTATGCACATGGCTCACTTGCTACTTTTAGGTATTAATATCTTCCTCCATTCTATGAATTTTCAATTTTAATATTTGATATAACTGCAAAAATAGGAAAAAGGGATGGAGGTAGTAAGAAAGTATTGGAATTTGAATTCGGAGGTTGGAGTTTTGGAGAAGGAGAGGAGGGCTGGGTAGTTCTAGGTAGGAGATATATATTTATTATATATATATATATTTATTATAAAAATCATATTATATAAATATATACTATTTATAAATATGTTTATATTTAAATTTATGATAAATTTCTAACTATATGTTTTTATATACAATAAGAGTTGTACGAACTAGCAACTTTATAATAAAGTTACTGCACATTAGCCTAGGATCTACATAAAGCAAACATCATGGAGCAACAGCCAACATGCAACTTTGCACAACTACATTAAGCAATAGGTTATTTCAAACAATCACATAAAGCAACAACATAAAGCAACATGTGATTGCACTACAACAATACAAATGGTGTTATTTCTATTATGGTTTGGTTTATGGTTGTGTATGAGTTGTTTAACATATGGGCAATATGTAGTTCTACAGTATGGTTTGAAGTGTGGTAATTAATTTTCTTTGTTATGCTTGGATGAAAAAATGTTGTTTAATAATTATTTTTTTCAAAATGTCTGAATAACATGTTTTTACTATTTTAAGTCTTGAAAAAAAAAAACACAGCCTTCTTCTTCTCCTCCTCCCCATCCACCCCACCCTTCCCCACCCAAAACCCCACCAAACCCCAAAATGACCTGGATCATATGCACCATAAGAAATACTTAGCAGAGAGAGAGCAAACAAAATTAATCAACAACCATCAAAAATACTAGTATCATATGATTTAATTAGAGTTAGTAAACTGAATCTAGTAGCAATATGGAGTAAATAGATTAGTAATTAGAGACCTGAGATGAAAGATAAAGTATAGAGGCCGGCAAAAAGGGAGAGAGAAAAAAATTAGATTCTTGAAATATGAAAAAGAAGAAGTTGTTTCTTTCTTTGTTAATATCGCCGGATCTTCTCTTCTTCTTTTTCTTTATTCTTCTTCTTCAACCTGCTATGAAGTGGAATTATGCAGGAACAGAAGTTTGGTTTGTCTGAATAGGAATATGATGGTGGTTGAAGAATAGTTGGTTTGAAGAGAAGAGGAAATTCGGGCAAATCTGGTGGCGCCGGAGGTGGCGAGGCGGTGGTGGCGCCGGTGGATGGCAGTGGTTGGCATGGATACACAAGAAAATTGATAATATTGAAGAAGGTATTTGTGTCTAAAAAATAGCAAAGTTCATTAAGAGGCATGTCTGAATAATTTAGATTTGATTTTCTATCTCAACCATTTAGAGGTATTCAGAGGTAACAAAAAAAACAAACAACATCTACCCTCTGAACGAATAAGAGGTGGTCTATTAAGACCTGTTAAGAGATAAACAAACAGCACCTAAGTTGAATGGTCAAGTATGTTTATATGCACCGCAACAACTTGTAAAAATCATAACTAATTCATTTGAGTTCGAAATTCAATGAATTTTAAGCCCACTTCTCCATTCTTTCGTCCTCTACATCTACATGAAGGAACAAAAATTATTTGATGTTATCTTCCTAGCTTAAATTGATGAAAATCATAACCTGTCCAAATTTTCGTCGTTATTTTCGGTACAAATTTTACAAGATCATAACGCAATCATCTCAAGTCCTATTTGAATGATTCTTGAGCCTAATTCACATTTTTTTTTTAAGGATCCATAAGTTTTGTGATGACGGTAATCAGGGACGAAACCAGGATTTGATCTTGGGGGGGGGGGCAAAAAATTTTTAACAACATAATATACATTCATCATTAAAAAGTAAAGTTCCACCATTACAAAACATATTTTTACTAAAACAAAGATAATGTAGTAATAGATTTGCTTTACCAAAGACAACAAAACATAACAAAAAAAAGTCTTTTAGAACATAGTATGTGATTTTCCCATGATTCTATAACAAAAAATAAAAAAATTCAACTTTAGAATATACATAACATTTTTATTGTGTCTGTGTAGTGCTAAGATATTCACTCATTAGTATGAACCGTGCTAGAGCTCTTAAACTCTTAGAAAGCCTAGTAGATTAGTACAGAGGTAATAATATGTCATGGTATAATTAATAGTGTAAAATAAGTCCTTTTTTTACGGTTAATTATACTTTAAAAGGTACAATTTTTCATTAATAATTGTAGTTTAAGGGAGAAATTTGTTAATTAATTAAATTCATGAACGAAAACGTCACACAGTCGCAAAAAAGTTTTGTATTTTAGTATTCTTCTAGTTTTGAAAATGGAAACTGCAAAAAGATGACATCAAAACCACAAATTGTTTACATCACTTAGCCAAAAAAAAAAAAAATTCAGATCTTGGGGGCATGGCCCCCCTGCAGCCCTTGCATAGTTTCATCCCTGACAGTAATAGCTTTTTAGGACTCCAATAGATTCAAAATTCATATTCTTAACTGTTGTGATTTGGATTAAAAAATTGAAGGAAAAGAGAGCTTGAGGGTTTATGGCTTCTTTCAACTAGATTTAAGGATTTTGACAGACGAGATCGTTGTACCTTTTGAAAAAGAAAAGAACCACACTGAAGGTAGCTTTGAATCTTATATCAATTTTTGAAATATACTTCAATAAATTATAAATTAGGAACATGTCCACCAATTTGAACCATTGAAGTTAAGCATATTATTTATTATGAAATTTATGAAATTGTTTGTTAGGGGTTTCTGTAACAAATTTTATGCAATGAATACCAATATTCAAAAATTGATAATTGGATATGTATATAAGGTCCCAATCTAGTACCAATAATATGTTGGTATTATTTGACTGAATCAATATTTGATAATGGGTTGCAGAAAAAAGAATAACACATGGGGATAGAAAAAAAATTCCCAAAAAATACGGTGAATCCTTAATATGGCGACTTACACGCCGTTGATGATGGCCGCCTACAAGCCATTGACGATGGCAAAAAGTTCTTGGGCATGATACATACAGTGAGAATGGGGCGAAAAAGGGTTGTTGAAGGAAAAGAAAAGAAGAGATCAATAATTGAAAGGAGTGTAAATCTAATAAATAGAACACTAATAATCTGGAGGGAAAGGACTGTAAGACTGCAAATCTGGATAGGATATGTTTATTTATGTTATTATGTATTTAATTTAATATATTCATTACTTATAAAATACTCGATTGGTCAGTTAAAAACCAAAGCAGATCACATGTCACCATTTTTTCTGTACCATTGTCTCCTTAGGTTCATCTTCAACATCATCGTCATACTTGATCCCAGCTCCTGCCAGAACACGTAGTTCGTGCTTCCTTCGCCTTTCTCCAATATCATCCCTTTTTGGTAAATCATCATCACCAGAAATGACCTGCTGGAAAAGATTTGAAGTCACTTGCAAGAGTCAAAAGATGTATGCCACTTCTTAGTTGGAAATCTCAAACACTGATCTCCTCACTCTTACAAATCCATGTGGTTTCCAATCAAGATTTCAACAAGCAAAGTAAATACACACTCGAAGACCATCGATTACAAAGAACCTTAAAACATTAATTTCTGTAAATTTACATCTGAAAAAAAAAACAATGAGAACAACAAACTGATCATGGAGAACATTACCCATAATTCTGCAATCATCAGAAAGTTAATTGACTCGGTTCTTGAGAAATGAGAGAACAATTTGTAAGATAGAATGACCTCAGAGACCAGCTCTTTGACAAGTCAAAGTAAGGAAGAGTTAGAATTATAGTATTCGAAAACATTCGATGTTTAGAAATTTTCTAAAACTTTATTCGTACACGGAGTTGGTGGAGAAAAGAATAATTTATAATTTAAACAAACTGGCATGCTGGTCCGCTGGATAATACTTGTCAAACTAGTGGTTCTAAGTTCGCCTAGATTAAATGAAAGAACAGAAGTAGTGAATTTGAGTAAAATGTATTGGAGATGGGGAGAGTAAAATTGATTAACCAATATTTTTTCGCCTTTATTTACTCTTACATTTCTAAAAGAGTTGGATCTGAATCTTAAATTTTGAATAGTGTTGTAATGGATAGAGTTAGTAATTAAATTAAGGGTCTTGTTGAAATTCCATCTTTATCCACCACGTATCCTAAGAATTGAACATTTTTCATCCAAAATTCACATTTAAAAAACTTTGCATACAGTTTCTTCTTCCTTAGCGTCTCCAAAACCATCTTCAGATGTTCGGCGTGTAATTTTAGATCTTATAAAGAAATGGGTTGGACTGGCCACCCTTAGGCTGGGCCCAAAAAATCCAAGGAAAAATAAGCTCAAAGCCCAAAGTTCTTTTCTATGGGAAGATTGGACTGATCCATGAATTTAGGTAGCATTTACTTGTTCTATAAATTGGTCAATTCTGTTCTAAATATGAGTAAATCAAGTCATTTAAGAAAATTTTTGAGTCAATCAAGTATTTTTAGAATTTTGACTTCCAACTTCGATAAACTAAGGTAGAAAATTCTGTCCATAAAATTGCTACAAATATTTCTTTCTTTTCTTTTTATGTTATGGTGTTTATAAAATTTTATATAATGTTGTGTTAGAATGTAACACCCCTTTTTTTAAAAGGGAAAGGATGTCACACTCAAAACATCATAAATATATTTCTGTAATAAAGCTCAAAATATTTTTAAATGTTTTAAATATCAACAACCGTCACAACCGTCAATATAAATAAAAAGAACTTCAAATCAACATAATCTCTACTTCTAAGAATAAATATCAAAGTAGGCCCAAAACATCCATCTACTTTGGGGATTGTCTTCTCAATTTTTAAATTTTTAATATTTTTCTACTTTGGGAATTTTTAATATAAAATTTTAATATTTTTTTACTTTGGGGATTGTCTTCTCAATTTTTTAAATTAATGAATTATACTTTTAATTATTTTTTTTACTTTGGGGATTGTCTTCTCAATTTTTTCAAGTAGGGGATTAAACTTTTACAAAAAAATCACTTTGGGGATTGTCTTCTCAATTTTTTTCATTAGATGATTAAACTTTTTATTTTTTCTAATTACGTCTAAATTGACAGCGTCACATCAGAAATTTGATGGCATGACTGCGACATGTGACTAAAAAATATTTATATGTAATATTGAGTCTCATTTTAACATTTAGTTAATTAATTTTTTGTACCAAAACTGATGAATATAAGACCATTATTAATTTTACTTTAAAAAAATTGTCATTAAGTTTACTTTAAAAATTAAATTTACAAAAATATCAAATTTAAAAATTAATAATTTACCAAAAGGGTAAAATTATCATTAAATTTACTTTAAAAAACTAATAATGGTTTTATATTAAAATTATAATAATAATAATTTACTTTAAAAATAATAATGGTCCTATATTTATCCTTTTTGGTACAAAAAATTAATTGAATAAATGTTAAAATAAGACTCAATATTACAAATAAGTATTTTTTTTAATCATGTGTCGCTGTCATTAATCAATTTTCTGACTTGACACTAGATCTGGCAAACATAGCCCAAGCCAGCAGCCCGTCCGTTTTTGGCCCGGCCCGTGGCCCGCGACTTTTTTTTTTTTTTTTAAAATAAAATGTTGCTACTTGTGGGTTGTGAGACTCAAGATTTGTAAGTAAATAAATAAGAGTTCAAACCAATTGAACTACAATTATTTATTTTTAATACAATCTTCAATATATTATTTCTTTACTTTTATTCAAATTTTATTATTCTTAAAAAGTAAATGTTTATTGATGTTTATAATAATTAATAAATGTTTATAAAGACATGAATTGTTTGAGATAATTACTGGAGACTAATTTGGCATGATGTAAATGCATAAACACATGCAAACCAGTGAAACCACATGATACCACGCATATGAGAGGATGTCATGTAATATTGTCATAACCGTCAATTTCTCTTGAATTGCATATCATATTTAAAGGCTTTAAACTTCTGTCATAGCTACTTGCTTATCAATGAAGCCTTTCACACTGAGTTCTGTTAATTCTTTCTGTATATGCGATTAAGTTTGTTTGTTAGTGGTTGCATGGAATCATTTATGTTTGAATTGGTGTCAATTAAGTCCAATGTATGCATTAACATCATGCCAAAATAGTTTCTAATTTATAATACTATTAAAAATTTAATTGATTGAGATATCATATATGTAGTTAATGTAATTAATTATTTAATCGTGTCTGTTTATATTATTGTTTATTATAAGTTATTTTATTATTTTTAATATTTATTATTATTACTATTTTTAGTGTAGCAAGATTTATAAAAAAAAAATAAAAAAAAATAAAGGAAGAAAGTTACTTGGTAGGCCGACTCCAACCTTGGCCACGGCCTCACAAATTCAAATTACGCCAAAACCCTTGGACCATTTTTGGCCCTGGCCCTGCTTGCTTAAGTCTACGTGACACTATCAATTAGACGTAATCATAAAAAATTAAAAGTTTAATCCCCTAATAGAAAAATTGAGAAAACAGTCCCTAAAGTGGAAATTTATTAAAAGTTTAATCTCCTAATTGAAAAAATTGAAAAGACAATCCCAATGTGAAAAAGAAATTAAAAGTTTAGTGGATTAATCTATATTTAGGTCTATTAGAAATTCAAAGTTCGATAATAGTCTCAAAATTAGTTTACTACTTTAGATCAAAGGTAGCTAGCTCTCAACCCACAGATCCTGATCACCCTTGATTACTTGTCGGAAAAATAAAATAGAATGAGTTAATTGTCCAGTACAGTACAAATATAACACAATGTTTAATGAATCCAAAATAGCCCAACGAATGAACGAATAAAAGGATCTCAAACACAATAAGATTGAATCAAATATTTATAAGGTAACAATTTTATACTGAGCTCAAATACAAATAACCAAATACTAACAAAATACATCGGTACCATGATATATGTAAATCCAATCGGATAGTACGCACGGCACATACGTCACTAAGTCATCTAACAAATCGAATCAAATTAAATACTAGATCGACCCATACGTATTCCTGAATAAATATATCAAATGATCAAAACTTATACCCAGAACATACAAAAAGATTGGTCGTGGACTAAAACTGCCTAAACAATCGCTTGGCCCAACTAAAAAAACTGTTTAAGCAGTCTAGACATTAGACACTCCTTCTGCCACCTAAGTCCACCTAAGGATTCCTAAATGGAACTAACAATTTTGAGGACACTGCTTAATCAAATGCAATTCTGGCCATTTATTTAATGACAAACTTATATCTAAATGAAATATTCTTCCCAAAGAATTGAATGTTGGCAGAACCACTAAAGCTTTGATTTTTTAAGAAATAGAGACTTTACAAATTGCTAAAGGTTATGGTTTGCAATTTGTATGGAAAAGGGCCACTAATCAGTATATCCATGACAACTTGCAGTTTGAAAAGTTTTTCGTTTTCTTTTTCTTTTTTTCTTTTTTATTTTTTTTTAATGAAGCAATTTTTATTGCATCTGAGAAAAAATCTTTTTCAAAAAAATAGGTGCTAGCCTGAAAATAGCTATTCAAAACTCTCATGAGTGCTGCTACTAGAGGTTTTACAGCATCCGATAACTGTTACTAGTGGTTTTAAAACATTTGATAGAAATTTATTGGAACTTGCCAACTTTATATTTTAAAAGAAAATAAAGTAGTTTATATGGTCAGTTTATTAATTAAATTCTAATTTTTACCATTATTTGTGAATCTGTTAAAAAAATCAAAAATTTTAAATTCTCTTGCTAAAAATTTGAATGTTCTCCGTAATACCACCACATTATAGGCAGGCATGTAGTTATAAAATTTAAAATTTATATATATATATATATATATATATATATATATATATATATATATATATATATACACATATATGGCAGCTCTCCAAATGAATTGGAGAGAAAGCAGCCAGCTATAGTGACAGTTTTTGCCGTCATTTATAGCATAAAAATCGATTTTCTACATCTTATAGCGGAGAAAAAAAACCGTCATTATAATTGGTTCGATTCTTAATTCATTTTTCCAATTTTAAAAAAAGCGGAATATATATAAGAAAAAAAATAAAAAACTAAAATAAAATATAAAGTATAAGGAACAAGCCCAATTAATATGACAGTTTACACCACCCAAAAGATTTGGTGGTTTGCTCACAACATTTAGATGGATATAGTCATATATGTTGGTCAACAATTCCTCACCTCATTTATTGCCCCACCCATTGAAAATTCCACCGCCTATTGAAAAATTTGCCAACTTCATTTACTCATCTTCTCCTCCATTCGGCTATAAAAAGGCAACAAATGGAAGAAAAAAAATACACCAAGACAAAATATATACTCCATCGGAGAGTTAGTAGAGGAGGGAGAGAAAGAAAAGCTTTTGTAAGATTTAGAAAAATAGAGAGAGAAAGATAGTTCAAATAAAAGGATATTTTATTTGGGTTCTGTTGGTTGATTTCACAATCAATAGATTTATACAAGTGTACACAGTCAACAAGTAATAAAGTGATAAGATAGAGTGTCGATCCCACAGAGAATTCTAATTAATAAATTCCAACTACTAGCAGCACTATATCAATTCAATTTTATTTAAACAACCATAAATTGTGATTTTCCAAATTAATAAAACTAAATTAACAATGAAAAGAGATTATTCTAAATTAAATCAAATAAACAAAACTAAGATTTTAATGTATTCAGATAAATAAAAGACTTCAATATCCTCAATTACGAACTATAAACCAGTTATCCAATTATCCCAATTATCATGCCTACTGAATTGTTAACAGGAATTTTAAAAATGCCAACAGCCCTTTTCCGAGTGATCAATTGACTTCTATTTAATCCAGATTAATCTTGCTATATTCCTATGCAAAATAATTGAATTAAACTCCTTCAATCCCAATTCCTTATGTGTTACATGCGGTGAACAGATATTTCCATTCAATTTACAAACCTAATTATTCACTATGCAAATAATTAAGTCACATGTTATCATGCCCAGTTCTAACCCTAGAATTCCTCTTCCAATTTCTTCTAGAGTAATAAGGTAATTACTGGCTAAATAATTAATCAATAAATACAAGGCAAGATAAACAATTCACTTTGACATAAATAATTGAAATAAATTGAATAACTAATTTATAACCATAAAAGGTTCAATTGAAATCTTAATTAAAGAAATTAGTTTATGACAGAAATTAAAACCAACAATCTTTGAAAAATCATCCTTAAAGAATTACACAAATTGAAAATAAGGAGAAGGAGAAAAACTCTTGAGCCAATCCTTAATCTTCAAGTAATCCTTTGTTTAGCCTCCAATTGTGAATGATAGGTCCCCTAATTTCAGCAACTTAACTTCTTTTTATACTCCTATTCCACCTCTTCACAATCCTTCTCCCCATCAACTTCAGCAGTCATCAATTAACACCTAACAACTAAGTCAACGGGTGGTCAACACGCACGTCATGGTCAACAAAATTCAAGGACCAGCGCCCGACATTTGCATGTAATATCTTGATATGGCGCCCAGTACATTTGAAATTCAACATATTCACTAAATTTCCATTCATTTGCTCAACTTTCCCAATTTGCCCCTGTAGCTCCCGAATATGCAAAATAACACTAAACACAATAAAAATGCCTCTAAATAACTTGAGAATGCAATAATTTAAGCCCAAACATATCCAATTCATGGGTGTTTTACCTAGTCATCAAATACCCCCAAACTTAAATCATTGCATGTCCTCAAGCAACAAAACACACGACATATTATCAACTAAACAACCATGCAAATGCACTTACAACTATTTATACGTTCTTAACTCCAGCCAGTAAATAGCACACCGTATATCCATTAGGCCTCAGAAAAATCACAAAAACATGCTAATATATCATGTTAATGCAGTTCAATAATATCCCAACAATCAATGAATCTAAATCTGTTATTACTGATACCGTGAGTGTGTGTTCAACAACCATGCTAACCAATGAAAGGCAGAAATATGACAGATAATAAATTTCTTAGTAAGCATCATACAGTGTAAACTTGAGAACTCAATAAATAAACTTGATTCAGCTGAAATCACACAACTACCAAAGTTCAAAGGTCAAAATAGAATACTTATGCTTCTTTTTTTTTTCATCATGACTATACATTGTCTTATTCCCTTAGGCTTTTCAGTGCTACCTTAACGAGCTTTCGACCAACAACTCCCAAGTCACTATGACCTTAGGGCGCTAGGTGTAGAGACAATTCCCTCGGGCTTACTTACTCAAGTAACAAAGGCCACAAAACTAGACAAGCATGCCACGATTTTTATTTTTTTATTTTTTTATTTTTTTAAGCTTATATATTCCAAATATTTCTCCCCCAAACTTGAGTTTATGTCTAAATTCAGTCTTCACTAGCTATTCAAATTGTTCCTTCATTTCACTCGTGTAAGACCCCAACTTATTATAAATAAAATCGAATTTCCTCTAATTATTATTGTGAATAATAAGGTATTAATTTGATATAATTATCTGGTTATGGGTGAAATGTGCAAATTTTGTAAAATAAGCAAGTGGTTATAAAATAATCATCATTGTTTTGGGAATATTCGTTTGGTCGTGGAATATTCTTGTTGTGGGGAATATTCATACATTGCTGGTATGATCATTTGTGGGTCCCATAATGAGAATAATTGTCGGATGAAGAAAAGCGACAAGTTTGAGTTTTATAAATAACGGTGTAGTTATTCTAATTAACCTTTGTTGGAATACCGGTGGTTAAAATACGATGTCTGGCGTGGATGCGGTATTGATGAATTATTGATCCTTACGTAAGAAGACACTACTCAATAATTATTACAGTGAATTCTTTGTTCAATATTTTATTTTATTGATTCAATAATTGCTGCGTTGATATTTTATATTATTGTTGTTTCAATAATTGTCACCGCATGATGTTTTCATTATCGGATCAATAATTCATATTATTTGAATAATATTATTAGATAGCATTATTGGCAATGTCTAGAAAGTTCTGTCAAGGAGAGGTTTGGTCACCTAATTGCGCGCTAGTAAGGAGAAATTCTTATTGGAAAGCCCCCTCTTTCTTGATTAAGAGAGACATACTATGCAGTTCGACAGAGAGTTGAACATATTACATTACATACCTGGGATTGTGTGACAGAGATCGCCGAATACAAGTATGAAGGTATTGACGGAATCAAATTTTGTTGTCACTAAAAGATGTGTAGGCTATAAGTTGTTGTAGGGGTTAGTCAGTTATCAAACTGCTAAAACGTGTATTGGTTGTGGAGGAAGTTGAATAAGCTAAGGAGAGTGAAGCAACATAAGAATAGGAGAGCACATTTGTTTTTTTTGTTTTTTTTTCAAACCTGGGCTCCCATCGCCGGGGCGCTAGGATTTACTCTTGTAATAGGGTAAGGCCAAGAAGGAAATGATCTGGCAAGTGAGATCTAGCGTCAGGCCCGTGACTTGAACTAGATGGGGATATTGGGGTATTTGAAATTTGTTGAAGTTTCGGAGGCTAACGCCGGGCGCCAGACTTTTATCTTGATTAGGCGCCAAAGGTATTTGTGTCTCGACAGACTCTCTTGGAGTCTAGCCCCGGGGCGCTATGGGCTTTGTAACTTGAGCGCCGGGGCGCTGTGGCATGGTGGCGAGTGACATTGTGGCCTGTTTAGCCCGTGTCTTGCCACTTTGGTCAAGTATTGCTTTCGCTTGCTCTTTATGCACGAGTAAGCACTGAAATAGTCAAGAAGAGTATGAAAGATATTAGTGTAGTGTAGTATACCATGGAATATAAGTACTGCAATTATTAACAAGAAGAAAAATTGAACTGAACAAAAATAAAATAAACTAAATGGGGTTGCCTCCCTAAAGCGCTTGGTTTATAGTCGTCAGCCCGGCTTTTCGATGTTGCTCAATTGTCCACTGGTTCGGAGAGGTACATGACCGTAGATTGGCGTCCGATAGGTCCACTCCATTAATGTTTAAGTCGTTGACCGTTCACCTTAAATGTTCGCTTTGAATTTGGTTCCTCTATTTCGATGTTTCCGTGTGGTGCGACTGAGATGATCACGAACGGCCCGGACCAGCGAGATTTCAACTTACCGGGGAATAACCGCAAACGTGAGTTGAAAAGTAATACTTGTTGGCTCGGTTCAAATGTCCGATCGAGAATTTTCTTATCGTCCCAGGCTTTGACTTTATCCTTGTAGAGTTTAGCGTTCTCATAAGCATTGAACCAAAATTCATCCATCTCATTTAATTGCAGTACTCTTTTCTCCCCCGCTGCTTTAAGATCAAAATTAAGTTTCCGAATGGCCCAGTGTGCACTGTGTTCTAGCTCAACTGGGAGGTGACATGCCTTTCCGTAGACCATTCTGTAGGGTGACATGCCTATAGGATTCTTGTCAGCTGTTCGATATGCCCATAGGGCATCGTCAAGACGCAATGACCAATCTTTTCGTGATGGATTGACTACCTTTTCTAGAATTCGCTTTACCTCCCTATTCGAGACTTCCGCTTGACCATTGGTTTGGGGATGATACGCGGCTGCAATTTTATGACAAACCCCATACTTTATAAGCAATTTAGTGAACTTCTTATTACAGAAATGAGTTGCCTCATCACTTATTATCGCCCTTGGCGTCCCAAATCATGTAAAGATATTTTTTTTAAGAATCGAATAACAACGTTGGCATCATTTGTGTGTAAATATGCGGCTTCTACCCACTTGGAAACGTAATCTACCGCCAACAGAATGTACTGATTATTGAAAGAGGATGGGAAAGGTCCAATAAAGTCGATTCCCCGTACGTCGAATAGACGCTTGGAGATGTTACCGACGCATTGGCACCGATCACACTTCAGTACATAGAGGTAAGCATCTTTGAATAGAGACGACCAGAAAAATCCTGATTGTAACACCTTAGCCGCTGTTCGATCACCGGAATAATGACCTCCATAATCTGATGAGTGGCAATGTCCTAATATGCTGTCCATCTCTTCATATGGCACACAACGTCTAATCATTTGATCCGAACAAGCCTTAAACCGGAATGGTTCGTCCCAATAGTATTGCTTAACATCGTGGAGGAACTTCTTACGTTGCTGTGAATTCAAATCCGGTGGTAACATCTTTGCAACCACATAATTCACGTAATCGGCATACCACGACAATATTGTAGTTACTCGGAGAAGCTATTCATCCGGAAATTTTTCATTGATCAGTATGTTGTCGTTTTTCTGCACCTCCGCATTTTCCAACCGAGAAAGATGATCTGCTACCTAATTTTCGGTACCTTTTCTATCCCAGATCTCCAAATCAAAATCTTGAAGTAACAATACCCACCGTATTAACCGCGGTTTGGCATCCTTCTTCTCAATCAGATACTTAATGGCAGAATGATCAGTGTAGACAATTACCTTAGTCCTAATGAGATATGCTCTGAATTTGTCAAAGGCAATCACCACTGCATGTAACTCTTTTTCGGTGGTTGTGTAGTTCAACTGGGCATCCGTCAACGTCTTGCTGGAGTAGTAGATTGTGTGAAAAATCTTATCTTGACGTTGTCCCAATACTGCTCCAACTGCGTAGTCACTGGCGTCGCACATCAATTCAAACGGTAAAGACTAATCGGTTGTAAGACCCCAACTTATTATAAATAAAATTGAATTTTTCTTTATTCATTATTCTAAATTAATAAGGGTTAATTTGATATAATTCTTTGGTTATGGGTGAAATGTGCAAAGTTTACAAAATAAGCAAGTGGTTATAAAATATTCATTATTATTGGGAATATTCGTTTGGTTGTGGAATATTCTTTTTGTCGGGAATCTCCGCAAATGCGGTAGTATGATCATTAGTGGGCCCCATAACGGAAAATGGTTGGATGAAGGAAAGCGACAAAGATTGAGTTTTATAAATAACGACGTAAATTATTACGAATTAACACCGTTGGGTTACACGGTGGTTAAAATCTGATGAATCTGGCGTGGGTCGCACAAAGAAGCATTGCGGTATTACGCAGTATTGTTGAATTATTGATCCTTACGTGAAGAAGACACTACTCAATAATTGTTACAGTAATTACTATTCATTATTTTATCTTATTGATTCAATAATTGCTGCATTGATATTTATATTATTATTGTTTCAATAATTGTCATTACACAGTATTTTCCATTATCAAATCAATAATTCATATTATTTGAATAATATTATCAGATAACATTATTGGCAATGTCTAGAAAGTTACGCATCTAAGGAGAGGTTTGGTCACCTAATTAATTGCGCAAGTAGAGGAGAAATCCTTATTGGAAAGCCCCTCTTTCACAGGAGAACTACTAGTTGTCGATCTTGTGATTCTGTAATATTATTTTTGAATAATTAATTATTGATTATTATGATAAAGAAAATATTTATTTTATGTGGATATAGATGGAGAAAATTTTTAATGTGACAATTGTTGAAAATTAATATTTTATCTTTTACGATAAAATAATACATTTAAATATATTATTTTAATAATATATTAACGGTGATATTTTTATAATGATTGTGGGATATATGAGTATATGAGGAGGTAGAGTATTTTGTGGCATTAAATGTTTAACATATATTTTGTGTGTCGGTGGACACAATTCTTGATAGAAAATTGATTATGTAATTGTAAAATCGTCTGTTTATGGATTTCGGTCAATTTCATTTGGAATTTGGAAAAATTTTCTTACGCAAAGTTGTAGAGAATGGAATTTCGCATGGAAAATCACGAGTTTCAATTTTTCTCGATAAACGAGCTATTTTCTCTTAATTATTGAAGTTTTGGAAGATAAAATAATTTTTATTAAATAATGGGTGGGACCCACTCTTGTTTGACAACACATGTGGGATCTTTGGAAAATTATTTTCAAGAGTGGCATGCTGGTCTTTGATGGCTAGCATGCGTAGAAATTTGATTTTTAATAATAATAATTTATTAATTTAGTCTCTCTTTCATGTTCTAACATTTTCCTATAAATAGAGGCTAAGTTAGAATTGAAAATCACACGAAACTAAGTTTTTCTCTTTCTCTCTCTAAATTATCGGCGTATTCTTGTGAGTATACTTTGAGTGTTGCTATACGGTGCGGGTTTCACAAGACCTTATCTAGAAATTCGATCGTAAATACGATTATTTTGAGGTAAGGGATATTATTTTCTTCTTAAATGATATTTTTTCTTTAATATCATTATCTTCAAGTATTGGTGAACTTTTTTATCAAATTTGGAACTTGTTGTGTAGGGAGTTTACTATTCACGATACTGGCCTTTATTCACGTATCGACTTTATTCACGAATACTTAAGACTATTCAATAGAAAAATAAAAATTTTTCTTTTTGTCCAAAATATCTATTACGGATACTAGCTTTGATTGTATCCATGTTTTGATCATTCTTGAATTTTACACCAATATGATTATTTTCAAGTATTTTTGGACATGGGTAAAACAAAGTACGAATCCTTAATCCTTAATCCTTGTCATTTTGTTTCTTTGGATTCGTTTCTTTAAAAATGTTTTTCATCATCCTCGGTCCTAAATGGTGATATAAATGAATATCTTTGGTTTTGAGTGCAAAAGATGAGCAGTGTTGAGATGAACATGACCCAATTGGTGATACAAATGAATATCTTTGGCCTGTAGTGCAAAGATGATTAAAGATGTATATTGATTGTTATTACAGGGATAAACTATTGATGATGGACTTTTAAACCTTAGAAGATAGTAGAATTCTTTCTCTACGTGACTCTTCTAATGGATTCTTTATTCCATTGCATTGGTTGATCTAAAACTTGTTGTCTATTGTATTCTATTAGATTTTTCCTGTTGAAGACTAACGATAATTTGTTGTATATTATCTTAGTCATAATATTCTTTCTTTGGGCTAGTTGAGCTCACCCTTTTCCTTTTGTTCCATTTTTCTTCTCGGGAGGTGAGAACATAGCGAGGATCGAGTCGGGTATGGAGTGATGGTTCTAGGAAGATGTTTTAGTACATCCTCACTACTTACGTAAAATAGTGTATGAATAATTAATGAGGACTTATTTGGGTGTGTATATTGTCTAGAAGACAATATTTGTATTCAAACTCACAGTTGTATTGTCGTATTCTACACGACATATGTATTGTCAAAGTTGTAGTTTGCTTTCTATACCATGTATTTTAGCGACTCAGAATGGGTGTTGTATACCTATTTTGGGGGCGTCACAGTTGGTATCAGAGCTTAGGGATATGATCTCTGGCGGAGATCGGGGAATAGAACTAGGAGGGAGGAGAGTAAATCCTTCGCTAGTGTGTCCTACCTAAGCTTATTTGTTGGTCGATCATAATATAGGATATTATGTGATATGTTAATTTGTTTAATTAACCCCTTGTTTTATGGCGATATTTAAGAATGGTCATTTGCTAAGAGCGTTAACAATGGAGTTTATGAGGACGTGGAGTGGAGGACGCAGTACTCACCAACGAGGAGAACGCGTCTGACAGGTGACAATGTTCCTCCCGTGAACAACGCCTTTGAGCAAATGATGAGCGACGGGATGTTTAGAAGCTTTTTGCAGTTCATGCAAAATCGAACAAAGGGAGACTCGTGTACAAAATACGGGTGGAAATGATGGCGATGCGATGCATCATCACAACCAAGCAAGTTTAAGGAGTTGGGACCACCAGATTTCCATGAAAGCCGGATCCGATCAAGGCGTAAAGCGTGGGTCAAGCAAATTACCAAGATATTCGATGTCTTGGGGTGCACGGAGGAACAAAAGGTTCCATTCGCCACCATTATGTTTCGTGGTGAAGCAGATTACTGGTGGGAATCTGTGAAGCGTACCCAGCCAGATGCACTTAACATGTCTTGGGAAAGATTTGAATCTGTTCAATGACAAGTACTTTCCAGAAAGTATTCGTCATATGAAGGAGGTAGAGTTTATTAGACTCGAACAGAACAACATGACGGTGTCTCAGTACGAGGCAAAGTTCGCAGAGTTATCTAGGTTTGCACCTCATTTGGTGGAGATTGAGGAGCGAATGACGCGTATGTTTCGAGAGGTCTAAACCCGAGGAGATTCGTCAATACCTTATCTCTCATAAATTTTCTCTGTATTCAGATGTTGTCAAGAGGGCTCAGTTATTAGAACGAGATAGTGAGTATACTCAACCGAGGGACCACAATCAGGGTAGTCATCAGAACGATGATAACCAGCGAGGAGGAAAGAATACGGACAAAGGCGGTAACCACGCAGGTGGTAATCGTGGACATGATAATAGGAGAGGTGACTCAAGTGGAAATTTGAAAAAAGAAGATTCAACAATGGCGGGAAGATATCGGCAAAGACCAAAGACCAACAACAAATGCTGGGGAGGAGAACGACCGCCGGTTAGATGTTACAAATGCGGGAAGGAGGGACATATCCCAAACCATCCCACAACAATCCAAGGTATGTTACTGTTGTGGAAAGGAAGGCCACATCGCCGAGATTGTACTATCGCGAAACCAAGTTCAAGAGGAGTGGTGATTCCAAGGGTCATCCCGGATAAGTCGAAATCGGCCGGTTCTGGAAGAAGCGTTTGTCGTGAATGGACAAAACGTGAGGAACCCAAACGAGGTGATCACGGGTAAGCTAATCTTGAATTCTTCGAAGTTTATACCTTACTAGATACTGGGTTCTACCCATTCTTTTATCTCTCCGCCTTGTGCTCAACGTTTAAACTTGACTCGGAGAAATTAGATTTTGATTTATCTGTTGAAACTCCATTGGGTGAAACCTTCGTTACATCTACGGTTTATAAATCTTGCATGATCCAAGTTGGCACTATCACATTACCATTGATCTTATCTCTTTAAAGATACTTGCTTTTGATGTGATTTTAGGAATTGATTGGTTAACCACTCATCATGCCAAAATTGATTGTTTTCGTAAGGTTGTTAGTTTTCATATTCCTAACCAACTTTGTCATACAATTCAAACCACTAAACCACTAAAATCGATCCTTTTGTCATATCAAGCCACAAAGCTATTCGTTTATTGAAAAACGGATGTCAAGCTTTCTTAGCCCATGTTATGGATTTGAATAAAGACAAGTCAGATTTGAATAATATTTCTGTGGTTAAAGAATTCCCTGATGTATTTCCTGAAGAGCTTCCCGGTCTACCCCCAGAACGTGATGTTGAATTCTTTATTGACCTTGAACCGGGTACAAAGCCCATTTCTAAAACCCCATATCGAATGGCTCCTATTGAACTTCAGGAGTTAAAAGTCCAACTACAGGAGTTATTAGACATCGGTTTCATTCGTCCTAGTACGTCTCCTTGGGGTGCTCTGTTTTATTAAGTAAAAAGAAGAAAAGCGGGAGTATGCGACTTTGTATTGACTATCGAGAATTGAACCATGTCACCATCAAGAATAGGTATCCGCTACCTCACATTGATGACTGTTACCGATTATAAGGAGCGCAATTCTTTTCAAAGATCGATCTTCGATTCGGATATCATCATTTGAAGATTAAAGCGAGGATATTCCAAAGGCGACATTCGGGACTCGATCTGGGCATTATGAATTCTTGGTCATGTCTTTTGGATTGACTAATGCTCCTGCCGCTTTCATGGATATGATGAACCGTGTATTTAAGGAATATTTGGATCGATTCGTTGTTGTCTTTATTGATGACATCCTCATCTATTCCAAAAGCCGTGAAGATCATGAGCACCATTTGAAAGTTTGGTACTACAAAGACTTCGTGAACACAAGCTTTATGCGGTGAAGAAATGCGAGTTACGGCTTAAGGAAGTAGCATTCCTTGGGCACGTGGTGTCAAAACAAGGAGTATCTGTTGACCGTGAAGATTGAAGCAATACAAAGTTGGGAGCAACAAAGTCGGTGGCCAAATCTGTGACTTTACGGGCTTATTTGGTTATTATCGGAGATTTGTGGAAGGATTTTCTCGAATCGCTACTCTCAGATTAACTCGGTGACTCGGAAGGATGTAAAATTCTTATGGAGCGAGGAATGCGAGAAGAGCTTCCAAGAGCTCAAGAGGAGACTCATTTTAAGACTGTTACGACAATACCATCTGGTTCGGATGGATTTGTTATCTACAGCGATGCTTCTGGCAAGGGGTTAGGATGTGTTCTCATGCAACATGGGAAAGTCATAGCCTATGCCTCACGACAACTCAAAGAATATGAGAGGAATTATCCTACTCATGATCTAGAGTTGGCAGCAGTCGTATTTGCGTTGAAGATATGGAGACACTACTTGTATGGAGAGAAAGTGGAGATTTATACGGACCATAAAAGCCTCAAATATTTCTTCACCCAAAAAGAACTCAACATGCGGCAATGACGTTAATTGGAGTCATTAAAAGATTATGATCACACTATTCAATATCATCTGAAAAGCGAGCGTGGTAGGTGGCGCATTGAGTAGAAGATCATATGCAAATCTGAGTGCAATATTGTCAATATAAAGGCCCATTTTATACGACTTACAAAGGATGAAGATAGAATTAAAGACTCCAGGGTCCCACATGATGATGGCGAATATACGAGTAGAACCGACTTTAATCGATAAAGTTAAAAATTTGCTCAAGCTACGGACACAGAAGGCGTCGTATGAAGAAGAAAGTGCAAGAAGGAGCTATTAGGAAGCAAGAATTGATGAGGAAGGAATACTTGAGTCAATTCTAGACTTTGCGTTCCTAACGATTCTGACCTGAAGCATAAAATCATGATGGAGGCACACAACACCCCGTTTGCAATCCATCCTGGAAGTACCAAAATGTATCATGATATTCGACATACATTTTGGTGGAACAATATGAAGAGAGAGATTGCGGAGTTTATCTCAAGATGTTTAACTTTGTCGGCGTGTAAATCACGAGCATCAAGTGCCAAAAGGTCCATTGCAACCACTTGAGATTTAGGAATGGAAATGGGAACACATTACTATGGATTTTGTTCTGTGTCTTCCCAAAGTTTCTCAAGGCGTAGATGCAATTTGGGTTATTGTTGATAGATTAACCAAGTCGCCCATTTCTTACCGATACGCGAGACTTATTCCTTGAGCGTCTTGCTTTCGTATATGCGTGAATGAGATTATGCGATTGCATGGCATGCCAATATCCATAGTTTGGATCGTGACCGAGATTCACTTCAAGATTTTGGGTTAGTTTGCGAGAAAGCTATGGGCGCAGTTCTGATTGATTCCAAAGATACCATCCTCAAAGCAGACGGACAATCGGAGAGGACTATTCAAACCCTTAAAGATCTATTAAGACTCGTGTCCTAGATTTCAAAGGAAGTTGGGATAAGTACCTACCATTGGTGGAATTCTCCTACAACAACGAGTTATCAAGCAAGTATAGGCATGGCTCCATTTGAGGCGTTGTATGGGCCGAAAATGTCGTTCTCGATATCTTTGGGACGAGGTGGGAGAAGCAATATTGTTGGGACGAATTGAAATACGCATGACTACAGAAAAGATCCAAATGATTCGACAACGTATTCAAACTTCACAAGATCGACAAAAGAGTTATGCTGATCTTCATAGAAAGGACGTGGAGTTTAATATTGGAGATCATGTATTGTTACGTATTGCTCCATGGAAGGGAGTTACAAGATTTGGGAAAAGAGGAAAGCTCAATCCAAGGTTTGTTGGTCCATTTGAGATTCTTGACCGAATAGGGAACGTAGCCTATAGACTCGCGTTACCTCCAAGTATGTCTCGTGTTCACAATGTATTCCACATATCTATGCTTCGTAAATATGTGAAAGACCCGAACCACATTATTGCATTAGAACCAGACGAGATAGCAGAAGATTTAACCTACGAGGAGATACCTGTTGAGATTTTGGATAGGAAAGAGCATGTCTTACGCACGAAGGTTATACCACAAGTTAAGGTTTTGTGGAGAAACCATGCAATTGAGGAAATGACATGGGAGTTGGAATCGGAGATGAAAGCAAGGTACCCTCACCTTTTCGATATACCAGGTACGTATGTCAATTTCGAGGACGAAATTTCATAAGGAGGGGAGGTTGTAAGACCCCAACTTATTATAAATAAAATTGAATTTTTCTTTATTCATTATTCTAAATTAATAAGGGTTAATTTGATATAATTCTTTGGTTATGGGTGAAATGTGCAAAGTTTACAAAATAAGCAAGTGGTTATAAAATATTCATTATTATTTGGGGAATATTCGTTTGGTTGTGGAATATTCTTTTTTGTCGGGAATCTCAAATGCGATGGTATAGATCATTGGTGGGCCCCATAACGAAAAAACGGTTGGATGAAGGAAAGCGACAAAGATTGAGTTTTATAAATAACGGCGTAAATTATTACAGATTAACCTTTGTTGGGTTACACGGTGGTTAAAATCTGATGTCTGGCGTGGTTGCACAAGAGTGACACCACGGTATTTAAAGTATTGTTGAATTATTGATCCTTACGTAAGAAGACACTACTCAATAATTGTTACGATAATTCTTGTTCATTATTTTATCTTATTGATTCAATAATTCTTTGCATTGATATTTATATTATTATTGTTTCAATAATTGTCATTACACAAGATTTTCCATTATCAAATCAATAATTCATATTATTTGAATAATATTATCGAGATAACATTATTGGCAATGTCTAGAAAGTTACATCTAAGGAGAGGTTTGGTCACCTAATTCACTTGGCTTAGTAAGGAGAAATCCTTATTGGAAAGCCCCTCTTCTTTCGAGGAGCGGCACGGTTGTCGAGATTGTGATTACGTAATATTATTTTGAATAATTAATTATTGATTATTATGATAAAGAAAATATTTATTTTATGTGGATATAGATGGAGAAAATTTTTAATGTGACAATTGTTGAAAATTAATATTTTATCTTTTTACGATAAAATAATACATTTAAATATATTATTTTAATAATATATTATTGGTGATATTTTTATAATGATTGTGGGATATATATGAGTATATGAGGAGGTAGAGTATTTTGTGGCATTAAATGTTTAACATATGTTTTGTGTGTCGGTGGACACAATTCTTGACCGAAAATTGATTATAGACTGTAAAATCGCCCCGTTTATGGATTTCGGTCAATTTCTGTTGGAATTTGGAAAAATTTTCTTCTGCAAAGTTGTAGAGAATGGAATTTCCCATTGAAAGTCGCGAGTTTTGAATTTTTCTGATAAACGAGCTATTTTCTACGAATTATTGAAGTTTCGGAAGATAAAATAATTTTTATTAAATAATGGGTGGGACCCACTCTTGTTTGACAACATGTGGGAAATTTCTTTGGAAAATTATTTTCAAGAGTGGCATGCTGGTCTTTGATGGCTAGCATGCGTAGAAATTGATTTTTAATAATAATAATTTATTAATTTAGTCTCTCTTTAGGCGTTCTAACATTTTCCTATAAATAGAGGCTAAGTTAGAATTGAAAATCACACCGAAACTAAGTTTTCTCTTTCTCTCTCTAAATTATCGAGCGTATTCTTGTGAGTATACTTTGAGTCTTTGCTATACTGGTCTTGGTTTCATCGACTACTATCTAGAAATTCGATCGGAAATACGATTATTTTGAGGTAAGGGATATTATTTTCTTCTTAAATGATATTTTTTCTTCAATATCATTATCTAGAAGTATTGGTGAACTTTTTATCAAATTTGGAACTTGTTGTGTTCTCAAGTTCTTATTCACGATCACGGACTATTCACGATATCGACCATTATTCACGAATCGGACTATTCAATAGAAAAATAAAAAAAATTCTTTTTGTCCAAAATATCTATTCTGGATATTAGCTTTGATTGTATCCATGTTTTGATCATTCTTGAATTTTACACCAATATGATTATTTTCGAAGTATTTTTGGACATGGGTAAAACAAAGTACGAATCCTTAATCCTTAATCCTTGTCATTTTGTTTCTTTGGATTCGTTTCTTTAAAAATGTTTTTCATCATCCTCAGTCCTAAATGGTGATATAAATGAATATCTTTGGCCTGTAGTGCAAAGATGAACAGGTGTTGAGATGAACATGACCAACTGGTGATACAAATGAATATCTTTGGCCTGTAGTGCAAAGATGATTAAAGATGTATATTGATTGTTATTTGAGGATAAACTATTGATGATGGACTTTTAAACCTTAGAAGATAGTAGAATTCTTTCTACGTGACTCTTACAATGGATTCTTTATTTCCATTGCATTGGTTGATCTAAAACTTGTTGTCTATTGTATTCTATTAGATTTTTCCTGTTGAAGACTAACGATAATTTGTTGTATATTATCTTAGTCATAATATTCTTTATTGGGCTAGTTGAGCTCACCCTTTTCCTTTTTGTTCCATTTTTCTTCTCGGGAGGTGAGAACAACATAGCGAGGATCGAGTCGGGGTATGGAGTGATGGTTCTAGGAAGATGTTTTATTTATCCTCACTACTTACGTAAAATAGTGTATGAATAATTAATGAGGACTTATTTGGGTGTGTATATTGTACAGAAGACAATATTTGTATTCAAACTCACAGTTGTATTGTCGTATTCTACACGACATATGTATTGTCAAAGTTGTAGTTTGCTTTCTATACCATTTATTTTGGCGACTCAGAATGGGTGTTGTATACCTATTTTGGGGGCGTCACATCGGGCGCTACAATAATTGGAGCTGACACCAGTTTCTTCTTTAGTACATCGAAAGCTTCAATGCATGACTGATCCATCTTGAACGGTACATCTTTCTCCAAGAGGGAACATACGGGTTTCAAAATTTTGGAAAAATCTTTAATGAAGCGTCTGTAGAAACCCGCATGTCCTAAGAAGCTCCGTATTCCCTTCACAGATGATGGAGGAGGTAGTTTCTCAATCGTCTCAATCTTTGCTTTATCCACCTCTAATCCTGATGAAGAAACCTTATGCCCAAGAATAATCCCCTCTTCCACCATAAAGTGACATTTTTCCCAGTTAAGCACCAGGTTAGACCTCCAAATTTTAGTTTCAACACTAAAATTAGATTTTTCAAACATAAGTCGAAACTATCACCGAACACGGAGAAGTCATCCATAAATACCTCCAAATTTTGTTCGACCATATCTGAGAAGATTGCCATCATGCACCGTTGAAAGGTTGCCGACGCATTACATAAACCAAAAGACATACGTCGGAATGCAAACATACCGTATGGACATGTGAACGTGGTTTTTTCTTGATCTTTCGGAGCTATGGCAATTTGATATACCCGGAATATCCATCCAGCAGACAGTAGAATTGATGTCCCGCTAACCTGTCCAACATCTGATTAATGAACGGCAAGGGAAAATGATCCTTGCGTGTGTCTTTATTTAGCTTGCGGTAATCCATAAATACTCTCCAGCCTGTAACAGTTCTAGTAGGGATGAGCTCATTAGCTTCGTTCTTCACCACCGTCATACCCCCTTTCTTTGGTACACACTGTACAGGACTTACCCATGAACTGTCCGAGATTGGATAAATAATTCTGGCATCCAACCACTTTATGATTTCCTTTTTCACCAAATCCTTCATAATGGGGTTTAGCCTTCTTTGTTTCTCAATGGTTGGTATCGCCCCCTCTTCCAGTAGAATTTTGTGCATACAGAAAGACGGACTTATACCTCGAATATCTGCTATGGTCCAACCGATTGTTGTTTTGAACTCTCGCAGTACCCTTAGCAGTTTCTCTTTTTGCTTGTCTATTAACTCTGTTGAAATAATGACTGGTAAGGTAGAATCTTTTCCCAAATAAGCATACTCCAGATGAGATGGTAACGATTTTAATTCCAACACCGGTGGCCCTTCTATTGAGGGTTTGCACTTTTTACCTTCCGTTTCGGGCCTATCAAGGGTGTCGAATGGTTGATTGCTCTTCCGGAAGAAAGATGATGAATCTAGCCATTTGACATACTCAACATCATCTTCAATACCATCATCGTCCATCCCGAGCAAAATGGATTCTAGCGGGTCCTCCAAATAATTTCCACTGAACTTGTGATTAACTAATTCCTCCATGATATCCACCCGCATACACTCACCTTTTTCTTTCGGATAAGACATTGACTTGAATACATTAAAGGTGACCTACTAATCCTCAACTCGCATTGTCAGTTCTCCTTTTTTCACAACAATCAACGTTCTTCCAGTTGCTAAAAATGGTCGCCCAAGAATAATTGGAATTTCGCTATCTACTTCACAATCCAAGATAAAGAAATCCGCAGGGAAGATGAATTTATCCACTTTGACTAAAACATCCTCAACAATACCTCGTGGATATGTAACCAAACGATCCACCAACTGCAAACTGATATTTGTTGGTCGTGGAGCTTGAAGTCCAAACTGGTTGTAGACGGATAAGGGCATTAAATTTATACTGGCCCCCAAATCACACAATGCTCGTCCCGAAAACTGATTTCCAATTTCACATGGAATATTAAAGCTACCTGGATCCTTGAGCTTCGGAGGTAACTTATTCTGTATAATTGCACTGCACTCTTCGGTTAATGCCACTGTCTCGAACTCACCCAATTTCTTTTTCCTCAACAAAACTTCCTTCATAAACTTGGCGTAACTCGGCATTTGTTCTAAGGCTTCGGCAAAGGGGATGTTGATATGCAGTTTTTTGAAAATATCCAAGAATCTTGAAAACTACTTATCCAACTTGGATTTTTGAAACCTCCGCGGATACGGTATGGGCGGCATTGTGATGGTTGGTTCCGGTTCTTTTTGCTCAACGGTTTCATCTGGACGTTTTTCGGTGTCCACAACTTCCTCTATTTCACTTGATGTGTTATCCCTTGTTTCCCTATCCTTGATGGTCTCTTGCAAATCCTTTCCACTTCGTAGAGTTACAGCCTTACAATGCTCATCTCTGCCCGGGTTTTTCTTTGTATCGCTCGGGAGTGTTCCAAGTGGTCGGTTATTCAGTGCATGTGCTATTTGTCCCACTTGATTTTCCAGATTCTTTATCAACGCACCTTGGCTTTGCATATTCAGCTCTACTTGATTCATTTTTTTGTCTTGTTCCTCGTTCCTTTTGTCAGAAGCTCTAATGAATTTTTCCAAGGCTTCTTCCAAACTTGATTTCCTTTCTGGTTGTTGTTGAGTCTGATTTTGCAATCCGGATGTGTTTTGTTATCTAGGCGCTTGAGCTTGAGCTTGATTGTTACTCCATGAAAATCCCGGATGATTTCTCCAACCTGGATTATATACGTTTTGATTCGGATACGGATGGGTAGATCGACTATAGCTCCCTACGAACTGAGCTGATTTTGCATTTATGGCACATTGATATGTAGCATGACTCCCAGCACACAACTCACAAACCATTTCTACTTGCTACGTAGATAGTGGACTCCATATCTCTATTTTCTTAGCTATTGCGTCCACTTGTGCTGCCAATGCTGTCATTGGATCCACCTCAAGCCTTCCAGGTATTTTTGGAGGGTTAAACCTAGTCATGGGCCACTGATAGTTGTTATTGGTCATCGTCTCTAACAGCTGATATGCCTCATCAAAATTCTTAGACATGATTGTTCCTCCTGCTGCTGCATCAATACTGGCTCTAGTGGTCGCATGTAAACCATCACAAAATATCCTCAACTGCATCCACTGTGGAATTTCGTGATGTGGGCACTTATGGAGCATATCCTTAAATCTTTCCCACGCCTCATATAACGATTCTGAATCGAACTGTGCAAAGGTGTGAATATCGTTCCGTAGTTTTACCGACTTCGCTGGTGGGAAGAATTTCGCTAGAAATTTTTAGGCTAAGTCGTCCCAAGTTGTGATTGAGCCAGGAGGCAAAGAATGTAACCAACTTTGCGCTTTATCTTTCAAGGTAAACGGGAACATCCTCAACCTTACAGCATCTTCCGTTACATTGTTGAATTTGAAGGTGTTGCAAACTTCCAAGAAACTCAAGATATGCTCATTAGGATCATCTATCGAATTACCCCCAAACTGACATGTATTCTGTAGCATCTGGATTGTTCCCAGTTTTATCTCAAAACTATTCGCATTGATTTCCGGCCTCCTAATACTCGACTGTATATCCGTGACATTCGGCATGGCATAATCCCAAAGTGATTTTTGTTCGTTCTCTGCCATATTCACGGGTATTTCCTGGTCTGCCAGCTATTCTTCTAACTGTATAACTTCACTAGTCAACCGCAATTTCTGGAACTTCCTTTCTATGTCGTCTGTATACGGAAAAAGTTTCTTTTTAGCCCTTGATCTAGTGTGCATACACTCGCAAAGATTCCTGTAAATACAAGAGGAAAAATACGTAACGTTTAAATTAAGACCGAATTGATTATAACTAATATGGAATTAATATTAATAAAGAAGTCCCCGGCAACGGCGCCAAAAACTTGTTGGTCGATTTCACAATCAATAGATTTGTGCAAGTTGTGACGCCCCCAAAATAGGTATACAACACCCATTCTGAGTCGCCAAAATACATGGTATAGAAAGCAAACTACAACTTTGACAATACATATGTCGTGTAGAATACGACAATACAACTGTGAGTTTGAATACAAATATTGTCTTCTAGACAATATACACACCCAAATAAGTCCTCATTAATTATTCATACACTATTTTACAGAAGTAGTGAGGACAGCTAAAACATCTTCCTAGAACCATCACTCCATACCCCAGGACTCGATCCTGCTATGTTCTCACCTCCTGAGAAGAAAAATGGAACAAAAAGGAAAAGGGTGAGCTCAACTAGCCCAAATAAAGAATATTATGACTAAGATAATATACAACAAATTATCGTTAGTCTTCAACAGGAAAAATCTAATAGAATACAATAGACAACAAGTTTTAGATCAACCAATGCAATGAAATGAAGAATCCATTAGAAGAGTCACGTAGAGAAAGAATTCTACTATCTTCTAAGGTTTAAAAGTCCATCATCAATAGTTTATCCTCGTAATAACAATCAATATACATCTTTAATCATCTTTGCACTCTGAGCCAAAGATATTCATTTATATCACCAGGTTGGTCATGTTCATCTCAACACTGCTCATCTTTGCACTACAAAGCCAAAGATATTCATTTATATCACCATTTAGGACCGAGGATGATGAAAAACATTTTTAAAGAAACGAATCCAAATTGAAACAAAATGACAAGGATTAAGGATTAAGGATTCAGTACTTTGTTTTACCCATGTCCAAAAATACTTGAAAATAATCATATTGGTGTAAAATTCAAGAATGATCAAAACATGGATACAATCAAAGCTAGTATCCGAATAGATATTTTGGACAAAAAGAAATTTTTTATTTTTTAATTGAATAAGGCAGTGATTCGTGAATAAAGGTCGATATACGTGAATAAAGGCCGATATCGTGAATAGTAACCCCCGACACAACAAGTTCCAAATTTGATAAAAAGTTCACCAATACTTGACATAATGATATTGAAGAAAAAAATATCATTTAAGAAGAAAATAATATCCCTTACCTCAAAATAATCGTATTTCCGATTGAATTTCGAGATAAGTCTTGTGAAACCCGCACTGAGAGTATAGCGAACACTCAAAGTATACTCACAAGAATACGCTCGATAATTTAGAGAGAGAAAGAGAGAAAACTTAGTTTCGGTGTGATTTTCAATTCTAACTTAGCCTCTATTTATAGGAAAATGTTGTAACGCATAAAAGGAGACTAAATTAATAAATTATTATTATTAAAATCAAATTTCTCGCATGCTAGCCATCAAAGACCAGCATGCCACTCTTGAAAATAATTTTCCAAAGAAGCCCACATGTTGTCAAACAAGAGTGGGTCCCACCCATTATTTAATAAAAATTATTTTATCTTCCGAAACTTCAATAATTCGTAGAAAATAGCTCGTTTATCAGAAAAATTGAAACTCTCGCGACTTTCCATGGGAAATTCCATTCTCTACAACTTTGCAAAAAAGAAAATTTTTCCAAATTCCAAATGAAATTGACCGAAATCCATAAGCAGACGATTTTACGATCTATAATCAATTTTCTATTAAGAATTGTGTCCACCGACACACAAAACATATGTTAAACATTTAATGCCACAAAATACTCTACCTCCTCATATACTCATATATCCCACAATCATTATAAAAATATCATAGTTAATATATTATTAAAATAATATATTTAAATGTATTATTTTATCGGGAAAAGATAAAATATTAATTTTCAACAATTGTCACATTAAAATTTTCTCCATCTATATCCACATAAAATAAATATTTTCTTTATCATAATAATCAATAATTAATTATTCAAAAATAATATTACGAGAATCACGAAGATCGATAACCGTGTAGCTCTCAGAAAGAGGGCTTTCAATAAGGATTTCTCTCATGGGCGCGCAATTAGGTGACCAAACCTCTCCTTTAGGCAGAACTTTCTAGACATTGCCAATAATGTTATCTCGATAATATTATTCAAATAATATGAATTATTGATTTGATAATGGAAAATACGTGTAATGACAATTATTGAAACAATAATAATATAAATATCAATGCAAAGAATTATTGAATCAATAAGATAAAATAATGAACAAGTAATTCTTCGTAACAATTATTGAGTAAGTGTCTTTCACGTAAGGATCAATAATTCAACAATATCATGCGTAATACTGGTAATGCTTCTTTATGCAACCACGCCGTAGACATTGTATTTTAACCACCGTGTAACCCAACGGTGTTAATTCGGTAATAATTTACGTCGTTATTTATAAAACTCAATCTTTGTCGTTTTCCTTCATCCAACCGTTTTTTCGTTATGGGCCCACTAATGATCGCTGCTGGCGTGCATTTGAGATTCTCGACAAAAAGAATATTCCACAACCAAACGAATATTCCAAAGCAATAATGAATATTTTATAACCACTTGCTTATTTTGTAAACTTTGCACATTTCACCCATAACCAAAGAATTATATCAAATTAACCCTTATTAATTTAGAATAATGAATAAAGAAAATTCAATTTTATTTATAATAAGTTGGGGTCTTACAACCTCCCTCCTTATGAAATTTCGTCCTCGAAATTGACATAATGCACTGGTATATCGAAAAGGTGAGGTACCTTGCTTTCATCTCCGATTCCAACTCCATGTCATTTCCTCAATTGCATGGTTTCTCCACAAAACCTTAACTTGTGGTATATAACCTTCGTGCGTAAGACATGCTCTTTCCTATCCAAAATCTCAACAGTATCTCCTCGTAGGTTAAATCTTTCCTATATCTCGCGTCCGGTTCTAATGCAATAATGTGGTTCGGGTCTTTCACATATTTACGAAGCATAGATATGTGGAATACATTGTGAACACGAGAGACATACTTGGAGGTAACGTAGCAGTCTATAAAGCTACGTTCCCTATTCGGTCAAGAATCTCAAATGGACCAACAAACCTTGGATTGAGCTTTCCTCTTTTCCCAAATCTTGTAACTCCCTTCCATGGAGCAATACGTAACAATACATGATCTCCAATATTAAACTCCACGTCCTTTCTATGAAGATCAGCATAACTCTTTTGTCGATCTTGTGAAGTTTGAATACGTTGTCGAATCATTTGGATCTTTTCTGTAGTCATGCGTACTAATTCTGGTCCCAACAATATTGCTTCTCCCACCTCGTCCCAGCATACTGGAGAACGACATTTTCATCCATACAACGCCTCAAATGGAGCCATGCCTATACTTGCTTGATAACTGTTGTTGTAGGAGAATTCCACCAGTGGTAGGTACTTATCCCAACTTCCTTTGAAATCTAGGACACAGAGTCTTAATAGATCTTCAAGGGTTTGAATAGTCCTCTCTGATTGTCCGTCTGTTTGAGGATGGTATGCTGAACTGAATCGTAAATCCGTGCCCATAGCTTTACGCAAGCTAACCCAAAATCTTGAAGTGAATCTGGTCACGATCCGAAACTATGGATCTTGGCATGCCATGCAATCGCATAATCTCATTCACGCATATACTGAGCAAGGCGTTCAAGGAATAAGTCTCGCGATCGGTAAGAAATGGGCGGACTTGGTTAATCTATCAACAATAACCCAAATTGCATCTACGCCTTGAGAAACTTTGGGAAGACTCGTAACAAAATCCATAGTAATGTGTTCCCATTTCCATTAGGAATCTCAAGTGGTTGCAATGGACCTTTTGGCACTTGATGTCTCCGCATTTACACGTTGACAAAGTTAAACATCTTGAGATAAACTCGCAATCTCTCTCTTCATATTGTTCCACCAAAATGTATGTCGAATATCATGATACATTTGGTACTTCCAGATGGATTGCAAGCGGGGTGTTGTGTGCCTCCATCATGATTTTATGCTTAGTCGAATCGTTAGGAACGCAAAGTCTAGAATTGACTCAAGTATTCCTTCCTCATCAATTCTTGCTTAGGAATAGCTCCTTCTTGCACTTTCTTCTTCATACGATCAAATTTTGTGTCAGTAGCTTGAAAGAAAGCTTTAACTTTATCGATTAAAGTCTCGGTTCTACTCGTATATTCGCCATCATCATCATGGGACCCGAGTCTTTAATTCTATCTTCATCCTTTGTAAGTCGTATAAAATGGGCCTTTGCGTTGACAATATTGCACTCGTGATTTTGCATATGATCTTCTACTCAATGCGCTACCTACCACGTTCTTTTTCGTGATGATATTGAATAGTGTGATCATAATCTTTTAATGACTCCACCAACGTCATTGTCGCATGTTGAGTTCTTTTGGGTGAAGAAATATTTGAGGCTTTTATGGTCCGTATAAATCTCCACTTTCTCTCCATACAAGTAGTGTCTCCATATCTTCAACGTAAATACGATCACGCTAATTCTAGATCATGAGTAGGATAATTCCTCTCATATTCTTTGAGTTGTCGTGAGGCATAGGCTATGACTTTCCCATGTTGCATGAGAACACATCCTAACCCCTTTCCAGAAGCATCGCTGTAGATAACAAATCCATCTGAACCAGATGGTATTGTCGTAACAGTCTTAGAAATGAGTCTCCTCTGAGCTCTTGGAAGCTCTTCTCGCATTCCTCGCTCCATAAGAATTTTACATCCTTCCGAGTCAGCTGAGTTAACGGAGTAGCGATTCGAGAAAATCCTTCCACAAATCTCCGATAATAACCAATTTAAGCCAGTAAAGTCACAGATCTTTGGCCACCGACCCACTTTTGCTCCCAACTTTGTATTGCTTCAATCTTTCACGGGTCAACAGATACTCCTTGTTTTGACACCACGTGCCCAAGGAATGCTACTTCCTTAAGCGAACTCGCATTTCTTCACTTGGCATAAAGCTTGTGTTCACGAAGTCTTTGTAGTACCTAATTTTCAAATGGTGCTCATGATCTTCACGGCTTTTGGAATAGATGAGGATGTCATCAATAAAGACAACAACGAATCGATCCAAATATTCCTTAAATACACGGTTCATCATATCCATGAAAGCGGCAGGAGCATTAGTCAATCAAAAGACATGACCAAGAATTCATAATGCCCGTGATCGAGTCCCGAATGTCGTCTTTGGAATATCCTCGCTTTTAATCTTCAAATTTGATGATATCGTAAGCGAAGATCGATCTTTGAAAAGAATTGCGCTCCTCAGAATCGGTCGAACAGGTCATCAATGTGAGGTAGCGGATACTATTCTTGATGGTGACATGGTTCAATTCTCGATAGTCAATACAAAGTCGCATACTCCCGTCTTTCTTCTTTACTGAATAAAACAGAGCACCCCAAGGAGACGATTTAGGACGAATGAAACCAGATGTCTAATAACACCAGTAGTTGGACTTTTAACTCAAGTTCAATAGGAGCCATTCGATATGGGGTTTTAGAAATGGGCTTTGTACTGCGGTTCAAGGTCAATAAAGAATTCAACATCACGTTCGGGGTAGACCAAGGGAAGCTCTTCAGAAATACATCGTGGAATTCTTTAACCACGTAAATATTATTCAAATCGACTTGTCTTTATTCAAATCCATAACATGGGCTAAGAAAGCTTGACATCCGTTTTTCAATAAACGAATAGCTTTGTGGCTTGATATGACAATGGATCGATTTTAGTGGTTTAGTGGTTTGAATTGTATATGACAAAGTTGGTTAGAATATGAAAATAACAACCTTACGAAAACAATCAATTTTGGATGATGAGTGGTTAACCAATCAATTCCTAAAATCACATCAAAAGCAAGTATCTTTAAAGAGATAAGATCAATGGGTAATGTGATAGTGCTAACTTGGATCATGCAAGATTTATAAACCTGTAGATGTAACGAAGGTTTCACCCAACGGAGTTTCAACAGATAAATCAAAATCTAATTTCTCCGAGTCAAGTTTAAACGTTGAGCACAAGCATGAGAGATAAAAGAATGGGTAGAACCCAGATTCTAGTAAGGTATAAACTTCGCAAGAATTCAAGATTAGCTTACCCGTGATCACCTCGTTTGGGTTCCTCACGTTTTGTCCGATCACGACAAACGCTTCTTCCAGAACCGTGATTTCGACTTATCCGGATGACCCTTGGAATCACCACTCATTTGAACTTGGTTTCGCGATAGTACAATCTCGAGCGATGTGGCCTTCCTTTCCACGGTTGTAACATACCTTGGATTGTTGTGGACGGTTTAATGATATGTCCTCCTTCCCGCATTTGTAACATCTAATGGCGGTCGTTCTCCTTCCCTAGCATTTGTTGTTGGTCTTTGGTCTGCCGTTGATATCTTCCCGTCATTGTTGAATCTTCTCTTTCGAAATTTCCACTTGAGTCACCTCTCCTATTATCATGTCCACGATTACCACTGCGTGGTTACCGCCTTTGTCCGTATTCTTTCCTCCTCATTTGGTTATCATCGTTCGATGACTACCACGATTGTGGTCCCCTCGGTTGAGTATACTCACTATCTCGTTCTAATAAGCGAGCCCTGCTGACAACATCCGAATACTGAGAGAAAATTTATGAGAGATAAGGTATTGACGAATCTACGGTTTTAGACCTCTCGAAACATCGCGTCATTCGTTCCTCATTCTCCACCAAATGAGGTGCAAACCTAGATAACTCTGCGAACTTTGCCTCGTACTGAGACACCGTCATGTTGTTCTATTCGAGTCTAATAAACTCTACCTCCTTCATATGACGAATACTTTCGGAAAGTACTTGTCATTGAACGATTCTGAAATCTTTCCCAAGACATGTTAAGTGCATCTGGTCAGTACGCCTCACGATTCCCACCAAGAATCTGCTTCACCACACGAAACATAAAGGTGGCGAATGGAACCTTACATTCCTCCGTGTACCCCAAGACATCGAATATCTTGGTAATTTGCTTGACCCACGTTTACGCTTTGATCGGATCCGGCTTTCCATGGAAATCTGGTGGTCCCAACTCCTTAAACCGCTTGTTTGTGATGAATCGTGCATTGCCATCATTTCCACCCGTATTTTGTACACGAGTCTCCTCATGCGATTTTGCATGAAGCGCAAAAAAGCTTCTAAACATCCCGTCGTTCATCATTTGCTCAATTGGCGTTGTTCACGGGAGGAACATTGCCGACTGTTACGCTTCTCTCATTGGTGAGTAAAGGCGTCTCCACGGTCTCATAAACTCCATTGTTAACGTTCTCAAAGCCCATTCTTAAATCGCCATAAAACAAGGGTTAATTAAACAAATTAACATATCACATAATATCCTATATTATGATGAGCCAACAAATAAGCTTAGGTAGGACACCTTAGCGAAGGATTTACTCGTCTCTCCCTCCTAGTTCTATTCCCGATCTCCGCCAGAGATCATATCCTAAGCTCGATACCAAGCTGTGGCGCCCCCAAAATAGGTATACAACACCCATTACGAAGTCGCCAAAATACATGGTATAGAAAGCAAACTACAACTTTGACAATACATATGTCGTGTAGAATACGACAATACATTTGTGAGTTTGAATACAAATATTGTCTTCTAGACAATATACACACCCAAATAAGTCCTCATTAATTATTCATACACTATTTTACGTAAGTAGTGAGGGACAAACTAAAACATCTTCCTAGAACCATCACTCCATACCCGCTCGATCCTGCTTTATGTTCTCACCTCACGAGAAGAAAAATGGAACAAAAAGGAAAAGGTGAGCTCAACTAGCCCAAGAAAGAATATTATGACTAAGATAATATACAACAAATTATCGTTAGTCTTCAACAGGGGAAAAATCTAATAGAATACAATAGACAACAAGTTTTAGATCAACCAATGCAATGGAATAAAGAATCCATTAGAAGAGTCACGTAGAGAAAGAATTCTACTATCTTCTAAGGTTTAAAAGTCCATCATCAATAGTTTATCCCCTGTAATAACAATCAATATACATCTTTAATCATCTTTGTACCACTGTGCCAAAGATATTCATTCAGTATCACCAGGTTGGTCATGTTCATCTCAACACTGTTCATCTTTGCACTACTGTGCCAAAGATATTCATTTATATCACCATTTAGGACCGAGGATGATGAAAACATTTTTAAAGAAACGAATCCGATTGAAACAAAATGACAAGGATTAAGGATTAAGGATTCGTACTTTGTTTTACCCATGTCCAAAAATACTTGAAAATAATCATATTGGTGTAAAATTCAAGAATGATCAAAACATGGATACAATCAAAGCTAGTATCCGAATAGATATTTTGGACAAAAAGAAATTTTTTTATTTTTAGGTGAATAAGTCCAGTATTCGTGAATAGTGTCGATATACGTGAATAAGGCCGTATATCGTGAATAGTAACCCAAACACAACAAGTTCCAAATTTGATAAAAAGTTCACCAATACTTGAGCATAATGATATTGAAGAAAAAATATCATTTAAGAAGAAAATAATATCCCTTACCTCAAAATAATCGTATCTTACGATTGAATTTTAGGTATAGTCTTGTGAAACCCAAGACCGTATAAGAAGACTCAAAGTATACTCACAAGAATACGCTCGATAATTTAGAGAGAGAAAGAGAAAACTTAGTTTCGGTGTGATTTTCAATTCTAACTTAGCCTCTATTTATAGGAAAATGTTGTAACGCCAAAAGGAGACTAAATTAATAAATTATTATTATTAAAATCAAATTTCTCGCATGCTAGCCATCAAAGACCAGCATGCCACTCTTGAAAATAATTTCCAATGACCCACATGTTGTCAAACAAGAGTGGGTCCCACCCATTATTTAATAAAAATTATTTTATCTTCCAAACTTCAATAATTCGTAGAAAATAGCTCGTTTATCAGAAAAATTCGAAACTCGCGACTTTCCATGGGAAATTCCATTCTCTACAACTTTGCAGAAGAAAATTTTTCCAAATTCCAAGCAGAAATTGACCGAAATCCATAAGCAGACGATTTTATGATTACTATAATCAATTTTTCGGTAAGAATTGTCCAATCACCAAACACACAAAACATATGTTAAACATTTAATGCCACAAAATACTCTACCTCCTCATATACTCATATATCCCACAATCATTATAAAAATATCACCGTTAATATATTATTAAAATAATATATTTAAATGTATTATTTTATCAGAAAAAGATAAAATATTAATTTTCAACAATTGTCACATTAAAATTTTCTCCATCTATATCCACATAAAATAAATATTTTCTTTATCATAATAATCAATAATTAATTATTCAAAAATAATATTACGAGAATCACAAGATCGACAACCGTGGTAGTGTCCAGAGAAGAGGGCTTTCCAATAAGGATTTCTCACTCTTGGTGGCATGATTAGGTGACCAAACCTCTCCTTAGAAGCGAACTTTCTAGACATTGCCAATAATGTTATCGATAATATTATTCAAATAATATGAATTATTGATTTGATAATGGAAAATATTGTGTAATGACAATTATTGAAACAATAATAATATAAATATCAATGCAAAGAATTATTGAATCAATAAGATAAAATAATGAGCAATAATTCTTGTAATAATTATTGAGTAGTGTCTTCTTCACGTAAGGATCAATAATTCAACAATCATCAGGCAATACTGGTATCTTCTTTGTGCAACCACGCCAGACATCAGTATTTTAACCACCGTGTAACCCCAACAATTGTTAATCGGTAATAATTTACGTCGTTATTTATAAAACTCAATCTTTGTCGTTTTCCTTCATCCAACCGTTTTTTCCGTTATGGGGCCCACTAATGATCGCTGCGGCAAGTAAATGACGGAGATTCCCGGAAACAAAAAGAATAATCCACAACCAAACGAATATTCCCAAATAATAATGAATATTTTATAACCACTTGCTTATTTTGTAAACTTTGCACATTTCACCCATAACCAAAGAATTATATCAAATTAACCCTTATTAATTTAGAATAATGAATAAAGAAAAATTCAATTTTATTTATAATAAGTTGGGGTCTTACACAAGTGTACACAGTCAACAAGTAATAAAGTGATAAGATAGAGTGTCGATTCCACAGAGAATTCTAATTAATAAATTCCAACTACTAGCACTATATCAATTCAATTTTATTTAAACAACCATAAATTGTGATTTTCCAAATTAATAAAACTAAATTAAATAATGAAAAGAGATTATTCTAAATTAAATCAAATAAACAAAACTAAGATTTTAATGTATTCATATAAATAAAGATCAAGACTTCAATATCCCCAATTATGTACTATATACCAGTTATCCAATTATCCCAATTATCATACCTACTGAATTGTTAACAGGAATTCTTAAATGCCAACAGCCCTTTTCCAAGTGATCAATTGACTTCTATTTAATCCAGATTAGTCTTGCTATATTCCTATGCAAAACAATTGAATTAAACTCCTTCAATCCCAATTCCTTATGTGTTACATGCGGTGAACAGATATTTCTATTCAATTCACAAACCTAATTATTCACTATGCAAATAACTAAGTCACATGTTATCATGCCCAGTTCTAACCCTAGAATTCCTCTTCCAATTCCTTCTAGACTAACAAGGTAATTACTGGCCAAATAATTAATCAATAAATACAAGGCAAGATAAACAATTCACTTTGACATAAATAATTGGAATAAATTGAATAACTAATTTATAGCCATAAAAGGTTCAATTGAAATCTTAATTAAAGAAATTAGTTCATGACAGAAATTAAAACCAACAATCTTTGAAAAATCATCCTTAAAGAATTACACAAATTAAAAATAAGGAGAATGAGAAAAACACTTGAGCAAATCCTTAATCTTCAAGTAATCCTTTGCTTAGCCTCCAATTGTGAATGATAGGTCCCCTAATTTCAGCAACTTAACTTCTTTTTATACTCCTATTCCACCTCTTCACAATCCTTCTCCCCATCAACTTCTTGATTAGATGATCATTCGATTATAATCGAATCAAGAATAGTTATTCGGTTATAACAAGAATCTGAAATATTCCCATTTTCAATATCCAAGAACAAATAAATAGAATTTTGGTAATAACAAGAATATTTGAATTACCGAATTGTAAATCGGTATTTTGTAAAAGCGAACTTTGCTATCAAAAAAAAAGCGCACAATGAGCTTGAGAGAAGAAGCGATTGAGCGCGAAGAAGACCATTGTGGCAAGAAAGTTCTCACGGAAAGTAGAATATTGAGCATAGAAGCCATCCAAGTCGTCCAAGCTCTCAAAAGGGCCCACAGCTCCACCGATGACGACTCTCTCTCTTCAAAACCCTTTCGTGTCTCGTTAAATCCGAACTCATTGTCACCTTCAACGAGTTCTTACGACAAGACCACACCGACTTAGCACTCAAAGTACGCTAATCTGGTCTCGGCAGTCGGCGATGAAGGCTTTGACAGGCTTTGAAAATAATTCGACGAGGAAGGCTTTGAAAATAATTCGGCGAGGAAGGCTTTGACAGTTTAATTTGTGGTTTGGAAGGGGAGGCCCTGAGGGTGTGATTTAGTGATTCCGATGGGAAGGGATTCAATGATAAAGGCGTTGATTGATGGCAACATTGTTGGGACCAGAGTTGGTACAAATGACTATAGAGAAGATCCAAACGATTCGACAACGTATACAAACAGCACAGGATCGACAAAAGAGTTATGCGGATCTTCATCGAAAGGACGTGGAATTTAGTATTGGGGATCATGTATTATTGTGTGTGGCTCCATGGAAGGGAGTTATAAAATTTGGGAAGAGAGGAAAGCTCAATCCACGATTTATTGGTCCATTTCAGATTCTTGACCGAGTAGGAAATGTGGCCTATAGACTCGCGTTACCACCAAGTATGTCTCGTGTTCGTAATATTTTTCATATATCTGTGCTTCATAAATATGTGAAAGACCCAAACCACGTCATTGAGTTAGAACCGGACGAGATAGCCGAAGACTTAACGTATGAAGATGTACCTGTCAAGATCTTGGATAGGAAGGAGCATGTCCTACGCACGAAGGTCATACCACAAGTTAAAGTTTTGTGGAGAAACCATGTTATTGAGGAAATGACCTGGAAGTTGGAAACGGAAATGAAAGCGAGGAATCCTCATCTTTTCGAAACACCAGGTACGTACGTCAATTTCGAGGATGAAATTTCATAAGGAAGGGAGGTTGTAAGACCCCAAATTATTAATAAATGAAATTTAATTTCCTCTATTTATTATTTTGAAATAGTAAGGGTTGATTTGATTAAAGTGGTTAGTTATGGGTAAAATCATAAATATTTTAAATAAGCAAGTGGTTATAAAATATTCATTTTTATCGGAGAATATTCGTTTGGTCGTGGAATATTCTTCTGCGTGAGAATATTAGTACGACGACGGTAAGACCTTGTGTGGGCCCCATAACGTAAAAGCGATTGGATGAAGAAAACGACAAGTATAAGTTGTTTATAAATAATGGCATAGTTATTACAATTAACATCGTTGGAATATCAAATTGGTTAAAACACGATGAATACGCGTTGTTGCACAAGAAGCAGCTGCAGTATTGCACCAATTATTGATTCTTACGTAAGAAGGCACTACTCAATAATTGTTACGATGAGTACTTATTCAAAGATTTTATTTTATTGATTCAATAATTGCTGCGTTGATATTTTATATTACAAATTGTTTCAATAATTGTCACTACACTACGTATTTTCCATTATCGAAGCAATAATTTATATTATCCGAATAATATTATTAGAAAACATTATTGGCAATGTCTAGAAAGTTACATCTCAAGGAGAGGTTTGGTCACCTAATTCTTGGCCAAGAAGGAGAAATTCTTATTCGAAAGCCCTTTTTCCCGGAACTACCGTCACAAGATCGTGATTCTCAGTAATATTATTTGTGAATAATTAATTATTGATTTATATGATGAGGAAAATATTGATTTTATGTGGATATAGATGGAGAAAATTTTTAAAGTGACAATTGTTAAAATTGATATTTTATCTTTTTTGATAAAATAATATTTTATTATAGTATTATAATATAATAATAATGATATGTTTTCAATAAATGTGGGATATATGAGTATATGAGGAGGAAAAGTATTTTTGTGGCATTAAATGATTAACACATGTTTTGTGTGTCGGTGGACCCCAATTCTTGACCGAAATTTGATTATAGCCTGTAAAATCGCCTGTTTGTAGATTTCGGTCAATTTCTGTTTAGAATTTGGAAAAACTTTCTTCTGTAAAGTTGTAGAGAATGAAATTTCATATGGAAAGGACATGTGGTTTGAATTTTTCTGATAAAAGGGCTATTTATTATGAATTATTGAAGTTTCGAAGTTCAGAAATAATTGATTTTTGGAAGTTTTAATTATGTTTATTAAGAAAAATGTTTTTTTGGTTTTTGTCATTATTTGGTGGCTGAATTCAGATGGTCAAGGTGGGCTAAGGAAATTAAAAATAAAATATTATTAAATTAAATTTTCTACTTTGGTGTTCTAAGCATTTTCCTATAAATAGGGTGCTTAGGTTAGAATTTAAAATCACACCAGAAACTGAAATCTTCTCTCTCTATAATATCGAGCGTATTTTTGTGAGTATTTTAGTACTTTGAGTATTGCTATACGGTGCAAGTTCTTTCAGACTATATCCAAAGATTCCAGGTCGTAAGTTCTATCCTTTTGAGGTAAGGGATGTTATTTTCTTCGTAAGTGATATTATTTCTTCAATATCATTATGCCAAATATTGGTTGGAACTTTTATCAAATTTGGAAATTTTTCATGTCGGGGTTACTTATTCATGAGTTCTTATTCATGAGTTACTATTCACTTAATTACTATTCATGAGTTCTTATTCATGAGTTCTTATTCACAAGTACTATTCATTTAAGCATGATGATTTTCTTATGGAATTTTTATCTTTTGGTATCGGAGTTACTATTCACGATATACGATAATTATTCACATATACGACACTTTATTCACAAATACGACTTTATTCACGGAAAAAATTAAATTTTCGTTTTTTCGTCCAAAATATCTATTATGGATACTAGCTTTGATTGTATCCATGTTTTGATCATTCTTGAATTTTACTTCACTATGATTATTTATGAGGTATTTTTGGACATGGAATATTTGAAATCTTAATCCTTAATATTTATTCTTTTGTTTCACTTGATTCATTTTCTTTAAAATATTTTTCATCATCCTCCGTCTAAATGATGATATAATTGAATATCTTTGGCTTTTGTAGTAAAAGATTAATGATTTTTCGATGAATATCTTTGGCCCGTAGTGCAAAGGCGAATAGGTGTTTAGATGAACATGATTAATCGATGAATATCTTTGGCACCGTAGTGCAAAGATGAATATTTGATTTCAGTTATATATTGATTGATGTTACAGGGATAAAAGATAGACGATGAACTTTTAAATTCATTAATAGAAGATAGTAGATTTCATTCTCTACTAACTCTTCTAATGAATTATTATGTCCGCTGCGAATATTGATTTAAAACTTGTTGTCTATTGTATTCTATTAGATTTTTCTCTGTTGAAGAATAACGATAATTTGTTCTATATTATCTTGGTTATAATTTTCTTTACTGGGCTAGTTGAGCTCACCCTTTTCCTTGTTGTTCCATTTTTCTTCTCAGGAGGCGAGAATGTAACGAGTACTAGTCGGGGTGTGGAATGATGGTTCTAGAAGTGGTTCTAGTAGTCCTCACTATTTTGTAAAAATAGTGTATTAATAATTGTAATGAGGACTTATTTGAGTGTGGATATTGTCTAGATGACAATATTTGTATTTAAACTCACAGTTTTTATGTTGTATTAATAAAGTTATAGTTGTTTCTGTACCATGTATTTTGACGACTCAGAATGGGTGTTGTATACCTATTTTGGGGGCGTCACAGTTGGTATCAGAGCTTAGGGATATGATCTTTGGCGGAGATCGGGGAATAGAACTAAGAGGGGAGAGACGAGTAAATCCTTCGCTAGTGTGTCCTACCTAAACTTATTTGTTGGTCGGTCATAATATCGGGATATTATGTGATATGTTAATTTGTTAAATTAACCCTTGTTTTATGGCAGTATTTGAGAATGTCGACTGAGAATGTTAACAATGGAGTGAATGAGACCGTGGAGAAAGCTCTAATCGCCAACCAAGATAATGTGATGTCAGGCGAAGAAAGAATTAGAGATATCTATGTGGTGAGTGAAGAATTAATAGTTACTTTTAGATAGTCGCAGAGTAGCAAGCGGTGAGAGTGAGGAAGAAGAGGAACCTGAGGAGAATTTATTAGAAGAATTTTATGATCGAAATTTAGAATTACAAAATCGTATTCATGAGTTAGATGAGCAGGCTGAAGAATGGCAGGCGATCGTGGAGCAAAGAGATGCAACAATTCTAAATTATGTTACCCGATGTGCGATGCTTGAACAGAAGCACTCTTTGGCAGAGTATAAGATATTAGAGCTGGAATCTGAGAATGCTATGATCAAAGTTCTGATGAAAGAAGAAGCAACCAAACGAATGAGAATGGAGGATGCATGGGTAAAAGCTACACAGCACGTTGATATTGTAGAAAAAGACGTCCGATCCAATAAGGCCAAAATAGATGAAATAGATTTCGCTTTTTGGACAGCAATTGGGAGAATCCAACATCGAGTTCGGAATTACCCTATGCAGAGCGGTCAACCCCAATTCGATATGGATCGGAGAGTAATGATTGAAATCATGGATCAGGAATTCGACGAAGCAATGACGGGTGGAATGTACTCTATAGCAAAGTTAAGTCCAGTTGGGACGGTGGCACCAGAAGCGGATACGAACAAGTCAAAGTCAACGGTTCCTGGAAGAGCGTTTGTCGTGACTGCCCAAAACGCGAGGAACTTGAATGAAGGTATCACGGGTTAGTTAATTATAAATTCTTGCAAAGTTTATACCTTATTAGATACCGGTTCTACCCATTCATTTATCTCTCATGCTTGTGCTCAACGTTTAAACTTGACTCTGGAGAAATTAGACTTTGACCTATCTGTGGAGACTCTGTTAGGAGAAACTTTTATTACATCCACTGTTTATAAATCTTGTTTGATCTAAGTTGGCATCATCACATTACCTGTTGATCTTATCTCTTAAAAGATACTTGCTTTTGATGTGATTTTAGGGATTGATTGGTTAACTACTCATCATGCCAAATTGATTGCTTTTGTAAGGTTGTTAGTTTTCATATTCCTAAGCAACCTGTTATTCGAATTCAAGCAACCAAACCATTGAAGTCAAACTCTTTCATATCAAGCCGTAAAGTCATTCGTTTATTGAAAAACGGATGTCAAGCTTTCTTAGCCATGTTATGGATTTGAACAAAAATACGTCAGATTTGAATGATATTTCTGTTGTTAGTAAATTTCCTGACGTATTTCCTGAAAAATTTTCTGGCCTACTCCCAGAGCATGATATTGAATTTTGTATCGACTTTGAACCCGGTACAAAACCCATTTCTAAAATCTCATATCGAATGACTCTTATTGAACTTCAGGAGTTAAAAAAACCCAACTATAGAAGTTGATAACCGAGCCTCTATCTGGTGACTTCTTTTGTGGAATGTACCGAAGCCAGACTCTCCGTAAGGGACGCCATATTCATGCGATAGCAAACTGATAGGTGTCATTGTTGTAAGACCCCAACTTATTAATGAATAATCAAATTTCCTCTAATTATTACTGTGAGTAATAAGGTATTAATTTGATATAATATTTTGGTTATGGGTGAAATGTGCAAAAAAATTCAAAATAAGCAAGTGATTATAAAATATTCATTTGTCGGGGAATATTCGTTTGATCGTGGAATATTTTTTCTGTCGGGGAATATTTATACGACGGTGCATCCATTTGTGGGCCCCATAACGGATAACGGTAGGATGAAGAAAATGACAAAATTGAATAATGGTGTAGTTGTTACCGTTAACACTGTTAGAATACCCGGTGGTTAAAATACAAAGAATCTGGCGTGGTTGCACGAAGAAACGTGGTATTGCACAGTATTGTTGAATTATTGATTCTTACGTAAGACACTACTCAATAATTGTTACAGTAATTACTGTTCAATATTTTATTTTATTGATTCAATAATTGCTGCGTTGATATTTTATATTATTGTTGCTCAATAATTTTCACTACACATCATCTCCATTATCAGATCAATAATTCATATTATTTGGAATAATATTATTAGATAGCATTATTGGCAATGTCTAGAAAGTTCTGTCAATGAGAGGTTTGGTCACCTAATTGCTCGCCATTAAGGAGAAATCCTTATTGGAAAACCCCCTCTTTCCTGGGAACGGCCTGGTTGTCATAAATGTAATTCTATAATATTATTTATGAATAATTAATTATTGATTCATATGATAAAAAAATATTTATTTTTGTGGATATAAATGTTGGATATATCTATTTTATATGGATAAAAATGAAGAAATTAATGCTGAGGTGTTTTATCAGTATTTTGTCGGATTGGAGGTATTAAAAATCATTCGTTTGTGGATTTCGAGTATTTTCTGATTAGAATTTGGAAAAAATTTCTTCTACAAAGTTGTAGAGAATTAAATTTCCTATGGAAACATGCGAGTTTTGAATTTTTCTGATAAAAGGGCTATTTATTATGAATTACTGAAGTTTCGAAAAATAAAATAATTTTTATTAAATTGAGCGGGACCCACTATTATTTCAAGCATGTGGGCTGCCAAATTTTTGGTTCAAAAGAGGTGGGTTGGTCTTGGTTGGTGGGAGTACGTAGAAATGAAGAAAAAATAAAATAATATTTTATTATTTTAGTCTCCTATAAGCGTTCTAAAGATTTTCCTATAAATAAAGCGCTTAGGTTAGAATTGAAAATCACACGAAACAAGTTTTCTTTCTCTCTATATTGTCGAGCGTATTTTAGTAAGTATTTTGATACTTTGAGAGTTGTTATTCAGTGCAAGTTTATGTCAGCACTATATCCAAAATTCAGTCAGAAGTACGGTTATTTTAAGGTAAAGGATGTTATTTTCTTCTTAAAATGATATTTTCTTCAATATCATTATGCCAAAATATTGGTATGAACTTTTTATCAAATTTGGAACTTTTGTGTCTGGGAGTTCTTATTCACGATACTAAAGACTTTATTCATAGAAAAATAAAATTTTCTTCTTTTTATCCAAAATGTCTAATATGGTTACTATCTTTGATTGTATCCATGTTTTGATCTTTATTTTTGAATTCTGCTTCAAAATTGGTTATTATGAGGTATTATTGAACTTGGATAAAATTGTAATACGAATCCCTAATATTTGTTCTATTATCTCACTAGATTCGTTTTCTTTAAAATATTTTTCATCATCCTCAGTCCTAAATGATGATATCACTGAATATCTTTGGCCTGTAGTGCAAAGATGAATGATTACCTAATGAATATCTTTGGCCCGTAGTGCAAAGATGAACAGGTGTTGAGATGAACATGACCAACTATTCACGTATACGGCACTATTCACGAATACGACACTATTCACCGAAAAATGAAATTTTCTTCTTTTTATCCAAAATGTCAAATATGGTTACTATCTTTGATTGTATCCATGTTTTGATCTTTATTTTTGAATTCTGCTTCAAAATTGGTTATTATGAGGTATTATTGAACTTGGATAAAACTGTAATACGAATCCCTAATATTTGTTCTATTATCTAACTAGATTCGTTTTCTTTAAAATATTTTTCATCATCCTCAGTCCTAAATGATGATATCACTGAATATCTTTGGCCTGTAGTGCAAAGATGAATGATTACCTAATGAATATCTTTAGCCCAGTAGTGCAAAAGATGAGCAGTGTTGAGATGAACATGACCACTCACCTGGTGATACAAATGAATATCTTTAGCCTGTAGTGCAAAGATGAATATTTGATTAAAGATGAATATTGATTGTTGTTACAGGGATAAAATATTGATGATGGACTATTAAATCTTAGAAGATAGTAGAATTCTTTCTCTACTTTACTCTTCTAATGGATTGTTGTTTTCGCTGCAGTTGTTGATCTAAAACTTGTTGTCTATTATATTTTATCAGATTTTTCCCTATTGAAGACTAATGATAATTTGTTATATATTATCTTAGTCATAATATTCTTTACTGGGCTAGTTGAGCTCACCCTTTTTCTTTTTGTTCCATTTTTCTTCTCAGGAGGTGAGAACATAGCAGGATCTAGTCGGGGTATTGAGTGATGGTTCTAGAAAGATGTTTTAGCAGTCCTCACTATTTTTGTAAAATAGTGTTTGAATAATTGTAATGAGGACTCCTTTTGAGTTTGTATATTCTCTAGTATACAATATTTGTATTCAAACTTACAGTATAGGCGTTGTCGTATTTTGCACGACAATTGTATTACTGAAGTTGTATTTATTTCTATACCATGTATTTAGCGACTCAGAATGGGTGTTGTATACCTGTTTTGGGGGCGTCACAATTGTGACTTGCTATCCAAGGTTGGGATATGAGTCACAGTTGAGAGCAATCTAAGTCGGTAATCGAAATATGTAGCTTTCTAGGCTTAGTTGGTTATTATCGGACGAGATAACCGAAGACTTAACGTATGAAGAGGTACCTGTCAAGATCTTGGATAGGAAGGAGCATGTCCTACGCACGAAGGTCATACCACAAGTTAAAGTTTTGTGGAGAAACCATGCTATTGAGGAAATGACCTGGAAGTTGGAAACGGAAATGAAAGCGAGGTATCCTCATCTTTTCGAAACACCAGGTACGTACGTCAATTTCGAGGACGAAATTTCATAAGGAAGGGAGGTTGTAAGACCCCAAATTATTAATAAATGAAATTTAATTTCCTCTATTTATTATTTTGAAATAGTAAGGGTTGATTTGATTAATGTGGTTAGTTATGGGTAAAATGCGCAAATATTTTAAATAAGCAAGTGGTTATAAAATATTCATTTTTATCGGAGAATATTCGTTTGGTTGTGGAATATTCTTTCTTGTCGGAGAATATTAAATGATTTGCGCGACCTTGACCTGTGGGCCCCATAACATAAAAAGCTTAATCGGATGAAGAAAACGACAAGTATAAGTTGTTTATAAATAACGACGCAGATTGTTACTGAATTAACATCGTTGGAATACCGGTTGTGTTAAAACACAAGAATGTCTGGCGTTGTTGCACAAGAAGAAGGCACGGTATTGCACCAATTATTGATTCTTACGTAAGAAGGCACTACTCAATAATTGTTACGATGAGTTCTTTATTCAAAGATTTTATTTTATTGATTCAATAATTATCTGCGTTGATATTTTATATTATCGTTGTTTCAATAATTGTCACTACACAAGATTTTCCATTATCGAAGCAATAATTTATATTATCTGAATAATATTATTAGAAAACATTATTGGCAATGTCTAGAAAGTTACGTCTAAGAAGAGGTTTGGTCACCTAATCATGCTAGCCAAGAAGGAGAAATTCTTATTCGAAAGCCCCCTCTTCCTGAGGAGCGGCACAGTTGCCAAGATCGTGATTCTGTAATATTATTTGTGAATAATTAAATATTGATTTATATGATGAGGAAAATATTGATTTTATGTGGATATAGATGGAGAAAATTTTTAAAGTGAAAATTGTTAAAAATTGATATTTTATCTTTTCTGATAAAATAATATTTTATTATATTATTATAATATAATAATGATGATATGTTTACAATAAATGTGGGATATATGAGTATATGAGGAGGAAGAGTATTTTTGTGACATTAAATGATTAACACATGTTTTGTGTGTCGGTGGACCCCAATTCTTGACCAAAATTTGATTATAGCTTGTAAAATCGGCTGTTTGTAGATTTTGGTCAATTTCTGTTTGAAATTTGGAAAAACTTTCTTCTGCAAAGTTGTAGAGAAAGAAATTTCCTATGGAAAGGACATGTGGTTCAAATTTTTCTAATAAAAGGGCTATTTATTATGAATTATTGAAGTTTCGAAGTTCTGAAATAATTGATTTTTGGAAGTTTTAATTATGTTTATTAAGAAAAATGTTTTTTTGGTTTTTGTCATTATTTGGTGGCTGAATTCAGATGGTCAAGGTGGGCTAAGGAAATTAAAAATAAATGATTATTATTTTATTAAATTTTCTACTTTGGTGTTCTAAGCATTTTCCTATAAATAGGGTGCTTAGGTTAGAATTGAAAATCACACCAGAAACTGAAATCTTTTCTCTCTTTCTCTCTCTATAATATCGAGCGTATTTTTGTGAGTATTTTAGTACTTTGAGTATTGCTATATGGTGCAAGTTCTTTCAGCACTATATCCAGTATTCCAGTCAGAAGTTCTATCCTTTTGAGGTAAGGGATGTTATTTTCTTCGTAAGTGATATTATTTCTTCAATATCATTATGCCGAAATATTGGTTGGAACTTTTTATCAAATTTGGAAATTTTTCATGTTGGGGTTACTATTCATGAGTTACTATTCATGAGTTACTATTCACGAATTACTATTCATGAGTTACTACTCACGAGTTACTATTTACAAGTACTATTCACGAAGCATGATGATTTTCTTATGGAATTTCTATCTTTTGGTGTCGGAGTTACTATTCACGATATTTATTAATTATTCACGATACTGAAGACTATTCACGAATATTTATTAATTATTCACGGAAAAATTAAATTTTTGTTTTTTGTCCAAAATATCTATTATGGATACTAGCTTTGATTTTATCCATGTTTTGATCATTCTTGAATTTTACTCCACTATGATTATTTATGAGGTATTTTTGGACATGGAATAGCTGAAATACGAATCCTTAATATTTATTCTTTTGTTTCACTTGATTCATTTTCTTTAAAATATTTTTCATCATCCTCCGTCCTAAATGATGATATAATTGAATATCTTTGGCCTGTAGTGCAAAGATTAATGATTTCTGATGAATATCTTTGGCCCGTAGTGCAAAAGGCGAGCAGTGTTTAGATGAACATGATTAATCGATGAATATCTTTTGGCTCAGTAGTGCAAAGATGAATATTTGATTTCGATTATATATTGATTGATGTTACAGGATAAAAGATAGGCGATGAACTTTTAAATTCATATATAGAAGATAGTAGATTTCCTTTTCTACTAACTCTTCTAATGAATTATTATTTCTGCTGCGAATATTGATTTAAAACTTGTTGTCTATTGTATTCTATTAGATTTTTCCCTATTGAAGAATAACGATAATTTGTTTTATATTATCTTGGTCATAATGTTCTTTACTGGGCTAGTTGAGCTCACCCTTTTCCTTGTTGTTCTATTTTTCTTCTCAGGAGGCGAGAATGTAACTAGTACTAGTCGGGGTGTAGAATGATGGTTCTAGAAGTGGTTCTAGTAGTCCTCATTATTCTGTAAAAATAGTGTATTAATAATTGTAATGAGGACTTATTTGAGTGTGGATATTGTCTAGATGACAATATTTGTATTTAAACTAACAGTTTTTATGTTGTATTAATAAAGTTGTAGTTGTTTCTATACCATGTATTTTGACGACTCAGAATGGGTGTTGTATACCTATTTTGGGGGCGTCACACAAGATTTATGGGATGATGAAGAGGAGTGGTTGGGGACTTGGGTCAGAATTTATGGGATGATGAAGATTGAAGAGGAGTCTAATTATATATGTAGTTGGGGCCCACCTGTTCTTGTTGCTTACAGCTGGAACACATCAGTACATCACCACATTTTATATTCCAAATCATGTATCAACACGTCATCATCACATGCATACTTGAGGAGCTGTGTGAGGTTCGGTTATTCGGTTATCCGAATAACCTATTTTTTAAAACCATACCCGAAACCGAATACCAAAAATTAAATCGGATATAACCGAAATTATGAAAAAATTCGGTTAAAAAAATTCGGTTGTGTTCGGTAATTCAATTTTATCCATTTTTTGCTCACTTCTATCAGCAGTCATCAATTAACACCTAACAACTACATCAACGGGTAGTCAACACGTACGTCATGGTCAACAAAAGTCAAGGACCAGCGTCCCGGCGCTGCATGTAATACTGATATGAGCGCCCCAGCGCTGAACTTCAATATATTCATTAAATTGCCATTCATTTGCTCAACTTTCCCAATTTGCCCCTGTAGCTCCCGAATCTGTAAAATAACACTAAACGCAATAAAAATGCCTCTAAATAACTTGAGAATGCAATAATTGAAGCCCAAACATATCCAATTCATGGGTATTTTACCCATTCATCAGGTTCCATCACGTAGTTATTGTGGTGAAGTAATTTGAGTTTGTACTCAAATTAAGATATCTTTGTATTCTCTCAGTTTATTATAGTGAATTATTCAGAGTTTGTCCCGTGGTTTTTAACTCTTAGTTTTAGAGGATTTTCCACGTAAAATCTTGGTGTCTCGTGGTTGGATATTTTCTACTTATTTCCTGCATGGTTATTATTTTGGTGGAACTGCAAATTTAATCTGTTTGGCATTTGCTGATATTTTATCCGTCTAATTTATCAAAGACAACAGTATTTGGGAGGTGATTTTTTCCCAACAACTGGTATCAAAGCTAAGGTTATTTGCTCGGTTATTTTTGATAAATTTTATGGAGGAATCAGTTGGAACCATGATTAAATTGACCTCTTCAAATTTTTCGATCTGGAAGCCCAGAATGGAGGATATCCTTTATTGCAAGGATTTGTATGATCCGTTGGAGCTCAAGGGAAAGAAGTCCGTGGATAAGTCTGAGGCTGATTGGAATAAAATGAATAGGAAGACAATTGGTCATATCCGACAGTGGATTGATCAAAGTGTGTTCCATCATGTTTCGCAGGAGACGGATGCTCACACTCTATGGACAACACTAGAGTCTATGTACGAGAAGAAGAATGCACAAAATAAAACTTTTGTCATTCAAAAAATTATGAATCTAAAGTACAAGAATGGGAGCAGTGTGTCAGAGCATATGAATGAGTTCCAAGGTTTGGTGAACCAGCTGTCCACCATGAAGTTGAATCTTGATGATGAGATTCAGGCTCTTTTACTTCTCAGTTCGTTGCCAAACAGCTAGGAGACTTTGGTGGTGTCTCTAAGCAATTCAGCTCCAGAAGGAAAAATGACTATGCAGATGGTCAATGATAGTCTTCATAATGAGGAGACAAGGTGAAAGGAGCAAAGCGTAAATTTTGAGACGCATGCTCTTGTCACAGAGAACAGGGGCAGAAGCAATTTTAGGGGATCTCACAAAGGAGATACAAGTCGTAGCAAAAGCAAAAATCACATGAGCAAGTCAAAGACTAGACAAGGTGAAACGTATAGATGCTTCCATTGTAATAAGGAAGGTCATTACAAGAGAAATTACAGAATCTGGTTAGACAAGCAGAAAAATGATGAGCAGGGAAAAGTTGAGGAGAAGAACACTGCAGCCACAGTCACCGAAGATGTTGTGATTCTTTCATTTAGGGAAGAAGAATGCTTGCATGTTGATGATCAGAAAGTTGATTGGGTGGTTGATACTGGTGCCTCGTATCATGCTACACCTAAGAGAGAATTTTTTCATAACTTACAAAGCTTGAGACTTTGGGTATGTGAGAATGGGAAATATTGATCAGTCCAAGATTATTGGAATTGGTGATGTTTGCATTCAGACATGTGTTGGTTGCACTGTTACCTTGAGGGATGTTAGACACGTTCCAAATTTGCATCTCAACCTGATTTCTGGCATGGCCTTAGATAGAGAAGGTTATGAGAATAACTTTAGCGGTGGAAAGTGGAAGCTTACCAAGGGCTCTATAGTGATTGCAAGAGGCGTTGCTTGTTGTTCGTTGTACAAGACTCATGTGAAGGTGTGTTCTAGTGAATTGAGTGCAGTTGAGGATGAATCTTCACCAAACTTATGGCATAAAAGGCTTGGCCACATGAGTGAGAAATGGTTGCAGTTATTAGCAAAAAGGTCACTCATTCCTTTTGCTAAAGGTACTGTTTTAAGCCCTTGTGATTATTGTTTGTTTGGAAAACAACATAGAGTTTCTTTTAGTAGTTCAGCTAAAAGAAAATTAGAGCTAATAGAGAGAATATATTCTGATGTATGTGGACCCATTGAGGTTGAGTCTTTGGGTGGAAATAGGTACTTTGTTATCTTTATTGATGATGCTTCGCGGAAGGTGTGGGTATTTTTGTTGAGAACAAAAGACCAGGTCTTCTAGCATTTTCAGAGTTTTCATGCTATGGTTGAAAGGGAGACTGGAAAATCATTGAAGTGTCTTCGTAGTGACAACGGAGGAGGATACACTTCTAAGGAGTTTGCTGAATATTGCAGTAAGCATGGCATTCGGCATGAGCAGATTGTTCCTGGTACCCCACAGTATAATGGTGTGGCTGAGAGAATGAATCACACTATTATTGAGAGAGTGCGATGCATGTTGAGAATGGCTAAGCTGCCTAAGTCATTCTGGGGTGAAGCTGTTCGTACTGCTTGTTACCTGATTAATTGATCTCCATTAGCACCGTTGGATTTTTAAATTCCAGAAAAGATTTGGAGTGGTAAGGATTTATCTTATTCTTATTTGAGGGTATTTGGGTGCAAGGCTTTTGCACATATCCCCAAGGAACAAAGATCGAAACTTGATGACAAGTCTACTCCATGTGTATTTGTTGGCTATGGAGATGCAGAGTTTGGATACCGGTTATGGGATCCAGTACAGAGAAAATTATTCAAGAGCAGAGGTGTGGTGTTTCATGAGCACCAGAATTATGAGCATTTTGATAATGCTACACAACCCAGAGATAATAGAGTTCCAGACCTCCGCGAAGTTCCATCTCCAGTACAGAATGCCACAGTTGGAGAAGGAGGTCAGAATGAAGATATAACTGATACAGATTTGCACGATGGTGATGGGTCAGATGAAAAGAGTGTTGATCAGGGGGAGCAACCTGGCATTGAAGAACCTCAACTAAGAAGATCCACTAGAGAGCATGTGTCATTAGTCAGATATCCTTCATCTGAATATCTTTTAGTTGTTGAGGAGGGGGAACCAGAGGATTTTCAGGAAGTCAAGACTCATAAGGAGAAGGGAAATTGGCTGAGAGCTATGCAGGATGAGATGGATTCTTTGCACAAGAATCACACTTATGAGTTAACTACACTTCCGAAGGGCAGGAAAACATTGAAGAACAAATGAGTGTTTAAGCTTAAGAAGGATGGTGAAAAACTAGTGAAGTACAAGGCTCGATTAGTCGTCAAGGGCTTCGCTCAAAAGCAAGGTATTGACTTTGATAAGATTTTTTCTCCAGTTGTGAAGATGACTTCTATTCGAGTAGTGCTGGGGTTAGTAGCTAGTATGGATCTTGAGCATGAGCAGTTGGATGTGAAGACTGCTTTTCTTCATGGTGATTTAAAGGAAGAAATCTACATGGAACAACCAGAGGGATTTGAAGTTAAAGGGAAAGAACACTTGATTTTCAAGTTAAATAAAAGTTTGTACGGCCTGAAACAAGCTCCAAGGCAGTGGTACATGAAATTTGATGCATTTATAGTGGATCAAGGTTACAGTAGAACAATTGCAGATCATTGTGTGTATGTTAAAAGGTTCCCGGATGGTAACTTTGTTATTTTGTTGTTATATGTAGATGATATGTTGATTGTAAGGCCCCAACATTTGTGAATAAAGATGAATTTTCTATAAATATCATTTTTGAATATTATGGAATGAATTTGATATAATGTTATAGTTGTGGGTAATATTTATAAATTTTACAAAGTACGCAAGTTGTTATATAATATTCGATTGGTCGGGGAATATTCGTACAACGACACAATCATTGGTGGACTCCACAACGGAATTATTGTCGGATTGAGAAAACGACAAAAATACTTTACGAAAATAACGGCGAAAGTTTTACAGTTAACTGTTGAAACACCAGGTGTTAAAAGTACAATAATACGCGTAATTGCACAGTAACACACAGTATTGATTATTGATGCTTATGTGATAAGTCACTCAGTTTTGTTTTATTGGTATTATTAACGTAATAAAACAGAAAAGCTTTTTATATAAAACATAATACTTTTATAAAGTTATCGTTTTATTAGGCTAATAGTAAAATCTTTTTATATAAAACAGAATATTTTTATAAAGTTATCTGTTTTATTAGACAATAATTAGAATATATTATATTTTATTATGCATAGTATTTGCATAGTGCTTGTATAGTGTTTGCATAGTAAAATCTTTTATAAAGTTATTCATTTTATTAGATTATAAATATAATATTTTATATTTTATTTAAAAGATTTTGCTTTAAATATGGACCGTCAGATTAAAGTAAATCAATCTCTTTACTGTTCATGAGTTTAATTCTTATCGTGATCCATTTTTCTATAAATAGAAGCTCATTCCTTCATTATTTCTTACGAATTCACTGAAACTCTAGAGAGAGAAATTATCGAGAAGCTATAGAAAAGTATCCTGCTCCTTCTCTACTCTTATATTCAGTTTCTTTTACGGTAAGGGGTATTATTTGTTGAACTCGTAAAGGGTATTATTTCTTTTGTATTCATAAAGAGAACTTCTGTTATTCCATTCTTTTTTATTCTGCTGGAATAACCAGTATATGCGGACTACCCTATACTTGGTGACATTCTTCTAATATTCCGCCTTTATTATTACGTTGGAATATCATATTCATGCGTTACAGGACCGGTTCCGCCTTTTATTATTATTACGTTGGAATATCCATGTTCGTACATTTCTGTTTGGACTGGTTCCATCTTTATTATTATTCTCGTTAGAATATCCTATCTCGTGCATTTACGCTTGGACACGGTTCCGTGTTTATTATTACATTTGGAACATCCTATCGGCAATGTAATTTCACCGACCGGTTCCATTATTTATTAATCATTGAATAACTCGCTCATGCCAAGCACCGCATGCATGGTGATTTCTTTTGCTATTCCATTCGTTATTATACTCGGTTGGTTAAAGTTTTGACTTCTATGCTCCATGAAATTAGTGGAATATCCTTGATATTTGCGCTTCATCCAAAGATCTTTTCATGGAAATGTTCTCACGAGCATTCTTGAATTTTACTCTACAAAGCAAGATCATGTTGACAATTTGGACGTTATTAGTTTCTCGGATAAATTAATTCTTGAACTTGTTTTATTGAATTCTTATATCATTGTCATCATCCTTATGTTTATATTTTGTTGAAAGTCATCTGTGGCATGTAGTGCATAGATGGACTTGGTATGATTATGACCGAGGGATTATTGATTGTAATCATGACCGTAATGTTACAAATGATGTGGTAAAAGTCCCCATTGGCCCGTAGTACATTAATGAACAGTTGTTGGCATGATCATGACCATTAATGAATACACAAATATCCTTGGTCCGTAGTGCATGGATAATTTATGGTCGTGATACTAAAGAATATCCTCGTCAGAAGTGCAGGGTGATTCGATGATGTGGATTATTTATTGTCGAGTCCCAGCCGATAAAAGTCATGAAAAACCTTTTAAATCGTAAGATAATAGATTTTATTCTCTACTTGACTCTTCTAATGGATTGCTTGTTCATCGCAGCTTAAACTTGATGTTTGATATATTTTATCGTTTAACATTGTTGAAGGCTAATGATAATTTATTATGCATTATCTTAGTCATAATAATATTTCTTCGGGCTAGTTGAGCTCACCCTTTCTTTTCACCGTTTTCTCTTCAGAAATGAGAATATACCGGGACGAGCCTGGGAAGCGGAGTGATGGACCAGATGATAGTATTAGTAGTCCTCACTATTCTCATTAAATAAGTGTGACAATAAATGTAATGTGGACTTATTCTCGAGAGTGGATATTGTCAGAAGATAGTATTTGTATTAAAACTCACACTCTCTTGTTGTATATTAAAGATTGTATTTGTATTTCGTACTCATGTATTTGGCGCACTCGTAATATGTGATGTATACCTATTTTGGGGCGCCACGGTTGGTATCGTAGCTTAGGGATATGATCCCCGCTAATATGGGAGAATAGAACTTGGAGGGAGAGACGGGAATTTCTTCGCTAGTATGACCTACCTAAGTTTTTTTTTTGTATTTAATTGGCTCACGTAATATAGGGATAATATGTTACATGTCAATTAACCTTTTGTTTTGTGGCAAGATCTCGAAAATGACATCCGAGAATGTTGAGAATAAGAATGGAGCATGATTTAACCGTTGATTCACCGCATATCAATAATCAGGATAATGTGCATCGAAGGCGACAATCCTCATGCAAATAACAACACCGACCAAATGATGAATGATAGAATATTCAGAGGCTTTATGCAATTCATGCAATGAAAAGGAGAGAGCGGCTCTTGTCCGAGAATGTAGGTGGAACCATCGAAACTCTCTTGACGATCACCGCTAAGCATGATTCAAAGAGCTGGGACCACAGGAGTTTATTGGAGAGCCAAAACCACTTAAGGAGGAAGCATGGATAAAGCGGATCACCAAGATATTTGATGTCTTGGGATGCTCCAGAAGAGCAAAAGGTTCCCTTTCACGCCTTTATATCATGAGGAGAGAAGCAGATTCTTGGTGGGAATCCAGAAAGCGTACTCAACTCGTCAGACCGAAAATATCTTGGGAGAAGTTCCAAGAACTATTCAACGACAAGTACTTTCCCAAAAGTATTCGTCACATGAAGGAGGTGGAGTTCATCAAGTTGGAACATAATAATATGACCATGTCGCAGTACGAAGCAAAGTTTGCCGAGTTGTCCCGGTTTGCGTCCCACTTGGTGGATAATGAAGTGAGAATGACGCGGATGTTTTTAAGAGGTTTGAAGCCGGAGATACGTCAACATCTTATTTCTCATAAACTGTGTTTGTATTCAGATGTTGTAAATAGGGATCAGTTAGTGGAACGTGATAACGAGTCAACGCAACCAAAAGAGAGCAGCCGATAAAATGATAATACCAGCGAGAGTAGTCATCGAAGCGGTGACAACAAGCGTGGAGGGAATCAACAGTCCAGAAATGGTAACCACTTCGGTGGTAATCAGGGTCAAAGCAATAAGAATGGACATTTCAAGAAGAGGAGATTCAATAATGATGGAAAGACGTCAAGACCAAAGACCCGTTGTTAAGGAAGGAGAAGCGACCACCTATCATATGCTTCAAATGCGAGGGGAGGACACATCATCACCAAAGCTAGCGATGTCAGTCAAAGCATGTTATAATTGTGGAAGAGAATGTCACTTAGCCTGATTTTGTCTTTCACCGAAGACAAGTTTAGCTAGGATGGAGGCACCAAAGGCCGTCCCAAAAAAGTCAAAGCCGGTAGTGCAAGGGAGAGTGTTTGTTGTGACCTCCCAGAAAGCAAGGAACCTGAATGAGGTCATCACGGGTAAGCTTATCATAAACTCTAGGAAAGTTTATACTTTATTTGATACCGGTTCTACCCATTTTTTTATTTCTCCTACTTGCGCTCAACGATTAAATTTGACTCCGGAGAAATTAGACTTTGACTTATCTGTGGAAACTCCATTGGGAGAAACTTTCATTACATCCACTGTTCATAAGTCTTGTTTGATTCAAATTGGTACCCTCACATTACCTGTCAATCTTATTTCATTGAAAATAATTGCATTTGACGTGATTCTAGGGATTGATTGGTTAACTACTCATCATGCAAAAATTGATTATTTTCGTAAGGTTGTTAGCTTTCATATTCCTAATCAACCTATTATGCGAATTCAAGCGACCAAACCATTAAAATCAATAATGATAATCTTAAGCCATAAAGCTATTCGTTTATTGAAAAACGGATGTCAAGCTTTCTTAGCCCACATCACAGATCTAAACAAAAATACGTTAGTTTTGAATGATATTTCTATTGTTAATAAATTTCCTGACGTATTCCCTGAAGAACTTCCTGGCCTACCCCCAGAGCATGAAATTGAATTTTGTATCGACCTTGAACCCGGTGCAAAACCCATTTCCAAAGTCCCATATTGAATGGCTCCTATTGAACTTCAGGAGTTAAAGATCCAACTGCAGGAATTGTTAGACATTGGCTTTATTCGTCCTAGTACTTCTCCTTGGGGTGCTCCTGTTCTATTCGTGAAAAAGAAAGATGGGAGTATGCGACTTTTGTATTGATTATCTGGAGTTGAATCATGTCACCATCAAAAATAGGTACCCATTACCACGTATGGATGACATGTTTGACCACCGGTTAAGGAGCCAAATTCTTTTCAAAGATTGATCTTCGTTCAGGATATCACCAATTGAAGATTAAAACCGATGACATTCCAAAGACGGCTTTCAGAACTCGATACGGGCATTATGAATTGACTAATGCTCCTGCTGCCTTCATAGATATGATGAACCGAGTATTCAAGGAATATTTGGATCACTTTGTGGTCGTCTTTATTGATGACATCCTTATTTATTCCAAAAGCCATGAAGATCATGAGCAACACTTGAGGCTGACACTCCAAAAGCTTCGTGAATACAAACTTTATGCCAAGTTGAAGAAATGTGAGTTCTGGCTTGAGGAAGTAGCATTCCTTGGGCACATAGTATCAAGTCATGGAATATCAGTTGACCCGGCAAAGATTGAAGCAATTCAAAGCTAGGAGCAACCTAAATCAGTGACCGAAATACGTAGCTTTCTTGGCTTAGCTGGTTATTATCGGAGATTCGTGGAAGGATTTTCTCAAATAGCTACTCCATTAACTCAGCTGACTCGAAAAGATACAAAGTTCGGTTGGAGCGAAGAATGTGAGAAGAGTTTTCAAGAACTCAAGAGGAGACTCATTTCAAAGACTGCTCGACAATACCATCCTGCTCGGAGGATTTGTCGCCTCACAATGATGCTTCGGTAAAGGGTTGGGATGTGTTCTCATGCAACATGGGAAAGTCATAGCTTTATGCCGCAAGACAACTCAAAGAATATGAGAGGAATTATCCTACTCATGACCTAGAGTTAGCAGTTGTTGTCTTCACACTTAAAATTTGGAGGCATTACTTGTATGGGGAGAAGGTGGAGATCTTTACGGATCATAAAAGCCTCAAATATTTCTTCACTCAAAAGGAACTCAAATGCGACAACGACGTTGGCTTGAATCATTGAAAGATTATGATCATACCATCCAATACCATCCTCGAAAAGTTTAACGTGGTGGTCGACTCATTGAGTAGAAGATCATATGCAATCACGAAGTGCGATATTGTCAACACAAATGCCCATTTTTGTGTGACTTGCAAAGGATGGAGATAGAGTTAAAAACCCAGGACCCATGTGATGATGGCGAATATACTGAGTAGAATCGACTTTAATTGATAAAGTTAAAGTTGCTTTCAAGCTCTGCACTGGAGTCGATGCGTATGAGGAAGAAAGTGCAAGAAGGTGCTATCTTTGGAAGCAAGAATTGATGAAGAATGAATACTTGAGTCAACTCCGGACTTTGTGTTCTAACGACCGATTTAAAGTATAAAATCATGATGGAGGCGCACAACACACCGCTTGCAATCCATCTCGGGAGTACCAAAATGTATCATGATATTCGTTATACATTTTGGTGGAGCAATATATGAATAGAGATAATATTTGTTTATCTCAAGTCGTCTAACTTGTCAACGAAAGTTAAAGCGGAACATCAAGTACCAAAAGGTCCATTGCAACCACTTGAAATTCCAGAGTGGAAGTGGGAGCACATTACCATGGATTTCATTCACGGCCTTCCTAAGGTTTCTCAAGGTATAGATGCGATTTGGGTCATTGTTGATAGATTGACCAAGTCCGCTCATTTCTTACCGATACGAGAAACTTATACACTTGAACGTCTTGCTTCATTATGTACATAAGCGAGATTGTAAGATCTGCATGGTATGCCAAGTATCCATAGTTTTCGATCGAGACCCAAGATTCACTTCACGATTTTGGGTTGGTTTATAAAGCTATGAGCGCAGATTTATGATTTAATTTCAAGATATCATCCTTGGATGCAGACAGACGATCGGAGAGGACTATTCAAACTCTTGAAGATCTATTAAGACTCTGTGTCCTTGACTTCAAGGAAGTTGGGATAAGTTCTTACCATTGGTGGAGTTTTCCACAACAACAGCTTATCGCAAGTATTGGCATGGCTCCATTTGAGGCGTTGTATGGAAGAAAGTGTCGATTCTCCAAAGATGTTGGGATGAGGTGGGAGAAGCAACGTTGTTGGGACTCGAGTTGGTACGTATAACTACAGAAAAGATTCTAATGATCCGACAACGTATAAAAACCTCACAAGATAGACAAAAGAGTTATGCTGAGCTTCATCGAAAGGACGTGGAATTCGATATAGGAGATCATGTGTTGTTACGTGTTGCTCCATGGAAAGGAGTTACGAGATTTGGAAAGAGAGGAAAGCTCAATCCGCGATTCATCGGCCCATTTTTAATCCTTGATCGAGTAGGAATTGTGGCCTATAGACTCGTTTTACCGCCAAGTATGTCTCGTGTTCATAACGTTTTTCACATATCCATGTTACGTAAATATGTGAAAGACCTGAACTACATTATTGAGTTAGAACCGGATAAAATAGCGGAAGATTTGAGGTATGAAGAGGTTCTTGTTCAAATCTTGGATAAAAAGGAACATATTCTACGCTTCAAGGTTATATCTCAAATCAAAGTTTTGTGGAGAAACCACGATGTTGAGGAAATGACTTGGGAGTTAAAATCTGAAATGAAATCAAGGTATCCTTACCTCTTCGACATACCAGGTACGTACCCTAATTTCGAGGGCGAAATTTCATAAGAATGGGAGGTTATAAGACCCCAACTTTTGTGAATAAAGATGAATTTTCTATAAATATAATTTTTGAATATTATGGAATGAATTCGATATAATGTTATAGTTTTGGGTAATATTTATAAATTTTGCAAAGTACGCAAGTTGTTATATAATATTCGATTGGTCGGGGAATATTCGTTTTAACAGGAAATATTCGTACAATGGCACAATCATTGGTGGACCCCACAACGGAATTATTGTCGGATTGAGAAAACGACAAAAATACTTTATGAAATAACGGCGGAAGTTTTACCGTTAACTGTTGAAACACCGGTGTTAAAAGTACAAGATAATATCGAGTTGCACAAGAATATTACCAGTATTGATTATTGATGCTTATGTGATAAGTCACTCATAATATTTCTTACTGGGCTAGTTGAGCTCACCCTTTCTTTCACTGTTCTCTTTAGGAAATGAGAATATAGCTGGGACGAGTCGGGGAACGGAGTGATGGACCAGATGATAGTATTAGTAGTCCTCACTATTCTTTTAAATAGTGTGACAATAAATGTAATGAGGACTTATTCGAGAGTGGATATTGTCTGCAGAAACGATGATTTGTATTAAAACTCACAGCTCTCTTGTTGTATATTAAAGATTGTATTTGTATTCTGTACCATGTATTTGGCTACTCAGAATAGGTGATGTATACCTATTTTGGGGGCGTCACATTGATAGTTGGGTAGGATGCTGATATGATTCGCAGGCTCAAGGATGAGTTGTTCAAGTCCTTTGATATGAAGGACTTAGGTCCAGCTAAACAGATTTTGGGTATGAAGATTGTTCGTGACAGGAAAGTCAAGAGGTTGTGGTTGTCACAAGAGAAGTATGTTGAGCGGGTGCTTGTAAGGTTCAACATGAGTGATGCTAAACCAGTTAGCACACCACTGGCTAGTCATATTAAGTTAACAAAGTACATGTGTCCTTCTACCAAGGAAGGGAAAGATGATATGGCAACAGTTTCCTAATCCTTTGCTGTAGGGAGTCTTATGTATGCAATGGTTTGTACGCGGTCAGATATTGCTCATGCAGTTGGCGTTGTGAGCAAGTATTTGTCAAATCCTGGCAGAGAACATTGGGAAATAGTTAAGTGGATTCTCAGATACTTGAAAGCTACTTCCAGTTTGTGTTTGGGTTTTGGTGGTACGAGTCTAGTCTTGGAGGGTTTTACAGATGCAGACATGGCAGGTTCTGAAGAGAAGAAGTCTACTTCGGGGTATCTGTTTACTTTTGCAGGGGGAACAGTATCATGGCAGTCCAAGTTGAAAAAGTGTGTTACTTTGTCTACAACTGAGTCAGAATACATCGCTGCTACTGAAGCAGGCAAGGAGATGTTGTGGTTAAAACGGTTTCTCCAAGAGTTGGGTTTAAAACAAGATGAGTATGTGGTTTATTGTGATAGTCAGAGTGCAATTGACTTGAATAAGAATGCCACGTATCATAATCGGACCAAGCATATTGATGTTCGTTATCACTGGCTTCGAGAAGTGATGGAAAAGGAATTGATGAAAGTGAAGAAAGTTCATACCGACGAGAATCCCTCAGACATGTTAACAAAAGTTGTCACTCGCGACAAGCTGGAATTTTGCAAGGAATTGGACGGGATGGACTCCAAGTGACGGGGTCACAGATATTACCTCTTCTAATGGGTTCGGAGGGGGAGATTGTTGGTCAATAATTCCTCACCTCATTTATTGCCTCGCCCATTGAAAAATTTGCCAACTTCATTTACTCCTCTTCTCCTCCATTCAGCTATAAAAATGTAGCAAGTGGAAGAAGAAAAACACACCAAACACAAAATATATACTCCATCCGAGAGTTAGTAGAGAAGGAGGGAGAGAAAGAAAAGCTTTTGTAAAGCTTTAGAAAAATAGAGAGAGAAAGATAGTTCAAATAAAAGGGTGTTTTATTTGGGTTCCATCACATAGTTATTGTGGTGAAGTAATTTGAGTTTGTACTCAAATTAAGATATCTTTGTATTCTCTCAGTTTATTATAGTGAATTATTCAGAGTTTGTCCTGTGGTTTTTACTTCTTAGTTTTAGAGGGTTTTCCACGTAAAATCTTGGTGTCTTGTGGTTGGATATTTTCTACTTATTTCCTGCATGGTTATTATTGTGGCGCCCCCAAAATTTTAGACACTCTTATCTCGAATTTCGGTGCATCACGCTACTACTACGAATATCTTACAAAATCATTAACAACGGAAATAATAGGATAATTTTCATTGATGAAATATAAATATTCACGTCCCAAGGTATGCAGAACCATTACTACAACCATTCGTGATTAGCTTAACATAGCTTAATCATTCTTGAATACATCATAATAATAATAATAATAATCCTTCTAGTCTTAAAGGCTAAATTATTCGTCAGCCTTGCCCTTTCCCTTGTCCTTTTCTCAAGTACCGCCTTGCTTCCGCCTTAAGCTGTAATGTTTTTAGGAAGCAAGAATGAGCAACAAGTTTGCCCGAAGAAGCAATATAGCTAGAAGAAGAAAAGCAGTTATAGCATTTGAATCTTTCAAATGTATAATAATAATTGATAGTTCAAGGATATCAAGAATACCAAGAGTTTTCAACAGTGTGTATTTATGGACCGAAGGATATCAACAAAATCTCGGGATTTATTCATTTCGAGGTTCAACATAATTGAATATCGAAGCGATCCACTAAGGACCAAGAACTCTTACTAGAATTAATGATGTTAATCGTAATCCAACATCCACGAGTACATCAGGTGATCAGCCTAAGGTACCCTATGTTATGCATAACATTTAATCATACTCATGTGCGCACATCGGTTCCCCGACAATATATAATTTCCCCTTCTATGAGGGTTGTTCATCTCAGTAGATTTACGATAGTCCGCACCAAATCAATCGGTTTGGATAGCTCTTTAACTCATAATAATAGTCTAGCCGAATCAAGGGCTTAAACAGTTTTTCATCATGCATTGAGGAATGATAAGTCCAATGCTTACAACAACGTCAAGGTATACAAGTAATTTTCGAATAGAAGCAGATATTTGCTTGATAAAATATGATTGATATGACAACAATTCAACGTATGAAGTGTGTGAATTAAGGAACTTGCAACACAGTAATAATAGTGTTCGGATACTTGCTCATTGTAAATTTGAGTGAGGTTGCCCAACAATAACAATAAGTTAGGGATAGAAAACTTGCATACTTGAAATCAAGGTAGAGTAAGAAACTTCCTTTAGCGTTGATTACTACTAATAGCGAAAATCACCTCAACGAACTATATGTCCATTCTATTCATGTAAGTATAGGTATTCATTAGTCAAACACACTTGATATATATCAACAACATGTACACATAACACATTTTTCTTTCTATCTCATTGCACTCCATCAAAACTCATGTTGGTACACTAACATGCTCATACTATTGACTTTCGCTAGCTTATTCATAATCTTTCTTCCTCAAGTTCTAAGAGGTTCATTGCTTTAAGTAGACCATAACGCCTATTAATCCCAATCGACCTTTTTCTACGCATGTTTGCAAGTATTAGATTTATTTTCCGAAGTTGGTAAAATTTCTACTTAGAACTCATTCGTGTACTAATAGTTTACGACAAGATAGGAGTATTTATTAATCCATCCTTATATCAAGTTACGATGTTGTCTCCGATTTCCGGGACATCTCGCCATGTCCGAAGATATTATGACTTGCTCGAAGACAACATGCTTCGTTCAAGAAGACATCGCGCTTCGTCCCAAGACATCACGCCTGTTCGAAGACATTACGCTCGTCCAAGACATCACACTTTGTCCGAAGACATTACGCGCTCTGTCCAAGACATCACGCTTTGTCCGAAGACATTACGCTCTGTCCGAAGACATCACGCTTTGTCCGAAGCAGCTCCTTCAGAGACTTCGATCTACACTACTTCAACAAGGTTTAAGTTCGTCGGGTTAATTTAAGACTTTACTATATGCATACAACCTAAGGGAATTTCTTAATACAAGGTCGACACGACCGAACCCATCAAAGATAGTTCTAAGCATGATGTATTGCACCCCATGGATTTCGGAAGCGGTGAACATGCTCGCTTTTGCAGTAGTAGCCACAACTTGATTCCGCATAATTTTTAACGATTCATGCATCGAAGGTAAACTTTCTAAACACCCTTTATCCCGCTAATTCATCATACTTGACCTAATAATCGAAAATGAGAATCAACAAGACTCAAATTAAGAACTAGAGTAGAACTTATACCTTCTCGAGCTTTAACCTTGATATCTCACACATCGATTTGGTAATGCTTAAGAACTAAGAATTCTTTACTCGATTTCTCCAACACTCTTATCACTAAAACAGATCGCCCCTAGTGGCTTGTATTTAAAGAGAAAACATGGGCGGACACTTGCTTTACCCAATATTGGGATTCATGGTGCAATAGAAATGAACAATGGTTATTTAAGGAGTTGTTCAATCACTCCATACTGGGTCACTTAGCTAGCCATGCATGCACGCCTAGGATTAGCAACTTGAAATTTGCGTAAAGAGAGTTTAAAGCTCATCGTTTTTGTACTTGGTGACCCTAATTTGGGGACAAGAGAGTAGATCTCGAGACATGGACAAGGGCTAGCTTGGCCAGAAGCCTAACGCCTTCACGCCACATTTTAATTTAACCAATACTTGTACTCTCGATTAACTATTTTGTTGGATTAGATTGGATTCTAAATATCCCAAGTTTATTGGGCTAACTCAAAAGTCCATCAATTAACTTATTGGGCTAGACTCCCAATTTATTATTTGGACCTTAAACATGCAATTGCTTACTCATCCTTCACTAAGTTCATCATTGTGTCACACACACAAGACATTTCATGAACCTATCTTATCGATCATCAATGATTTCAATTTTAATTCAATTGAGTTACTCTCCTCATGCCACGTAAGCATTTGTAAAATAAATAATTCGCCGGCTCTATTTAATAATAATATTAAATCATAAAATTTACGGGTATTACAATTATTTTGGTGGAACTGCAAATTTAATCTGTTTGGCATGTGCTGATATTTTATCCGTCTAATTTATCAAAGACAACGGTATTTGGGAGGTGATTTTTTCCCAACAATATAGACAACATTATAATTGTATGAACAACTTACATAGAATTCTCACCAACATATACATATACATAAGCATATTTGATATATAGGTTTAGATTTTTATTATTTAAGGTACTAAAATTATTTCAGGTAAAGAAGTATACATGTAAAATTTTCATTGTAATATATAATTTCAAACTCGACTTAATATGCAAGTTTAATCTCTTTACGATTTATATGTATGTTTTTTTATGAAATATTGAGAAACTAAGGGGGGTGTATTCAATTAAAATTTTTAAAGAGTTTTTTCAAGTGACAGGTTTTTGTAGAATTTGTGGGATTTTAATGACTTTTAAAGACTTTAAAGACTTTTTAAAAATAACTTTTATAGACTCCATGAAATAAGTAACAGACTTTTATAAACTTTGTATCAAGACTGTGATAGACTTTTGTATATTTTTAATATATTTTGCAACTTATATTAATTGTTAATTAGTCCATGTGTACAACCTCTCCCTCTTTTTTCATGAACTAAAGTAAATCTCTTTATATTATTGTGACATGAGATTTTATACATGTTGAAAGCGTTCATATTATATATTCTACTCATTTCATGATATATTTGGATACCAATAAAACTTTAGAAACCATGCATTTAATACAAAAATTAAGCTCACTTTTATTGAGTTATATATACTTTATGACATATGCCAGACGCTTTTTAGTAGGAATACCAAACTCTGTATTTCACAAAATGATATGACAATAAAAATCTATATGATCAAAAGTTGCAAAACTTCATACATGTGAGTAAAAGGAAATTAATAATAATCATAATATATATTGTTTAAAGTGAAAATAATATATAGTATATATAATTGTTTAATGATCATAATATATGATATATAGTATATACTTGTTGGATCATATTATTATTGTTAAACAGTATATATATATACATCATATATACATACACATCATATATTGTTTATTATTTTTGCCAATTAGTGTTAAAGTGTCTCAAAAATTAACAGTAATTTCCTTCGTTTAAAATGTCAGAAAACTAAAAAAATAAATACACATCATATATTTTCTATTTTTATATATTATACTTACATAATCTTTACAACTGAACAACTGATATGAGAGTTTCATGATCTCACATTTGTTGAACAAATCTCTTTCCTCTTTCTATCGAAGTTTTCGAATCTAACGCTTTTTTCTCTCACCAATTCAGATTAGGTATAGTTATTTGTTTACTTATTAATATATCTTGTTAATTCTCTTATTATAATAAATCCAATTATTTTTATGGCCCAAATTTTACCAAATTATTTATCCATCACATATTAATATTTATTAGCCCATATAAAATAAATAACTAGTTTGACCCAATAAAAGACAAAGTCCAAGTAATAACAATTTTATCCACCTTTGTGTTTATTTGAAAGTCTTTAGAAATCTTTAGAGATGAGATAAGACTTTGGATATAAGTTGATAGTTATAATTCTTCTTCTAAAGTCTGTCAAAGTCTATCATTTGATAGAAATCTTTAAAATCTATGACTTTTTGAATACCAAAATACTTTTATAGACTTTGTAAAAATCTTAATTCAATACCATCTAACTTTTAATGACATTAAAAAAGTTATAATTGAATACCACTAAACTTTTATAATCTCTTTAAATGTCTTGATTGAATACAACTAAACTTTTAAAATCTTAATTGAATACAACCCTAAATATGGTTTGGAAGGAGTCCTAATCAGTCCACTCTACAGTCATGGCAAGGTCAGGCGGAAACCGAGTTGGGCTGGGTAGATTTTGCCTGCGGTAATCTCTTTTCTAAACCATAAACCCTGACCTGACGAGCGGGAGGGACCGATCGGACAAGGGCAACCACTGAGGATTGACCCGCCAATTCGAAATATATAAGCACTATATACAAAGAGCATAAAATTCTGAATTGGCACAAAATGAAGAATTTGATGGCATGCTATCATCAAATTCCCACATTCTGGAGGAATCTCCATTGTAGCGCAAGGAGCTTCTCTCTCACCTACAGAGCTGTTGTAAACAGTTCAATGTAGTTTCAGTTCATGTAGTTTCAGAAAACCATTTGCAACTTTCGAGTCTTCATATTCTTCATCCGTATGGTTCAATAAGGTGATTATTAATAAACGTACTTGTTCTGGGTGTGATTTTATATATGGTCATGGTGTTTTTTTGGCTGTTATTTGAAGTTGGAGAAAAATTTCAAGTGAGATGTTATATACATGTGTGGGAGTTTTATTTTGTGATGTTTTTGACTGTTTTGAATTGTATAGCTTGTTCTGTTGTTGTGCCAAATTGATTATACTGCAATTCTTCTTAAATTCAATTTGGGGATGTTTCTTTATTCAAATATGGACTAAACAACAATGTTCTAAAAGTCGCTAGGCCGGAGGCGGGCGGGCAGGGGGCCTAGGGATTTTTTATTTTTAGTCAATTTTAATATTTTAACTTACATTTATCCAAATAAAACAATAATATATAACAAAACAATCTATAATAAAGATAATAAAAGCATTTGCTTAAAGTTCAAACACATCCATATTGTTGCTAATGTCAAAGTTCAAAAACAAACATGCAATTGTTCAAAGTTCAAACATATTTTTAACGTATTAGTTTTATTTATAAATTTATAAACAAGATTGCTATTAAATAATAAAATTTCAAGAATTTAATTCCATATTAAAACTTAAGAAACTAAACATAAATTTAAGAATTATATTGAATTAAACTAAATATTACAAATGTATCATCATTTATATAATTTGAAGTTGGTTCAAGTTCAAAAAATTACAATTATAATAAAATTATCCATTTTGACTTGATATTGTTCACTTGTTGTTATGATTTGATATGCTACAATCTGTTTTATGAATATGGTAAATCATTAAAAAAAAAATATATATATCAAAATCTGGTTTGGGTAGTTATTAAAATAAAAAAAATCTCTCCGCATAGACCCCGCCTAGGCCCCACCTAATTTCCTGGAGGGATTCTTTTGCCGCCTTGGGTTTAGGTGAGGCGCCTGAGGGGCCTAGCGCCTAGGCGTGGCGCCAAGGGGGGCCTAGTGTCTAGGCGGGGCGCCAAGGGGGGGTCTAGCGCCTAGGCCGGGCCTAGGCGGACCTAGGCGGGGATTTTTAGAACAGTGCTAAACAAGTGTCAATTACACCAGTTCTTGATGTTCATAAGAAGAAAATGCTAACAAACTTACTGCTCTCTAAACTAGCCTCGCTTGCTGGATGTCAAAGATTACTAGATAAGTAAATGAATTTTGTTAGTGAAGAATAGTAAATTTGTATAACATTGTATTATAGATGTATGTTACCTTTCTTTCAATAGAGATGACCTGCTATTCTCTTAATTAATACAACTTGATGTCTTGGTAAAACATTACCGCAATTAATTTTTTATTTTTATTCTTTTTGATAAGTATGAAAATAGATCGATGTTAAAGGATATCTGTTATGTCAATAACGCCAAAGGGATAGCCAAACATATTCAGAACTTGTCCATGGACTTGGAGACCTCATACAAAATACCGAACTATATGAGTAGCTGATAAACCCTCAGATTCATTCTAGAACCATGACGATTCAAGCCAAACCCAAGGATTCTGGAGCAAAAAACTTTCCCATTTTTCTCCTACCACTTCTTTCTTCTTTTCCAAGCAGGAAACAATATTCAGATTTCCAGTTCATCTTGTAGAAGAATACTAGAATGTGATGTTAAAAAATCGTTCACATTAAAAAATTTCCCTACTTTTCTTTCAAATAGTAGCATATTTCTTAGGTAAAGACACACTGACCATGAACTAGAGATCCAATATAGTCATACATATTTGAGATATTCTTGAGGTAAGTGTAAGGCAGGATAACTCTTAGCTGATCTCTCTTTTTATTTTTTGTATATATCAGGGCTACTGCAGAGTGTCTAATAGTTTGAAGGCAAATTTCCCGGGAGATGCTCATGGAATTTCTTCCACTACTTTGGGAACTGTTGAAACTGCACAAACACTAGGCCAAGGGACACTTTTTGATTCCACCCAATGTGAAGATACATTAGTTAGGATTGATTCTTCAAATGGCCGAGTAATGCTCATTGACGGCACGACAATTATTTATAGAGCTTACTACAAGCTTCTTGGTATGTTCTTGTATGTTGTGTGTTTATTCTTATATCTGCATTAATGATAATAATGATGTTGGGTTGATTGCTATGTGGCTTTGTTACACATGCTTGACTTTTCTAAGCTTTGACTTTTTGTAATGCCCCCAAAATCCGAGTGCTTTCCACAACAGATCTTGTGCTTACCAATCATCATCTTCCATAACATTCACCAACAATATACTTGGTAAAAACTCGTTTATTTAAAACTTTACAACATAATCTTATTCTAGAATCGTATACTTTACAAATTTCTATTACATACCAAAATCATATAAATCATTGACTTATTCTAATACATTGATTATGCAACTTTCTAACACTACATTCTTATGAGTAATCCATATACTCCAATCCAACATTAAACCCTTCTTTTCAACTTCAACACTATTTATCTATCCTAGATTTTCAATATTAGCAACCAGTCAGTTCTCAAGAAAACGGGGGCTTTCCGTTAAAACGACGCTCAATTAGACAATCCCTTTTCTTGACAGAACTTTCTAAACATTGTCAATACTATTAATCTAGCGTAGTTAAATGACTTCTACATCTACTAGCTTAAATGTAAAGTATACTATACATTTTTATAATAATTCCCAACTCTTTTAATCAAATCTCCAAAGTTATTACAACTTTAAGTTCTATTACATAAAAAGAAGACAACAATAATAATCTCTCTTGACCTAATTATTCTTCTTTCACTTTCTCTTTACTGTCAGAATTTGCTGGTAATTCTTCCTTAACTGCAAATATGATTTTATTCGCAAGAATGAGCATACGATAGCTCAACAAGTCTAACACAATACATAAGAGAACTCACACTTCCTTTGAATGAATAGCTCTACAAAAGATATCAACAATTGTTCATAATAGTAAACTGAGGGTTATTAAACCAAGAACTGTTCGTCAGTTATAAGACCTAGAACTCTCCATTCGTTAGTCATAAATACTTAGAACTCTCTGTAGATATTATAAGGGGATTAGCGTAATAATATCCTATGTTATGCATAACACCTTCTATACTGACAACTTTCGTTCTCAACAATATTGGAGTCGGTTACCACTTACCCGACACATCATAATTTCTCCCATGAATAAGGGTTGTTCAACTTAGTTATTAATATACTGATTCCACCCCAAAACAATTTGGTTTGACACAATAAACTCAACTCAAATAAAGAATTATTACAATTCAATATTTCATCAATAATCATTCCGAAAGGAATAACTCAATACTCGAGTTAAGCTGAATCAAATGACAAATAACTCTTGACAATAAATCATTTCACAATATATAAAGAACTTCATAATTCAAAGAAAGAATTAAATGAAATTCAACAATTTAAAACACATCGTTGCACTTTGCGGAAGTACATAAATTGATTGAGTTAAAAAACTTGCCTGATAGCGTCTTCTATGTTTACACTAATTTTTCGTCTTTCGTATGGCCTATATTATTCATTAGGTTGACATACAGTTAGTCATAATCATGACTTTACAATCTTAGTGTACTTTAATTAATCTGTTAATTAGAATGAATTTATTTCAATACTTTAGTACTTACTATGTTTGATTTTAATGTTAACATACATATCATGCTTTATCTCATTTAATTAGTTTGTCTAATAAATCCATTAGGTTGCTTAATCTATAAAGTTTTACTACTTATCTATACTAACATGCATCTTCATGTTTTACACCATTCATTAAGTTAATTAATACATAGCTTAGCTTAGCTTAACATTAACATGCATCTTCATGTTTTACACCATTCATTAAGTTAATTAAAACATCGCTTAGCTTAACTTAGCTTAACATGCTATTAACCTACAAATTCTTAACTTTAGCATGCTATACATCGATAAATTAACGAGCTACTACAAGTTGTAATTACCTCTTGAAGTTGCAACCTTTACGATAACTTGATTATGCAAGACTTTAATCTCCTTCTTCAATTAGCAATTGATCTTATTGTAGTTCTCTCTTATAATTCTTGTGAATTGGCGAAGGAAAATAACATGGCATAAGGCTTCTATTTATAGGCAAGCAACACCTAGGGCATAAGGGTCATCTAACCACAACCAACCAAAGTGGCCAACACCACAAGCAAGAAATGAGGCCACATCTCACCTCTTAAAACAAGCCAACAACACAAGCAAATTAATAAGCTACATCTGACCATCCTAGGCTTGACAACACATTAAAGCAAGCAAAAGTCAAATTGATGACCAACTCTTCAAAGCAAGTAACAATACTTACAAGTTTGTAAGTTTTACATACTTCCATAATGCCCAAAAAGCCCTCACTTTCTCTACACCATAACCAAATTCCACCTAGTTTGGTTAATCCAACTTGGTTTATTTTATATTTAATCTTCTAGTTAGGTTTCCTAACTAATCTGGTTAATCAACAATGTTGACTTTCCCAAAGTTGACATTACGTTGTTGTGAATAGTGATTCCCTAGTTAAGTTTTACAAAAAATTTCTATACTTATACTTATAACGAAACCACACACATTCAAACACAACACATAATTTCAAACACCAAAACATCTTTTATTAACCATATAACATTACATTTACAAGCCTTATAAGGATTTCAGAATATTGCATTCACCTCTCCTTATAAGAATTTCGCCCCTGAAATTACTGTATAATTATCTCTAATCTTCTCTGCACTTAATATAAATTTTCTTAATCCATATTTTATAACCTACAACTCTTTATGAGTCTACTTCTTTACTATCTCCAATAATTCTTCCTCAAGCTATATAACCCTAGAGCTATAACTTACTATTTTGATACCACTTTATCACGCCCCCAAATCCGGATCTCCTTCAACCCCTGATTTGGTGCTGACTTGCACACATCTTCCATAACATTCACCAACAATATGCTTGATAAAAACTCGTTTATTTAAAATTTGCAACACAATCTTTATTCCAGAATCGTACACTTTACAATTTCCTATTACATTCCAAAGTCATAAATTATGACTCACAATCCAACATTAACCCTTCCTCTCAACTTTAACATCATTTATCTAATCGAGACTTTCAATATTAGCAACCAGTCAGTTCTCAGGAAAGAGTGCTTTCCGATAAAGATTTCTCTGTGTTAGTGCGTAATTAGATAACCTAACCCCTTTTCTCGACAGAACTTTCCAGACCTTGCCAATAATGTTAATCTAGCATAGTTAAATGACTCCTACATATACTAGCTTAAATGTACAGTACACAAACAATACAATTCTTATAATAATTACCAACTATTTTAATCATATCTCTAAAGTTATTACAACTTTAAGTTCTATTACATGTAAAGAAGATAACAATATTAATTTCTCTTGACCTAACTACTCTTCTTTCAATTTCTCTTTACTGCTAGATTCTGCTGGTAATTCTTCCTTAACTGCAAATAAGATTTTATTCGCAAGAATGAGCATAAATGCTCAGCAAGTCTAACAAATAACACATTTCACACTTCTCAAGTTTATACAGATAATATAGTTCACACTACTCAAGTTATAAGGTTCACACCGCCCAAGTTATAGGGTTCACACTGCCCAAATTATAGATTCACAATTCTCAAGGTATAGAGTTCACAATACTCAAGTTATACAAGTAATTCACATATCACAACTAACTTACTGAACTTCAAAATAATTTTATAGCACATCGTTGCACATAAAAACAGTTAGAAACTTGTACATAGTCCGAAAAACTTGCACATATTCCGAAAAACTTGCACATATTTCGAAAAACTTGCATATAGTCCGAAAAACTTGCCCAGTCCGAAAAACTTGCACATAGTTCGAAAAACTTGCCTAAAAACGGATAATATGTTTACGCTAAATTTCGTCCTTCGTACGGCCTATATAGATTCATGAGGTCGACATACAATTAATCACAATATGACTCTTTAAATTGGCTCACTTTAACTGGCCTTAACCTACTCCCCTAACTTTCAAAATTTTAACTTTTACGATAACCGGTTACAAAACTTGTTTAATTCATATCAACTCGGAATTGGTCCATCTTTGGACGGTGACCTATGTATAACATGGTCTAACTACCCGTATAAGTGGTACGAACCCCAAAATTCTCGAACTCAAAAAGTCTGAAAACAGCCCCCTTTACTGTTCACTAGCAGAATCATTTTCAACTTGACCCCGATTCGCTATTTAATTCATAACAAATTCATTTTAAGGATTTTTTGAGTGATTCTTGATCCTACGCGCTCATAACTTCCCCCCTCTATAACTTGGATATTCATTTCATGATCAAATCCAAACATATGAGGTTGCACACCTCTTGCAAAAACTACTAAAACTAGGTTTTACATAGCTTAAATCTAACTTTGGTTGATTAAATTGTCTAAAGCACTTCTTTAGCAAATTTAGCATACTTGATGATTTAATTAATACTAACATGCAATCATGCTTTATTTGATCCAAAATAGGTTTGTCTAATGAATCAACTAGGTTACTTAATCTATAAAGTTTTACTACTTATCTATACTAACATGCATCTTCATGTTTTACATCATTTATTAAGTTAATTAAGACATCGCTTAGCTTAGCTTAACATGCTATTAACATACAAATTCTTAACTTTAGCATGCTATACATCGATAAATTAACGAACTACTATAAGTCGTAAATTACCTCTTGAAGTTGCAAACTTTACGATAACTTGATTATGCAAGACTTTAATCTCCTTCTTTCAATTAGCAATTGATCTTACTATAGTTCTCTCCTATAATTCTTGTGAATTGGTGAAGGAAAATAACATGACATAAAACTTCTATTTATAGGCAAGCAACACCTAGGGTATAAGGGTCATCGAACCACAACCAACCAAAGTGGCCAACACCACAAGCAAGAAATGAGGCCACATCTCACCTCTTAAAACAAGCCAACACCACAAGCAAATTAATAAGCCACATCTCACCATCCTAGGCTTGACAATCAACACATTAAACCAACCAAAAGCCAAATTGATGACTAACTCTTCAAAGCAAGTAACAATACTTACAAGTTTGTAAGTATTACATACTTTTATAATGGCCAAAAAGCCCTCACTTTCTCTACACCCTAACTAAATTCCACCTAGTTTGGTTAATCCAACTTGGTTTACTTTCTATTTAGTCTTCTAGTTAGGTTTCCTAACTAATCCGGTTAGTCAAAAATGTTGACTTTCCCAAAGTTGACATTACGTATGAATAGTGATTTAGCGTTGTTATGGATAGTGATTTCCTAGTTAAGTTTTACAAAAAAATTCTATACTTATAGTTACAATGAAACCACACACATTCAAACACACAACACATAATTTCAATCAGCAAAACATCTTTTATTAATCATATAAGATTACATTTACAAGCCTTATAAGGATTTCGTAATATTACACTTTTGATAAACGATAAAAAATAGTCTGCTTTAGGTTGATAGTCTATGTTTATGACTGATATATACCTGGGGATATAATAATGTTTCTGAAGTTAATTGCATAACTTCATCGTAGAACGGGTTCAGGATATTAGGACCTTCACGAATAATGATTAGTTATTATACTGCAAAATAAATATTAGGACTTATTTCATATTTTCACTTGACTATCCCTGGCTCGGATTAGTTTTGAGAGATATATCGTTCATTTCCAATTTATCTTTTGATTCTTTTGTGATCCAGATGCCAAGATGATCATAAACTTTAAACCAAATGTGTATCTTTTCTCTAAATAAGTGTAATTTTTTTCTGCAAGATGTTAATTTTTCCATGTTAAATTAACTGCACTAGATTCTGCTGGTTACATGTTACTCAAAGATGGTTTTGGTTTGTCCAGCTCGAAATGTGTAAGAATTTAATTAGTTTAATGATTGTTTTACTTGCTTATTAACTTGGTTTATATAAATGGTTTTCCGGTATTTGAATTTCCAGTAATTACTGAAAACTGACCATTGTGAGGACCAAGCGTTCTTCCATTTTAGCTGCTCTATAAATAAGTTGTAACTATATTTTTAAGCTTGTAAGAAGAATCCCTTTTACTTAACAATTTTGCATTGGGATGCAACCAATGCGAGCTTATTGATTATGGAACTTTTCCTACCCCTTTATTTTCTAGTTAATCTATTTCTGCCAATTATTCTTTGATTGCTATTGTTTGTGTAGCTAAACTCCACCATGGTCATCTCTCACATGCTGATGGCAATGGAGATTGGGTTTTGACTATATTTTCAGCTTTGTCCCTTGTAAGTACTACTTAGTTTAGGTCCATGAACTTTATTTCTCTATCTTCATGCACTATTTTATGATAATATAAAACAGTTACCTTAGGACCTTAGGTTCACTGAAAGTTACTTCAACAAAGTATTGATGGGGTTTAACCTTAAATGGTGAATTATTGTCATTTATCTGCGAACATAGAGAGGCTGCAGAATCCCACATAGATTTGTCTTCTGAAATTTCAACTAGGAATTGTTTTCTTTGTTATTATTATTTGTTTGAACTTCTTCTACTCTTCTTAGAAGCCAATAGAGTTGAGCCCATCTTTAATCAAGCTTAATTATATATACACCTTTATCTAGTATAACAAACTTTTTGTATACCATGTCAGGTTGGCTAAGTGATTTTTGCCTTTTTATTATGAAAAATAGTTTGCTCATGGTAAAATTCTCTGCTAGTGTAACCTAGGAAGCGGATTATTATTTCTAATTGAATGGGAATTAGTAATAGGAAAAAGGAAAAGTGATGTCTATGCATCTAACTTTAGAGTTAGCTTCATGAATTTTTGCCTTTACTATTATGAAATAAATTTATTTTTTTGTAAGAATCCAGCTTATGTCACCTTGGAAGAGGATTATTTTGGTGTGTGGAATGGAAATAGGGTCGCAGTATGCCATGTAACTTAACAATTTAAATATAGTGCCAATCAAAAAAAAACAAAAAACAATTAACATATAGTACATTATGTCAGGCCCTAGCTGTGGCCTAAGCAGAGAATAAGAGAGAAACAGATATAGAAGTAGAGAATTAAAGAGAAAAGGGAGGAAGAAGGAGAAGAACACAGTGAATACTCACTGTGTTTGTGAGAGAGATAAAATTGAGTAGTAGCTAATTTCATTCATAAAATGCATACTATCAAAATTTGGGGAATACTCTTCCCTTTACACATATATATATAGGTACTAATTGCTGAAAAAGTAATTCTACTAACCTACACCTCATCCCTTATCCTTCACTCACATATAACTAATTCCATGTGCACACATGCTTACACTTAAAAAGTACTGCTACTAGAATATACTAATTATTCTATAGTTCCCAGTTTACCCTTTCCTGACATTCCCTACCCCTTGGAAATTCCATGTCCTCGTGGAAAAGTTATTCTGCTGGAACCATTTCTCTTGCATCTATCTTCACAATCATTGTAGCTTGGACTCTTCCTTTTCTTTGGTCCACTAGGATGATCAAAGCTGAACCTCAAGAACTTGCAAAAAACCTATACTGCTTCCTGATCAATCTTTTTCTTATTGAATAATGAGGAAATCTGATGTAGTTCTCTCTTGGTATTAGCTTGATAATGCCTTGATTTCTTGTATTTCTTTTCCTTCAAATACAGACACCATTGATATTTGCTTATATCCATCATAACTAGTTGATAACTAACAGCACCAAGGTTAGTTAGACTTGGATAATTCAAATAAATCATGGTTGTTGTCCAATTCCACTGATATGGGTCTGTTAGCTTTAGAGAATCTCCAAGGAAGAAAATTGAGTTTATCTTGTGCATCAAACATTCTTTTGTTTGATCATTTTGCCTTGCAAATGAACTCTTAAAGTTTTGGAGGTGTATTCCACCTTTATCTTTCCAAGGAATAGGCCCAGTAATCCCATCTTCTTTGAACTCAGAATTCTGACATACTGAATCAATACTGCACCACCAAAATGATGATAGCCATAAAAGGAAGGACCCTGGTCCCATAAGTGTGTATCCATGTTCCCCAATAAAGAGATTGATATGTAAGAATCCTGAAATCTTCTGCTCAAGATAGAACTCAATAAGTGGTTGACAGTCTTCCTTGAACTGCACCTCTTGACTTTAACAAAATTCATTAAGTTCAATAGATTTTTGACCCTACACTAGCTTCCATTCAGCTGAAGAATGAGCTGATGTTGGCACAATTTTAGTTCTGGAACTTAAGGAACAAGTGTCAATAGCCCTAGGATAGGATAAGAGCATTGGTTTGTTGGTGGAGGTTTGTTACCTTGAATTTTGGTTGATGTTTGGGTAGAATGGGAACTGTATTTGAGAATCCTTTCCCCTTTAGAACAAACTTGTCCTTAAGGTCCGCTATAGTCTTGTCAAATAATACCTCATTGGTTGCATTCTCAGGTGACATGCTTTCCTCCATTCAAAGGATTCTCAGGTACCATCACAAGATGCTCTTCATCAATTACTGTTCTTTCAAAGCTTCTGTACATTCTGCTTGCTCCTCATATAAAGGACTGCCTTCATATTCATCAGCAACACAAGTGGCTTCTTTATCATAAATTGGATAGTCATAATTTCCGGCCTCCTTATCTTTAATAACTGTTATGAAGCATTGAGGTGTCTTACAGTTGTGCCCAACATCATGGCTTTCCATATAATAACAACAAATTCCTTTGTATGCAGTGAAGGATCTAGGTACAGAAATAGAAGTATAAGGAAATATGTTGTACTCAAAGTAGGGAAAATGTTTTGGTGCACTAGTTTCCTTCAAATGTGAGTTTTGCATAGAGGTTTTAACCTTATCTCTCCAAGGTTTAAGTGATACAAACCAGTCATTTTCGGACTCTTTTGGATGGCAAACATCACCTAGAGTGAATCCCATTTTCTCAAAAAGTTATGTATAATTCTTTGGATCTTGTGGAGTTGAAATGTAAGTGACTCTGTCACAGAGTTGCCAAATACTCTCATTGACCCAGCGAACCGCGTATTGGTACTTACGTACCCAAACACAATACTCTTACGTACTAATACTCTAAATTTAGCGTACTGAAATTTTTGTTGTTGTTTTACTTATAATTGCACAAATATTAATATTCTAACTTAGTATTGGATGCTCAAATATTACATTTGTCCTAAACTATTTATAAAATAACCAACTTGTTGATTCAACTGAAAGTCTTCTATAAAACTTAGGTTTATTTCATTTAGAATCTAAGAGAATTAACTTATATAAAGATACCCTAGCGTACCGCATTTTAGCTATGTACCATACTACGTACCCGTATTTGTACCGCGTACTGGAACGAACTACGTTGCAGGTAGCACTGCTCTGTCATCACTTTTTGGACTGATTTGCAGCATGTGAGGCTGGTTTGATAGCTCCCTTAACAAGGAAATCTTTGTTGTTCAGGAAGTGCAAACACTCCCTCTACCTGCATGAATCCTTGCTCTACTTAAGGATTATTGTCAAACATTGGAACTTCATTATACCAGAACTCTTCTTCAGATTCTGGTTGTGTAGTACATTGCTGAATGTTGTCAATGAACTCAGCCTTTTCATCAAAGCAATGATTCCCTTCATATTGTGATGGTTCATCCCATAGGTGGGTGGATCATCATAATATGGAGCTTCCTTATTCTCAACATAATCAATTATATATAGGGGCTCCTTTATAATTTGCTTCTTTTTATTCCTTGATCCAGTTTCTAGCATTCATCTTCAATGAATGATGGTAACACAAAGCTTGTGATGCTTGAGTTCTTTTTCCTTTCTTCCTCTTCCATTGGACATCATCTTCTTCATTTGTTCTGGCCCTGAGAAGTTGGGATTTCTAAGCAATCCCTTGTTTCCTCTGTGAACTGGCATCTTGCCCTTCCTTTTATCACCAACAGGGTTAACAAAACACTTCTGAGAACCTTTCTGTTTCAGCAGCTCATTCATACCACATTTTTTCATCAATAAGCTGCAACTTCTCACGAGTACAATCTCTATAATTCAAGAAATCTTGTTTAAGAATTTGGTTGGACACTTGGTGTGCAGGTCCAGTCATGTTTCTCAGAATTTTAGAATGAAATGAATCACAGGACAATTGTGATATCGAGTTTGAAAATTAATCCCAAGTAGAAACACTACTTGAGTAAGAGTAAATGAGCTTGAGTGGTTTTTTAGTTTCCTCAGTGAAGCAAACTGAGTATCTGAAAAAGAACAAGTTTAAATCTAACTAACTATTGCTCAGTTGAATTTTAATGAGTAAATGAGCACACAAATAATCACAAGCACCAAAGGATCAAAGCTAAATACTAACACTAGTTACCTAGGCAGTAATAAGCATTAATACTACTAATATAGCATAAAGTATTTAGTTTTAGAGCTAGAAAACAACTGAAAATATAATAACTATGTTTTTCGGTTTTTGAATGACTAAACTAATGCTCGATATGCTAAGCAAAGTGAATTAAGTCACTGAATCACAAACAAATACAGATCAAACCAAGTAAAATCACAGAATCTGAAAATTTTTGCCGACCGAGAAGAAATAGAAATTTATGGATTGAAACATGTTTGGGTCTTGTTGTTTATGAGGAATATAGCTTGGGCTATCTATTTGTGACTGAAACGAGTGAGTTTGAAGAGTTTTATACCTGTTTCAAGTTGTTTAACACTCGAAATTTCTAAGTTGCAGGTTTGTAGAAAAACAGAGCCTCCGAAATGGTGTTTTCTGCTTCCTTGTGGCTGGAATCTGAAGCTGTTGTTGATGTTTGTTAGTAGTAATGAACTACCCAAAGTGTTTTGAGGGTAGAAACTAAGAAAATTGACTGAATTTTTTGGGTTTATGAACAATGACGAAACAGTAAAATAAGAATTTGAAAATAGAATAGGAGATTGAAGAAGATAAGCCTCCCAGGTCTAGGCTGTTTCTGGATAGTGTTTGAGGGATAGAAGAGACTAGTAGAAGAAGTAGATTTCAGTTTGGGTTTATAGAAGAGAAGTCAGAGGTTGAAGATAGAAGAAAACAGAGGATTTAGAGAAAGAAGATGATGAGTTTGGATAGAACTTGAGCTTTGATACCAATTTGTCATGCCCTAGTTGTGGCCTAACTATAGAATAAGAGAAACATATATGGAAGTAGATAATTAGAGAGAAAAGAGAGGAAGAAGGAGACTGTGTTCGTGAGAGAGATAAAATGGAGTAGCAACTGAAAGCTTACTTTTCAATTTCATTCCTAAAATGCATAATATCAAAACTTGGGGAATACTCTTCCCTTTACACATATATTTAGGTACTAATTGCTGAAAAAGTAATTCTACTAACCAACACCTCATCCCTTATCCTTCACTCACATATAACTAATTCCATGTGCACACATGCTTACACTCAAAAAGTACCGCAACTAGAATATACTAATTATTCTATTGTTCCCAGTTTACCCTTTCCTGACACATTATGTAGATTTGTATAGAATGAATTTGTCGTACAGTTTGCTAGATTTAAGCATGATTATGAAAACGTAGGGAAATAGAAAACAATAATTGGCTCACAAAATTTTGTTCTGGACTTGAAGTGATAGTATTTGTGGCAACTCTGATCTTAACTACTCTCTAGTTACTAGTTAAATTGTATAAAAGTTTGTATTTAGCTCTTTGCTGTTGATATAGCTGGATTGGATTTATTGTATTAGCTATAGTTTTCAATACTTAGCAACATACACAATTAAAGATAGGTCTTGTTATGAACTTTGGCCTTATGAAGATTGTATAAGGACTAAGGAGGTGTTGGAAAAAAACATTATAGTTTACGATTATCAGCCAAATTCAGCAATAGCATGTTATATGAATTTTTTTAATAAAGCACCTTCATGGCTCCATCTTATTCTAGTGTGTAAGCTGGGATTAACCTTTTATGGAATTTATAGATTTTACACATAACTGACCTTGTATATTTCTGTCTCAGATAATTGATGTTCTAGAATTTATTCCTTCGCATGTGGCGGTATGCATTTTTTCCTCTGTATTATTGTTTTGAAATCAGTTCAAAGTGAAAACATCATGCAATATTTCTACATTTCTTTCTTTATATTTTTTATTTCTCAATTTTTTTGATTTGTAAATCTCTGTTATCTGTTGGCTATTGCTTACGTCTTATTGATTCTGCTTGTAAATTCATTATGCGTCGTTCTACTTAGTTGGTTGGAGGAGAAATAACTTTAACTTTCAGCTCATTCTATTTGGTTAGTCAAAAAATGTTTGACTGCCCAAGGGAGCCAAGGAAAATGTATTATTAGATTATCATTTATTTAATTATTTTAGGTTGAATTGACTCCCTCACCTTCCCTCATAATACATTAATAAAAAAATGTCTTATGCCAAGATCTACATCTATTAATTGTTTCGATATAGTATCAGTAATGTAACGTTTCAAATTCTTGGACTCTTGTTACTGCATATTCTGATTAATGGCCAACTGATCATTAATGTTTCTTATAATCTCTTGTATTCATGTCATTAACATAGTGGGACGTCTATATCTCATTTTTGCTTTTGTTGGATTCTTTGTGCAGGTTGTTTTCGACCATGATGGTAAGATTTATGATATGGTTATATTGTTTATTTTCCCTTCATCCCCCTTCATGCTAATACTTATCTTGCTTCTGTGCTTATGCTCAGTGCGTATCCTGCACATCTTCATTCAAATTATATTTTTTACTGTTGCAACATGCATGTGAATTTTTTTCAATGAACTATGTTGATTGTTGACTGGTTAGTTCCTGGAGTGAGTTGACTTGAAAGTAATGTTTGCATTCTGTGATGTTTCTCAAAGTTCTCTTCTTCTTCTTCTTCTTCTTTTTTTTTTTTTGTTGTTTATTTTTATCCTTTTTATATCTTCTTTGGGTTAAATACACTTTTCCCCATTCTACTAGACCTCGGTTTACAAATACATCATTGAACTGAATTATTTTACGGTCAACTGATTGAACTATAATTTTTTACAAAAAATTGAAAAACCGTCTAGTCTGTTAAAATATTAACGGCAAATCAATGTGTTAGCTGACAAGGAGAGAGTCTGAGTTGGATAACTAATTAAATTATATTATACTCAATTCTATAACAAATAGTTAAACAAAATATAAATCAAATTAATATACATAACAAATAATTAAATTAAATTAATTAATAATAAAATATATTAAGGTATAACTTTTACAAATATATTTATATTAAATTAATGAATTCATATATTTTTTAATTTTTAAATATTTTAAGTTGACTTTAAAAATATAAAATTATCTAATATTTTGAAATGGATGAATTATTATTATTATCATTATTATTGTCAAAGTTTTAGCATGTTACAATAATATTTAAAAACAAATTTCTAGAAAATTTAGAAATAAATTAAAATCAAATAAAAGAACAAATTAAAGTAAAAACAAAAAATATATATAATTACAGTCTATAAACATAAATAAACTATAATAGAAAAAAAAATATAATTAAAAATGTAAAAATCTTTTAATTTAGAAAATTAAATCATACTAAACAAATTAAAATATTAAAAAAAAATATTTGCAACAACTCAAACATTTCCATCTTTGCAAATCAATTGCCAGATCTAAATCCTTCATCAATAAACATCACAGATCCAACAAGAATGAAGGTTTCCAACTTCACTTCGTTCTTCGTCCTTCCATGACTACCGCCGCTCACACCCACCACCATTGCACATAATTAGTAAGTTCAAATTCCTCCGATCAGGCCCTTCTTCGATCAGACGTCTCGGATCAAGGTTTCGTAGACTGAGATTTATGGGTTTGATTTGATAAATTTTGGGAGCTAGTGTATATCCAGTACCCTTGTTCCTGTTATTGTTGTTAATGATGAATCAGTTCTTCTTACTTCATATCCATCACTTGTGTCATCTTATAATCACAAAATTCGCCCCTTTTGGATGTCATTGATAATGCCCCGGATGTTGTAATGATTTCTGATGAGATGAATTTATTGGGTATTGAGATGATTTCTAATGAATTTATGTTGAGATGATTTCTGGACTTTGAATGAGATAAAGGAAGAAGATGAAGTAAGAATGAGGGGAGAGAGTTTTTTTTAACCCAAATTTAGAAACTAAATTTTTTATTTAACCCAAATTTAGTTAATTTTAGTATTAAATTTTATAAGTTTTCTACTTTGGCAGACTATATAAATAAATGTGTAAAAAAATAATTTCTCTCACATGTGCAAGTCACATGTAAGGCTTCTGTTAAAAGTCAACTCATTTAATGGAATTTGTAACGATTTGATAAATAGTTGTAGTTCATTGACTCGAATGTAAAAAAATTCAGTTCAATGATGTATTTGTAAACCGAGATCTAATAGAGTGGGGAAAAGTGTATTTAACCCTATCTTCTTTTATTCTCTAGATCCTTTCTTCTTTACACCTTTATGAAAGTTTAAGGATTTATTCAAGAAAAACCGTTAATTACGTAATTATTTGAAACTTGTATCTTCCTATGTCCCAAGCCCCTCTTGAACAATTGCATAGCCAACAATATGAGAGCGAGTTACGTAAAGCTTTATATATTTAGTTCTAGGATACATATGAATCCATCCATCAAAGCAGTTTAATATTAAGCGTCTCAATTTTTTTCTTTGGGTCTCAAGTGTGTCCAAAATACATATTATAATTACATTGGTTGTTCAATATTATTGTGGATTCTAAGTGGTCATTACATACCAATACAATGATAACATGTATATTTTAGATACATTTGATATTCAAATTTGATACCCCTAACATTATCCTTTATATTAATCTTATTTACTTTCAACGCTAAGTGAAGTTTTTAATATTAACCTTATTTACTTGACTTTGATAATTATAATTGGGCTTTGATATATATAACAACACGAAAGTCAATTTTATATGTTATTTGAGCTTAATATAGTATAAGTTTATATTCTCAAAAGATAAGGCTACTATCATAAAAAAGAGTCGACACTAGGGATGAAAATTTGACCTGTCTTGACAGTGTTCCCCATGCGTTGAATGGGCCGGTGATTTTGACTTTGACCGGATTCGGGGTTATGATTGAAGAATCACCGAATAGTTACATGTAGGGACGGAGAGGGGATGATATTTGCTTCCCCCGCCCCATTCCCCACCTTAACCCAACTCGAATAGTTATATATTAAATAATTAATATTTATATCCTTATATATTTACATAATTATAATATATGTCAAGATATTATATATATAAAGGTGAAAACCTTATATTATTTTTTCTACTTATCAACTTTTTAAAGAATTATATGAACTTATAAATATTGTAGTACTTGGTGAATAAATATGTGTTGATGGATTTTATATTATTAAATTACTATATTTTCTTAGTAGTAACAAAATTGTTACTCTTTTACTAATTCATCATTTATGCGTTAATGTATGATTCATTTTCATGCATGTATTATTGCAAATATGGTTAAACAAGTGGTTGATTTTTCATTTTCTTTTTCTTTTTTTTTTATCAATCCACAAAATATTAATCCCCGTTGGTGTTTAAATTTCCCGTGGGAATGGGGATGGTTGTTAAGTGTTGGGGCGGGTATGGAGAATATTTATGTAACCCCATCCCCCCCTTCGGTCCCAACATAGCTACGCCAGTGCTCTTGATGTTAGTAATGATATGTAACTGCAATGAATATGCATGTGATCTACACCTAATTATGGTGATACTCTTTCTTTCCCCAACCTACGACTAAATTAGTTCCCTTCCCTTTTCTATAATAAAACCTTCCTTGAATACTCTAGAGTATCATGTCTGAGGTTTCATGGAGATGTTTTGGCGAGTGTCCTAGAAGTCTCAATTTACGGTACGAAAACGTTACACAGAAAATTATGAACACATAAGTGAAATTCTAGACATGTGTTGAGAAGTGTCCACTAAGCGTTTATGTGCAACATGGATACATTGACCTATTGGAATTGTTTGGGTTTTCTATATCTTGTGTAACATTCTTTCTTTCTTTCTCTCTCTGTGCTAACATTATATCAAACTTGGTAATACCGAGGAGTATATGCATCAAATACTCTCTCTCTCTACCCCTCCCTCTCTCTCCGCTAAGTAACATTTATATCACACTTGGTACTGACATCATAGAGACCCCGTGCTCTCGTTCTTTGATCCTCCATATGACCATATTTTAAAATTTGAAGGAAGTATTGCTGGTCAGAGAGAGATAAGGGATAACAATGCATGTACTTACTTTAGTAGGTTTTGTAAGTCAGCTATGACAAACTCATGAAACTGCTTAGTAGGGATGATTGTGCTACTGTCCAATATGTTTTTTATGGGTATCATTTCGTTTGAAATATTATTATCTAATTAAGTGGTGAAAATTTTCTTCCCTTTTTCTCCTGAACGCCATTTCGTTTTGTAATGCTTGTTTCTTTATCTGTCGTTCTGATGTTGAGAACTTCTCCTTTTGGACTTTCTGTAAGGTTACTAGTTCTAGTTTTGGAGGTATGTTATAAAAGCCAAAACCCTGAAGGCTGTTTGGGTAAGGTCAATGTATTTTTACCGGTTGGTCTGTTTTCATCACCATGCTCTGCAACAATTTACTTTCCTGTATGTGTTTTGTTGCAGCTTTCACTCTGCAGTGGGTAGCGTCAATGTGATTTTTTCTTTTTTCCACATTAAGCTTCAAGTAACTATCTTCTAGTTGCCTTTTTTTAATCTTTTTTTACTTGTAATCACTTGTTTGAGATACACCAATTCAAGATAATCTTTCTTCATTTGTGCACGTGGAACTTGTTGTTGGGGTATCCCAAAGTCAACTTAGTTTTAATGATGAGAAACACAATTATAATTTTCAATCTTAAATGTCAGACAACGACAAAGTCATTTTAGAAAGAATCCAATCATTCTGAGATCTCTTTTAAAGTTATTCAAAATCATATGGTTTGGATCTCCTTTTCACTTAGATTCTTTTAGAGTAAAGGGCTATAGACTCCTACAAGAGTGAGACTGTCATTGTTTATTCCAAGAATGTAGTTTCTCTGGCTTGATTGAGCCTTGTCACTGGATTAGGGTGGTTCAATTAAAAAGTTGTAGGGTATATGGACTGAAATGAATATGGTTTCATTTCTAGCATACGGTTTTATTTCTAGCACCGTTTTGAAATTCGGAAATGGGAGCTTTTAAAAGGACTTGCTATTTCAGATGTTCATAGAGACTAACAGCCATTGCTTCATTAGTTTTTCTTTATATGTCCTCCCTTTTTGTACTTTTCCTTCTATCTAGTAAAACATTGTCTTTATACCAAGATTTTCGGAAAGAGTTTTGGGAGGGTCTTTTTAATTATATTTATAATTTTCTTGCACTTTCTCCTTCTCTTTTTGCTGGGAGTGGAATTAGTGGTTCTTTAACTAAATTGTCAGACGGATTTAGCAACATGATATCAAGGTTTTCCACTAAGAATATTCCCTAATCTTCAACTTAATCACACTGGTAGCTCCCCTTCAAAGAAACTAGTATGAGGCATAATCTTATCTTTTAGATGTTTTACACCAATGAATGTTTTGAGTTTGACCTTTCGTTTCTTGGAATCTTCTCAGACTTGCCCTCCGGAGTAGTGCCCATATTTCGAGTAACTTAGTGGGTTTTCAAACGTGTTTCTTCAAGCAATATTTTGATAAAAACATTTTTCTTTACAGGAATTCCATTTGGTCATGTTCCTCTTTCTTCCAACCAAAGTTTTGTGGCAAAAGGTATGTTCTTTTGGTCTAATTTATATTCAGCGTGCTGAGTTGAAATGGGAGGCCCAACATGAAAGAAACCTTAGACAACTTTAACAAAAAAATCAAAGAGATTCTGATAGCATTATTAGTGATTTACGATACCTCAAAAAATGTCCAAATTGTATATCTCTAATCAGAATTAATGAAACACTAGTTGAGCTGGATTATTATTATCAAATATCATTTTAGACAGTTTCCTGTTAAAATTATGATCTCGTGCACTTATATGGGTACTGTTATACTGTGTAACATATCTTACAACCTATTTGAGAATTTTTATAGAAAATGTGAACTTTTGTATGTTTCTTGTTCCTGATAGTAGTTGTTTGATGTGGTGTTCCCTATCTATATGGAGAAATAGGCTTTTGGAGTTAAAGGCAATGTCGGTCATATATACATGTTCTACACTATTATATAATACCAGCACCTCAATATGATGTACCTTTGCCTGCCATTTAGAGAATAATACACATGGCATTATTGGCATCTCTAAAAAAAAATATCTGTTGTCTTATTCACTTGTCATGTGTCGTCTGAACCAATCACCTCTTCTATTTGTACGCGTGGCACTTGTGTGCTTTATGCCCTCCCAATGTGCTGAGAGCATATATCGATTCTAAAATCCATTGTATTTCCCAAGTCTGAACTAATCTTATTGATATAATTGTGTAGTAAATTATTGGTTGCTATACGTTGATCTGATTTTCTGTCAATGTGACATTAGAACATGTGATGTATAGAACATCCCGTCTTATAAACCTCTTTGTTAGGTTCATATGGGCTGTTCGTAGACATAAATCAGGTGTGTTTTTACAGAACTAACAGAATAAAATACTAAGAAGCCATTCATATTGTATGAAGATATGGTTGTGATGGAACAAATATTTTTTTGGTGGACCCCGTTAGAATGTTGAAGCTCGAAGAAAGCTTGTGAGAGTTAAGAAACTAAGACTTTTAATCTTGCAAGAGCCGCTTTCTATCATACAATGTTAGATTCTTCAAAATTTATTAGGTACAACAGTACTACCTCTACCACAAACTTACCATAAGAGGCTTCATGTTTAGTAATATATGTAGATATATAATTTCACCATTTAGTTTTCAGTTTCTCCTTTATATTTCCCAAGACTGCAAGAAAATCATTATGTTCTAATGAGGCTGCTGGTATCCATTACTGGGAATACTTGTTATTCTTTGCAGTTGGACTTAATATTCTGATTTTCTTTTTTAATAAGTTGATTGCTGAAATGTTATCAACCTTCATATTCTGAATTGCTGAAATGTTATCAACCTTCATATTCTGAATTGCTGAAATGTTATCAATCTTCTTTCTCCTTTATAGATGCATGCCATGCTACCTCTAGATGCCTTCTTGCAATATTACTGCGGACAAAAATATATATATATCTGTTTTATGAACGAGTATGTAGTCTTGAACTGAAATAGCTTGTGCTAATAATTATGATGAGCACTCTGAGGCATCCTGAGATCTAGTTCTGATTTCTAAAAAAAATATATTTTGTTGTTTATTTTTAATGTTATTCTATAATTTTAGTTAAACTCTTCTATACATCCCAATTGAATCAGCCTAGTTATGCTAATTCGTCTAGGTTCAGTCAGTTACATTAAGTGATGCCCCCTCTATTCCACAAGAAGAGTTCTATTTGTTAATTTTTTTCGTTCCAAAAAAAGTCCCCATTTCTTTTGATGACAGTATAAAATAACGCAATGTCCTCAAGTTTATGACCATAATTTGATTATCATGTCATCATTTCTAAACAAATGACACTTCTGTCCTTTTAAGTTGCCACCCACTTTTAAAGTCGTTCCTAAAATTTATTTTTCACCAATTAGGTCCTTAAAGTGACATTTTTTAGCATTTCCGTTCCTTATATTCGATTTGACCCCAACCCGACCCATTTTGACTCGACTCGACCCAGTTGACCCGACCCCAATTTCACCAATTAATTTTTTTTTTTAAAAACTAAAAAGTTTTAAAAATAATATTTAATTTTAAAATATTAAAATAATTATTACTTTAAATATTCTTAAAAGTAATTATTATTTTCGTGAAAAATATTAGAAACTTTTATTTGTTCATAAAATGAGTAAAATTTTATAAAATATAGATTAAAAAAAAATTAAATAAGAAAATAAAATAAAATATTCAAAAGAAAAGTAGATTTTTATGTAAAACTTTACTTTCAAAAGAAAAAAAGTTTGTCTTTACCATTATTATATTTATTCTTAATATTAGAAGTTTTAAAAACAAAAACTAATAATAGAAATTAAAATAAAAAACAATAAAAGATAAATAAAAAAATTGATTCAATTGTTTTAAAATAAAGAATTTAAAAGTTTAAAAATAATTATTATTTTTAGGGAAAAAACTAGAAAATAAAGTTTAATGAAATATAGATTCAAAAAATAAAAATTATTTTCAGAAAAAATAGAAATTTTTTTATTTTTTAAAAGCTGAGTAAAGTTTCATAAAATATAGATTAAAAAAAAAAAAAAACTTTATTTTCATAAAAAAATATATTTTTTTAAAAGATGTGTACATTTTCATAAAAATAATTAAAATGTTAAACTTTAATTTATTTTGAATATGAAACTTTACTCCTTTTTGAAAAAATTAAAGTTTCTAATATTTTTTTAGAAAATAATAATTATTTTTAATTTTTTTAAAATATATATTTTAAATATTAAAAGTTATTATTATTTAAAAACTATTTTATTTTAAATAATAAAAATAATTAATATTTTTTTTAATAAAAATATTTTATTTTAAAGTTTTAAAAATAATTAATTTTATGTAAAATATTAAATATAATTATTTTTTAAAAATTATATTTTAATTTTTTTGTTTTGTTAAATTTAATTGTTAAAATTAGGGTCGAGTTGGGTCGGGTTAGGATCAAATCAGGCAAATGGAACGGAAATGCAAAAAAATGTCACTTTAAGGATCTAATTGGCGAAAAACGAACTTTAGGGACGACTTTAAAAGTGAGTGGCAAACTGACAACTTGGAGGAACAGAAGTGCCATTCAACCATTTCTAAACCAAACACTCAATAAAAATCTAAGGGTAAACATGGAACAAAACTATAACCTTAAAATTTGTAAATTTTGCACAAATGCTACTCTTTTTGTGGAATGGAGGGAGTAATATTTATTGTTACTAAATATTATATATTTTCTCACTGCCTCAAACAATGTTCTTTCAGTCTTTGGCCTTTTAGTTCTTTTAGTAAACGATTCTATTCCTTAGAAGTCATATCAAGAATTGTAAATCTAATAAGATATGCTTTCATATCATGTAGGCTTGAATTTTCGTCACACTCTTTACCCGTTGTACAAGAGCAATCGCCCTCCAACCCCTGATACAGTAGTTCAAGGACTTCAGTATTTGAAAGCTTCCATTAAAGCTATGTCCATCAAAGTGATTGAGGTCAGAAAGCATAATCTTGATATAATAAGGTCAATTGACGTAAATGAAGTGATTGGGTAGTATGCCTTGAAGCAGGTGCCTGGTGTTGAAGCTGACGATGTTATCGGGACCTTAGCACTAAGGAGCGTCAATGATGGGTTCAAGGTAGTCTATGCAGTCTGTTTTTATTCCGTGATTCATTGTGACAAATGTTTGCATGAAGTTCTTTTTCTAGAGAGAGATAGTTTACCCAATATGTTAAATACTCTGGTAAATAAAAGCTTCCTTTATGTTGCATGTAACAAACCTCCAACTACCTGGTTACATATTCAGCATACTTGCCACTTGGCATGAACTACACCATTTTTTTGTTGTTCACAGAAGCTATCAATTTGCTAAGGAATATTGTTAATTAACTCTCTTTCTCTCTTGTATAATTGATCAATGGGACAACAAAAGAACAGTTTTTTGTCAAATCATTTGTTAGGAAGTAAAGAAGTATCGGGAAGTCTTCCTTTTTGCTCACCTTTTCCTTTGTTGCGCAAATTTGGACATCAAGGACAAGGGAGCAAGAAAATTTTCTCCTCAGTATGTAGTTAGTGTTATTCACCCAGTATGTTTACTCTCTCCTCATATTAATTGAGAAATGAAGAAAGTTTTGGCTATGAGTGTTCAATTTTTTTGTTGTTCTATTATTCTACAATTTCTGTGGTTTCAATCTATTTTTTATTTACTTTAAATATTTCATAAGTGAAACATGTGTCATGTTTTAATTATAAGTATGGGACATTTTCATTAGCTAATTTTACAATGTTTTTAGTTTTTACTACTTGTAAAGACACTAGGTATTATATTTTTAACTGTCTATTTTTTTTGGAAAGATTTATAATGTCTTGCCTATAAAACACCATATATCTTTTCTAAACTTTAGTATGAATCATGTTACGTATTTATTTTTACTAATTTTCTTACTCAGTCTTATATTGGCTTTACTACAGGTACGAGTCGTCTCCCCGGACAAAGATTTTTCCAAATTCTATCTCCTTCGTTACGTCTTTTGCGAATTTCTCCTCGTGGATTTGAGTTAGTATTACTTTGTTTACTGTTCTTCCCAAAGATATTTGTTAAACTTAGTTTGAAACTATGATAAAGATTAAAAAGGTTCCTGAATAAAGGCTTCTATTTTTACCGCTTTGTGGAATCTTGAACACAAAGTCAAACCTTATGTCAATTAGTTATTCGTTAATATAGACCAGGAAAAGTTTCAAATTGACCTTTAATTCCCAATTTTGATATATGATTAGGATATGATATGGCGTTATTGCGGTATGACTGTATGATAGACTTATAATGGTAGAAATTTGTTGTTATGCATGATTTTATGGTTTTATTAATGTAACCTGACTCTTCAATAGAGGTGATCGAGTTGCATGTTTTGTCATACATAATCAGATATAATGCTGATTTGAGTACTTCTGCTCCTTTCTCTTCTCTCTTTATTCTTTTTATAATTTTTGATTTAAAAGAAACCAACAAGTACAACAAATTTTGAGAGGCTGAAGTTTTGTAGCTAGCCTCTCTCTGCTCAATGTGTTGCATTTGGAACGAGATGAATGAGTGTGCACTCAAGGTGGAAAGAGCTTTCGACATGTGGTAAAAAGTGTGATACTGCACATGCGGTTAATTTTGTAACTAGTACCAGGGCACACGCTATGCGTTTGCCATTTAAGCAAAGTAACACACACACACTCACACACTCACACACTCACACACACACACACACACACACACACACACACACACATATATATATATATATATATACACACACACACAATGTGATAATATTATTATCTTTATTTTTTATACTATCTCCGTTCCAAAATTTGATTTTATAGTCCATTCCAAAAGTAAAGATACATTTTTAGGCTATAAATTAAGATTAAGTACCTAAGTACTTCACATGCCACCACTACAACATTTCTAACTAATTTTAAAAATGTATATCTAATTATGGAATGGATAGAATAGTTAGTAATTTTAGGGAACATGATAACATCTAATTTTGAATCTACCTTGAACATTGAAACTGATAATAGCAATCCTTGATCCTAATCAACTTCGTGCTAGAACCTAATTTTTGCAAGCCGGTGGAGAATTTTCAAAACCAAGCATGGACGGTTTGGTAAAAGAAATTGTGATCAACGTGATGGCTTCTTTTCTTTTTGGCCTACTGTTGGTCGGAAAACCGATCACTAAACGCGCGTAAGTATACGTGGTCTAACAAGTAATACAGTGATAAGGAGTGTGTCGTACCCACGAGGAACTATGACTAATATTTATCAAGTACCGACTATGTATCGCTAAAGTCTTATTCGAACAACAATAAATGAAAGTGTGAATTATCTAAGCATAACTAATTATCAAAGCAAGTAAATGGATAATGAATGGTAATCGAAGGAATTAGAAGCTAAGGTCACAACTTCACCCCACATAAGCATTCTGTCGAACACCTGGCGTGCTATGTTTCATCAAACTAGCTACCCTTCTCTCTTTGGTCTTAATGGTCACGACAATCTGTCGACCGAGAACACACATGTGCCTATGCACCTCGGTCGAGGTATGCACAAACATATCATCTCCAGATCCACCCAAAAGGGAATAGAACAGAAAAGAACGTCCAAGCTAGATACAATCCTACACATGTATATGCGAATTAATCATAACAAGGATTTAAGCATAAGCTCTCTATTAGGTCACACGTGGCGCACAGATATATGTCTATTCTACGCACAACTTATGCAGTCGAAACCCACAATCACATGCCAATATATTCAGGTGTAAACCTACAATCCTTCTGTCGATATCATGTAAATTACCAAAATCATCACTAATGTCTTAGTAAGAATCATTAAGCATAAATATATCGAACCAAATCATATGGTGCCAACCAAAGAGATAAGACAGTCAATTTAAATAACAAAGGGTTCCATTATAACCTTAGAGCCAATATTCAGTTCATAGCTATTGAACAAAATACAAGTAGCAATAAAGACAACATTTATAGAATACAAAATTAGAGGAAATAAATGGATAGAAGAAACTCTGTCAAAGCCCCTTCAATCCCCACGCATTCCGCTCAAATCAAACTTTCCAATCCGTGTCGCTTGTTGCCCTTGTGCTCCAAAGAAATGTCAAACTTCTCCCTAATCTACCTAATCTATATTTACAAACATCAACTAAGAACTAGAGAGAGAAAGTACAAAAGAAAAGAGAGAAACTAATCTAAGCTAAATTGTATGATGTATGGTGTCTGATATGATATGCAGAGCCTCTCTTCTGTGTTATATACGCCTTCCTTCGTTCGCTAGGTCAAAATCACTTAGTCTCTCACTGGCACCGAGAGGTGGCGCTTGTGGCCAGGCTGTGAACCTTAAAAGCTGCGATAAGTAGCAGCCAGCCACTTTTAATATGAAGGACACGGCGAAAAAAAGCCTCGATGCAGCCTTGTGGCCTACGAGGGTGACGCGTCGAGAAGGGCGAAGTGAAGTTGGTGGCTTGGCACACGACCAATAAGCAGCATTGGCGTCATGGCATGAAGTTTGAGAAATGTGACCATTTTGCCCCTGAATGCTAGGAAACACCTGATAAGCCCTGCATTGCATCGATTCAGCATAATAACACTATAATCATATAAAAACATATAAACTCTACGAGAACAGGCAACTATTTAAGTCATAAAGTATCCGATTCGCGGGTATAAATTCCACTCATCACCTACTGCTGATGTTGTCATTTTCATTGGGCCTTCAACAGAACAATTAACTCATTTTAGAGTCTCAGTCTCAAAAAGGTTCTCTTTATGTTTTCTGATAAAATTTGAAACCGCATATACAGATATACCAATTACCAAGTAAGAGAAGAAGATGATATTGGAATGTGTGAGATGAGAACATGGGAGACTGGTTGAGAAAAAGAAGCTACATGCTTATGCAGGAGTTCGTGGGAGTTTTATTTTCCAACTGTGTATGTGAATTTTGAACGTCCAATTTACTATAATAACCTTAGAAAATTGTCTTTTATGGGTTGTCTAAATTGATATAAGCATTCTATTTCGTGAGGAGACCCGCTGAGAGACAACCCTTGCCTCTGGCTCTATAAATTAGTCTGGCTTTATAAATTTTTTGGTAAGTCTATTTGAAATTGGGCATCTAGGTGTAGAAGGTAGTTTGATACATAGCATACAACCTGACTTGCATGTTTTCAGGTAAAACCATTCTTTTGGTGCTGTTGAATTAGTACTGCCCTTACCTGTGCCAATGCAAAACATAAGAGAAGAATGAGGATTGAGGAGAAAGGAAATTGGTTGAAAATCTTCAAAAAAACTAGATTCTGCTGCTTAAAGTCTTTTGTGTTTTCAGATGCAACTTTCTACTTGTCTTAACTTTTCTGCTAGGACTTCTGACACTTGTTTTGCTTCCCAGGATGACTTCATTTGGAATAGAGGATTTTGCTAAAAAGTATGGAGCATTGAAACCTTCTCAGTTTGTTGATATAATCTCACTTGTGGGTGACAGAGCTGATAATATACCAGGTTTTTTTGAGCTACATTAAATTTTAAAATAATGAAAAGTTATTATTTAGTGTTCTGGAAAAGTGGAACGACGCTGGCTTCTGCTTAGTTTAGTCTTTGGTAATATAGCATTTATCTGATTTGGAGAGTAAGGAAGCAGGAAATGGGGGCTAATTTCCTATATGTGGAAGCCGTCTCTTTTACTCAAAAGATTTAGATCAATTTTGAACGTAGTGTGTGGTTGTATAATCTGGTGTTAGCTATGTAACCCAATTGTTTCACTAATTAATAGGCAATTGTTTAATGCATCATTACAGAAGTTTTACGTTTAGAGCATGTAGAGATCAACCAATCTATCTACTTTTTCAGACTGCTTGTTGATTTGGTGTTTATATTGCAAATTTTGCTGTAACCTAGTGTGCTATATTCCTTCATTTAAAATTCACGGTTGTTATTTTTCTTTTGGATTGATTGAACTCAAATAACTTGTTAATTAGTTGTGTTTATTAGTAGGTTTTCTCTTTGATATTCTGTTTTTGTTTAGCTTCTACACGAGGCATTTACATTGTTACATTAATGATTTTTCTTCCTTTATAATGAAACCTCTAAAAATTAATGTGAAGGATAATTACTTCTAAGTCTTGATTGAGGAACTACAGTTGCCACTTGCTTATGCAAGGATTGATCACTATGAGGTGGGCTACGTGATTCAGTGTTACCTGGCAAACGAAAGAAAAGAAAATTGAGGGAAAGAAGTAAAATAAAATGGAGGTTAAACCTTCCCCCAAAAAAAAAAAAATAAAAAAAAAAATAAATAAATAAAAATTATATGCAGTTTGATGGCATGACCCAAAGATGATTCTTGATTGTGCAAACTACAAGAGTTATTTTGCAAAAGCTATGGAAATATGGAAAGTAATAGAAGAATCATGTTGCAGTGCTGGTCTTTGTCAGCGAATGATGTTAGTATGGTCAATTTTTGGTACTATAAACATTTTACTTTTTTGCATAATGTGGATGCCCTTAGACTTGATCTCATATCAGCACACTTACACTCACAATTTCCTCTGCTCCAAGCAATCCCTAAGTTCTCTTATTTGTCACAAAATTCTCATGTACCTTCTTCAAGCTGTAATATAATCCTGAAGCCTTATTTCTTGTTTTTGTTAATGGGTGAGTTTTCGACGTGTCACCACCAAACATGGGGACTGGTTGTAATAAAATTGGTAACTAGACATATATGCTTCATCAACGGAACTAACTTCATGTTTATATAAGTACTTTCTTTGAGATATAGAGAATAAATAAACAGCTATCGAAAAAAATTAACAGGAGTGGTAAACGTAAATCATATTAGTAACCTCCTATAATTGATAAAGTAGAAAGAAGATTCAGTTCAGCATGACCTTGGAGCATTTGAAACGTAAACATGACAATAGTATGATGTTTCCTGCAAAAAATTCTACAGGAATTAACGTCCATTAGACCAAGGTAATCTGCCTGTGATTTTGTTGATCTAAATCTCTTCTAAAGTTTTACGCCAAATTGCAACTTTGGTCTGACTCCTTTCTACAACCGACTCTTGGAAAGTATAAAGTTTCATTGGTGAAAGTAGGGAAGGTTATCTTAAGAATCAATATTATAATCCAAAAGAAACAATCATTTGTACCATGTTTGTTTGAAGTTATAATAATATAAAATATAATAACACACTCATAACCCGTGTCCTGGGCCTAGTATGCATAAGTTCACAACAGGGCCCTCAGAAGATCATTTGCTTATTCCCCATAGTTAGCTTCAATAACTTCCTTACCACCTTAAATCTTGGGCATGTTGCAGCTGTTAGCTTTATCCTAGATTTTACTTGGGGTTCATTTAGTTTTTCATTTTCCCCCCACTAAACTCAGCTCTATTGGCATTCTAACCCCGTGTGAAATGATTTGAAATTTTGTTGACTATATTGCCCTCGTGATGTTTTGCTTCATCCTATTGCTAATGCCCAATTGTATTGTACTTTTTGTAGGATGTTTAAAAGTAGAGATTACCAATTACCCCTTGATTGGCATATCATCTAAAATTTAAAATATAGGAATGCATCATAATATAGAGTAGATTAAACATTCATTTTCTTCACTGACTATTGCTAATTTATCATCCAGTGCGTCATTTTCCTCTAGCCTCTTATATTTGGAAAGCAAAGGTTCCCTCGAAAATTAAGGCTTTTGTGTGGTCCATGAACTTGGTCGGCTTAACACTAACTACATGCATGAGAGGTGTCGTTAGGTCTTACAAATCTTTATCCCCCCAGTCTTATTTTCACCTGTTTGTATATTGTCTGAATGGTTTGGTGGTTAGGGTATTGTTTATTATGCGTGCTGATTAAATGTTGGACTTGTTCCAGAAGGTCTTCTCCTATGCAGATATACGAGTATCGGCAGTTCAAGTGATAGAAGTATTCTTTGGGAATATGCTTGGTTTGCCATTTTATGGAGAGTTTGGATCGAGACGAATGCTATGACTTTTTGTGACCAAGCAATGTTTATTGATTTTATTTGAAATAGTGTCTTTCTTAGTTTCTTTGCTTCTCTTTTGGGCTCATGTATTGGGAGCGGAGCTTTTGAGAATTTTTTTTATCAGATCTTCATTGAGATTGGTGGGCAGTGCTCCATTTAATGTAGCAATCCCCACCCCCCACCCAAAAAAAAAACTATGTTCTTTGTTTTTTTTTTGGGTTCCTTTTGGGAGGACTTCGTATCCTTCACATGCGTTGTTATCTCTTCACTATTCATCAATGAAATCTACTTCTGTTATCTGTAGAAAGACGTTCATTTTCTTCAGTTTCCTGCTCAAAAGTTGTATTTTCATTTTCCTTTTCCTGTTTGTTCCCGCTCCGCTTTTCTGATCTTATATTAATAGTTGAAGTCTTTTACTTTTGTATTGCTTGATTGGTAACTCAATTATAAAACAGCATATCAAAACTTGGTAATCAAAGCTCTAATGCAGGAGTTGAAGGGATTGGAAATGTGCATGCTGTGCAATTGATTACGAAATTTGGTAAGTTACCATGTCATGTCCAGAAATTTTTCTTGGCACCCATTTGTGTGCAGTTTGTATTCTCAGTATTGACGCTTATTCTTTCTTTCCTTCGTAATTGTGATATCTGCAAACTGCATGAGACACCTCTGGCTCTATCCATATGATGCTTCAAGCAGTGTTAGTTTCTTGATATTCATAAAATTATGTACAGCAGACATTTAATTTGAAAACCCAGAAAATTTATAAGCTTTTTCCTATTATTATGGAAATGACAGGAAGGTAAAAAGTTTAAGCTGTATTTGGTTTCAAAGAAGATGGGAAATGAAACTCGTAAGTTGGAATCCTAATTAATGTAGGTTCAATGCAGCTAGATTAAGTTTTAATTTTCTGATGATTTACCCTGTCTGCTGTTAAATAAGGTTTTGTCAATGTATGAGAAGCTTTGAGTTCTCCATTGCAGATGTGTTGCCTATGTGGTAAATGCTTGTTTTTTCTCCTCACTAGAGATTTATTAACAAATGGTGATAAATGAGTTTAGCTGAAAAACTTGCAATACAGCTAATAAGAACAGCTATGTAAACCCGTGTTTGTACATTCTACATTCCCCTTCCTCAAATTAGTGAAGGAATCATTTTCTTTACTAGCTCTTTAAAATCTAAACCCTCTGGTTGTTCTCTTAAGATTGTAACTAGAGCACCTAGGAATCTCACGGTAGGCTGTAGTCGTTCATCATCATTTGTCTTAAATAGCTCTTCACTTTTTTGTTTTTGTATTCATACAAGTCCTTTCAATTATACTCCCCCTTTACCAATATCTTGCAATTACTCTTAGTTTTAGAATGCAACATTGAGTTATTTTTAGAATGCAACATTGAGTTACTAACTTGTCATTTGTGCTCTTCCGTATGAAAGGTACATTGGAGAACTTGTTGAAAAATGTTGATCAAGTCGAAGAGGATCGGATCAGAAAGGTTTTTGATTGCTTACTTGAACTTCTCACATTACCATGAACCTTGTTTGCTAAAAGCTTGATGATCTTGGGCTGAAATAGAGCTTTTTTTATTTATATTACTGTTGTGAGGCTCAGTCCTTCTGGATTTGGGTTTCTCCTAAGATATTCAAGTTAGTAAGTCTGACATAAATTATCATTGCTTAAATATATGGTGGATATGGATTGGATTTGTTTACTTTCAGTGATCAAATAACTTGTGAATATTGGACCATTTCAGAATTCTATACCTGAATCAGATCTTGCTCATACAGCTGCTCCAAAATTAGAAATCAATTTGGATCACTTGTTGTCTTTTTCATGCTTTATCCTGAACCAGATATATTATGGTTACGTAACACGTTTGCATTTTTTCTTCATACTTATCTGAGAAACCTGTCTGCAGACTGACTCTATTTGACGGTCAACAAGAGAGAATTGAAAGAAAAGATGCACAAAGATTATTCTAGACATATTGTGTATTATTACTAACTTTCATAATATATTACTCTCCGTTCCACAAAGAGAGTCCCAATTTGTCAATTTGTAAAATCCTAAAATTAAAAATTTATGTGATTCGCGTAAGCTCTGAATATATTTAACTTTTCTAATTTAGTTCTTTTAATAGAGTTTACAATAATTACATTTGTATTAACCAAAATCAAAAGATTCCATATTAATTTTGAATTTTAGGGTTTTGCAAAATGACTTCAATTGTGGAAAGAATGCAACGATCTTGATTTTAAGTTCTATTATCAATGTAACAAAAAATCATTGTTTGACAAACATAAAGTAGGATATGATCATCTGTAACGATCCTAGTGCTAGTAAATAAAAATGAGACAAAATAGGATGGATCTTAGATATTTCCCTTTGAATGACCCTACATTTGTTGGTCACTCTCTTCAAGTGGCCTTTGAGGATGAAATTATTTCATTCTTTCTTATTTTTCTAAATAAAACAAGCTAAGATTTAAGTCCGGAAGCAAAGTTTTCACTCATGTTGAAGTTATATGACTTTTGAAGCTCAAATAGAATTTATGCACTACTCACTGGGGTCCACTGTCATAGAATCCTAATTGGGTTAAGGGATAGACTCTAACCTGTGACCTTGCACTGTAAATTTGATTATGCAGATATAAAATTCTCCTGTTTCACATTATCTTATTGATATTTTGTTCAGTAAAAGGATGTATATGGTTGTATCTTTCTTTTGTATATGGTCTGTTGTGTATGATTTTTCCTTTTTCTAATTATATTGTAGGATTAGTAATAGTTTCATCTTTTATTTTTCACTTGTAGGCTTTGGTTTCAAATGTCGAGGAAGCTATCCTAAGCAAGAATCTGGTATCATGTCTTCCTGTGCTATTAGTTGCTTTTATCAGATACCTTTATACAATGATAAGTTTGAGTTCTTAGATACCTTTATACAATGATAAGTTTGAGTTCAGAAAATTATCTTGTTCTTCAGGTTCTTAATTGCATGATTTACTCTCTGAAATAATGTAAAACAGACTTTTTGATGTACAAGGAGGAAAATACAAGCCTAGTTTTTTACTCTACACAGTTTTGAGTGGATTTATGAGCTGCACATCTTTTTCTATCTTCATCTTTTATTCTGTTTATTTATTTTCTGATGTTTATATTCTTTGTGAGTTTGCCTTGTGGGTATCTTTAACCATCCACTCTTATTAGCGACATCTTAATTCTTGACAATCCAGATGCTCAATCTAGCTTAGCATTTTAGGTTGCTTGAAGGAGAAACTTGCCTTAACAAAAGGGTCATAAACATGTGATAAGTGCAGTTGAACAAACATTAGTTCTTTGGGAAGTGTAGTGCCTTAATCTTGATAGTTAAAGTATCAATAGATGAGTTATCTCATGCTATGTACGCATTTGACCCTCTCTTATGGGGATAGCTATCACCTATCATAAAGCATCAATCTCATTTTATGACATTTGTGAAGCTCTCTTGCTCCATTTCTGAATGGCTGTCGATGTTATGCTTTTGTTGCTAATAACAGACTAATTTAGTGAACCTGCTCAATCTTTAGTTCTATTGAGTAAAATTCCTCTAGTATAGTTGATATTTTGGTATTCTCCGTATGCTCATTACTGTTTCTCGCATTGCTTTTATAGTAGTACATGCTATGCAATGATACGATATTAATTCCAGTGCTGGATCGTTATTTTTGCTCCAAATTACCGTTCTTTCTCATTTGGTAGCTTTTGTATCCTTGATTAATAGAGCACCATAATACACATCTTCTGTGTAGTGTGTACCAGCATTTCTTATCTTCCAATTTATTGATTTATGTTCTCTCTGGCAAAGTGTAGAAGTGCATCTGACATACTAACCAACCTTAATATATGCTGACTAAGTGGCTATTAGAAGAAGGGACTTTAAAAGTTAATATATCTTCTTTGTAGTTGATAAGTTCTCTAAACCAACTAAATTAATATGTTTATTCTTCTAAATGCTTGAACTATCTTAGACAAAACTTCTGTCAGCATCTGATGGTGCTTAGTTCTTCCGTCTATTTTAATCCTGGTTCCTCGAAGTTGAGTTTTAGGCATTTGCTGTTGCAAATCAACTAACTTCTTCTCTGAGCTGAAAGAATCTTCCATCTTGTGATTATTTTTTTATATTATTTCTACCTCAATGCATGCTTGAATAACCTTTCCTTGAATTTTTGTTCTGATTATACTAATGTTTACAATGTGGCAGGCATTTCTACGTTCAGATCTTCCATTCTACATGGTTCCTTTTGCCACACAAGATCTCACGTTTAAAAAACCAGAGGTTTGTGCCACTAACATGCCATGTAACAGCATCTATCTTTCCTAATAATTACACACAAAGGTTATATGAATTTTCTGTTTGGCTTCCAATGTATTAATTCTGCAGTATCTGTTAGGTATCTTGTTTCTACCTTCGCAGCTATTTTACTTTGACCATAGTCCTGAAATCAAAATTGGGGTCTTACGGATTTTACTCATACTCATTCTCTTTATTTGTGATCATCATTTGGTGATATAAGCAGTTGCTGAATACTATTACCAGCGTTCACAAAAAGAGTCCTATGTGCCAAAAATATTTGTTCCACAAAGAGTCGTTTATTTTATTTTTGTACTATTAATCTCAAGTATGTCGTCATAATTTTATTATCATGCCATTATTATTAAACTAACAATTTCTTATTTTTAGGGGTAAACATGGAACAAAATTATATCCTTTAAATCTGCCAAAAAAAAATAACTCTTCTTTTGGAACTGAACATTCCACTCTTTTCCCCAATTTCATGCATCATGAGTGTGTTTATTGCCGGTATATATATATATATGGAAAGGATTAAGGGCTTACCCCTTGATCCTACATACCTTGCATACCCCTTTTAGTGACGTACGGTTCGATCCATCGCTATAGGTTTGGTCTGTCGCTATATGTTGTCCGTCGCTAAAAGTTAAGACGACGGTTCTTTGATATAACGACGGACCAAACTGTCGTCCGGTCTGTCGTTAAAGAGTGAGCATGGTATGTAAAATAAGGGGGTGAGCCCTTGAAATAAACTGTATATATATATATATGTGTGTGTGTGTGTGTGTGTGTGAGAGAGAGAGAGAGAGAGAGAGAGCCACATCCAAAGTTGGATGGGATCACTCATCCATCCAACCCATCTAGACCGTCCGTTTGGAGATCGAAAGGCTAGGAAATAAGCCAACGACATAACAATTATTAGGAGTGCTACATGTTATGTGGTACCTGACTCTCATATCAAATGACCTTGTTACCCTCGGATGAATAAAAAAGGATACCGCATAATAGTTATGCAGGATGCTTAATTCAATAAACATACCTACCACACAACTAACGCGCGGTAAGGCTTTTTTGCACAATTGGAAGACGGGGATTCTGTTTTCAAGTATGATAAATTAGCCTTTCTATTTTATCACCGGAAATAAATCAAATTGTGATCAAGGTTAAATGATGCATATTATTGTTTTGGCCATTCGGAACAATAATAACTCACCAGTACTAGCTCCATCCCTTCTCCTATTGCAACGCCCCACCCCCACCCCACCCCACCCCACCCCCACCCCCACCCCCACCTCCACCTCCACCTCCACCTCCACCTCCACCTACTCAGGCAGAAGTATCACCTCCACTGGCAACCACTACGGTAGACAACAATTCACCGCCACCTCCACCTACTTCATTTGCACCAGAAGCCAATCCTTCACTTGTTTTGTTGTCACTCGTGTTTGGTGTGCCCTCTCTCTCCCATTTTTTTTGTTGGTTTCGTTCACATGGATTCTTCTTTTATTTTCAAATAATTTGTAGATTATTTGGCCACTTGCGATTTGGGTTTTGAATGTGGAAAGTATTTGTTTACAGGGGTGTTGAATTTTAATAAAAGAGTAATAAATTTGGTTTGATACTCCTATTAAATTTGTGCAGTATACTCAAAAATAAATGTTGTAACTTTAGGATCGGTTTCTATTGTGCAGAAAAGCCTTATCGCACAATAGTCGTGCGATAGGTATTTTTATTAAATTATACATACTGCATAACTATTATGCAGTGCCCTTTTTTATTCATCTGAGGGCAACAAGGTCATTTAGTATGTGGGCTAGGTATCTCATAATAGTTTGTGAGGCTCCTAATAATTGTTATGTGGTAGGCTTATTTCTTAACCTTTTGATCTCCAAATGGACGCCCAATATATATATACGGTAAGGATCAAGAGTATTCTCCTTAAATAGCATTCCTCCTTAAATAACATTCTTTTATTAAAACTACGTCATTTTGGAGGGACGCGGTGGCATTTTTGTAAATACGTGGTGGCATTGTATTTACAAAAATGTCACTGCGTCCCTCCAAAACGACGTAGTTTTAATAAAAGAATGTTATTTAAGGAGAAATGTTATTTAAGGAGAATGCTCTTGATCCTGACCGTATATATATATATATATATATATATATATATATATATATATATATAGGCCGGATCAGGTCCAGACTCCCGGACTAGACCAAAATCCGGACCTTTTTTTTTTTTTTTAAACAACTAAAACTAAATAGATAAATAATTATGGAACTTGAATTTTTACATAATACAGTGTTTTGAGTGTGATTTGGATACATATAACAAAACATGTATGTGCAGACTGTACATACATTTTTTGGTATAGGTATCCAAATCACGCCCAAAACATTGTATTATGGAAAAATTTCAGTTCTATAAAATATTAAAAAAAAAAATTAGTTTTAAAAAAAAAAGCAAAAAAAAAATTAAAAAATTGGGGTCCGGATTTGATCAGGTCGTGAGTGGGACATGATCCGCCAGGTCAGTATATATATATATATATATATATATATATATATATATATATATATATATCATAGTTGTTATGGCGTCGCCTAGGCGATGTGAAGGCGCTGCTGTCGCACCAAGTCGAGTGGTCGCCTAGCTGCATCAGAGAAAGACAAAGGTCTATGTCGTGATAAGCCATCGACAACATCAGAACAATGAAAGAAGAAGAACAAAGCAGACCTCTCGCGACTCCTCTTTCTCACGACTCCTCCAGTCGCGCCTCCCTCAGTCGGCGACAACCCCAATCGCATAGATGGGCTTCTCTTCCGGTCGTGACTCTCCCCTCCCCCCCCCCCCTATCAGCCTTGCTATTTAGTTTTTTCCCTCCGTGCTACTTTGTGCAAGTGTAAAGTCTCTAGCTGCTGATTTCTTTTGTGGGTATTGTTGGGAATAACTTTCGATCAATTTGTATGTTGCACCCAACTAAATATCTTCTAGAAAATTAAAGTTAGGGAACCTAACGTTTTAAATTTCTTTTATTTTAGACCTTCAGTTTTGCCAAAAGTTTTAAACTACCCCCTGAACTTTATTTTTTGTGGTGTTTGTTGAATTCTTCATTTCTTCTACTAATTTTTAATATCAATTGTTTTATTTTTGAATTGTTATTGTTAAGTTTTTACATAATTGTGTTTTTAATGTTATTCCATAATGTTATGTCTTGAGTTTTAATTTATATGAAATTTTATTGTCAATATACTTGTTAAGTAAAATAAATAATATATAAATTGCATGTTGTAAACGACTTGTCGTCATAAAGACGCCATGACGGTCGCCTTGACACTTAGGTGTCCAGACAGTCGATTACCACCATTACTCGTCGTGGCACCGTGACAACTATAATATATATATATATATATATATACAGGTGGGATCTTACGGACCAATCTGACGGACGAAGCGGACCAAAGGTAAAAAAAAACACCTTGAGTCACATTTGTAAATGCGTGGGTCGGCAAAATGGGTCAAACAAAACAGCTAAAACCTTGTAAGTTGTAACTTTGACCTATTTTGCCGACCCACGTATTTACAAGGTTACAAGGTTTTAGCTGTTTTGTTTGACCCATTTTGCCGACCCACGCATTTACAAATGTGCTCCGCGTGTTTTTCCTTTGGTCCGTTCCCTGGTCCGCTGAATTAGTCCATGTAAGATCCCACCTATATATATATATATATATATATATATATATATAGAGAGAGAGAGAGAGAGACTTGAATGATGTTTGTAGATTAAACTGATACATTACTTTGTTAAAAGCATCAAGACGTTCATGTTTAGACTTTCTCATTTCTTATAAGTATACTCTTGGGGAATAGTTATATGATGTTAGTTGTGTGCACAATTGTGTAATATGTATGCATATCATTCTTATAGTATCAAATCAACAACTTTGTTGTCCAAAACATATACTCCCTTCTTTCCAAAATTATAGTTGTCATGGCGTCACGGCGAGATGCGACAGTAGTTGACTACCAGGACATCTAGGCGACAACGCGCTCGTCATGGCGTTCGTATGACGACAAGTCATTAATAGTGTCCAATTTATATACTATTAATTTACTTCAAAAGTATATTGAGCAATAAAATCTTATATACATTAAAATCCAAAACATAATAACTTACACTATGGAATACAATTAAAAACATAATAATATAAATACTTGACAATCAAAATTCAAAAATAAAACACTTGACATTAAAAACTAGTAGAACAAGTCAACAAACACCACGTAAAAAATAAAGAATCAACCAAGTCATTACCCATTATACATTAATAAATAATAAAATTACACCATATAACAAGTATGATGAGTTGACAAATGACTTGATCACTTAACTTGGGCCACCTACCAAGGCATGAGTCTTAGCAGCTCAACATCCAAGGCGTCGCGTTTACTTTCTCCAACGCCTAGGCGTCGCCTAGTCGACATCGTGGCAACGCCATGACAACTATGTCCAAAATATAAGATCATTATTGATCTTTTAAAGTCAATTTAAAACATTTTCAAATTTAAGATTAACATAGATTCCTTTAATTTTAGTCAATACAACAATGATTAATATTGCAAGCTATCTAAAATGTACTACTAGTTGTAAAATTTATTGTTGCATAATTTTTAATGAATCATCTCAATTTTGAGTTTGAAAATGTCTTTCAAAAGTCAATAATAATATTATAATTATAAACGGAGGTGGTATGTTCCGGGATGGATTTCCTTCGACCACTAATGAAATGACATGATAACTTTTGTTTTCTCAGATATAATGTTTTGGTTATATTTATAATTGCAGGACAGTGGAGAAAAATTTACGAGCCTCTTAACAGCAATAAGTGCTTATGCAGAAGGATTTTCAGCCGATACGATCATCAGAAGAGCTTTTTATTTGTGGAAGAAGCTTGAAAAGCAGTGATTCAAAAAATTATACTCGTATTCATCTCGTCTATCTATCGATTTGCTCTGGTCTGCTGGAAAATCCAAAAACCCTAGTTCATAGTTGGTTAAAACTGACTTGGAAAATGAGTATATATGAATACTGGAATTCTCTTTTGTATCTGATCATTTCCTATACTGTATCTTCTTCAAGGCCATTTTGCTCTTGTATTTATCCAAAAAGAAATTGGCTGCCGGCAGAAGAAAGAAATTCATGGGAATGAAAACCGTTTTATGTAGCAACAAATATGTGCAATGATTTATATGTCGATTAATTTCATGTCAAATGTGGAATTGAAAAGCGATAAAATAGAGCAGGTCTAAAATATTCATCCTTATCTATGTCGATTTTGCGTTTGAAATTGTTTTAAATTTACTTTAAAAGTTAATTTATATTTTGGAAGGGAGGGAGTACTTTATTAGTTAGTTTGTACTCCAATAGTTATTCTGATTTGTAATAAAATCAAATAAATTTATGAAATAATTATGAATCATATATATATATATATATATATATATATATATATATATATATATGGTAATGATTTATAGTATGTATTTGTTATGTAGGGCATACACCATCAAAATCAAATGAAAACAAAAAAATAACTGTCAGGAACAAGGGCGGAACTCGAGGGGGGGGCGGTTGATCGGTGAGAGAGCCGTCACGGTCTAGGTGAACAGGGGGCTTGGGCCGGTGGGAGGGATGACAAAGTGGTGTTGTTCGGTCGTCGATCTCGACCCTAGTAGGGAGGCCGGTCCAGCGTGAACAGGGACTGCAGGTCGGGGGCAGCTTAGTTTAAAAATTTTGATCCCCCTACAAAATCGTTCTGGTTCCGCCACTGGTCAGGAACACATACTATCAACTACTAATAGTAGCATACCCTAATCAGAAAAAGGGTTTGACTTTATTAACTAAATTTTAGTTTTATTAATCAAGATTTAGGGTTTACTAATTAATATTTAAGGTTTATTAATTAGGGTTTAAGATTTATTAACTAGGTTTATGATTTATTAACCACATGTTAATGTTAACAAGGTTAATAAACTATAAATCTAATTTAAAAAGAGTTAATAAATCCTACACAGTTGGTTTATAAATCTTAAATACTAATTAATAAACTCTAAACTATGTTTAATATAGTCAAATGATATGTGGTGTCTACTAATAACAGTAGTCATCACCTTTCCTTGGGGCTTGGGTCACACTCTTCACTTCCCCTTTACCCCCATAGTTTTACTTACATTGCTATTGTCTTTTTTATCTTTTTATTTAGTCTTCAAATTTTTATAAAATTCTTATTTTACGTCACATAATTTATACGCAACGCGTGTGCCACCGGATACTAATATATATAATTATAATCCACAAACCAAAACACTTTATTATTATTAGGATATTAATGAATTTATTACATAACAAGTACTGGACAAGTACTATTAAAGCTAGCTAAATAATAATAAAGGAGAAACCTTTTATTTGTTACCTTACGATTTTACCCTCCTAACATCTGAGGTTATCACCAGGCAAAACACCAATCTGCTTACAATACTCGGTGTAATACCTGACCCGATTAGTAACCGTTACCGGGTTTGCACCATCACACTCAAGAGCCCCGTTAATGGCCCGAATGGTTGCCCCGAAACCTTGCCCCGAAACTATGGCAGATTGAACATTGTTCATCCAGTACCACAAGGCTGTTTTGAAGGAAACAACCGGGTCCTGGGCCACAATTTCAGGATTATTTAGACCATCGAATCCGATGCTTTTTCCGGCCGGCCCATAGTTGAAATTCCATGAGAGTTGAATTGGGCCTCGGCCGTAGTAGGCCTTATTTGGTACGCATGGATATTGTGTGTTAGTTTCATCACAGTAGTCTCTAGATGTACCATTTATCTCTTCTATATAGCAAAAGTCTGCAAAAATGAAAATTATTTTTCATATTAATAATTATGGAGCATTATTTCATTTATTGGGATAAAATTAGAGAATTAATATTTTCACAAACGAAAGTGTTAGTTCCACAAGGTCTTATCATGTGGGTGGACCCCGCTTAATATTCATGTCAGGAGAAACTCGTGAAATTATTATCGAAGTAATTTTATATACGTCAGGAGAAACTCGTGAAACTATTATCGAAGTAATTTTATATACGCTCTTAAATGTGCTTCTGATAAATTTTAAAAGGGTTAGTAGCTAATTGACTCTTATTTTTGGGATGAACGTGAATATATAAATGAATGATGCATGGAAGAAATGATTATTTATGAAATTATAGCATTTCTACTTTAAAATGGACTTGGCTATACAATGTCTTATTTAAGATACAAAAATATGAATTATACTGAAATTCTTATATATTGTTTCATTAAAAAAAAATGGTATGCAATTTTAAAAATCTAATACCTAATTGCAAAGTGCTCAGTATATGGAAACTGATATTTTCATAACATTTTTTGATATTTGTAGTTTTTACGACAAAAGTCTACGATGAAAACCGTCGCTATAGGATCTATAGCGACGGTTTTATTGTAAAAATATTATTTTCTATTATGGATTTATCAATTTTCTATATAAAACATGCATCAACGTTCCATGATTAGATCAAAACACACCTATATGGCACAATTAAATGGTAATCACAAATATACATATATAACTAGCTCTTTCTCAAAACCAATTTTTAGAAGAAAAAAAATATGGTCAAATATATATGGCTCAAATGTTGTCTCTTAATTAATATTTTCACATGTGTTTTTAATATTTTCACATGATTTTCTCTTACATAGAGGTGGTGGAAATTGGAACCCAAGTTATATTCATGTGAGAGAGAACCATGGACTTGTTAATTAATCTCGATTTATTAAGTACAGTTTAGTTACACTAACATATTTGAGATAATTAAACTATCAATCCGGATTTTAAGTCATTCTTTATCCAACTCTCAAAGAGTTCACCCTTTTAACGATGGGATTGACGACTGACGGTTTGATCATATACAACCGTTGTTCATACTTTTAGCGACGAGACAACATATAAGCGTCGCTAAAAAGTATAGACGACGATTGTATGACCGAACCGAATCGCGTTGATTCATCGTCATGAGGAGTGATTTCGGGTGAATTTGGATAAGGATAATTTAAGATCTGCACTCATTAAACCACGGATGGTTAAATATATTTTTACCAAAATATTAAATACATACTTACGTTCAGTTTCATGAGTAGCATGGGCAAAAAAAGCAGCAATCTCACGTTTAGAATCATCTTCCGTACCAACCCTACCAAACAAAGGATAAGATTTAAGAGCCTCAAGAAAAACTGCCCTTGAGTAGAACCCTTTTCCGGCAAGACTCGACTCGGCTTGATCAATAATCCCATTAAAGAAACCATCGGTAACAATATCGGAAACCGAAACACCGTTTTGCGGTGGTGGTGCATAACATGGACCACCTTGGCACCCTGTGCCACAGTAATCTGTGCCGTTGCCACAATAACCAAACCGACTACAACATAGGTCGGCGGTGCAACCACAATCTTGAGCTGTTATCAATTCTCCGGCAAGTACTCCGGCGAGAAGTATTGTTATTAAGCTGTTTGTTATATTGACGGTTGCCATTTTTATGAATGATTAAAGGGTGTGTGAAAAATAATATTTATAGTGTGCTCTGAAGTTAGTTAGCTATGTGGTTGTGTAATTGGTTTGGTTTCTTGGTTGACTTTGACTTGTCAATGAAAAATGAAGTTGAGTTTTCAGTTGTCAAAGTTGGGAAAAAAATGTGCACAAATAAAAAGCAATTGATTTGATAATTGATATGTTTGATAATTGATATGTCTGAAGCATCTGAAATAACAGATTTTTATTATTTTATCTTTCTAAAAAATTCAAAATTATAATAAATTTATTTAATATTACTTAATATAATAGTTAATATTGTAAAAAAAATTAAATATAAAATACTTCATATTCAGTCAAAAAATTGCACTTGGCTATTCAGTTCAAAAATTTGACCGATTCAGCCATTCAGACGATTTTTATTCAAAACAAATGCATTGAATGACTGATCGATTCAATTATTCAGTCATTCAGCTCTAAACAAACACCCTCTTAGTTGAGTTTTATTTTTAACTAATTATTAATGGTTCTTAAAATTGTGTTTGTGAGTTTTGTTACGAAGAAAAAAAAAAGGCTTAAATATGAATTATTATCCTAAACTATGGACCATATTCCACTTCGGTGATCCACCTTTTAATTTTATCAATTAGATGATTAAACTATTAATTTTTTCCACTTCCGTTCAATTGGGTCTGCCACATCAGAAATTGCTGACGTGGCCGTTTGGGTTGGTCAGAGTTAAGCTGATGTGTAACAAAAAAAGAATATTTTAATTTTTGATTAAACATTTATTATACATTAAGGGGTACAATTGTCAAATCACCTTATATTAAATATTAATACCAATTAAAAATAATAAAAGGCTAAATAAAACAAACAGATAGCGATCAAATCTCTCCTCCCCCAACTTCGATCAAAGCTATTCACTCAATCAAAGTCTAAAATTATCAGATCTGAAAAAATCGATCATCACTCATAGAAAATGCCTAACTTCAATCAAAAACAGAGTACTCAACTAGATTGGATTAAGCAAAGGCAAGTGTAAGCTGTGAGTTAAAGAGGGACAGAGTACACAAATCAAATAAAGGGTGTAAATATGGATCTGTAAATCAAATGAAGAGCAGCGGAGGAGGAGAGATAGTACAAGTTCTACATCGCAAATCGCTTTCTACCACACGCGCCATTCAATCCAATCATTGGCCTTGCCTTTTTTTTTTCGCACCCACCCAATCGTATTTCTTTTTTCATTTTTATTTTTGGATCCGAGAATGCATGGTTGTGTCTGGATTCGGTAGAAAGATCGGGAGTTAGAAGAAGTGGCGGCACAGATATTGAGTATAGTTTACGGGTTATTCTCTCGATTTGAGAGAGAGAAGCATTTGGGGTTATTCTCCGATTTGAGAAGAGAAGAGGATTTACTTATAATCTTGAATGCTATGTTTCGTTGATTGATATTCTATCTGCTTCGGTGATTCAAGTTGACTTCAGTATTTATTTCGTGAGTTGAAAAGACAGGGGCTTTTTGATGAATGTTTCGATCCCTCAAATTCTTTGATTAGGAGTTTGGGAATCTTGGTATGGTTGAGGAACTGTTATGGGTGTGGCGTCAAATGAAGGAGAATGACATTGAACCAAGTTTGTATACGTATAATATAATCCATGCCTAAGGCCTCTTTCTGGCACCCGGATGAGGGTTCTGGTGGACCGGGACGGAGACGACATGGTTCTAGCAGAAGGTTGGAAGGATTTAGATTTTGTTGTTTTTGATTAGTATTATTGTATAATATAAAGTGGTTTGACAAATTTGTCCTTTCATATATAATAATTGTGTAATTAAATATTAAAATATTCTTTTTTTAGTTACACATCAGCCTACCTAAAGAGCCACGTCAGCAATTTCTGACGTGGCAGACTCAATTGAATGTAAGTGAAAAAAATTAATAGTTTAATCATCTAATTGACAAAATTGAAAGGTGGATCACCGAAGTGGAATATGGTCCATAGTTTAGGGTAATAATTCATATTTAAACCAAAAAGAAATAATAGAAAGAGAAATTTTCTGTCGACTTACAATTGAGACGTACATTAATATATGAGAATAGATAAATAATAAAGTTGACTCACCATATTTACATATTTGATTACAATAGTTATCACTAACATTTATTCACGTAATTAACAATAAAAAAAATTCAAGACATAAAATCATAAAATATGTAAAAAAATATTCCAATAGCTACTAAAACACAATAAATACATCAAACAACTTTAGCACCATATTTGATCATTTTATTTCATGCCCATGGAAATCTGTTTTCAGCAATTTCAACCTTTACAGCCTTATCATGAATTTTATATCAGAAAGAAGTCAAAGAACAGAGCACACTAACTATTTTTTATATAATCCTTCTACGGCGAAGGGAGTTCCGACCGGGTGGCGACCCGCCGGAAATTTATTTATTTATTTATATTTTATTTTTGCTTTTGACTCTCAAATATTTAATGTGATTTATTAGAACTGAAATTTTTACAAAATACAGTGATTTATGTGTCATTTGGATACATGTAAAAACATAGTTGCACAGACTGTACAACTCTATTTTTTACATGTATCCAAATGACACTTAAATCACTGCATTTTGTAAAAATTTCAGTTCCAATAAATCACATTAATTATTTGATAGTCAAAAGCAAAAAATAAAAATAAAAATAAAATACAAAAGTTACGGCCGGTCGCTACTCCGGTCAGAACCCGCCGATCGCTGTAGACTTGTTGTTTTTTATAATGACCTACAAAATAAATGTATGTCACCATTTATTTTATTTTACTTTTGCAGAATAAAATAAATTGTGGGCTCAAGGAGAAACGTCCAAAGAGAAATAATATAACCTTTTACAGTGAAACTAATGTTTATTGGGAAATATTATTTCTATATAATTTTTTAATATTTTTATATGATCTCTTCTCACATGAAAGTGAAATTCCTTTCTTTTTATGTGAGAGAAAGACTATATAAAAATATCAAAAATATATATAAAAATATCAATATTTATTATATTTGTTATAATAAATATTATACTTGTCCTTTGACATCCTTTTTGTTTGTTAGTAAACATGAAACATTTGTTTTAACAAATGTAATAAAAAAAAATTATATGTTATAAATTATAATAAATGTTACATGTTATAATTATATGTTATAAATTATAATAAAAAATTATATGTTATAACAAATGGGCTAAAAAAATAATGAATTTATATATAATCAAAGAGTAATAATTTCATAAAATTCGGATCCGATTTTTTAGTTTAAAGCTTGCAAAAGCTACTACTATTAGTATAGTAAATAAATAAAGTAAATTCCGCACCCCACTTGGCCACTTGTTGGAAAATTTCCAAAATCTAGAAGTTTTCCAATTTATAAGTAATTGGTTGATTATTCCTTTGTCATTGTTATAATATTATGATTTTCTTAAGAGTCGTAAGTTATAAGCTAGAAGCTAAAATTTAATTTATAATTTTATGGATCTTGGTTGTATATATGTTCTTTTAGTTTTTATCTATAAAATGGAAGTGAAAGATAAGAAATGGAAGAAGTGAAAATTATATAATACTTTTATATTTGTAATTTTGTTATTTATTTAGTTTTATAACATCTTTATAATTTTGTTATTTCTTTAGTTCTATAACACATTATCAACACGAAGTTTCAACCAACTGAGACGGTAAAATTTTAAATTCTTGCAATTAAGCATTATACTACTGACTTGTCAAATTATATTCATATTTTATTGTCTATTTTTAAATTTTGTTATTTACAGTAGTACCATATATCCTTGTTAATCTTACAAGACTTGGTGGGAACCTTTTTACCATTTATTAACTTGTGGGAATAACCTGACTACGCGGACTACCACATGCATGCTTTAGTGAATACACCTTCGTATTTATTCCTTATAAGAAATTTGTGAAAATAATTTGTTTAAGCGGACTACCGCATGCCGAGTGAAAATTCATTTACAAGTTTGTACATGTATTTTTTTATAATGTGTACAATCATACTTGTATATAAATTAGTGATTGCATACCTTGTGACTAAAAGGATATGCTAATAAAATAAACGTTTATATATTTATGTTGTTTATATATTTATCATCGCTAGAGGTGGTGGCTTAGTGGTGGGAAGCCATACATAAATTCCCACAAACGTGGGTTCGAGTCCCCACTGAATTTATTCAGGGGTAAGCTGAGTTGTGCCGATGAATGCATTTATCTTCTACCTATCATGTATGCAATAATTTATTACATACGTTAATAAATAATGAAAATTATTATGTTTTAAAACAAAAAATAAATTTTTAATTTTGAAAATCTCTGGAGACAACTATTTAACTTGAGAACTTAATGCAAAATTACACCTTAGTGCAAATGGGTTAAAAAAGACCATTAAATCAGGAAACAAAGCAACTACGGCACAAAAAACACAAGCCATAATCTTTCTTCGCTATCACATTAATGGAGGATTAAAAACTAAGTATTTAACAGTCAAAGATATTTTGACCTTATGGACACAACTAAAGGAAAAATTTGATCACCAAAAATTGGTTGTTCTCCCTAGTGCCAAATTTGAGTGGTTTAATTTAAAACTACAAGATTATAAATCAATTACGGAGTATAGTTTTAATGTCTATAGAATAACCTCTACTTTGACCTTATGTGAGGATCCAGTTTCTGAAACCCAAATGTTAGAAACAACGCTTTCAACTTTTCATCCCACCAATATGATTATGTCACAACAATATAGACAAAGTAAGTTCACAAAATTTTTAGTAAATTATTATTTATCCTCCTTGTTGCCGAAAAGGATAATGAATAGTTGTTGAAAAACCATCAAGTACGGCCAACGAGTTCTACCACATTGTCAGACATTAACAACACATCATTCTAGCAGAAGAGACATGATAATGGATGGAAAAATAATAAGAAGTTTAGGGGACGAAAAAATAAATGAGGTCATCATAACAACAAATTCCACAATCACAACGTACAATTCAGGGCACCAGAAGTGGCAAGAGTTTGGGTCGGATAAAAATAAAAAAAATTCCGCACAGACAAAGAACAAACCAGATGTTTGTTTCGGGTGTGGGATGAAAGGGTATTGGTCACGTACCTGTCGTACGCAAAAGCATCTAGTTAATTTATATCAGGAGTCTCAAAAGAGCAAGAAAAAGGTGGCAGAAACAAACTTTGTTAACCATTAATTGAATATTGTTAATGCTCCAACAATGAAAAAAAATTAGGCGACATTGTTGGACCTTTTGAAAGCATATTTTGGGATGTCGAATAATTTCTTATTTTAATTAAGCACGATGTATGTATAATATTATTAGTTTTCATTTTGTACGCTACATGTTATGTGTTCATCATGGATAATATTATGAATCAAATATATATATTTTTAATATATTTTTATGTGTCAGACCAACTTTAATGGATATGAAAGATATATGTTTAGCAGACAGTAGAATAACTCATACTGTGACGCCCCCAAAATAGGTATACAACACTCATTCTGAGTCGTCAAAATACATGATACAAAAACAACTACAACTTTATTAATACAACATAAAAACTGTGAGTTTAAATACAAATATTGTCAACTAGACAATATCCACACTCAAATAAGTCCTCATTACAATTATTGATACATTATTTTACAAAAATGGTGAGGACTACTAAAATGACTTTCTAGAACCTTCATTCCATACCCCGACTAGTACTCGCTACATTCTCGCCTCCTGAGAAGAAAAATGGAACAAAAAGGAAAAGAGTGAGCTCAACTAGCCCAGTAAAGAATATTATGACCAAGATAATATAGAACAAATTATCGTTAGTCTTCAACAGAAAAAAATCTAATAGAATACAATAGACAACAAGTTTTAAATCAATATTCGCAGCGAAAATAATAATTCATTAGAAGAGTTAAATAGAGAATAAAATCTATTATCTTCTATATATGAATTTAAAAGTCCATCGTCAATATTTTATCCCTGTAACATCAATCAACATATATCTGGAATCAAATATTCATCTTTGCACTACAGGCCAAAGATATTCATCAGTTGGTCATGTTCATCTAAACACATGTTCATCTTTGCACTACGGGCCAAAGATATTCATCATAAAATCATTCATCTTTGCACTACATGCCAAAGATATTCAGTAATATCATCATTTAGGACTGAGGATGATGAAAAATATTTTAAAGAAAACGAATCCAGTGAAATAAAAGAATAAATATTAAGGATTCGTATTTCAGCTATTTCATGTCCAAAAATACCTCATAAATAATGTGACGACCCCAAAATAGGTCCATTCCATCCAATCCATTCTGAGTCGCCAAATACATGGTACAGAAAATAACTACAACTTTATTACAACAATTGTCGTGCAAAATACAACAACACATATACTGTGAGTTTGGATACAAATATATACCAAATGTGACACATGTCCCAACGTGTGACAAAGACCTCACAAATGACACCTTACATAAAGGTATAGTCAAAACTGCTTTTAGAAACTAAAATCTTTGGGAAGTGCTCAAGGAAACCTTCGTACATGGGAGGCCATGCTTCTAGGTTATGATAGATATCATATGGCCACGAATTATCCTTGGTTGACCTAATAGACCCCTAAAGAAAAACGAGAAGATTACTATCATATTCTTCCCAATGGTGAGTCTTCTCTTCGACTTATCATTATCTCCACTGCCTCAATTTGAGAATTATACTTCAAACAAACACCAAGATTATATAGGTAGTGCTCAGTAAATATACTCAAAGAAGTGGATGAGCACAACCCCGTCTTTATGATGACACGAGGTTGTATGTCATTAGACATCTTGTATGATAAGTGGCAAAACACCCTTCCAACGTTAGGTTCGCTTTCTCCCTATATGATTCACCAAATATAACTACTAAAAGATGTATACAACACACTTGTTCTATCTTTGCTTTAGGAGAACTCCATAGCTAGAGACCAATTGTTCTATTCCCTTGTTACCCCCGCCCGACCCAAATTTACACTTTTATTAATCGAAAGGAATTGTGAAGCAAAAAGGGTGAGCACAACTAGTTCAAGAAAGAATATCATAACTAAAGATAATTAAATTATCAATAGCCTTCATCAATAACAAATCGAGATTTAGAACATATGGTAGATGATAAAAATTTCAACCATAGTTGCAAATGAACGAGCAATCCATTAGAAGAGTCAAATAGACAATACGATTCTATTATCTTCTCCATGTTAAAAGTCCATCAACAATATTTTATCCTCAGTAACATCAATCAACAGTTCCTTTCCACAATTATATGAATATCTCATAATCATAATTGTGATTCTAAATTCTCTTCGTATCGTGATTTAATATAATTTTCATCACATGTCTTTACCTCGAAACATCAAAGATCATGGTTATACCAAATCACAGTTCTGCTCATAATCATACTAATAAATTCATCTTTCAGACTACGCCCAAAGATATTCATCCACAGTTCATCTTCGCACTATTGGCCAAAGATATTCAACAACAGGTCATCTTTGCACTACGGACCAAAGATATTCATTAACAGTTCATCTTTGCACTACAGGCCAAAGATATTCAACAACAGGTCATCTTTGCACTACAGGCCAAAGATATTCATTAACAGTTCATCTTTGCACTACTGGCCAAAGATATTCATTAACAGTTCATCTTTGCACTACTGGCCAAAGATATTCATCAACAATTCATCTTTGCACTACAGGCCAAAGATATTAATATCTCAAAGAAATATATAATCATGATCATACCAATAATCTACTCATCTTTACACTCCAGTGAAAGAAAATTTCAACATCAGGGTTATAAAAATATTATATATGATAATAAAATCAATATAATCAATATATAGTTTTAATCTCCAGAATAATATTCATAAATCAACTATAATTTGGTTAGAAAAAGAAACCAATTTTGTAGTGAATAGTACCCGTGAAGAGTAACTCGTGAATAGTAACTCATGAATAGTAATTCTGACACAAAAAGATAGAAATTCTACAATAAAATCCATACCAATATTTCGATATAATGATATTGAAAGAATAACATTTCTTAAACTTATAAATAATTTATTTTAACTGTTTACACTTTACTAAATAATGCATTTAATCATCATAAAATGCCAAACTTATAAGGTTTCATCACCAATAACCAAAACCCTCATCAAAAATCTGCATATACCACATATATGATTTTCAAGCCATAAAATCATATTTTTCAATTTTTTTTCCTTCACATAACATATTTAACTCATTTATTCATAACTAGTCCATTTTCATGAAAATACCAAATCAGTTCTAAAAATATTTCTTTTCTGGGATTTAGCAGAATATAGTCCCATATTGAACATATATTTTCTTAGAATTTTAAAATTCATTTACTATTTTTCATATGGCTAAAAACCGCCTAATATTTAGACATTTATCATAAATTGTACTTTTATCCAAAAATTCCGTAATTCACAGAGTACATCGATATTATATAGATGTACTCCCAATAAAAATTTCATCAATTTTGGAGTTAATCATAAGGAGTTATAATATGTTACTTTTAAAATAGTCTTTTCTCATAAAATTCATAACTCTTAATCTATACATCCAAAAATCACCATTTTGGACACAATCAATAAAACTCATCAACATATCATTTCAATTTTTTCCAGAATTTTCGAAGGTCGGAAGAAGTACGAATTGAAAAACATAATAACCCTTAAAATCCCTTACTATCCCTTACCTCAAAAGAAAGCAAAGACTTCCGATTTGGATATCGGATATATTATTTGAAAGAAACTTGCAATCGATGAATATCAACTCAACAACTATCTAAATACTCACAAAATACACTCAATAATCTAGAGAGGGAAAGAGAGAAAACTTATTTCTGGTGTGATTTTAGCAGACTTGACCTGCAACCTGATGGCTTTACCTGCAACTATTTTCACCCACCACATTTGAAATAAAATTCAGCACATTTTTTCACCAACCACAAGTGGGGCCCACTCAATTCTAGAATTTTCCACCAAAATGCTAAATTCGGATACTTCAATAATTTCTGAACCATTCACCTCTTAAAATTCATAACAAATCATACGTTCATTTTTAACGGTTCAAAATTTGTGTACATATACTCAACTTATATATGTATAACATATCCAAAAATTACAACGATCCAACGGTCAGATTAAAAATTATAACTCACGCAATATATCTCAAAAATACTTGTTTAAATTTTAATACCTTCATTCCGACAAAAATACTGATAAAATACCTCAACATTAATTCCTTCATTTATAACCACAAATAAATCCATCATTTATATCCACATCAAATAAATATTTCCTTATCATATAAATCAATAATTAATTATTCATAAATAATATTACGAATCACAATTATGACAATCAATGTAGTTCAGAAAGAGAAGGGGCTTTCCAATAAGAATTTCTCCTTCATGGCGCCGCAATTAAGTGACCAAACCTCTCCTTGATGTAACTTTTTAGACCGCCAATAATGCTATCTAATAATATTATTCAAATAATATGAATTATTGATCCGATAATGAGAAATATCATGCAAGTTGATAATTATTGAAACAACAATAATATAAAATATCAACGCAACAATTATTGAATCAATAAAATAAAATATTGAATAAAGAATTCTTTGTAATAATTATTGAGTAGTGCCTTCTTACGTAAGAATCAATAATTCAAAAATCTTTGTGTAATACCGTAAAGCATCGCGCAACAACGCGTATTACTTTATTTTACCAACCGTATTCCAACAAAGTTGTTAAAACTTAATTTTATCGTTTTCTTCATCCGAGCTTATTATTCATTATGGGCCCACAAATGGTCGCTGGCCGTTGCACAAATATTCCCCGACGTAAAAGAATATTCCACCACCAAACGAATATTCCCTGAACAACAATGAATATTTTATAACCACTTGTGTATTTTGAAAAAAATTCATATATCACTCTTAACTTTAACTTTTATCAATTTAACCATTTACTGAATAGTAATTATAAGAAAAATTGAATATTTTTATTTCATAAAATTCAGGGTCTTACAAATAATCATAGTGGAGTAAAATTTAAGAATGATCAAAACATGGATACAATCAAAGCTAGTACCCATAATAGATATTTTGGACGAAAAACGAAAATTTAATTTTTTCGTGAATAGTACCGTATTCGTGAATAGTGTCGTATACGAGAATAGTGTCGTATGCGTGAATAGTAATCCCGACACAAAAAGTTTCAAATTTGATAAAAAGTTCAAACCAATATTTCAGCATAATGATATTGAAGAAAATAATATCATTTAAGAAGAAAAAAATATCCCTTACCTCGAAAAGACAAGATTACCGATTGAAATATCGAATATAGTCTTTGAAGGAACTTGCACCGTATATAGCAACACTCAAAGTCTTAAAATACTCACAAGAATAAACTCGATATATAGAGAGAGAGAGAGAGAAAACTTTAGTTTCTGGTGTGATTTTCAATTCTAATCTAAGCACCCTATTTATAGGAAAATGCTTAGAACACCAAAGCAGAAAATTTAATAAATATTATTATTATTTTTCTAAAATCTCCTATGCACACCCGCTGAATTCAAACATCAACCACCCACTCAAAAAAGTAAGAAAAACGTTTTTCATAAATAAAATATTTAAAACTTCCAAAAATCAATTATTTCGGAACTTCGAAACTTCAATAATTCATAATAAATAGCTCTTTTATCAAAAAAAAAATTGAACCTCATGTCCATTTCACAGGAAATTCCATTATCTACAACTTTGCAGAAAAAGGTTTCCCAAATTCCAAACAGAAATTGACCGAAATCTACAAACGGGCGATTCTACAGGTTATAATCAAATTTCAGCCAAAAATGAGCCCACAGACATGTTTAACATATTTTAAACAATTTTTGCAATAAAAATACTCTTCCTCCTCATATACTAATATATCCCACATTCATTGTAAAAATATCATCATTATATTATAATAATATAATAAAATATTATTTTATCAGAAAAGATAAAATATCGATTTTCAACAATTGTCACTTTAAAAAAATTTCTCCATCTATATCCACATAAAATGAATATTTTCCTCATCATATAAATCAATAATTAATTATTCACAAATAATATTATCGAATCACAACATCGACAACCGTAGTTCCCGTGAAAGAGGGGCTTTTCAATAAGGATTTTTCCTTACTAATACAAGCAATTAGGTGACCAAACCTCTCCTTAGATGTAACTTTCTTGACATTGCCAATAATGTTATCTAATAATATTATTCGGATAATATGAATTATTGCTCCGATAATGAAAAATACTGTGTAGTGACAATTATTAAAACAACATTAATATAAAATATTAACGTAGCAATTATTGAATCAATGAAATAAAATATTGAATAAAGAATTATCGTAATAATTATTGAGTAGTGCCTTCTTTACGTAAGAATTAATAATTGGTGCAATACCGGTATCGTCAACAACGCCAGACATCGTAGCATTACTTTAACCACCGAGCATTTCAATAGTATTAACTCAGAATAACTACGCCAATTATTTATAAACAACTTATACTTGTCGCTTTCTTCATCCAATCGCTCAAGTTATGGGGCCCATACAAGGTCTGGCTAGTCGCATCACGAATATTCCCCGACAAAGAAGAATATTCCACGACCAAATGAATATTCTCCGATAAAAATGAATATTTTATAACCACTTGCTTATTTAAAATATTTAGCATTTTACCCATAACTAACCACATTAATCAAATCAACCCTTACTATTTCAAAATAATAAATAGAGGAAATTTAATTTTATTTATAATAAGTTGGGGTCTTACAACCTCCCCTCCTTATGAAATTTCGTCCTCGAAATTGACATACGTACCTGGTGTTTCGAAAAGATGAGGATACCTCACTTTCATTTCCGTTTCCAACTCCCAGGTCATATCCTCAATAGCATGGTTTCTCCATAAAACTTTAACTTGTGGTGTGACCTTCGTGCGTAGGAAATGCTCCTTCCTATCCAAGATCTTGACAGGTACCTCTTCGTACGTTAAGTCTTCGGCTATCTCGTCCGGTTCTAACTCAATAATGTGGTTTGAGTCTTTCACATATTTACGTAGCACAGATATATGAAAAACATTATGAACACGAGACATACTTGGAGGTAACGCGAGTCTATAGGCCATATTTCTTACTCGGTCAAGAATCTGAAATGGACAAATAAATCGTGGATTGATCTTTCCTCTCTTCCCAAATCTTGTAACTCCTTTCCATGGAGCAACACGCAATAATACATGATCCCCAATACTAAATTCCACGTCCTTTCGATGAAGATCCGCATAACTCTTTTGTCGATCATGTGCCATTTATATACGTTGTCGAATCATTTGGATCTTTTTTATAGTCATACGTACCAACTCGGGTCCCAACAATGTTGCTTCACCCACCTCATCCAAACATATTGGAGAGCGACACTTTCGTCCATACAATGCTTCGAATGGAGCCACACCTATACTTGCCTGATAACTGTTGTTGTAGGAGAATTCCACCAATGGTAAATACTTATCCCAACTGCCTTTGAAGTCTAGGACACAGAGTCTTAATAGATCTTTAAGATTTTGAATAGTCCTCTCTGATTGCCCGTCCGTTTGAGGATGGTATGCCGAACTGAACCGTAAATCCGTGCCCATAGCTTTTTACAAGCTAACCCAAAATCTTGAAGTGAATCTTGGGTCACGATCCGAAACTATGGATACTGGCATGTTATGCAACCTCACAATCTCATTCACGTACATACTAGCAAGACGTTCAAGGGAATAAGTCTCCCGTATCGGCAAGAAATGAACAAACTTGGTTAATCTATCAACAATAACCCAAATAGCATTTATGCCTTGAGAAACCGTGGGAAGACTCGTAACGAAATCCATGGTAATGTGTTCCCACTTCCATTTCGGAATCTCAAGTGGTTGCAATGGACCCTTTGGCACTTGATGCTCCGCCTTTACACGTTGACAAGTTAAACACCTCGAGATAAACTTTGCAATCTCTCTCTTCATATTGTTCCACCAAAATGTATGTCGAAGATCACAATACATTTTGGTACTTCCAGGATGAATTGCAAACAAGATATATATGTGCCTCCATCATGATGTTGTACTTCAAATCGTAATCGTTAGAACACAAAGTCCGGAGTGGACTCAAGTATTCCTTCTTCATCGATTCTTGCTTCGAATAGCACCTTCTTGCACTTTCTTCTTCATACGCGCACCGACTCGGGTCCGTGGCTTGAGCAACTTTAACTTTTTCGATTATAAAGTTGGTTCTATACGATACTTGACATCATTGTATGGGTCCCCGAGTCTTGAATTCTATCTTCATCTTTTGTAAATCACACAAAATAGGCCTTTGTGTTAACAACATCGCACTGCTCCCGCGATATGATCTTTCTACTCAACGTGTCGCCTACCACGTTCGCTTTTCCAGGATGGTATTGAATGGTGTGGTCGTAGTTTTTCAACAGCTCGAGCCAACGTCGTTGCCGCATGTTGAGTTCCTTTTGGGTGAAGAAATATTTGAGGCTTTTATGGTCTGAATATATCTCCACTTTCTCCCCATATAGATAGTGCCTCCAAATCTTTAGCGCGAAAATGACTGCTGCCAACTCTAGATCATGAGTAGGATAATTTCTCTCATATTCTTTAAGTTGTCGCGAGGCATAGGCTATGACTTTCCCACGTTGCATAAGAACACATCCTAACCCTTTGCCTGAAGCATCGTTGTAGATAACAAATCCATCCGAACCAGATGGTATTGTCAAAACAGGTGCCGAAATGAGTCTCCTCTTGAGATCTTGGAAACTCTTCTCGCATTCCTCGCTCTATACTAATTTTGTATCTTTACGAGTCAGCTAAGTTAACGAAGTAGCGATTCAAGAAAATCCTTCCACAAATCTCCGATAATAACCAAATTAAGCCCCAAAAGCTACGCATTTTGATCACCGATTTTTGTTGTTCTAACTTTGTATTGCTTCAATCTTCACCGGGTCAACAGATACTCCATGTTTTGACACCACGTGCCTAAGGAATGCTACTTCTCAAGCGAACTCGATTTATTCAAACTTGGCATATAGCTTGTTATCACGAAGCCTTTACAAAGTATCAAATTTCAAATGGTGCTCATGATCTTCACGGCTTTTGGAATATATGAGGATGTCATCAATAAAGACAACAACGAACTGATCCAAATAATCCTTGAATACTCGATTCATCATATCCATGAAAGCCGCAGGAGCATTAATCAATCCAAAAGACATGACTAGGAATTCATAATGCCCGCATCGAAGTTCGAAAGCGTCTTGGAATATCCTCGGTTTTAACCTACAAATGATGATATCCGCGAATCTAAGATCAATTTTTGAAAAGAATTGTGCTTCTTGCAAATCGGTCAAACAGTCATCAATACGAGGTAGCGGATACCTATTCTTGATGGTAACATGGTTCAATTCCCGTGAATCAATACAAAGTCGCATACTCCCATCTTTCTTCTTTACTTAATAAAAACAGAGCACCCCAAGGAGATGTACTAGGACGAATGAAACCGATGTCCAACAACTCCTCAGTAGTTAGACCTTCAACTCCGAAGTTCAATAGGAGCCATTCGATATGGGGTTTTAGAAATGGGCTTTGTGCATTCAAGATCAATAAAGAATTCAACTTCACGCTCGGGGTAGACCGGAAGTTCTTCAGGAAATACGTTAGGAAAGTCAATAACAACAGGAATATTATTCAAATCTGACGTGTCTTTATTCAAATTCATAACATGGGCTAAAAAAGCTTGACATCCGTTTTTTAATAAACGAATAGCTTTATGACTTGATATGATAATGATTGATTTTAATGGTTTAGTTGCTTGAATTCGAACAACAGGTTGATTAGGAATATGAAAACTAACAACATTACGAAAACAATCAATTTTGGCATGATGAGTAGTTAACCAATCAATCCCTAAAATCACGTCAAATGCAAGTATCTTTAAAGAGATAAGGTCAACAGGTAAGGTAATGGTGCCAACTTGGATCAAACAAGATTTATAAACAGTGGATGTGATGAAAGTTTCTCCTAACGAAGTCTCCACAGATAAATCAAAGTCTAATTTCTCCGGAGTCAAGTTTAAACGTTGAGCACAAGCAGGAGAAATAAATGAATGGGTAGCACCGGTATCTAGTAAGGTATAAACTTCGCATGAATTTATGATTAGCTTACCCGTGATCACCTCGTTTGGGTTCCTCGCGATGTTGACTAGTCACGACAAACGCTTCTTCCAGAACCGATTGACTTTGACTTTTCTCGGGATGACCTTTTGAGTCACCATCCCCATTGGACTTGGTTTCGCACAAATGCAATCTCGAGCGATATGTCCTTCCTTTCCATTAATTATAATGTGACGCCCCAAATTCGGACATAACGTATCTCGAATTCGGTTCGCCACGTGCTAATTCTAACATCACACTAAAATCATTAACAACGGAAATAATAGAATAATTTACATTGATATAATATAAATATTCGCGTCCCAAGGTTCCGTAACCATTACTACAACAATCCAGTGATTAAACTTAAACATAATTAATCATCCTTAGTACATCATAATACGCATAGAAATAATAATACTAATACTCTTAAAGAACTAAGTTACCCGTAGCCTTGCCCCTTCCCTTGTCCTTTTCCGAGGTACCGCTTTTGCTCGCGCCTTAATCGTAATGTTTTTAGGGAAGCAAGAATGAGCAACAAGTTTGCCCAGCAAGTAATATAGCAAAGAGAATGAACAGTTATAGCATTTGAATCTTTAAGGGTATAACAGTAAATGGTAGTTCAAGGATATCAAGAAATATCAAAAGTGTTTGATAAATGTCACTAAAGATTGAAGGATATCAATAATATTTCAAGGTTTAATTATTTCGAGGTTCAATAAGAATGAACACCGAAAGCAAATATTAAAGACTATGAACTCTTACTAGAATCAACAGATATAATCGCATTCCAAGATAGACGAGTACAACAGGTGATCAGCCTAAGGTACCCTACGTTATGCATAACATTTAATCATACTTGTGCCCCGACAATATAGAATTTCCCTTTTTTAAGAGGGTTGTTCATCTCAGTAGATTTTCAAGAGTCCGCACCAAGTAAATTGGTTTGGATAGCTTTCTAACATATGATAACAGTCTAACCGAATCAAAGGGTTAGACAACTTTTATAATGCACTTTAAGAACAATAAGTCTAATGCTTGCAATAATGTCAAAGTAATTGATTTTTCGTATAGTAATAGTCATTTGCGCAATATAAATATATCAATAATTCGGATTCATACAATATACAATGTAGAAATTTAGATAACTTGTATTCGATATGTGAATCAATGGAAGTTAGAGAACTCGCACAAAATCCAAAGTTGTGAGAGATAGGAGACTTGCCTTTAGCGTTGATTACCTCTTAAAGCGTAATACCACTTCAATGAACTACATTATCCTATATATGTATGTATATGTATTCATTAGTCATATATACTTGATATGCATTTTCACATACTTCCATCACACATACCTAAATTCATGTAGGCTACACACATTCAAACTTATAGATGTGTAACTCACATTGATTTTACCTTTGAAGTCGTTTATACCATATGCTCATCCTTTGTATTTTCAAAATATCTCTTACTCTACATATTTTTAAGTTGTTTCACATATTAAAGAACCTTTAAGCTAGTTTTGACCCTTTATTAAAGTTATTCATATATTTCCATCTTTCAAAGTTCAAAGAGTTCATTACATAATTCAACTAGCCATAGTATTCATTATACTACATAATATTGTCAAACAACTTCTTTCTACACATGCTTGCATAATTTATCACAATGTTTAACTAGATGCGTGAACATGTCGAATATCTCTAGAGGCATATGCATCCTATTCTAATTGTTCCTAAGTTCACAATATAATTCATAGAGTTTGATATCTCAATTGGTTTTCAATTACTAAGATGTCATGACTATCAATCTATACATGCAAGGTACATTGAGTCCACACCTCATATGTATTTATCAAACCAATTAAGCTATAAACATATGCTCACAAGGCTAGATTCAAAGAGGCGTAAGGTTTTATAAACATGTTTTTCGTCTTTTAACTTTTCTTTAAAAAGGTTATGATTCAATTCCAAATCTACTAAACACCTTGTAAAATACATTGATATATGTTTAGGGAGTATGTATGTTCTTGAAATGAAGTGGAGTGTAAGACTTCTTGCATTAAATAAGCAAACCAAACTCATTTCCTGTTAAACACTTCACGGGCGTATGCATTTATCTTCAGAGAGGACCCACGTAAAGGTGTCCCTCGCTAAAACACGAGCAGTGTCCCCCCTGCCCTATGCTCGTGATTTTTGAGAAATTTTCGATCCAATTCTCATCTAAGAATAATGTAATCATGTATAATTGTTATAAACTTGCTACATAACCTTCCTAGCATGCTTCTAACATTCCCACACATACAAACAATAAATTTCAAAGATCAATTCAAGGTTTTTGGCCATTTTTCCAAAGTTTAACACCCATAACAATTTTCTTCCTTACGAATTCATTACTAGATCATTTTACTTCGTTTAACTTTCATTGGATTCGTTTTTGATCACATTAACAATATCTAGCATCAATTGATACATTCTAGCAAGTTTCAACTATAAACATTTCAACTCAACAAGTGTTTTTCTAAGAACTTTGCAAGGCTTGAGTGTATGAACATTTAGAGGAGTTTACCTTTTCTGAAGTTGAATTGCTACTCTAGCTTCAATTTACAGATTATATAAGCTCTCAATACTCACACTCCTACTAGAAATCTCAGAGAATTTAGCAACATACTTATGAATGAGAAGGGCTCTATTTATAGGCAAGCTTGTGACCAATTTGATTTTGTGCAATGAATCAACCCATTGAAATGGAGAAGAAGCTAATGGTTATGAAGGATTTGGTAGAAGAGTACAATTTAGCCCACTCCCTTCTCCATGATTTGCTAGCTATGGAGTTGGTGTTGGAGGGACTAGACCAATGGCCTATAACGTGAGAAAAGAAGAGTGACTCTCATTTTGGGACACTAGCAATTCTCAGCACATTAGTAGTACACTTAGGTCCATTTTGCCCTTGTTCTCAATAGAGCATACAATTACACCCACTCATATATTACACATAAAATCATATAATCCATGTACATTGATTTATTTCAAATAATATTTATCCTAGACTGGGATATAATTTAATTGTGTACCAATGCTACTTATTATTAATTTATTTATTTAATCAAGTTACTTTCTCTCATAGGTTTAAAATACCCATTTAATTATTCATACACACATCAATATGTCACATAAGACTTTTTATACAACTTGGTCAATTACCTAAGTCAAGCTTACTTTTATCACATAGTGTTATATAATAATTATTTTCATTACAATGTCACCCCTCACTTTATATTAAATGAAAAACCTTATAATATATGATTTCTCTTCACACACTACTATTTATGATAATTAACAAATAACAAATAAATCAACCTCCTTATGAAATTATTTACTTATTAGTAATATTAATTAATTCCATCATTAGTTAAATTAGTATTTTCTCAATTCATCATCTTGCCACACTAGGCATAACTCCACAAGTTTAAACTAAGCTTCTCATCGCTTTTGCTTCATTGTTTAATTATTACTTAGCTTAATCAATTAAAATGCTCATCACAACACATGTCGATGCTATATATATATATATTTATATTCAAATAAATATGCAAACAAATCTTTATTCTCAATATTATAATTTATTAAAATTCGCGGGTATTACATATAACATACCTTAAACTGTCAGGCGATTTGGGTTGATATGTCCTTCTTTTTCGACTTATAAGATATGGGTGGTCGTTCTCCTCCTTGGAACCGATTCTTACTTTGGTCTTCGACGCGTCTTCAGATAGTCATTATTGAATCTTCTCTTTTTAAAATCTCTTCCCGACTTGCTTCTTCTATTCTCATGGCCACAATTACCACCAGAGTGGTTGCCGCTCTTGTCCGTATTTTTTTTTTCTCCGCTGGTTATCGTTGTTCTTACGATCGCCATCCTTTGGTATGATCCTCGTTGTGGTCCTCGGTTGACCGTAGACTCGTTATCTCGCTTCTAATAATTGAGCCTCATTGACAACATCCCGAATAGAGAAAAAATTTATGAGAAATGAGATATTGATGTATGTCGGGTTTCAAACCTCCCAGAAACATCTGCGTCATACGTTCCTCATTCTCCACCAAATGAGGTGCAAACCTGGATAACTTCGCGAACTTTGCCTCGTACTGGGACATCGTCATGTTGTTTTGTTCCAATCTAATAAACTATACCTCCTTCATATGACGAACACTTTCAAGAAAGTATTTGTCATTGAGCAGCTTTCTTAAATGTCTCCCAAGACATGCCGAAATACGGTGGATGGAGTACGCTTCATGATTCCCACCAAGAATCGCCTCATTCTGTAACATAAAAGTGGCGAATGGAACTTTCTTTTCCTTCGTGAATCCCAAGACATCGAATATCTTGGTAATTTGCTTGACCCACGTCTCCGCCTTAATCGGATCCGGCTCTCCCCAGAATTTTGGTGGTCCCAACTCTTTGAACTACTTGGCTGTGACCAACTGTGCGTTGCCATTGTTTCTACTTGTATTTTGAACAGGAATCTCCTTCGTCTGGTTTTGCATGAATCGCAAAAAGCTTCTAAACATCTCATTGTTCATCGTCTGCTCAATGGTGTTGTTTACAGGAGGAACATTGCCAGCTTGTTGCACGTTCTCCTCATTGGTGAGCAAATGTGTCTCCACGGTCTCATTTACTCCACTATTAACATTCTCAGTCGAAATTCTCAAATACTGCCATAAAACAAGGGTTAATTTAATAAATTAACAAATCACATAATATCCCTATATTATGACCGACCAACAAATAAGTTTAGGTAGGACACACTAGCGAAGGATTTACTCGTCTCTCCCTCCTAGTTCTATTCCCCGATATCCGCCAGAGATCATATCCCTAAGCTCTGATACAAACTGTGACGCCCCCAAAATAGGTATACAACACCCATTCTGAGTCATCAAAATACATGGTACAGAAACAACTACAACTTTATTAATACAACATAAAAACTGTGAGTTTAAATACAAATATTGTCATATAAACAATATTCACACTCAAATAAGTCCTCATTATAATTATTGATACATTATTTTATAAAAATGGTGAGGACTACTAAAACGACTTTCTAGAACCTTCATTCCATACCCCGACTAGTACTCGCTACATTCTTGCCTCTTGAGAAGAAAAATGGAACAAAAATGAAAAGGGTGAGCTCAACTAGCCCAGTAAAGAATATTATGACCAAGATAATATAGAACAAATTATCGTTAGTCTTCAACAGAAAAAAATCTAATAGAATACAATAGACAACAAGTTTTAAATCAATATTTGCAATGAAATAATAATTCATTAGAAGAGTTAAATAGAGAATAAAGTCTACTATCTTCTATATATGAATTTAAAAGTCCATCGTCAATATTTTATCCCCGTAACATCAATCAACATATATCCGAATCAAATATTCATCTTTGCACTATAGGCCAAAGATATTCATCGACCGGGTCATGTTCATCTAAACACATGTTCATCTTTGCACTACTCTGGCCAAAGATATTCATCAGAAAATCATTCATCTTTGCATCGCATGCCAAAGATATTCAAGAATATCATCATTTAGAATCGAGGATGATGAAAATATTTTAAAGAAAAACGAATCCAAATTGAAACAAAAGAATAAATATTAAGGATTCAGTATTTCAATTATTTCATGTCCAAAAATACCTCATAAATAATCATAGTGGAGTAAAATTCAAGAATGATCAAAACATGGATACAATCAAAGCTAGTATCCATAATAGATATTTTCGACGAAAAACAAAAATTTAATTTTTTACGTGAATAGTCAGATTCGTGAATAAGTCCGTAGTATCGTGAATAAGAAACCCCACACACAAAAAGTTTCAAATTTGATAAAAGTTCAAACCAATATTTCTAAGATAATGATATTGAAGAAAATAATATCATTTAAGAAGAAAATAACATCCCTTACTCGAAAAAACACAAGACTTCGATTGAAATATCGGATATAGTGTTGAAGGAAACTTGCACCAGATAAAGCAACACTCAAAGTCTTAAAATACTCACAAGAATACGCCGATAATATATAGAGAGAAAGAGAGAGAAAACTTTAGTTTTCGGTGTGATTTTTAATTCTAACCTAAAGACTTATTTATAAGAAATTGCTTAGAACACCAAAGCAGAAAATTTAATAAATATTATTATTATTTTTCTAAAATGTCCTATGCACACCAGCTGAATTCAAACATCAACCACCCACTCAAAAAAAGTAAGAAAAACATTTTTCATAAATAAAATATTTAAAACTTCCAAAAATCAATTATTTCGGAACTTCAAAACTTCAATAATTCATAATAAATAGCTCTTTTATCAGAAAAAATCGAACCTCATGTCCATTTCATAGGAAATTCCATTATCTACAACTTTGCAGAAGAAAGTTTTTCCAAATTTCAAACAGAAATTGACCGAAATCCACAAACGGGCGATTCTACAAGCTATAATCAAATTTCAGTCAAGAAATGAGCCCACAGACATGTTTAACATGTTTTAAACAAATTTTGTAACAAAAATACTCTTCCTCCTCATATACTCATATATCCCACATTCATTGTAAAAATATCATCATTATATTATAATAATATAATAAAATATTATTTTATCAGAAAAGATAAAATATCGATTTTCAACAATTGTCACTTTAAAAAAAATTCAATCTATATCCACATAAAATGAATATTTTTCTCATCATATAAATCAATAATTAATTATTCACAAATAATATTATCGAATCACAATCATCGACATAACCGTGCGGCTCCAGGAAAGATGAGGCTTTTAATAAGGATTTTTCTCACTTCTTACAAGCAATTAGGTGACCAAACCTCTCCTTAGCCAGTAACTTTCTTGACATTGCCAATAATGTTATCTAATAATATTATTCAGATAATATGAATTATTGTCTCGATAATGAAAAAATCACCGTGAAGTGATAATTATTAAAACAACATTAATATAAAATATTAACGTAGCAATTATTGAATCAATGAAATAAAATATTCAATAAAGAATTACCGTAATAATTATTGAGTAGTGCCTTCTTACGTAAGAATTAATAATTGGTGCAATACTGGCCTTCTTTGCAACAACGCAGACATCGTATTTTAACCACCGGGTATTCCAACAATATTAGCAGTAATAACTACGCCAAGTTATTTATAAACAACTTATACTTGTCGCTTTTCTTCATCCAATCGCTTTTAGTTATGGGGCCCACACAAGCGTTGCATTGCATGCATTTAATATTCCCCGACAAAGTAAGAATATTCCACGACCAAACGAATATTCTCCGATAAAATGAATATTTTATAACCACTTGCTTATTTAAAATATTTATGATTTTACCCATAACTAACCACATTAATCAAATCAACCCTTACTATTTCAAAATAATAAATAGAGGAAATTTAATTTTATTTATAATAAGTTGAGGTCTTACACATACAATCTTTCAAAGTGAAAAATATTTTTCACAACTAACCAAAGCTAAGGGAAGCGTGTGAACTATCTCTGGCATATCAAATTTAATCGAGGAATTTGGAAAAGTCAGTTTCATGTTACAAAATGAGACAATTCTTCACCAAAAATGCTCTATATTCTAGTAAATCAAGAAGAAATTTGATTAATTTTAAAGATATTCGACTAAATGGTTTCACATTGAAACAATAAATAAAAATGATAATGAATATCTTCTCATCACTTCTACTATTTTTGAAAAAAAGAATATCCTAGAAAAACTTCATTTAATTTCTTCTAGGTTATATACTATGAAGATTAGAGCAATTGAGTCTCATACTGTTGTGATTCTTAAATTTATAGATCCCAAATTATTTATGCTTTGGCATGAAAGACTCGGTCATCCAGTCACGTCTTTGATGCGTCGCATTATTGAAAATTCTACTAGTCATCCTCTCAAGAATCAGAAGGTTTTTCCTAGTAGTGACTTTCCTTGCGCTGCATGTTCTCAAGGAAAATTAATTGTTCGACCATCACCAACAAAAGTTTATAATGAAACCCCAAAATTTATAAAGAGAATCTAAGGAGATATTTGTGGATCCATTCATCCATTGTCTGGCCCATTTCAATATTTTATGGTTTTAATAGATGTTTCAACTAGATGGTCCCATGTTTGTCTCTTCTCCTCTCGAAATTTTACCTTCTTTAAATATCTTGCTCAAATAATCAAATTACGGGCTCAGTTCCCAGATCATCCAATCAAGTTAATTCGAGTTGATAATGCAGCTGAATTTTCATCAAAGACCTTTAATGACTTTTGTATGACTATTGGAATCTCCATTGAATATTTTGTTCCTCATGTACATACACAAAATGGTTTACTTGAATCTTTAATAAAAAGACTTCAACTAATTGCATGTCCATTAATATTAAGGTCTAACTTGCCAACCTCAGTTTGGGGTCATGCAATTCTTCACGATGCAGCCATCATTCGAGTGAGGTTAACAGCTCTTCATTAATATTCTCATCTATAGTTAGTTTTTGGTCAGATACCCAACATTTCACACCTTCGAGTTTTTGGAAGTGCAGTATATGATCTAATTGCACCTCCACAAAGGACTAAAATGGGAGCCCAACGAAGAATTGGAATTTATGTTGGTTTTGATTCTTCTTCTATTATTAGATATCTTGAGCATTTAACTAGAGATGGTTTACTGCACGTTATGCAGATTGTCACTTTGATGAATCTGTATTTCCACCGTTAAGAGGAGGGAAACTTTTAAATAAGAAATCCTCTGAAATATCATGGAATGCATCAGAATTAAATTCACTTGATCCTCGCACAAGACAATTTGAAATTGAAGTTCAAAGAATTATTTATTTATAAAATATTATAAATCAAATGCTAGATGCATTTAATGATGCTAGAAAAGTAATAAAATCACATACGCATGCAGTGAATAATCCAACAAAGATAGAAATACCTATCGAAAAATTAATTTCTAAAGAATTGACAAATAAGGCAACAGAAGAATCTAAATCACACCAGAAGCATGGAAGACCAGTTGGTGCAAAAGACACTGCATCACAAAAACAAAAGACAAATAAAGGAGTACTAGAAGTAATATCCGCTACAAAAGTAGCACTTATTCCAAAAGTGAGAATACCTCCAAAAGAGGTACAAAATCTCACCGAATGGATAAGAGATGAATACTAAGAGATCTCAATAAATTATGTACATGATGAGAAAATATGGGATCGAAGCAAAGTCATGATTGATTATATATTTGTTTTCTCTATAGTATAAGATATTACTATGATTTCTGACATGGATCCTGAACCACAAAACATGAAAAAATATCAAAAAATAAAAGATTGGCCAAAATAGAAAGATGTTATTCAAACTGAGCTACAATCATTATTAAAAAAAGAAGTATTTGAACTAGTAGTCCAAACACTGCTAGGAGTAATCCCGGTTGAAAACAAATGGGTATTTGTCTGAAAGCGAAATGAGAAAAATAAAATTGTGAGATACAAAGCTCGGCTTGTAGCTCAAGGTTTTTCATAAAGACCTGATATTGATTATCATGATACATACTCTCCAGTAATTGATGGAGTCACTTTTCGCTTTTTACTAGGTATGACAACCATGAAAGGTTTGGAAGCACGTATGATGGATGTTGTAACAGCATATCTATATGCTCACTTGATAATGAGATATACATAAGAATTCTTAAAGGTTTAAAAATGACTGAATCACAAAAGTCGCGCCATATATATTCAATCAAGTTGCAACGCTCATTATATGGGTTGAAACAGTCTAGTCGTATATGGTATAATCAACTTAGTGATTATTTAATAAAAGATGGGTATACAAATAATTAAGTATGTCCATGCGTTTTTATTAAGAAAACACAAAGTGAATTTACCATCATTGTTGTATATGTGGTTGATTTGAATCTTGTAGGTACTCCTGAAGAACTCACAAGAACTGCTACTTATTTAAAAGATGAGTTTGAAATGAAAGATCTTAAGAAAACAAAATTCTGTTTGGGAATACAAGTGGGCATTTAGCATCTTGAATATTCATCAATCCACATATATTGAAAAGATTCTCAGTCGTTTTCATATGGATAAAGTTCACCCTTTGACTACCCCGATGGTTGTTCGATCTCTAGAAATTGATAAAGATCCATTTCGACCTCTAGAAAGTGGGGAAGAAGTTCTTGGACCTGAAGTTCCATACCTAAATGCAATAGGTGCTCTTATGTATCTTGCAAACTGCACACGACCTGGTATTACTTTTGCTGTCAACTTGTTGCAAAGATATAGTTATTCTCCGACTAAAAGACATTGGGATGTGATCAAACACATTTTGAGATACCTCCGTAGAAGTATAGATCTTGGATTATTTTATCCAAGAGATTCAACATCGCGATTAGTTGGATATACTGATTCAGGATATTTATCAGATCTACACAATGGGATATCACAAACAGGTTATGTATTTACATATTGTGACACAGCTATATCCTGGAAATCCACAAAGCAAACCATGAAAGCTACATCTACAAATCACTCAAAAATTCTCGCAATACATGAAGCAAGTAGAGAGTGTGTTTGGTTGAGATCAATTATTCAGCATATCCAAGAGTCATGATAAGGATATTCCTACAATTATGTATGAGAATAACGATGAATGCATTGCTCAACTTAAAGGAGGGTACATCAAGGGAGATAGAACAAAACTCATTTCACCTAAATTCTTCTACATACATGAGCTAAAAGAAATGTGATATAGATGTGCATCAAATTCGATCATGTGATAATCTAGTCGACTTCTTCACAAAGTCACTACCAAATGCAACGTTTACTAAACTTCAGAATGCGTCGACTGAAAGACTTATCACAATATTTCATCAAAGAATAATGAATTCTTTTTGAGGAGGAGATATGTATTCTTTTTTCCTTCGTTAAGTTTTTTTCTACTGAGTTTTCTTAGCAATATTTTTAATGAGACATAATCTCTCATCTTAGAAAATCAAGGGAGAATGTTATAATATTATGATTTCCTCAAAAGTCATACGTTACAAGCTAAAAACTAAGATTTAATCCATGATTTTATTGATCTTGATTGTATGTATGTTCTCTTAGTTTTTGCCTATAAAAAGAAATGAAAGATAAGAGACTGAATAAGTGAAAATTATCTAATACTTTCATATTTGTAACTTTATTATTTTTTTAGTTCTATAATATCTTTACAACTTTATTATTTCTTTAATTCTATAACAGACAACTTTTTTACTTGTTCAATTTTGCATTTTAAACCTCATTGAAGCAATTAGTTCCAAATTATAAAAAATTTAAATTCAAAATTAAAGTATCAATACAATTATATATATTATAAGCTACTTAAAAAATACTACTAATTATAAAATTTATTGCTTTAAAAACTTAAATAAATTATGTTAATTTTAAATTTAAAAATATCTTAAAATGACTTTCCAAAAGTTAATAATGATTTTATAACTCAAAATGGAAGGAGTATATGACACTTATCCAGTGCAATCACTTGTTATGAAAGTATAACATGTTTAACAGAAAAAGGAAAAAACCCAGAAAAAATATAAATAAAAATAAAGATTTTGATCATTTAAGTTATTTCTACAATAAACAAATATCAAGAATGCATTATACAAACAAAATTTCCAATTTGACATTGCAGGCCAAATATTCAATTACTTCCCAGCAAAAAAAGAAAAGGAAAATTTCAATTACTAACATACTAGATAAAGCTCAATATCAATGGCCTTTTTCGATCAATTTTCTTACCACGTAACTGCATAAACAACAGATTAGCAGCATATATATATCCCGACTTAATGGATGATCCTGCACTTTCATCTAGTGCCCGTCTCATTGTCATTGGCAGCGTCTTGCCCAAAACTACTGCTTGCATTTCTCATCTTCATACCCTGATGCTTTGCCAGTTCTTCCAATCAAAAATGGTTCCGGCAAAGAGCTCTTGCCATAAATATCAAGACCCTGAAAAGATCGGCCTGCAAAATACTCTGGCCCAGAGTTAGCTGTTCCCTTGACTATGGGTTGAGGATCCTTATCACGCACCTGCAGAGCCTTCTCCATAATATTCACTATAGCAACAGCTCCATCCTTATCTTCCTCGTCACCGATCTCTGATTGGGCCACACGTTCAACAATTATAAAATAGGAAAGTCCGTCAACCTCAAATAATAATTTTTTTTTAAAGAAGAATGCTACGAAAACAATTAATAATAATTTGGGAGATGTATCTTGCAATTCAATTCAAAGAGCGAATGTCCTCATTATTTTGTATTTTTAATTCCCAACATCAAATAACAAAGAAGAAAATAAATATTCTATACATCCAATCTTTCTACTGCGGAAAGCCAAAAATTACTTGCAGGGAGGGATGCTTGGACAGAAACCTCAAAAACTGCAGTCGGGTTAGCTCTGAAACCATTAAAGAAAACTCTATGGCAAGGACAATATGGTTGTGTCGTACAACCTGTGTTACAAGGACTATTCTAAAATCTAGAAGTACCCGTGTCGACACGATAGGAACGTGTATGGGTACGGGTGCAAGTATTGGACCCGGTAGTTTGGTGGAAAATGAACCAAATGTTCTAAAAATAGGTGTATTTGTGTCGTGTCCATTTAAGGATCCTTCTAATTATTGCTGACTCCATATACCATAGCGTACAACTCATTTTTACTATGGAGGACCCGAAGGGAGATGAAAGTGACAACATGACAATAAATGATACAGCAATATACCTAGAAACTAGCCTTGAGAACTTTCACAAGAAGATGAATCATATTTTCCTGAAAATAAAGGAGCAACTATAGTAAATTGCTTTCTAGGTATCATGGCACTATTAGATTGGACTGCGAAAGAACCTTGCAAAGTTCTATGTGAGTTCTAGTGGCTTAATGATCAGGCTTTAAGTAGGTTGAGTCCAAGAGGCTTTGATTTCAAGTGCTCTACTGAAACAAATAACTTGGACACCTAAATAATCTTAATCATCAAAGTTCTAACAGAGTACTAAAAACCAATGTCTGAGTCAGTTACTAGTTAAACTTCAGATAGTACTGACGGCCTCTAATAGTTCTAATCAGCTTAAATATATTTGGATGACATGTTCAAAATTATGTAATATTCTGTGACGTCAAATATTGCAAAGAAGAATAAAATATTCAGTAACCAGTAGAAAATTACCTTGCAGATCAGAGTCTTCTACATACCCACCACGAATAAATGAAAATCTTGCCTCATTTGATGGGCTTCTTACTTCCACTGGAGTTGAAGATATCAACTCCTGAAATTCCATCACATATGCTCCTGTCCACTCTGTTCCCCTGGGAAGACAAATAAGGAGGGAAAGAAAGGTACGCATTAAACAAAAATTAATATAGCACGCTAATTACATTGTGCATTACTAGAAAGCTATATATTTATTATCACAATTTGAATGTGGAACTGATGGACAAGTGTTTTAGACACAAGCACAACTTTTAAAATTCTAATCTTTGCCACAACAAGAGAGAAAAATGGAGGCTTTATCAAATTTTTAGCTCAAGTCAAAACTATGCTAAGCAGTAAGCAGCTCTTCAAATGGATCTTTGTCCCCCTATACACCAATAATTAAGACATTGTTCTTTGATATGGTAGACACGGATCTGAGGTTCTGAGTCTTCTGACCAACCTAGGATTACCAATTTTAATGGGGCTTTCCCTCAAAAGAAAAAACCTGGCCTTAGAACTTGCACACTTAATTGCAGTTCACCCCATTCTCTACTTTCATTGTCCAAGTTACAAACAATATTTGACATTACTAGATCTGTCTATATGTGTTAGACATAAACATTCATTGAAACAATTTCTTTAATTTCCAAACATGCCTGTTGCCAGAAAAATTAAATATCCAATAAAATCCTGCTGCCAGGAAAAACTGAAAGACATTCAAGAAACCAAAATAATAATGGACAATAGAAATACAGGATTAATTTAAACTACACGATATATTACGAAGATAAGAACTGTAGTTTAATTATAAAGAGGATGTTATTCTAGATCAGTACCTGCTAAATGCGAGCATTGCTTCAAAGGGGGTAATAACAGGAGCTAAGAACTCTTTGCTATCCAGAAGAGCAGTTTGTGCACAAGAGACATAAATGAAAACATCACACTGAGAAAGAGAAAGAAAAAGTTGCTTAAACTCCACTTCTGCATGAAAAATGTTTATTCTTAAGTGCACTTACCAAAGTTTACCTCGGGAAAATTAGCGAGTTTTGCAGGATTTGGTCTTCCCATGGCCAAAGTGTAGACCTTCTTCCCAGTTCCTGTGATCAACTCTTTCATTTGATGAATCATATGAAGATAACCAGCTGCATATTGTTTTTAGAAAAAACATTTAGTAGTCTAACAAGATGCATCATCAGACTAATGTGCTGGATGAACCCAAATTATTACTAGGTATTATATAATAATTTCCAGAAAAATTAAAATTTTCTATTTTTATCAGAACAACTATGTAAAAACATATTATAACTAGAATAATCCAAAGTAAAATGAGTAGATCTTATTAATTTGTGCACGGTTACATTAAATACAACCTAAGCTAAGAGTAACTTAGACATGGCTTAAGTAGGGAAAACAAAAATCATCAAAAAGTCTAAAAGTCTAAAAGAAACAAGAAATCTTTTCTTCGTCAACTCTATAGACTCGAACAATAATGCATATTACATTAGCACATCACAGGCTATTCATCTCCAGAAATGAATTTTTAAAGAGAAGTCCTACATGAAGAATGCAGCAAACATATAATAAAAACTCTCAGACGTAAACATACCAACGCCAAGAGTTCCCACCAGTATTCCAACAATGTTAGCATCCTTTGCTTTCTCAACTAGGTAATATCTGCATATCATTATTCACCATGTAAATCACATGATACAACTACCGAAGTGGCGAGTGGATATACACAAAGGAGTTGAGTTATAAGAAGATAAAAGAGGCAACAAATCAAAGGGAAAAAGAAGATTACAAATAGTAAATTGTACCTACGCTTAAGAATTCTTCTCTGTTGAGAAAGGTCAGTTATCAAGCGATTTTCTGTAGCATCGTATCTGACTGAGACAAAAGCAAGCAAAATTAATATAAAGATGATTTTTTTTGACAAATAAAGTCAGACAAAGGAATTCATCATGCATGTTTTGTTTTATTTTTCCCCTCTACAATAGTACTGTTGCATTAAGAAATTCAAAAGAATGATGTGACAACCATCTCCAGTAGTTTTTCAAACATGTGATTTTTCTCAGTTACCAATTCAGATGAAAGAAACTTCTGAGTCCTCGGAATAATTGAACCAGTATGGCATCATCAGAGTTTGCCACTGAAGCTATTATATTTATTAATACATGGACTACATGCTTAGGAAAAAATACTAATGACCAAAGAGCTATAAGATAAAGTTTAGATAAGGAAAGACAATACATAGATTGCCACTAAGGCCCACAGAAATCAAATAAATCAAACTAGTATAAACACTACAAACAGGAACTGGCCGGCAAGTGGCAAAGATGTCAAAGCATCAAAACGGAGTGATGCTTCAAATTATATAATCTAGAACTCAATTATGTAGACAGAGGCAAAAAACAAACATACCAATCACTCTAACCTATAAACTATAAGATAAGTACGGAGTATACATGTTGCTCCCACATATTTAAATAAGTAAACTATAATTTCCAAAAGTAAGGCTGTCACCAAGTCGAGTTGGAGAAGAGCAGGTAGCTTAAATAAAATGCAAGGCCGTCATATATTTTAGTTGTACAAGTACCCTTTCTTTCTTTTTCATTATATTATCCAAAAGCTTTGAAAGTGAAGTTTAAGAAAATCAAAATCTGTACCTATTTCACAACCATTGAATGTCAGTACAACATTTGCAAAAGCAGTATTATCAGATCCAATCCAAAAGAGTGTGTAATCCTCTATTTTGAAACCCTCGGGTATAGTCCAATTAAGGCCTCCAATCTTACAACTCATAGCAGCAGCCCTGCCACTACCTTCATTATATGTTGAGCTGCTAACCGGTTCCTGATGCTCATTGGAAGTTTTTGAATTCTCTGATGGATTCATAACTGAACAAATAACATCAGCATAATGGAGTTGTAATCTGGATGTCGATCCACATAACTTTGATGATTCAACTATTACTGTTTCTTTGATATCTTGCATTGCATAAGCATATTCCAGACCGAAGAGGACCTGCGTATAAAAGTGAATTAGTGAATAAGAAAAGACGTTAGAAAGCCACCTCGGTGAACATTTGAAGTAGTATTGGGGTTGTAAGCTACATACATAAAGTACTATGCCCCTATCACACCCAAATAGGCTTTCAATTGGTCGAGCACTATATCAGAATTTTAAGCAACTAGAGAGAGAGAAAGCATTTACACGCAATTTGAAAAAGTAAACACATTTTGGAGACAAGATAAAAAGGCAAAGTTACTTATCTTACCAAAATAGGCTTGCTACTGGTCAGCGCAAGAGTACATAAATTTTCAGCACAATTAGATGTACTAACTGAAGCTTTTCCAAAAACAAAGAATGCAGGAAGATTCGACGTCCTGTACTACCCAAATAAAAAAGGAAAAAATCAAGTACAAGGTCAACATGAATATCTACCAAATAAAGATTGAACAGTATGCACAGAAAAAAGAACCTGGAGAATAATAATTAAAGAGTGCCCAAATGTACTCACGGACTCAGACACGTATGTCCATAATGAATGACACAATCAGCGCTAATGTGAGATGCACCAACCTCATCAACACAACAACTACCATATGTTGTATCCGCCATTACATATAACCCAATATCCTTAACGTCTCCATTGCCTTCACTGCATGATCTTGCTAGAGACTGAAGCTTTTCACGCAATGCTCTAACCACTCTCGTTGAATCCTTCAATAACTCGTCTGGGAACTAAAAATTAAAACCAACAAAATTTGTAATAATATTATCCAAATTTACATAATCATAAAAGAAAATTTCTTAATATGTTGTATGCTAAGGAAAATAAATAAAAGATACATTACTATATTTCCTATATTAGAAGAGAAATAAAACTTGGAAGCCTAATATAGAACCACAATTTTTTTTGTACAAGTCCAACACAAAACTACTCTTATCAACTTGGTGCATATTAAGCTTACATCTTTTATATATATATCCAAAAAAATAAATTTGATAGACTATCCAATCTCATTTCTCTTTGAACAGGGATCTAGTTCAGTTAGATATTGTAATTAAATAGCAAGTGATTCATCATTAGATTGTATGACGTGCTTAAAAGAGTAGCACTTTGCTACCCATAACATTTTTTCATATTTAGCCGTTATCTAATAATTAAACATCCAAATTTTCTTCTCCTGCTTTTCCATAAATTAAAGGGGGAGTAAGGTAAGGGATATTTGATATCAGCATTCCTTTAAGTGACAAAAGATTAAACTTTTAACCTTGTGAACCACCAACTCAATTTACTTGACCTTCAGAAAGAGCAATCGGTTCAATTCCATAATAATTCTTAGAGCTCAATACTACTTATGTTTACTCAATTTGTTCAGTAACAAAAAAACAAACATAACTACGGCAATTTCTCAATCATCAGTTTCCTATTTTTTAAATTACTTCAGTTGGAACAAAAATTTGCAGTAATTAAAAATAAAAAAAACATAAACCACAACAATTTTCTCATTAATCTTCATTTGCTTTCCTATTTTACAGAGAATATACAAATGGAAATAAAACAGTAGAGTATTATTTTATTTGTTGTAATGTAATTCTAGGGTTTGAGTAGGGTTTATGTAAAGGAACTATATCGATTGGAAAAGAAAGTTGAAGAAGTTTACCTGCAAAGCAACTCTTCTGAAGTTTTGGCTGCGTATGAAGTTGGCTACGCTCTCAATTTCGAAATTCGATTCCATTGCTGACGTCAGCTTCGGGGAACTCTGCTCTGCGTGCTCTATATGTGAGAGAGAAAGAGTGATGGCTCATACAAATGGGCCAAATTAAGGGACTTCTATTATAAAAAGCGATTGATAAATTTTCGGCCCATAAGTCTAAATTTTAGCTACATGGGGCATGACCTACACTTAGTCCGGAATTTTTTTCTATACTCATTCTATCAAATATATATATAGAGAGCTTTTCTACGTTGACATTGCTTGCCGACCGGTCTTGGCGACTGGTCCAATTTTTTATTTATTTTTTTTTTTTAAATGTCTCCCAAATAATTTATAAGATTTATTGGAACTGAAATTTTTACAGAATAAAGTGTTTTGGATGTCATTTGGATACATGTAAAAAATATGCCTGTACGGACATTTAAAAAAATAAAATAAAAAAAAATGGACCTGGTGCCAAGACCGGCCTAAAGCAATATGTCGCTTAGAATTTTCAATATATATATATAGGGGTTCCATTTATAAACAAACGGTTCTTTGTGGAGCAACCGATTCTTTGTGGAGCAATCTTTTTTTGGCTGTGAAATTTTGGCTAGAGCAAAAAAAAAAAAAAAAAATTCAAAGCTAAAAAGGGGTTGCTCCACAAAGAACCAATTGTTGTGGATGAAAACCTATATATATATATATATATATATATATATATATATATATATATATATATGGGTCAGATCAAGAAAGATACCCTTATCCAACTCACCCGAGCTCACCCTCCTTTTAGCGATGACGGACCCATGACGGTTCGGTCATATATAACCGCTGCTCTATACTTTTAAGACGACGCTTATATGTTGTCGTCGCTAAAAGTATAGACGACGGTTGTATTTAATCGAACCATCACTGGTCTGTCTGCTAAAAAGGAAGTGAGCTCGGGTGAGTTAGATAAAGGTAAGCTCTCGATCCTTCTCTCTCTCTCTCTCTATATATATATATATATATATATATATATATATATATATATATATATAATGAAAAATATAGACTAGTGTATTAATTAATTTGTCAAAAAAAAATATGCTTAATTATATTCAAAGCAGTCTAATGAGTCGAATTAAGCTCAAAGGCTGATTTATTCACTTAAAAACGTCCTCCAATTAAATTTGAGTCCAGCCCACGGGTGGCGCGAGTCATTCTCTAATAACATCCAAACTTCAATATACTCCACTAGTCTAGTTCACGGTAAGACAGTAATATACTATTTAAGTTCATTCTACAGTAAGTCTATTACTCCCTTCTTTAAAATAAAAGTGTGGTTAACTTTTTGTGCATATTAAAAAAAAGATAAAATGATAAAATTATTTATATTTAAATTCTCATTTAATTACATAATTTTTTATATATTACTAATGATGTTCCATAAATATGCATAGACAAGACCGGTCCTGAGTTTTTAAGGGCTTAAAGCGATAAAAAAAAAAATTAAGTCTTTTGCGAATTGCTATTAAGATAGGCATAAAAGAAATTTACAAGTCTGTCATTGAGATTTGGGCCTATTTCATTGGGTAAATTTTTTGTGGGCCTTTAAATTTAAACTGACGTGGGCTGAGCTCTATTGTTTGGGTATATATATAGGGTCCTTAACACTAATATACAACAATTAGAAAGTATTTACAAAAATAATACATACACAAAATAATTACAAAAAATGATGCAATTCACATTAATAAGGAAACCTAAAATTAAGGAGAAATAACTGCCATAATTAATAATTCAAATTCAAATATCTGGAATCTAACCACAAAAACAAAATCAAATTCAAAATAATAATTCAAATTCAAATCTTCATAGAAAAGATTGCACAAATTTTGTACTTCAGAGGAGGTGGCGGAGGCAACTTCGGAGGAGGTGGAAGCTTCGAAGGAGGTGGCAGCTTCGGAGGGAGGTGGTAGTGGTGGATTCGGAGGCGACGATGAAGGCTATAGAGGAAGTAGCAATGGCGGTGGCGATGGCGGAGGTGGCGGTGGTGGCTTAGGTGGTGGTTACAGAGACGGTGGAGGTGGAGGTGGAGGATGGGGCGGTGGTGGCGGGAGCAACCATTTTCTGGTAATAAAAGGAAATTCTCGAGATACTGCAGAGGAGAAAATCATTAGTAATGCCATGACACCAGAGAGCAATTAGAGTTCATGACATGGACAGAGAGATAAATGCATAATTGGTGTCATCATGTAATAAGCTAGCTAGCTACTTAATAATAGCACTGGAACACCTTCAGTTCTAGTTTTATAAACAAATTTTATTTTCTGAATAGGAAAGAGAGAGATAAGAGAGTGATGTGTAATGTAATGTTGATAATCAAACCTTCGTACCAAGGTAACCAAACTTTTATACCAAGGTATCCAAACTTTTATACCAAGGTAATCAAACCTTTATACTAAGGTAACCTTGAGATAAAAGTTTGGTTACCAACTGCACTATGAAAAAACTGCAGGTGTGAATTGGTTATCTTGGTATGAAGGTTTGGTTACCTTTGTATGGAGGTTTGGTTACCTTGGTATGAAGGTTTGGTTACCTTGGTATGGAGGTGTGTATTGGTTACCTTGGTAACCAAACTTTTATACCAAGGTAACCAAACTTTTATACTAAGGTAACCCTGATATAAAAGTTTGGTTACCAACTGCACTATGAAAAAACTGCATGTGTGGATTGGTTACCTAGGTATGAAGGTTTGGTTACCTTGGTATGGAGGTTTGGTTACCTTGGTGTGAAGGTTTGGTTACCTTGGTATAGAGGTATGGATTGATTACCTTGGTATGACAATTTGGTTACCTTGGTATGAAAGTTTGGTTACCTTGGTATAAAAGTTTGGTTACCTTGGTACAAATGTTTGGTTACACATCACTCTCTTATCTCTCTCTTTCCTATGCGTATCCAAACTTGCTGCATATATGGGTAACCTGCTGCATATAAGGGTATCCAAACCTCCATTAGAGATTCATCGATTGACAAAAAAATAGCAATAAAAATTCGGCAACATCACGAGGCAGAGCCTCTACCTCCACACCACACCTGTTAACTGCTCGAGAAAAGATGAATTCTATGTGGAACAAAGATTCGGCAACAAAATGTGTCTGCTACTACATTATGAGGTACATGTTGCCCTATATCCCCTTCAGTTATCTTTCGGACAATATTATGTTGCGGATCGGTTCAACGATGCTGCGAGCCTCCACTATGCCACATGTAACACTTGGTAGCAAAGGGGTGAATGCAAAGTAATTACGAGGTGATATTGTGACTCCCCCAAAATAGGTCTTCATCACCCATCTTGAGTCGCCAAATACATGGTACATAAATCAAATATAACTCAATTATACAACTGTCGTGTAAAATACGACAAAACATAAACTGAGAGTTTAAATAAGAATATTGCCTTCTAGACAATATCCACTCTCAATGGAGTCCTCATAGACATTATACAAACTCAAATTCAGTCATCATTACATTTATTATCACACTATTTAACAGAATAGTGAGGACTACTAATACTATCATCCGTCCATCACTCCGCTTCTCGACTCGTCTCAATTTATATTCTCATTTCAAGAGAACAACAATGAAAAGCAAAAGGTGAGCTCAACTAGCCAGTAAGAAATACTATGACTAAGATAATGCAGGATAAATTATCATTAGCCTTCAACAATGTTAAACTGATAAAATACAATAGACATCAACTTTAACAGCAGCGGAACAAGCAATCCATTAAAAGAGTCAGGTAGAGAATAAAATCTACTATCTTCTATGATTTAAAAAAAAAATTCATCAACTTAATCGCTGAGACTCAACTTAATAAATAAACCACATCATCGAATCATCCTTGCACTACGGGCCAAGGATATTCATTAAATCATCAATGGTCATGACTATACCGAATAATCCCTGGTCATAATCATACCAATTTCATCTCTGCACGTAAGCCAAAGATATATAATTCAATAAATAATAGTCCATCTTCGCACGTAAGCCAAAAATAACTTTCATTAACAATGATCAAATCCCTCATCAAAAATATGCATATACCTTATATAGGATTTCCAAGCCATAAAATCCTATTTTCCAACTTTGTTACTTCACATAACATATTTAACTCATATGTTCGTAACTAAACTATTTTCATGAAAAATAACAAATCAGTCCCAAAAATATTTTTTTTCTGGGATTTAGTAGTATATAGTCCCATAATGAACATATATTTTTCTCAAAATTTTTAAAATTTATTTACTATTTTTCAAAAATTAATTTCTAATTAATTCCTTAAGAAATTAGCTACCTCAAGTTTAACTCAAAAAAATCCCAAATCTTGGCAGAATCTTACACATGTTAATGTGAACTTCCAGTTTAAATTTCATGGTCATCGGAGTTATAGAACTCCAGTTATAGCGTTTTTCGTCGGAAAAACCTAAATATTGAAATGGTCATAACTTGCTCATTTTAAGTCGGAATGAGCTCATTTTTGGACATAATGTTCTTTATACCATATACTTTCAGGTCCCAAAAGGCCGGAATTTTTCTCACAAATTAAGTGGCCGAAACTTCCCTTTTAAAAATCTGAGTAGTAGCATTTTGGTAATTTCCAGCTTTTGACTCTTTTGCTCAAATCAGTCCACACAAAAATCTACAACACCTTTTCCAGTGATTCCACTTGGAGATGCTACAAAACTCATAGATCTAACTCTAGAGCCTAACCACACTCAAAAATTCAAAATATAATAGAAGATATGGTCAATTGAATTTCATGTTCAAATTTACCAAAATCTGATTTTTCAACCCTTTGTGATTTCTAAGAAACTTTCATGTTTTCACATAATAACCAACATAACTCATCATAACACTTACTAATACTACATATACCCATGATTTTCATTAGTCCAATGCTTTTATTATGACTTTCATCATAATCCACGTAAACAGATTATTTCCACAATTTAACAAGGAATATAATATACAAAGGATCGTTCACCGTGCATGTGGTAATCCACATGTAAAAAGTTATTCCAATGAATAATAAAGAATGGAATAATGAATGATTCACCATGCATGCGATAGAGAGACACATGATGCATTATTCTCAACAGTTAAATAATGGAACCGGTCCCACAGAACGCACGTGCAGTACGGGATATTTCCGATGTAATAAGAAAGAATGGAATAATAGAAGAATTTCACCATGTATGCAGTACTTTGCATATACAGGTTATTCCAACATAATAATAAAGAATGGACTAACAAAAATTCTCTTCATGAATAAGAAAGAAATAATACCACTTACAAGTACAACAAATAATATCCATTACCTTAGAATAAAGTTGGATACTGAAATAGAAATGTAGCAGACTTCATTTCTTCTTTCTCTCTATAGATTTTCTTTCTATAGCTTCTCTCTATAATTTCTCTCTATAATAATTGCTCTATAGCTTTGGTGAATTAGTGATAAATGAAGGAAGAATGAGCTTCTATTTATATAAAAATATAGTTTTGATAATTGCACGTTTTGGGGGTCGAAAAATTACAGTACAATACCTCCAACTTTTCCTTTATTTTTAATTTAGTCATGCAAGTATTATAAAACTTGCACCACCTCCCCTAATAGTAAATAATGTGATTCAATAGTAAATTATGTGAATCAATAGTTATAATCATGTGAAATAATAGCAATCAATTGCTCATTTATCCGGTTAAATACCCGATTGGTCAATATAACCTCCAGACATCAATTATTATCGAAATAAATGTTGATTTTTACTAACACAAATAATTCCAACACAATGAAACTATTTTTATCAAAAATATAAAATTTGAAATTTTGAAGTTTGACTTTTTTCAAAAAAGTCAACTATTGACTTTTTGACCAAATAGTAAAACCTGAAAATTTTTGTGTTTATAGTCTATTTTTACTAATTTCATCATTCCGGACTCAAATATCACGTCCGTGTCTCCAAATTCAACTCCGAACACAACTTTAATTTTAAATAACATTCATCATTAATATTATAACTCATAATATTTATCAACCAGGTCGTTCCCAGGAAAGAGGGAGCTTTCCAATAAGGATTTCTCCCTATTGGCGCGCAATTAGGTGACCAAACCTCTCCTTAGCGGAACTTCTAGACATCGTAAATATTGAAATTCAATAATATGAATAACTTTGTCGTCTTAATTATTGATTTAATAATATAACATATTATGCAGATGATACTATAACAATAATAGAATCAATAATATGAGAGATATGATGCAAAGAATTCATCGTAGCAATAATTGAGTATAACTGAGTGACTTCTCACGTAAGCATCAATAACCAATACCGTGTGCCACTATGCAACCACACATATTACTGTACTTTTACTATCGGCTAGTTCAACAGTTTTAAACGGTAAAACTTCCACCGTTATTTTCATAAAAAATATTTTTGTCGTTTTCTCAATCCGATAATAATTCCGTTGTGGTTTCCACCAATGATTGTGTGTCGTTGTATTTAATATTCCTCGTTAAAATGAATATTCCCCGACCAATCGAATATTATATAACAACTGCATGATTTTGTAAAATTTATAAATACTACCCACAACTATAACGTTATCTCAAATCCACACCAAAATTTTGAAAAAATATTTTGAGAAAATTAAATCTTTATTCGTAAAATCTGGGGTCTCACAATCTCCCCTCCTTATGAAATTTTACCCTCAAAATTTACGTACGTACCTAGTATGACGAAGAGGTGAGGATACCTTTAATACCTTTATCGTCGAAAACATTAAATTCATCTTTGCAATACTACCAAAGATATTCATTAACAATTCATCTTTTGACTATAGCCAATCAGATAACCAATAATGCCGAGACTCATTAATAGTATCACGACCACGAATTATCCATGCACTACTGGGCAAGGATATTCGTGAGTTTTCAATTACTGGTCATGATTATACCGAAATAATCTCGGTCATAATCATACCAAGTCCATCTATGCACTACTACCAAAGATGACTTTTACCACATCATTTGTAACATTACTACCATGATTATACCGAATAATCCCTGGTCATAATCAAACCAAGTCCATCTATGCACTACGGCCAAAGATGACCTTTACCACATCATTTGTAACATTACGGTCATGATTATACCGAATAATCCCTGGTCATAATCATACCAAGTCCATCTATGCACTACAGGCCACAGATGACTTTCAACAAAATATAAATATGATGAGTAGTTAATCAATCGATTCCTAAAATCACATCAAAGGAAAGTATTTTCAAAGAGATAAGATCGACAGGTAACGTGAAAGTGTCGATTTGAAGCAACAAGATTTATAAACAGTGGAGGTAACGAAGGTTTCTACCAACAGAGTTTTAACCGATAAATCAAAGTCTAATTTCTCCGTAGTCAAATTTAAACATTGAACGTAAGCAAGAGAGATAAAATAATGGGTAGACCCGGTATCTAATAAGGCATAGACTTCACAAGAGTTTATAATTAACTTATCCGTAATAACTTCGTTCGGGTTTCTCGATAAACGCTCTCACTTAAACTACCGGATTTAGCCTTGATATAGAGTACATTCCACCCTTAGTTGCTTCGTCACATTCCTGATCTATGATTTGAATCATTATTCTCCGATCCATATCGATTTGGGGTTGACCGCTCTGTACAGGGTAATTCCGAATTCGATGTTGGATTCTCCCAATTGTTGTCCAAAAAGCGAAATCCATTTCATCTATTTTGACTTTATTGAATCGGATGTCTTTTTCTATACTATCAACCCGTCGTGCGGCTATTACCCACGCATCATCTATTCTTCTTCGTTCAGCTGTTTCTGCTTTCATCAGAACTTTGATCATAGCGTTCTCAGATTCCAGCTCTAATATCTTATACTCTGCCAAAGAGTGCTTCTGTTCAAGCATCGCACATCGGTTAACATAATTTTGAATTGTTGTATCTCTTTGCTCCACAATCGCTTGCCGTTCTTTAGCCTGCTCTTCCAACTCATGAATACGATTTTGTAATTCTAAATTTTGATCATAAACTTCTTCTAACCAATTCTCCTCAGTTCTCTTCTTCCTCTTCTTCCTCACTCTCACCGCTACCTCGCTTGAACTAGCTCAAAAGTAACTATTAGTTCTTCACTTACCACGTATATATCTCTAATTTCTTCTTCGTCTGACATCACATTAACCTGGTTAGTGATTAAAGGTGTCTCAATGGTCTCATTCACTCCATTGCTAACGTTTTCTGTTGCCATTTTCAAACACTGCCACAAAACAAGAGTTAATTAACATATCACATATTATCTCTATACTGTGACCGACCAATTAAATACCAAATAAACTTAGGTAGGTCATAATAGCGAAGGAATTCCCCGTCTCTCACCTCCTAGTTCTTGTCTCACATCTCAGTCAGGGATCATATCTCTAAGCTTTGATACCAACTGTGACGCCCCCCAAATAGCTCTTCATCACCCATCTTGAGTCGCCAAATACATGGTACATAAATCAAATACAATTCAATTATACAACTGTCGTATAAAATACGACAAAACATAAACTGAGAGTTTAAACAAGAATATTGCCTTCTAGACAATATCCACTCTCAATGGAGTCCTCATAGACAAGATATACAAACTCAAATTCAAATCCTCATTACATTTATTATCACAAGATTTAATGTAATAGTGAGGACTACTAATACTATCATCCGTCCATCACTCCGTTCCTCGACTTCGTCCCAAATTTATATTCTCATTTCAAGAAGAGAACAATGAAAGCAAAAGGGTGAGCTCAACTAGCGAGAAGAAATACTATGACTAAGATAATGCAGGATAAATTATCATTAGCCTTCAACAATGTTAAACCGATAAAATACAATAGACATCAACTTTAATAAAGAATTTGAACAAGCAATCCATTAAAAGAGTCGGTGTAGAATAAAATCTACTATCTTCTATGATTTAAAAAATTTCATCAACTTAATCGGCCGAGACTCAAATTTTAATAAATAAACCACATCATCGAATCATCCTCAGCATCACGGGCCAAGGATATTCATTAAATCATCAATGGTCATGACTATACCGAATAATCCCTGGTCATAATCATACCAATTCCATCTCTGCAGGTAAGCCAAAGATATATAATTCAATAAACAATAGTCCATCTTCGCACGTAAGCCAAAAATAACTTTCATTACCAATGATCAAATCTCTCATCAAAAATATGCATATACCTTATATAGGATTTCCAAGCCATAAAATCCTATTTTCCAACTTTGTTACTTCACATAACAATAACTCATATGTTCGTAACTAAACTATTTTCATGAAAAATAACAAATCAGTCCCAAAAAAATTTCTTTTCTGGGATTTAGCAGTATATAGTCCCATAATGAATATATATTTTTCTCGGAATTTTTAAAATTTATTTACTATTTTTCAAAAATTAATTTCTAATTAATTTCTTAAGAAATTAGCTACCTCAAGTTTAACTAAAAAAATTCCCAAATCTTGGCAGAATCTTACACATGTTAATGTGAACTTCCAGTTTAAATTTCATGGTCATCGGAGTTATAGAACTCCAGTTATAGCGTTTTTCGTCGGAAAAACCTAAATATTGAAATGGTCATAACTTGCTCATTTTAAGTCGGAATGAGCTCATTTTTGGACAGGATGTTCTTTATACCATATACTTTCATTTCTCAAAAGGCTGGAATTTTTCTCACAAATTAAGTGGCCGAAACTGCCCTTTTAAAAATCTTAGCAGTAGCATTTCGGTAATTTCCAGCTTTTGACTCTTTTGCTCAAATCAGTCCACACGAAAATCTACAACACCTTTTCCAGTGATTCCACTTGGAGATGCTACAAAGCTCATAGATCTAACTCTAGAACCTGACCACACTCAAAAATTCAAAATATAATAGGATATATGGTCAATTGAATTTCATGTTCTATTTTTACCAAAATCTGATTTTTCAACCCTTTGTGATTTCTAAGAAACTTTCATGTTTTCACATAATAACCAACATAACTCATCATAACACTTACTAATACCACATATACCCATGATTTTCATTAGTCCAATGCTTTTATTATGACTTTCATCATAATCCACGTAAACATATCATTTCCACAATTTAACAAGGAATGAAATACAAAGGATCGTTCACCATGAATGTGGTAATCCACATGTACATGTTATTCTAATGTAATAATAAAGAATGGAATAATAGAAGGATTCACCATGCATGCGATAGAGGCGCATGCAGAAAAGTTATTCCCAATGTAATAATAAATAATGGAACCGGTCCCGCCAGTAAACGCATTGCATGTGGATATTCCGGCTGAATAATAAAGAATGGAATAATAGAAGAATTTCATCATGTATGCAAGATTTTTTGCATATATCTAGGTTATTCCAACATAATAATAAAGAATGGAATAATGTAAGTTCTCTTCATGAATAAGAAAGAAATAATACCACTTACAGGTACAACAAATAATATCCCTTATCTTAGAATAAAGCTGGATACTGAAATAGAAATGTAGCAGACTTCTTTTCTTCTTTCTCTATAGATTTTCTTTCTATAGCTTCTCTCTATAATTTCTCTCTATACTAATTGCTCTATAGCTTTGGTGAATTGGTGATAAATGAAGGAAGAATGAACTTCTATTTATAGAAAAATATAGTTTTGATAATTGCACGTTTTGGGGGTCAAAAAATTACAGTACAATACCTCTAATTTTTCTTTTATTTTTATTTTAGTCATGCAAGTATTATCAAACTTGCACCACCTCCCCTAATAGTAAATAATGTGATTCAATAGTAAATTATGTGAATCAATAATTATAATGTGACGCCCCCAAAATAGGTCCAATCCAACCAACTCATTTTGAATTGTCAAATACATGGTACAGAAACAACTACAACTTCATTAATACAATTGTCATGCAAAATACAACAACACATAAACTGTGAGTTTAAATACAAATACTGTCTAATAGAGAGTATACGAACTCAAAAGGAGTCCTCATTAAAATTATTGATACACTATTTTATAAAATAGTGAGGACTACTAAAACAACTATCTTGAACCATTACTCCACACCCCGACTAGTTCCCGCTATATTCTCGTCTCCTAAGAAGAAAAATGGAACAAAAAGAAAAAGGGTGAGCTCAACTAGCCCAGTAAAGAATATTATGACTAAGATAATGTACAAAAAATTATCCTTAGTCTTCAACAGGGAAAAATCTGATAGAATACAATAGACAACAAGTTTTAGATCAACAATCGCAATGAAACAACAATTCATTAGAAGAGTTAAGTAGAGAATGAAATCTACTATCATCTATGAATTTAAAAGTCCATCATCGATATTTTATCCCTGTAACATCAATCAATATACATCATAAATCAAATATTCATCTTTGCACTACAGGCCAAAGATATTCACCAGTTGGTCATGTTCATCTAAACACCTGTTCATCTTTGCACTACGGACTAAATATATTCATCATAAAATCATTCATCTTTGCACTATGGGCCAAAGATATTCATCATAAAATCATTCATCTTTGCACTACGGGCCAAAGATATTCAGTTATATCATCATTTAGGACTGAGGATGATGAAAAATATTTTAAAGAAAACGAATCCAGTGAAACAAAAGAACAAGTATTAAGGATTCATACTTTAAATAACCCAAGTTCGAAAATACTTCATAAATAACCAGAGTGGAGTAAAATTCAAGAATAATCAAAACATAGATCCAATCAAAGATAGGAATCATAATAGACGATCTTGGACACAGAAAAGAAAATTTAATTTTTCTGTGAATAGTGTCGTATTCGTGAATAGTGTTGTATACGTGAATAGTGCCGTATACGTGAATAGTAACTCCGACACCAAAAGATAAAAATTTCACAAAAAATATCACCATGCTTCGTGAATAGTAACTCGTGAATAATAACTCGTGAATAGTAACTCGTGAATAGAAACTCATGAATAGTAACCCCGACATGAAAAAGTTCCAAATTTGATAAAAAGTTCTAACCAATATTTCGGCATAATGATATTGAAGAAATAATATCACTTACGAAGAAAATAACATCCCTTACCTCAAAAGAATAGTACTTCTGACTAGAATACTGGATATATTGCTGAAAGAACTTGCACTGTATAGCAATACTCAAAGTACTAAAATACTCACAAAAATATGCTCGATATTATAGAGAGAGATAAAGAGAGAGAAGATTTCAGTTTCTGGTGTGATTTTCAATTCTAACCTAAGCACCCTATTTTATAGGAAATTGCTTAAAACACCAAAGCAGAAAATTTAATATAATAATAATATATTTATAAAATTGTCAAGCCCACCTTAGACCAACTGAAATCAGCCTATTCTTATCACATGTTGAGCCCACTAAATTGCAAAAAACGTTTTTCATAAAATAAATAATTAAAACTTCCAAAAATCAATTATTCTAGAACTTCGGAACTTAAATAATTCATAATAAATAGCCATTTTGTCAGACAATTCGAATCTCGCGATTTTTTATAGGAAATTCAATTCTCTACAACTTTGCAGAAGAAAGTTTTTCCAAATTTCAAACAGAAATTGACCGAAATCCACATCAGACGATTTTCTGTGCTATAATCAAATTTCAAATCAAGAAATGGGGTCCACCGACATACCGAAACATGTGTTAATCATTTAATGCAACAAAAATACTCTTTCTCCTCATATACTCATATATCCCACATTCATTGTAAAAATATCATCATTATTATATTATAATAATATAATAAAATATTATTTTATCGTAAAAGATAAAATATCAATTTTTAACAATTGTCACTTTAAAAATTTTCTCCATCTATATCCACATAAAATTAATATTTTCCTCATCATATAAATCAATAATTAATTATTCACAAATAATATTATGTAATCACAATAATGGCAACTGCATAGTTCCAGAAAGAGGGGCTTTCAATAAGAATTTCTCACTACTTGGCCAAAGCAATTAGGTGACCAAACCTCTCCTTAGTACGTAACTTTCTAGACATTGTCAATAATGTTATCTAATAATATTATTCAGATAATATGAATTATTGCTTCGATAATGGAAAATACTTGTGTAGTGACAATTATTGAAACAACAAAGAATATAAAATATCAACGCAAAGAATTATTGAATCAATAAAATAAAATCTTCGAGCGATAGAATTCATCGTAACAATTATTGAGTAGTGCTTTCTTTACGTAAGAATCAATAATTGGTGCAATAATAATGTCTTCTTGTGCAACAACGCTTATTACTCGTATTTTAACCACCGGGTATTTCAACAAATCTTACCAGAATATAACTATGTCGTTATTTATAAAAACTCATACTTGTCGTTTTCTTCATCCAATGCTTATTACATTATGGGGCCCACAAATGGTTGCGCTTCGCATTTAAATTCCCCGACAAAAAAAGAATATTCCACGACCAAACGAATATTCCAAACAACAACAATGAATATTTTATAACCACTGCTTATTTTAAAAAATTTCATATATCACCCTTAACTTTAACTTTTATCAATTTAACCATTTACTGAAAAGTAATTATAAGAAAAAATGAATAATTTTATTTCATAAAATTCAGGGTCTTACATATAATCATGTGAAATAATAGCAATCAATTGCTCATTTATCTGGTTAAATACCCGATTGGTCAATATAACCTCCAGACATCAATTATTATCGAAATAAATGTCGATTTTTACTAACACAAATAATTCCAACACAATGAAACTATTTTTATCAAAAATATAAATTTTGAAATTTCAAAGTTTGACTTTTTCCGAAAAAGTCAACTGTTGACTTTTTAACCAAATAGTAAAACCCGGAAAAATTTGTGTTTATTGTCTATTTTTACTAATTTCATCGTTTCGGACTCAAATATCACGTCCGCGTCTCCAAATTCAATTCCGAACACAACTTCAATTTTAAATAACATTCATCATTAATATTATAATTCACAATATTTATCAACCAGGTCGTTCCCAAGAAAAAGGGGGCTTTCCAATAAGGATTTCTCCCTATTGGCGCGCAATTAGGTGACCAAACCTCTCCTTGGCAGAACTTCTAGACATTGTAAATATTGCAATTCAATAATATGAATAACTTTGTCGTCTTAATTATTGATTTAATAATATAACATATTATGCATATGATACTATGATAATAATTCAATCAATAATATGAGAGATATGATGCAGCAATTACTGTAGCAATAATTGAGTATAACTGAATGACTTCTCACGTAAGCATCAATAACCAATACCGTGTGCCACTATGCAACCACGCGTATTACTGTACTTTTACTATCGGTTAGTTCAACAGTTTTAAACGATAAAACTTTCACCGTTATTTTCATAAAAAATATTTTTGTCGTTTTCTCAATCCGATAATAATTCCGTTGTGGTTTCCACCAATGATTGTGCCGTTGTATGAATATTCCCTGTTAAAACGAATATTCCCCGACCAATCGAATATTATATAACAACTTGCGTACTTTGTAAAATTTATAAATATTACCCACAACTATAACGTTATCTCAAATCCACTCCAAAATTTTGAAAAAATATTTTAAGAAAATTAAATCTTTATTCGTAAAATCTGGGGTCTCACATATATCACCTGGATATCATATGAGGAATCCTTCAGATTTTTCATGAAACTTGTTCCAGCCCAACCACAAGCCACAAAGCCTCCACCACTGGAATATTAAATATAGAACAATTAGAATACAGGAAAAACTTACACATGAAATTGAAATTGTCTTTGCTATATAAGCGTACAAAAAGATTAATGTCTTTCAACTTTGGTTTATAGTAGGAAAAAAGAGGATGAAAAAAAAAGAGGATGAAGAAAAAAGAGAGAGAAACAGAAACAAAGATAAAAAATGGGTCTGCTGTGTTTGAATAAGAAAATAATAATTAACGGGAAGAGATATGGGAGATCATCAATACTAATCCCCTAAATTAAGGAATCCTAATTGCATATTAATCCCTTAAATTAAGAAATCCTAATTGCACTAATATTGTAAATATATATGATAAAGTGTCATATTTTTATAATTATTTTATGGATGTATGATTTTTGTAATTACTTTTAAAAATGTAATATAATATGTAATTGTTCCATATATATACCTAACACAAATATCTCTTTCTGCCCTTAAAAATTTGTCAATTTTAGTGGGCCTAAAGCTCGGACACCTTGGGCTTTAGCACAGGGCCGGTGTTGTGTATAGAGAATAGAAATATAACAATTAATAATAAGGGTATTATAGGTAAATTATTGTAAAAAAATAGATTATTTAAGGTAAGTAGACATTTGACTTGGAACTACTTAAAATAGTAATAAATATTTTTATCCTGGAACGGATGGAGTATAACATAAAATCGCTTATATATCACTCACATACATATTATGATAGCCCACGTGACTTGCTCTACACGTAGGCCATCAAAATATACATGTGAGTGTATGTGAGCGGTATGTGAGCGATTTTATGTGATGATAGACTTATTTTTCATTCTATGCTTTTCTTTAGTTTCAATTAGCCGTGCAAACGAATCAAACTGTACGAGTTCACAAAAAAAAAGAAGGAAATAGACACACTTTTATCTGATTTTTTTTTTGTTCCAGTTCTGTATCGATCAGATAATATATTTTGAATTATGATTTTGCTTCGGATCGAATAATATACTTCGGTTCATCTGAATTCCTTGATTCATCTGATCGGATAGTAGTCTAAATGATGGTTTTGTTTCATATCTAGTTTCTTCTTTTATCATATCTAAATTTTCTTTTAGTTTTGGTTCAGCTGACTGGTGAATTTGATGGTCTTGCACTCTGTACCTATTGAATGATAAGCTTTAACTTGCTCTTTTAATTTGATTTTAGTTGCCCAAATTTTCTTTTTATGTTTTTACATTAAGCTTTAATTTGTTCTTTTAGTTTAATTTGTTTTGTAAAATATAATGGCTATTTTGGTAGTAATTTGTTTTAAATATTATAATTATAATAATAATAATTACAATTTTAATTATGATAATAATAATAACCCCTTCATTTCAAAAATTTAGATCATTTTATATTTTTAAAGTGAACTTAAAATATTTAAAATTAAATATATCTGTAAAATTATACATTAATATATTTTATTATTAATTTATTTAATTATTTGTTATTTTAAAAAAAGAGTCCAAGATTGAAAAGCGAAAAAATTAAACTAAAGTTATTTTGTTATTATTATTAAAAAGAATTTAAGGTGGATCTTATATTTCAAGTAAGCGTGACCATGTAGTGTCATGTACATTTTTTATTAAGTTTTTAATGGAATAGATGGATTTTTAAATTTTTATTAAGAAATTACAATGAATTGACGTTAAAAAATTTTAGTAATGGAGTAGGGTGTTTAACGCTATTTTAAATGTGTTTTGAACTTTCATATCTCATGCACCACCAATAGAACGATATATTTATTATTACATAAATAATAGGAAATATATTTTTAATATTTTTATATAATTTTATATATAATAATCATGTTAAAAACAAATTTAGAAAGGAATAAAATATTATTTTCATAATAAAAATATCGTTATAGATTCTATATGGTCGTTATAAATTTAAAGGGATACTTTTGTTGTTAAAATAATAAAAAAATATTGCCATTTCGAAATTAGCGATCCACTAAATAATACGCCTTTCAATCTCGATCAGTTTCTGTCTTTCCTTCCGATCGTGAAGCTAGTCATTGAGTGTGATTGGGGTTTTCCTCTGCAGTTGATTTTAAATCGTCGCCATGGTAAATATTCTCTCCTGTTCGCTCTCTCTGTGTTCGCATATATGTTTATTTGAATTGATTGTTCTGATTTATTTAGTTGTTTAATCGGGTTGTCAGTTTTACATAATAACGTTTCATGGTTCTTTTGCTGTATTTAATCCTTGCAGATACTGTATTTTTTGCATATGTCCATTGAGTGGTATAAATTGGTTATTGATGGTAATGTAGATACTGTATTTTTTCATATATCCATTGAGTGGTATAAATTGGGTATTGATGATATGAAAAAGAATATGGAAAACTGAAGCACAATTTGTACACAGAAGATGCTAAAAATGGGTCAATCAGTAGTTCTAGTTAGTGGGAATCGGTTCTGGGTTTTGGGGGTGAGTGTTTTTTTTTTTACTTTTCCTATGAATGCTAGAAGATTTTATTGTGGCCATATTTGGAAGATAATGTGATGTGAACAGCTAGTAGTAGGTGAATTATGCGATGGAGGTAAGAGTTAAGACCATAGCAGGTGCTAACACCAATTTGGAGTTGGAGATTCTTTTAATAGGATAGAATTGATGAATACAGAAAAAGCTATTGAAGGGTCTATAACTTTTTAAAATTCGACCTGGGCCATATTGAGGGGTGTTTAATGTTTTAGGATTTATAGAAGGTCTAATTCGGGTTTGGTGATTTTTATGCGCACATATTGTTCAATGCTATGTGAATGGCTAGCTATGCCAAAGTATGGGTCTCTATTCCTGATGGCATTGGTTAACGGTCATCTATGTTCATGTATACATGCGTTTTCTAAATGTGAACACATAAATTTATGAGAGCTTGTGTTTTTTTTATTTGAATTCTTGAGCGTTCAAGATCTGGAGCATAAGAACTTGAAGCAAATGGGCATGATTATCAAGGTGTCTCTTAGGTGTCAAGTCTATGTGATTAAGGCAAGGCGAGGTCACGCCTTGCTGCAAGTAATAAAGTCAAGTGCTTTGCCCCCATAGTCTTCGCCTTTCCAACGCCTTAGATGACGTGTCTTCAAGTCGTGCAACTTAGCTTTGGTTGGCCGATGTTTTTTTTATAATGCCCATACCCAATTATCCACAAGTCCATAACCCCATCCCAGTCGCGATCAAAAGAGATTCAATAAGCCTAAAGATTAGAGAGAGAGAGAGAGAGAGAGAGATAGAGAGAGAGAGAGAGAGACTGTTGCCGACTCTTCTTTCCTCTGTAAATTAGATCTGAACCTTTTCTTCTTTACTTAGCTGTCGATCTTCAGCAGCTGCGATCTTCTTTTTTTTTTTTTTTTGGATGAAGGTCATAGTAGTATACCCTCAGCTGCTGACAGGTTATACATAGTAATTCGTAATTACTATTATGACTTTTGTTGTTGTGGTGGTAATAGCAAAATAGTAGTTATTTTGTTTCTTTTTATTATACTTTTGTTTGTTTTTAATAATTAAAGACTAATATTTCATTTTTTTTAAAAGTTTATGTATAAGATATGTACCCTTAGACCTTAGTTATGTACATACGCTGGCCTTTTGTGCTTAGCTGCTTCTGTTTTTTATTTTTAATTATTATTATAAAAATGTTGCTTATGTACAAATATGGATGTTTTCCCCTTTTTTTTGGTGGTGATGTTTTATTATTGTGATTGAGACTAAAATATTGTAAATGTAAAAAATAAGCTGTTTTAATTGTTAGAATGCTACAAATAAGGAATTTTTTATGTTTATATGATTTACATGTATAAAATTCAAACAGTTAACTTCTTTCTGCCTTATGGATGCCTAGTCGGGCACCTTATCTTCTAAGCGCTTAAACTCCCGGCTAATTCCTCTCCTCGACTTAATGCATTGACATCTATGCAGATGGTTATAGTTCTCTTTTGGGATCAAAAGTACCAGCTTATCACACATTATATATGCCGTTTCCTCAACTCTTTGGCATGTTGCCCTTCCACTAGAATGAATTACCTTTTGATCATAATTTATTGTATTTATGATTGAAACCTTACCATATTTCACTGTATATTAATTCTTGTTGTTTTGCTAGGGTCATTTGCAACTAGATCCGTTTCTCAATGAGCTTAATAGCATGTTTGAGCGCAGTACAGAGAAGGGATCTGTTTGGGTTACACTTAAACGATGTAATTTTCTCCATTATTTTTCCATTTGGTTTCTCACTCACTCCCTCCCTCCTCTCTCCCTCGTTTGAATAGAAGTTTTATTGAGGAAACTTTATATTCTGTCTATGATATTGATATGTGCTTCCATGTCTTGTCCACAGCATCTGATAAATCTAAGGTTCAGAGGAATAAAATGACAACCGCTGGGGAAGCTATTGAGTATAAATGTCTCGTCCGAGCATCTGATGGAAAGAAGACCATTTCCACCTTGGTAATATCCTATAGCAACCTTTTAATACTCCTGTTTAATTTTGTTTACTGGTGAAGTTTTATGTTACTTCTTTGTTTTGCATGCTATGCGTGCGGAATTTATTTCCTAGTAACTCTTTAGTTGTACTAATTCTATAGTGTTTCTAATACGATTCTATCCCAGCTTAGTCCATATATTTTTCAAATTGATACTGTTTTAGGCTAATCTTCAAGAATAAAAATTAGTTGAACGGCTTGAGGGAGGAAAAATTGGCCATGAATGTTCCAACTTTGGGAATTGGCAGTGCATGTTGGGAAACTCAACTGATACCTTAAGCATAAACAGTTGCTCTTGCGTGTACTGGTTAAGACTTAACCATCAAAGTCATTAACTCATTATTGTAATCTTAGGGTGTGGAAATCCTTTCCTAAAACATTTGAGTAACCTATGAGCTTTATAACTTCTGTTTTACATGTAATCTTCTTGCATAGAGAATTGCGTAAAAGAAGACTTTGAACTCAAATTAATTTGGCAAAAAATATTTTACTTTTTCGGTAATTAACTAATTACAATTCCAGTGACCTGACATTATCCAGTTCTTTTTAAAATCTAAGCTATGTTGATCTTTGTGGTTCTGTTTCTAATGAGATGAAATACATTAAAATCTTTGTTAGGTAATTTCTTCATTTGTAACATTTATTTTTCTCTTGATACTTTGGTAGTGTTATAAAATTTGGGAAAGATTTTTGGTAGACAGAGATGTTTAATCAAGTTATGCATTTAACATTAGCCAGATTTGGGAAATATTTGTAACATTTGGTTAGGCATTAAAACACGTTGCTCAGGGGGCTAATGTATGTCTCATTAGCAAGAGTGGGATACATAAAACAAGTTGCATAAGTTTATGAGCATAGTTGGTTGACTTTGAGAGCCTAGTAGAATGTTATTGTTGTTGTGCGAAGGGTATTGAGAGAAACTTGTTATCTGAATACTGGTTGTGAATGCGTAAGCGAATAACGAGTGGAGGTTGGAGGATGTACATTATGGTAGCTGCAATTTGAAGCAATTTTATGTATGTCCTTGTTTTTTTGTGAGGAAAAAAAGTGCATTCTAAGCAAAAGCATTAATTAATTGCAAAAAAGCCCAAATAAGTCCTGGTATCTTGATATTACAAGATTGCTATAGAAAAACACATCAGTGATATTAATCTTTGTCCTTCACCTTCTACCTAATAATCAAAAAAGACAACATGAAAGGTTAAAGTGTCCTGTTACATATGACGACAAATTTATATCGATATTAAATGCCGATGTATGTGGATACATGGGATATAAACGAATTAAGAAGGGACCGACACATTGTTATTCTATCAATAGATATATATATCACTTCCCAATGTTAAAGTGCTCCTACATATCTCTAATACCTGGTTTACTTGGATGAATAGGTGGGAGCGAAGGATCACCAACGCTTTCAAGCTTCTTATGCAACTATTCTAAAGGCACGCATGACTGCTCTGAAGAAAAGGGAAAGGAAGGACAAGAGAAAAGCAATGGAGGTGGACAAGAAACAACAAGGCTCAAAGAAGCGCGCTTCTACTAAAAAGGCCTAACTTGAAAATTTGGTTCTCAGTTTTTTTTATTTTTTATTTTCATTCTTTTGATAGTAGTTAAGAATTGTCATTACCCATTTACGAGCCTGAGAATCTCTAATTTTCTGCAGTTTTGAGATTGAAGAGATGATGTTTTTTTGTGACAGTATTCTTCCAATATTCAAGAGATTTGATAATTACATTTGAACATTTGGTTGCAGTTGATTTGGAAAAATTCCCAGATATCTATTCTATTGATTTATGGATTCTCATTTAAATCATTAATTTTAAAAATAAATAAGTGGCCAAGTAATCTAAAGATTAATAATTATTGTTGCAGTCCACAAATATGCATTTTTCAGAAATTACTTATTTCAAGCTTGGAAGTTTACTAGAGGAATGATCATATTGTCCTTGAAAAAGAGAAGCTAAAGAAGTATAATTTTATTTTAAATTGTGATAATTCTATATCAAAAAAACTGTCATCTTCTCCTAGAAAGAAAGATTTATAAGGTAAAAGTTCAAAAATATTGGCCAAAGGTCTTTAATTTGCAAATTTTATAAATATCGAAAATTTACAAAATTGTATATAAGATCATATGTGAATTTATTACTACATTAAGTTGAGTTTGAGATATTATCATGATATTATTGTGAACATTTAGTTGGATTGTGAAAAGAAGGGAAACACACAATAAATAAATAAATAAATAAATACATAAACACAAACACAAAATCTGACTAAAAATAATTTTGAAAGAGATTGAAGTCTCTTGAAGCATACTAAAGGTATAAATTTTTATTTTTTAAAAATGAGATAAAATACATAAAGTAAAGAGTAAATATATCGATACGATTACAACTAAAATTAAGAAAGAGATTGAAGTTGAGGAAACATGATACCTGGCTAACAATTAGTTAGATGATCAAATTATGAGTACATAGCAAGCAGTCAAATCTCAATACAATAATATGTTTCACAAATATTTATAATTTAGAGGGTATTTTTGTAAATCTGCACTAAAAAAATCAGAGGATATAGTATCATTTTTCCCATCAACAGTATTGAGTTCATTGCCTTGAATTACTCCATTAAAGCAACAATGTATGAAACTTACTCCAATGATGACCAAACATAAAAGAAGAGAAGAAGAAAGCAGGAGTATAAATTATTTGGACAATACCACCCCAACAATTGGAAGCTCTTTGACAAAAACACTCCTATATTTATTATTCTATCATTTCAGCATAATTACCAAACTGGTCATAAATCCTGCCATAAATTTCGAAGGGATTGGAAAGTTTTCATTCTTATTTCTTATAGTTATAGTTTTTTTATTGAGAGAGGCAGATAGCTTGTGGAGTATAATAGCTTGTGGACTGTAATAGCAATGGCGATGAGAATTTCTTCACCGTTTCTTCACTTTCACGACCCCAATGTAGGAGAAAAACAGACCCTTCTTTCAATATACTTGTAATTCTATTTTTTTGTGTGGCTAATATGTGCTTAGATTCTGTTTGTGTTTATTGTGGATAAGAGTCATTTGAACTGTATTAAATTATACTATATGCATTTGTTTGTGTGTGGGAATTCTTAAATTAGACCTTATAGATTGTGGGTGTTATGATTTTTTATAATTGGATGTGATATCAAATGCTTTGGAATTCAATGCTCTTGTATTAGTAGAACTAATTGAGCTTTAGTTTGAAGCTCAATTGGGATTTTTAAGCTCGATTATTCATGAATTTGGTCAGAAAGGAAAGGGGAATTGTTGCGGTAAACTTAAAAAAGATGTAAAATATATAAAAAATCTTAGCTTCCCCTTATATTTTGAAATGGGGGTGTGAATTCCTTTGCATTTTCATTTCCTTCCCATTAGTACATCAGTAAACCATAAGGAAGGTAAAATGTTAGCTTTAGCTAAGTCCTGAATTTGGCGATGTAGACAATTCAAACGATTTTTATGAACTTTTTTTTTGCGTGTCATTTGTGTTAACGCAAAATCATAACTGAATTCAGTTCTTTCGAGGCTTCATGTTGGATAACTGTGTACTTGCTAAATGGTAATGTAGGGTTTCTTGCATCTAGGTTTGATTTTAGTGGATAGATGTGAAAGTTAGTAAATATATCACCCATATCTGAATATGATTGTTTGGCTACTTTCTCAACCTCAACAAAAACAACACGAATTAGAGAAAACCTGTGTTTACCGATAAATATGCCAATCTTTTAGATGAACCATGGTGACAAATTAAATAAAACAATATAAAAAGAATGTGGACATGAATTGCTATTCTAGAAACATGGAATGTTATTTTTCATGTATTGGTAGCTATGTAAGTTCAAAGTTAAGAACCTAAGATGGAGTGCTTCTGAATTGGAACACAGTTTATAATAAAGGTTACATCATGGAAGACTGTTCAAACGAAGAATTAAAGGATAATTTGTGTCATTAACACATGCATCTGCACAACGAGTGCTGGAAAATCTTATATAAATTTTCGTCACTTTGAAACCTATGGTTCACACGGACTAATCATGTGATTCACTCAATTTGTACAATATTCCATATATCTCTCACATTTAACAGTATCTTGCTTTTGATTTACTTTTCAATCAAGAACTTAATTTAGTCAAAGAAAATAATGAAGTCCTTTGATCTGTTCAGAAAATTAATACACTTGGTTCAACTATCCTTCAGTTACTTGAATATTGAGCAGTCTGAGCTGCTTCATTGGTTCAATCGTATTCTCTCATTTTTACAGCATTTTACCACTAGGAGCCTCCCGGTGCGTGTTCTAACTAGTCGTACTACAACAACTTGCTTTGTAAAACAACATCTATGCAGGAGGTAACTATGATCACTTTCTATTTACCAATCCTTTGTAATTTACAATTTTCTTTTAAAATAAATTACATTTTCCCTTTGCCTAATAATAATTCCTATGGAAGCTTTATTCTTCCTTTTGTATGTATGTGGGAGTAAACATCATGGGGAGGGAAAAATTAATTGCCATTGGACTATTGGAGTGAATTAACCTGCATCTATGTTGTGGGGATCCTCATGGCTACTGCAGTGTTCCTCTGGAGACCAGGATATCTATTGAGGTATCTCCACTGGCACCAAAAAAAGAAGAAGGCCTCTATTGAAATGAGGGCTTTATGGTCAAACATGTTACCTTTTAGCATAATATCCAATACTATCCACTGATATGGATTGGGGAACCTATTTCGAATAGGATTATTATAGCTCAACAGTCTGGAATTACCTCATTTAAGGATGAAGCCTTCTTTTGAGCTTTACACTACAATCTACATATCAGCTCATTGTTTGGAAATTAATCCTGGAATTTTCTACGGAACTCCAATGAAAAGGAGGGGAGGGGAGGGGGGGGGACAAGAAAAGGGTCCAAGACTATAGCTGAACTTGTGCATTCTAGTGGTCAGTATTCTTTGATGCTTGCGTGGGATTCCATTCTTTATCACGTCCATATGCAAAAGCATCATTTTTGTGTGTTTTATTGTTTTCAGAGTTTTGAACCCCTGTAACTTTCATGGTGGAGGTCTCAGATCTTTCTCCAAGCCAATATCTGCTGTAGGTTCAGGTGATCTTAACTTCAAATTAGAAGTCAAAGTATGTGCGGCTAGTGTCATACTTTCTCCACCTTTTATCCTTTATTCTTTTGCATTTTCTAGTTTATTTATATGCTGAGAAGTAGTTCCTATTTTGTAGGTTTAGAAGCTTCAATTACTGATCAGAAGGACGATGCAATAGCCATAAAAAATGCCAAGATAGTTGTGGAGTCTCAGACTGATGACAGTATACAAGTTAGCTTTCAAACTTAACTTGATTACAAACTTCTGTTTATCAGTAATGCATCTTGAGTAGTGAATGCTGCAGTTGGCTCTATGCACGCTGCACCTACTGATAATCAGTGTTTCTAAATACTTGTGATGGTTGTGAAGGTGTACTTCAAGTTTTCCAGTCTAGTTAGCACAGTGATGCATGATTAGGACTTTAGTTCAATCATCCTTAAGTGTGACAATCTTCTTAGTTTTGATCTGCGGACACAAACAGCATGCTACATCTCAACGGGACTCGGTGCATTGTATAGTTGATTGAAACTCAACAAATTTAGACAATTCCTTGCAATTGACGTAGTGGATTATATTATGCAAGTGTAATATGAGGTATTTATGTTTGAGTTTATGTACCCAAAAAATTCGTGGAGAAAATAGAATAAGATATTATTTTCTTTATAGAGCTTTTTCAGGTAAAAATATATACTCATATATAATCATTCTTGAATATTATAGACAGACCTGCTGGTGCGTGTTAACAGCTATCCAGCACATCACTGTCAGCTAGTTTGTATATATGTAAATCTTTATATATATATCATTTATAATAAGAACCTCATGTATTGGGGTCAATTATACTTAAGTAGAATCTAACAATCACAAACAATAACTGGACAAGCTCTCCTTGGCTTAGCGGGTTAAGCTTGTCTGTTGGCTTCTCCAAGTTGCATGCATTTTTTATGTTATACTCATAATTTGCATGAGCATGGAATATATTGTATATCTACGCTCATAAAGGCATAGGGATAGTTCAGTTTATGCTAATTGGGGATTGCAGACCATTGGGTATGAAAATAATGCTTCGATTGTTATATGGTTTAATAATATCGTGTTGTGTTTTCTAAGCATATAAAAGTTATCCTAATGTTTTGCTTTCAGCTAAGAATTGACGTGACAGGGGAGGACACACAGATAGTGTTTGATAAGGTTTTGACTAATTTGGCTCGTACGGCACCACCGGTTCCAGGCTTTCGCAGACAAAAAGGAGGTGATGAGTTTATGTAAATGTGAACAGAAAAAATCCTACCAATGTTGTTCAAGTTCATAACAATATACCTCTCTTATAATGAATATTAATTGAAGAACTTAATTTCCGTTCAATACATTGTATATGACCAACTACTGTTGACAAGAAATACCAATTTTCTTTTCGACCAATGGATTATAGATTTGTAGACCGTCTTACCCTTTTGAATTTATCCACCACTAAGCTAAGATGATTGAAACATATCTATTCTGCAAATTGTTAATAATTTGTGTTTAAAAACTACATCCTTTAATTGTTTACTTGGTACTTCTAGTGCGTATTTATGGTTAATCACATGCAATATATATATGGTAAGTTTATGTCCTACATATTGTATGGTGGACGATGTTTTAAACTATCAGTTCGACATACAATAGGACGTTTGCTGCCCATCAAATGTGGCTTTGGAGTTTGGATCAGCACCCAATAAGTGCATGTATTGGAGAACATCAGATTAAAAAAAAATTATAATCTCAGACGTAAATAAGCATTTGAAACACTTATATGAAAAATAAAAATAAAAGTAGTAAACATTTGTCATGCTAACTAAAATATTTCAGTTTCAAAAAAGCATTTGGCATGCTTATTAAAATATAGATTTTCAAATCTGATAGATTGACCATCCCATCCTGTTCATTTTTAGTGTAACTTCTGTGTTTTTTATTGTATTGTATTGTTTCTTTAATTTATTTTTTTTTTACCAATTCTAGGTTTTCTAATCCTTTTATTCTGACCTGGTTACTTGTTTTGCATGTACACCGTGTTTTTTCCAGGAAAAACATCAAAGGTAATTTCTTTTGTATCTCGCTTTTACTTAGATTTTTACAATAGATAGATGCCTTTCGTTTGACTTCTTCCTAGTTCAAGAGATGTGCTATTTGCTTGTTTGCCTACAGTTATATCTTTCTAATTGTCTAAATGACCGACTCTGGGCCAAGTTGATTTTTGGAAAAGATATTAGCTCCCTAAAATCGCAGACAGTTTGTGACAGAGACTGCACTCATCTCATGATAACTATATTTCTCATTTCGACATCTTATAGAACTATTATGCTTATTGCCTAATATAACTCTCACTGGATTTAGAAAACACTGATTGGTTATATATGTGCAAAAAATACAATACCTTGGCTCTTTAGGAAAATATTTCTAGTTTATGTCATAAATCGCGAAGCCTACCGCCAACTAGTTTGGGATAAAGGTGTTGTTGAGCAAGTAGATCACGTGATCATCTAGTTCACGTAATCTGTTTAAATAACATGCATCAGAAATTCCATTTTTAAAATTTAGGGTGTGCGGCATCTCTCCCGGACTTGCTTTCTTGGTCTTTTAATTGAAAGGGAAAAGACTTCACCTAGCCAACCTTTATTTGTTTAGTGTGTGTTTATATGTCGTTAATTCTTTAGTCATCCTGTTTAGAGAGTCAAGGTTTATAAGAACTAAGATTCATACTATATGCTTAAGGTATTGATAATAAAGGTTTAACTAGACGCTATTATATTAGACATGCACAAATTAATCATTAATTCTAAATATTTTGATAAGATACTCCTGCTCAACTATGTAATATTACTGCTACTGCTTATGTGTCAAAACCTAAACTTGGAAATTTATGTAGTGGATAAGTTGGAGAAGCACTATAAATCTTTTTACCCTTGGTTTCTCTTATATAAACCCCTCAAATCCTTAAACCTTAATTTTGCTTCACTCATTGCCTTTAAAAGTCTAACCTATATTCACCCATACTTAATGCACCATTACTTTTGTTTAGATAATGAGTTTGGGTTTGATGAGATTTGAAATCCTATAAACAAAACTTTCTCACAAAGATGCTTGCTGAGTAGTATATCTATTGTGTTTTTAAAGGTTTTCTAGAGAAATTACTGATTTTCTCTCTTCTTGCCTAATATAACTCTCACTGGATTTAGAAAACACTGATTGGTTGTATATGTGCAAAAAATACAATACCTTGGCTCTTTAGGAAAATATTTCTAGTTTATGTCATAAATCGCGAAGACTACCCCCAACTAGTTTGGGATAAAGGTGGTGTTGAGCAAGATTTCTGATTAGAAACTTTGGCAGGTACCAAAAAGTTTCCTTCTACAGATTATTGGTGAAGATCGCGTCACCAAATTTGTGATTCAAGAAATAGTAAACTCGACCTTGGCCGTTTATGTGAAAAAGGTAAAATCTCTCCGCTAGTTTTAGTTAAATGCGTTGATTAGTAGAGCTCAAATAATAATATCTTAGGATCATTCGTCTGCCAGGAAAATCTGAGAGTGAAGGACAACAAGATTAACACAACACAAACGGCTGAAGAGCTCAAATTAATGTTTAGTCCTGGAAAGGAGTTTGGATTCAATGCTGTGGTAGAACCTGAAACATCAGAAAGTGAAACAACTGGTTCAACCAATTCGGAAACATGAAGCATGAACTCTCAGTTCTTGAGGGACTAATTGAACTGAATTCTGAAGGTAGTATTGGTCTTTACTCCCAATTTTTTTGCAAAGAGGAACTCATAACTCCAGAGTGAAGATATCAGAGGTACCTTATTACAGAATATTTTGATTTTATTGTTGTTTTCAAATGATTGTCAATCTTTCAAAACTCGAAGATATTTTCACATGATCTCATGTGGGACCCACTTTCTTCTCATGTGAGGGAGGACTATATGGAAATATCAAAAAATACATGTAAAACTTGCATTTTTAAACAAGACATGATTAAAAATAAAATATTATTAATGCATTTTACTTGTCAATCGTTACAGAGCCGTAAAACATTAAAAACAAAGTTAAAAGACTTTGTTAGATGTAATTAACTAAAATAAATCTTGCATACACGGCAACAAAAATGTAACATCGCATATAGATGGCAATAAGAGAAGGGAGTACAAGTCCGGCCAAACTTAGAGCATTCACAACAGTTTTCTTATCTTTATCTCTACTCTGCAGTGCTATTGGGTCATTCTGTAGGATAGGGATTTAATTTTTTCATTATGTACCCAACAAGTTCTTTATATTGATTCCTTAAATTTTAAATTTTGAAATTTAAAATTAAAATTTAAAAGTTAAAATTTGAAAGTTCCAACAGTCAAATCATGTTTTGAATTTTTTATTTAAAAATAATTGTTGTTTGAATTTAAAATTTGCAATTATTTTAATTTAAAAATAGATATTGCTAGAAATCAAAATGTGCAAAGATCATTATGTGTTTATGAGAACTTTATTTTAATTATAAAATAATAAAATTTATAATTATTAGTAATATTTTTTACAAAAATGATCAAAATCAAAATTTGACTGATTTTAATTTTTTTATAGTTCTCTTTCTTCTTTAAATCATTTGTTTAAAAAATAAAAATGAGTGAATTTGATAGGCATATCCAAATCAGCAATTAAGTGAGATAAGATCCTTTAACCAACATAAAATTACAATAAATAGGGTGTGAAATGTCATTTTACATAAATAGGGAACGCTCTTTTGATTCCCTCATCCTGAGGAGTCAAATCATATATAGGGATTAAAATAGAGAATTATATAAGGATAAGGAAACTGTTGGATACTGATTTATTGATATATTCTTCAAATGTGGGGATAGAGAGTTTATTAAGGAAACTGTTGTGAATGCTCTTAGTATTCATGTTTACTTAACATTTATGACTTTTTGATCGGTAAGGGTTGTAGGATTCATGGTATACATGCCTAAGTCGAATTTGGCGTTACAAAGGACGGGAGGTGATCTCTCTGCTTGTTTCATTGTCCCTGCGGAAAGGAAAAAGAATTTCAGGCTCTTCCTTTTGGTAAGGGAGGATTAGGGAAATTCTATTGATTGCAGCTTTCTCCAGACCTCTGGGAAAAGCATGAAAAAAACGGCTCGAATGGTACGATCCCTCCGTCACCCCAGAATAGCACTATATTAATCAATTGACCAATTTATTATAAAGTTAACTTCATAGTAACTGGATCCAATAGGGGAGTGGTGACTGGACCCAAGTGTTATGCGTGTGGGAGGAGAGGATGGTGGAAAGTGTGAATGTTATGTTTGAATCGAATGAATGGAATAGAGGAAATAATGAAATAAAAATAGTGTATTTAATGATTATTATACCATTCTAATGAAATGAAAATTCATTTACTTTTTTTTTATTTCATGTGGAGAAAGTAAAACAAAAATAATAAATGAATGTAAAATAATAGTGTTTATTTATTATTAACACTATAATTAATAATAATAAATAAATAATAGTAAATAAATAAATGAATGTAAGTAATAAATAAATGAATGAAATAATAAATAAATGAATGAAAAATAAAAATAAAAATAAATGAATGTAATAATGTAAGTGTTTTTTTAATGAATGTTTTATTTTTTATGTTTTTTAATAATAGTGTTTATTTTTTTTTTTTTATTATTTTACTTCTTCTTTTCATTCATTCATTCATTTTCTTTTTTTTTTTGTTATATTTTGTTTATTTCATTTTTTTATTTCCTTTTTTTATTTAATATTTCATGTGTATTTTTTTACTCCTATTTTTTATGTGTATTTTTTTATTTCAATTAAATGAATTTTCTTTAGAAGATAAAACAATCATACAATTTATTTCTCAAAATTTTTCTCACATAAAACTAAGTTTAAGGTTGTAAAATGAACAAATAGTTCGGACTCGATTCGTGCTCGTTCGACTAAAAGTTCGATTCAAGCTCAACTCGAAATATAAATTGTTCAAATATGAACAAATTTTAAAGTTCGATAAATTACTCGTACATCCTTACATCCTTAAATTGTAATTATTTATTGATACTCGGATCATATTCGTTCGAAAAATTCAAACTGATCGAGCTCGATTCGAGATCGTGCTTGACTCGGTAGCTAAACGAGTCCCAATCAAACCTTATTTTATACTCGATAAATTTTGTGAACCAAATCTAAATAACTCAATTGTGACGCCCCTAAATCCGAGTACTTGAAACCCGAACTCAGTGCTTCACGATACCATTTCTATAAGCTGAATAATACAATAGTACTATTACATTCAAACTTAATTTACATACATCAAAGTTTACTTCCCAGGTACGAGACCTTCAAATACATTCATTACAATACATGAATAGATACCCGTGCAACTATAACCATTAACTCATAATACACACTTATTCGATCAGCTTTCCTTTTCCTTTGTTCGCGCTCGAGAGCCTTGTGTGCTTTCATACATAATCGAAAACATTTAATTTAAGCAAGGATGAGCATTTGAGTGCCCCAAAGATAATAGCAATTATATATATAAATTTGAAAGAATATAAGTATTCTCTTTACATAACACTTCTACAACGAATAAAAAGTTGTGAAGTAATCATCTTGATAAAAGATTCACATAACAACTCTCTTTCAAATTCTTGAAATGAGGCTCCACCCATGAAATGAGGTTTAGAAACATACTATGAACATTGTTTTTCATTTTCAAAAGGTTTAGCAGAAATTCATCATGAAACTGTCATAATTTACTGCACACGGTGGGTGATCACCCGTTGTACCTGTATTGATCAATACTACATAACTAGAACGACATTCATCGCTTCATCCTTTGTCCGCCAAGCGCATAAAATTTTTTCCATTATCGGGATGTTCATACACGCCACGGTTCCAAATCCAAGGTTTTAATCTTGCTTTCAACAATAATATGTAATTCAACATATATGTATACGGGTAATTGACATGGTATATCAACATGTGAATAAATGCCATGATTATCCAAGTGGGGACACTTGTATAACCATTTAGAAATCAACTTAACGAATATATATCCGAGCTAACATGTTGATAATCAAAAGCGTATATAATCAGACAGAATAGAATAATTACGAAACTTCTTACTCATGTCCATTGCATAAAGGAAATGCAAAGGTAGGATACTTTACCGATTTCTTTGATTACAAATCTCAACTTAGATCTTATCTCTTTATCACAACCTATCAATAAGCAGGTCATTTGTCCGATTAGAACAATATATCATAACACATAAATCTTTTGTCGGTTATGGTCAAGACATAATCGCGGTGATCATACTTTTAGTTCACATTCTATACTTTTATACATTTTTCAAATATCTCATCCATGTTCTTCATCGTAGTCTTTTCTTTCTATTATAGGGTCCGACGGGTTGTTTCTGTGTCACTGGCTGACTTTTATCGAATACATCATTGAGTCTAAGACTCTTATTCTATACCTCAACATCTGTAATTATCAGACATTTTACTTTTAATTATTTTTGAATTTTTCCAGAAATTGAAAAATTTAAAATAATTCAAATCTGTCACTCTAGGTTTATAGTGATATAACTGTTATTATGGTTGTTCTTCACCAAATCCTGGACTTCATAACCTGGGATTCTACAAATAAATTTAGTTTGACCAGGATATCACTTTCAAACATCGAATTATGACTTAAACATCAAACAATTCTATTATCATTAATAATTAATTAATATTAAATTATTAATGAAATCATTTCCAAAATATAAAAGTTATTTATAATAACTTAAACTAGTTTTAAAACATTTATTTTACCCTTAAATGATTTTTAAAACAATTAAAATCATTTTAAATAAATTAAAATCATTTTTAAATAATCATCATTAATATATAAATATTAATGTACTATTTATCCAAATATTAAAAGTCATTAATTATAACTTAAAATATTTTTAAATCCTTAATATCCTCTTTAAATGATTTTTAAATAAATAAAACCATTTTTAAACTATTTATTTAATATAAATATTAAATAAATTTAATATCACAAATCATTAACTAAATATCATTAATATATAATTATTAATGAAATTATCTTCTAAATATTAAAAGTTATATTTTATAACTCAAAATATTTTCTTATATCATAAAATAATTTTTCATGATTTTTCATGAATTAAAACTATTTTTAAATCATTTATTTAATATTATAATTAAATAAATAAATACCTTTTATATTTCAAAATGTTAAATATTTATGAAATATACTCAAAATAATTAAAAACTATTTTTAGGACTTTAAAATAATTTTTCATAATTTATTTGGTATTTTTAATAATTAAAAACTAATTTTTCTAATTTTTAAATTAATTTTAGGAAAATAAAATGATAAGCGTCAGCTAAAGGCATCTATAGCGACGTAAGGCAAAATCATTATAGGTGTTCTTGAGCTTCATGTCGATTACCTGCAAAGGTACTAGTTTGATGAGAGCCTTAAATCCGTGATCTAAATGTTTTACGGACTTGAAAAAACTTCATGTTGTTGTAGTACTAATGTAATACTACAACTATATACTCATTTCATGGCCAAACAACAACAAATCGTGAGATATGATCAATAGAAAATCTTGTCGGACGTGTTCTTCATGTTTTACGGGTTGCCTGTAAATTTCGTCAACACCTTAGGTCAACGACTTAGTGGTCTTATTCAGTCGATCCATACATGTTATAGGTGTTTTATACGTCGAGTCGTGTGTAGTACAACTTACGAGAGAACATGATTAAATCAAGTTTCAAGTCTAAACATTAACAATACCAAAGATATAAATCATCAAACTCTCTGACAAAACTTGCATGCCAATTCTGGGTTTTCCAGAATTTTAAAACTGATCGTGCAGGCTACTTTGGATCTTTATATCTTTCATTCTGAGTTGGATCTAAGTGATCTATTGCTTCCAGGTTGTAGATAACATGTAATACTACAACTCTATTACATATAAGGCATATAACAACAACAGATCCAACAGAAAGAGGCCGGTCAAATGTGACCTCAACAATTGTTCTTGAACATTTCTGGAAAAACCCAGAAAGTTCTTGAGCAGTTCGGTCAATGGTAGTTTGACCATAAATAACTTCTAATCTACAACAGATATGACCATGATGATTTTTGCGAGAATAAAGACAACATACCAAAGGCTACACATAGCAAGCTTTAAACATCAAAACTCTTATGAGGATGGGATCTACGACCTCGACATTCGTTGTCGAGAACACAAAAATGAAAAATTTCAGATTTTAAAGATCTTCAAATCAAAGCTTCGAATGTTATGGAATCAACATCAAGCAACCCAGATCATCCTTAGACACTATAATCAACATGTTTTAACATTTAAACATAACATCTAACACCAAAAGTTTAAGAAAAATCAAGCTAGGGTTTATACCTTTTTAAGCTTTGATTACGATTTTTGCCTCTTGATTTGTTATTGGTGTGAATGGGACTTGTTTATGAATCGATATAATGAGAGAATTTCGTAGGTTTAGGCTAGGGAGAATGAAGCTAAGTGCTTGGGTATAAATAGGCCAAAAATGGTGCATTTCTCTCTTGAATTCATAAAATAATGCAATGGAATGATTATAGTGGGTGATTGATGATAATACTACTGACCCATAGGTAATTTCTAGATGGATTGGCGATTTTGTGGACAAGTGGTAGCAATAAGACATAATTAATGCATTTTCCTTTCCTTTAATTTAAAAAATAATTTTAAATACCTTGGATGCTAAAGTGGGATGATTCCCTTGTTTGAGAGGCGATAGCATGTAGGGTAAGTATGTTGGGCATCCTTGTTGCAAGATCCTATCAACAATGTAGTAATAATACACTAAAATGACAAAAGGGTATTTTGGTCATTTCACATATAATTCAAGGGCATTTTTGTAAAAGGCCATTAAATGTAATATTTAACCATTAAATTATAATTCTTACCATTTACCAATTAATTTCTATCATTTGGTAAATTAAAACATTTATATAATAACGTCGTAATTAAACCCGATAATTTTAAATTAGGGTTTCCTTTAGAAAATTAGGGTTTTCTAATTAGGGTTTCTTAACGTTATCAATTAGGTTTTCTAATTGACCATTAGGGTTCTCTAATTATCTCGTGTATGATCTAACACGGTCATTACGGTCTCTAACTTCAACCGATTAGGGTTGTAATAATTAGGGTTTTGTTCTAGTTATCGGTAGTAAAAAATAGTAATTAGGGTTTTCTTCTAATTCCGAGCATTCGATGTACCACAAAGTAACTTCATATACGATAAACTTCATATACTACTCGGTCATTTATCATAAGCGAGTTTAATAATTAGGGTTTCACAAAGACGGTAATATCTTTGTGACCTAATCGACCGTCATTGTTCAATAATATTCTGTCGCATACACGATTACATAATTATTGTCTCAGTAAAATCATTATAACAATAATATAATATTATTATTATCATCTCTTGATCATAATCCCAATTCAGGGTTTGGATCTCATATCTGACTTTTCTTTCGCATATCAAGTTAAAATACTTGATTTAAATATTCTGAACAATTCATATTTATCGTTCACATAACTAGACACTAAAAAAAAATTTATACGTAAAATTTCTTAATTATTTTATTTAGGAAATCTCGGGTTATTACATTCACCCTCCCTTATAAGGATTTAGTCCGGAATCACCGATTCTAAAACTCATAAGCATAAGGGTACATAGACATATAATAATCATTGACGTAGACCTCGATCATACTTGATCGAATCGATCTTTAACTATTCTTCACATCACTTCTACTTAGGCGTAAATTTGATTTACGAAAGAACTCAAAATTTCTTTATAAAATCACTTACTACATATATATATAGGAAAACATATAAGATATATAAGTGATTCACATAAGACTGGAGTTACATTCCCACCGCCAATGTATCTGGACCGTCGTGTTGTAGACCCCGGAGTTCTTAACGTTGGGAGTCTTGGTTGAGTGTGGTCCTTTGTTTCTCCCTCGTGGTTATGTTTCCCGCCTCCATTCCCTCTTTGGACAGGTTCTCACCGATGCTCGGTCGATCCGCATATGAAGCATCCACTAATCTCCTTGAATTGGGGCGGTTGGGAGAGATATGACCTCTTGCCGCACTTAAAACTTGAACTTACCCTTTAGACACTCGCCAGGAGTGATTCTTTCCGCAGATTCTTGACCGCACTGTATCGCTTCTTCACACCTTCCCGCTTCACTTGAACATTCCAGAAAAATTCCTCATTCTCTCACCCCTATTCCCACTACTACTTTCCATCTTCACCGCTCCTCCTCGACTTGCCCTGGTTTTTTTTCTCCTTGTTGTAGAGACTCTGGCCTCACTCCCCTCATTTATGATAGCCTTTTCCATGAGTCTTGCCAAAAAGTCTATATTTGATTGATCTTGCCACCTTATTGTAGAGCCAGGGTTTTAAGCCTTGCTCAAACCTCCTTGCCTTTCTGACTTCTATACTCACTTGATGTGGAGCAAACCTAGCCAACTCATTAAACTTCGCGGCACACTCAAATAGTGATATGTTTTCCTGTTTTAACTCCAGGAATTTTACCTCCATTCTAGACTCGCATACTAACAGAGAGATAGTTTTCGAAAAATAAATCTTTAAACCTATCCCAAGCAATTTCTTCTTCTCCTGCCCGAGTCTTATTTGCCTCCCACCAAAAGTTAGCCTCCCCTTTTATCATATAAGTGGCAAAAGCGGTCTTTTGCCCCTCATCTACTCTAGCAATTATGAACGCCTTTTCTATTTCATTCACCCATGTCTGGGCTTCTGTAGGGTCAGCTGATCCTCTGAACTCTGGTGGTCCTACTGCTTTGAAGTCTTTGAATTTTGCCAGCGATTGTCCGGTTGGTTCCTGCGGTGGCATTCCTCGCTTCATGCTTTGAGCCATCATGTTTGCAAAGTTTTGCATCAGTTCTGGCTGTTGTTCTCCATCATTAACAGATTCTTCTACCCCTTGGTTTCGAGTTCGACGGATTGGCGGCACTATCTGGTTAAATAAAACCATAAATTATACCTTTACATTTTAAACATTATTGCATAAGATTAATGTATTAAACTCGTTTCATTTCTCAAACTTGGATTCATATTCATTTACATACTTCTTTAATCAACAGCTATCCCTTTGTGACTACGAAAGTCGGGATTTAAATTTTGACCAACATAAAGTTGAAAACTGTTCATTACTTTTCACACACATTACATAAACACAACATAACCCATACCACTTATTTACTAAGCCTTTCTTCTCGGACATTCATTCGCTCGATGTCCCTTCATTCCACAATTAAAACATCCACCTTGCTTATAGTTGGGGCAACGAGGAGATGTATGTTCCTCACAACCGCAAATATAACATATCTTCTTCCCTTTCTTCTTATCAGGTTTTCCCAAGTCAGGATCTTCTATCTTTCTTTTTCCCTTACCTCTCGGAGCTGCACACGAAGTGTTGCTTGAGGCTCCCATCTGGTCAATTTGGATTTTGAGCTTATCCCGCTTCGTTCATTGTTTCCAAAGAATGCTCGACGCAGATTGAATATTAAGCAACGTCTCTATCTCCCACGACCTTTCCAACAGTAGCAACCTTGTTCTCCAGATCCTGCGCACTCGTTGATGCTTGAAAGCGGCTTCAACTTTAGTGTCCGAGTCACTATCTGTCAAATCTACCATTTACGGATCGATACTACGTTTTTCCACTATAGCCACCTCGTCGTCAGATTTGGGTTCTGGTAAGCTTCTATTTCAATTTGTTGGCCTTGATATTAGCTCGGGGGTATGGATCTGATCATTCTTATTCCACATATCTTTTCCACCAGACATCTACATACATAAGTTACCTTGATTAGCATATAGTATATATACACAGCAATCAAGAGTTTTATATACGTTGTCTTTTATAGCGTAGCCTTGTATTTATAATGATGACACCTCCTTAAAACGCTTCATCCTGAATTGGAATAGAATTCCTCATTATGGTGGATACTATTAGGGCTGAGCAAGGAACCAAATTGAAACCGAAACCGCACAAATCGTACTAATTAAAATCGCACCAACAGTTTCGGCGTATGTGGTTGTTTTAGGTGGGTTGAAAAACCAAATATACGGTTTCGGTTTGGTTACTAGCCAAAACCGCACGCATAAAATCAAAATGAAACCGCACCATAAAAATTAATTAATTATACAATCCTATTAAAGGAGATATGTTTCAATTAACCTTGTGTCTATTGAAGCTGCAACTAGCTCGCTTGCCCTTTTCTTTCATTAAACTTTCTACATGGGTCACATGGGCCAGAAGGGACTTTATTTTCTAGCCATCCTAGCCGGTACGACTGAATATGCGTTAGAAAGGTCAATCCCTCCCCTACGACACCAAAAACCGGGCCGAACTTCGAACCTCCCATGAAAATTAAGCTACTAATTCTGAATTTGGATGATATCGATCTACATGATCACCATCACCATACATATCACATACAATTATCTCTTTTACAACTTTAATATTGTGTGATGCTAAATTGTGAATTTAAATTGCAAAAAATTTTGTTGTTTCAATTGGTTTTGGAACCAAAATCGCATCGCACGATTCAAAACCAAACTGCACTAATCACAAACGGTTTCATGTGCGATTTTGAATTTGTCAAATCGCACCTAAGCGATTTCGTGTCCAACCCGCACCATACTCATCCTTAAATATCATAATGGGATAAAAGTGAATCTTCTTAAAGAAAGTAAGTCAAATATTATGCTTAGTAATAAAAAATTAAATATAACTAGAATCTTAAGTTCCTTAAAGTCCTATCTCCTACCCAAAATATGCTCTTACGTGGACAAGGTTCCTCCACGTGACTTATGGCCCACTGAATCATCTGAGCTCAATTAAATATGCCCCAACAGTTGTGTTAAACGTGATCGATTGATTGAACTTGTGGATTGATGGATCTGATGAAGGGCTTGTTGAACAAGCTTTCATCGATGCTCCTGTTGAAAAAAATAACAATGGTAATTAAATAACACTATACCAAATCGAGAAGCTTCTTTTTGTCGTAAAGGCTACCTCAAAAATCAAAATGTAGTATGTCAAGAATATGCTAAGGCTACCTCAAAATGGGGAGTGGTTAGCATGAATTTTATTTTAGGTAAATTGGTCAATTGACCAATAGAGTGCTGACACGCAGACGAAGTTCTATGTGTGTCAGCATTTTATTGGTCAATTGACCAACTTACCAAAAAAATAAACTTCATGCTAACCGGATCCTTCAAAATGATGTATTACCACTACTTTCCTTGCAGTTGTAGCACTATTAACATGGACACTCATCAACTTCATGGAGTTATTTTAATCGTGCTAAAAGTGTTCAATGAAAAACTTAAATTTATTGTTACAACTTTTACAGTAAGATATTGTTGAAATTTTGAAAAATAATAATACTACTGCAGAGGAGGATTACAACGAGTATGTCTCCACAAACTCAAAAATTAATGTATTAAATACTATGTTTGTGACACCCCCAAATTCGGGTACTTCAATGTCCCCATGATTTGGTGTTGGCTATTCAAACATCATATATCTATCTACCCATAATCAATGAAAGTAGTAATAATTAGAAATAAATCCTCTCCTTAAGGAGTTATATCGAAAGAATACATAAATCCCAGGTCATACTAACCTTAAATCTTAACTGCGGAAACATAAATAATTAATCATCTTACACATCATTAACATAAGTCTATAACATAAATTCAATATCACATAAAACAACAAGTCTTCATCACTTGTAAATCTTGCCCTTGCCTTTGCAAGTAGAAGGCTCGTCGGTTCTTTCGTTCTTAACTGCAATGTTATTATTATGCAAGAGTGAGCACGATTGCCCACAAGTATAATAATGCAATAATAGTATAATAACATGTGAGTGAATCAAAGACTTCTGGAATAAAACTCAACTTCTGAATCAAGAATGAATAACAAGAATCAAAAGATTTCTGAGGGTCATAAGACCTTGAACTATGTCCTAGGTTATCAAGGGTTATACTTGAAACTTTTAACAGTCATAAGACTATGGACTCTTCTACTGCGTCTTGGGGATCGATACTTAGTACCATCATGCACAATATCTTAACGCTAACGCATAAGTAATCCCTGTATGTTGTTCATCTCAGTTTGACATTAGAGTTCGCACCAAAGAAAGTTTGGTTTGGATAAATCAATAAGAGTTCTGAAATTTAGAACGTTCATCAACTATGGACTAGTCAAATCAAATAAGGTTCACTAGTCTAATATGGTTCAACAATAAATAATATTTAAATTGAATAACAATCTCAAGAGGTCCTTTCAAAAAAAAATAAAATCTCAAGAGGTATACAATAGAACAAGTATTGTATAACAGAATCATACTTTGAAAAGATAAATAATCTTCAATATAACAATTTGAACTTGATTTAATAATAACGAGAATTTACTCGGTGTAATTTATAAACTTGAATAATGATAACAGGTAGGGTTAGGAAACTTGACTCGTGCGTAGGCTAAACGATTACTACTTCCGTTCACCACAAATCCTACACAGATATCATATGTATTCACGACATTCATTAGTTACATTTTTACTTAATTATTTAATATAAACTCCACTTTATCTAACAAATCATTACCCTTCTAATTTAATTACTTAATTAAATTAGAATATTTTTATTCTCTTACTATTATTACACTCGAATAAATTATTTCATAATAATTTCCATCGAATATTTATTTTATTCCATAAATATCTCAATTAAAATATTTATTTTATTTTATAAATATTTTAATAATAATTTTCATCGAATATCTATTTTATTCCATAAATATCTCAATTATAATATTTAATTTATTTTATAAATATTTTAATAATAATTTTCATCGAGTATTTATTTTATTCCATAAATATCTCAATTAAAATATTTAATTTATTTTATAAATATTTTAATAATACATTTCATCGAATATTTATTTTTTTATTTTTTTTTATTTTTGCTGTAGAGTAGTGGTAATTTAGTTTAGTAACGCATGCAGAAGCTGAGTTATCAGACTCAATTCTAGTAGATTTCTGCTGATTCTGCAGTTGACGAACATAACAAGGCCAAATTAGGCCAAAAATCTCTCACAAGTAAAATTATACGTTCTGTGAAGAACACATAATATGGTCATAACTTCCAATTAGTTTATTTTACACCTAATTTAGACATACCCAAACAACATGTAATACACATATAACTACTACTCAACCCTTCTAAGCATGGTTTTAACATGTTAAAACACATAATTTGTAGAATCAACACATGTAATTTTTCGCTTGGTGTTTTTGAAGTTTTGAATACTGAACATGAAAATCAACACTACGGATTCGTTATAACACCGAATCCGTTCATTTGAAGTTTGGTCTCTTCGTTTTAATATACATAATTATATACAAGTATAAAATTTATGTCACAATATATGTTTGACGTATTAAAATTGCGAGTAAGGGACATATGGCCATATTTCTATACTCTATAATTTTGCAACAACAATATACGACATATATTTTATGAAACTGATGTTATGGTTCATACAACATAGTAAAAACATACTACGTTAACATATTAACACATATATGTGTAAATTTATAATACAACTTATGATTATCGTGTTAAATTTGGTATGTAAGGCCATATGGCCATATTTTCATACTCTATAATTTTGTAGGAAGTATAATTTTGTAGGAAGTAAACACGATATGGTTTATACAATATATATAATAAAACACGATATGATAACATTTATCACGTAATTAACACATAATCGTTACTCCTTTTTCAACTACAGAGCTTTTACAGAACATAAAAGCCATTTTCTTAAAAACTTAAACAACGTAAATAAAAATTGGGTTGGAGAAATTACCCAATGCGTAGAGTGTAGATTAGTAGGAATGATTCTTTCTCCTTTCTCAGACACTTCTTAAATCAAAACAACTCTCAAGTTTCTCTCTGACAAATTCTCAACCTCTCTCTGATTATTTTTTTCTAGACTTAGCAAAGAATGAAAATAAAGAAGACGTATTAATTTTATAAAAGAAACTGAGCGCAGAGTGGTGGTCAGTTAACCCATCATGGGTTAACTGCTACTAACTTCCCTTAGGGCCTCGTTTGGCTGGTGATAATAGACTCCCAAAATCCTTTGATTTAATGATTCTCTTATATTATAGTTTAAATCATGTCACACCCTTATACAATAATTCAAATATCTTATTTAATTAATGTGACGCCCCCAAAATTAGGTATACATCACCCATTATGAGTCGCCAAATACATGGTACAAAATTCAAATACAACTTCATTTATACAACTGTTGAGTCAGTCAGATGTATGAATACGACCACGATTAACTATAAGTTTTAATACAAATGTATGTAACTCTCATGGTACCTCGACCACTGACTTCTTACAATGATACTTTACATAAAAATACAATTCAAAAACTATTTTAGAAATTAAAATCTTTGGGAAGTGCTCAAGAAACCTTCCATACATGGGAGGCCATGCATCTAGGTTATGATTTATGTCCACGTAATTATCCTTGGTTGACCCAAAAGTCCCCAAAGAAAAACAAGAAGATTACTATCATCTTCTTTTCAATGGTGAGTCTTCTCTTGACATATAAATATCTCCGTTGTCTCCAAGTGAAAATTATATTTCACATAAACCCCAAGATCATATAGGTAGTGCTCGTAGATATATTCAACAAGTGGATGTGCACAACCATATCTTATGAGAACACGAGGTTGTATGTCATTAGACATCTTGTATGATAGTGGCAAAACACCATTCCAAAGTTGGGTTCGCCTCACCCTATTTGATTAACCAAATATAACTACTAAATGATGTAAAGAATACAACACACTTTTCTATACTGTTTAGGGAGAACCTCCACAGCTAGAGACCACCGTTCTATTCCACTGTTATCCCCACTCGACCCGACAACACTCTTATTACCTGAAAGGAATTGTGAAGTAGAAAGGGTGAGCACAAATAGCCCAGTAAAGAATATCATGACTAAAGCTAATTTACACTATCAATAGCCTTCATCATCAATAAATCAGAGATTTAGAACATATGGTAGATGATAAAATTTTTCAACCATAGTTGCAGCGGAACGAGCAATCCATTAGAAGAGTTAAATAGATCATCAGGTCTATTATCTTCTCCATGTTAAAAGTCCACCACTAATGTTTTATTCCTGTAACATCAATCAACAATTCCTGTCCACAATCATATGAATAACTCATAATCATAATTGTGATTCTAAATTCCTCTTCGGACCCAGGACGAAGATAATTTTCATCACCTATCTTCACCTGAAACATCAAAAATCATGGTTATACCAAATCACAATTCTTGTTCATAATCATACTAATAAATTCATCTTTGCACTACGGCCAAAGATATTCATTAACAATTCATCTTTGCACTACAAGCCAAAGACATACAACTGTATTTTAGAAAAGTCAAGTAGAGCATGATATCTACTATCTTCTACAAATTAAAAATGTATAACCAATATTTTATCGCTGAGACTCAGCTTAATAAATAATCCACATCATCGAATTATCCATGCATTACGGCCAATGATATTCGTTAGTATCACACCCATGAATTATCCATGAACTACGGCTAAAGATATTCATTATTATCACATCCATGAATTAATATTTCATCGCTGAGACTCAGCTCAATAATTAATCCACATCATCGAATCATCCCTGCACTACAGGCCAAGGATATTCATTAGTATCACGACCACGAATTATCGATGCACTACGGGCCAAAGATAATCATGTTTTCATCAACGATCCTGATCATGCCATAAAACAATTCATCTTTGCACCCTTGGTCAAAGAGAATCCATAGCCATAATCATACCAAAAAGTGTCCATCAATGCACTACGGGCCAATGAAGATTTTTTTCCACATTATTTGTAACATTACGGTCATGATTATACCGAATAATCCCTGGTCATAATCATACCAAGTCCATCTATGCACTACAGGCCACATGTGACGCCCCCAAAATAGGTATACAACACCCATTCTGAGTCGTCAAATACATGGTACATAAAGCAAACTACAACTTCAATAATACAATTGTCGTGCAAAATACGATAACACATACTGTGAGTTTAAATACAAATATTATCTTCTAGACAATAACCACACTCAAATAAGTCCTCATTACAATTATTCAAACACTATTTTACAGAAATAGTGAGGAATGCTAAAACATCTTTCTAGAACCATCACTCCATACCCCATTTAGATCCTCTTTATGTTCTCACCTCCCGAGAAGAAAAATGGAACAAAAGGCAAAAGGATGAGCTCAACTAGCCCAATAAAGAATATTATGACTAAGATAATATACAACAAATTATCATTAGTTTTCAACAGGAAAAATCGATAAAATATAATGTACAACAAGTTTTAGATCAACAATTGCGGTGAGGAAGCAAGAATCCATTAGAAGAGTCAAGAGAGAAAGAATTCCACTATCTTCTAAGATTTAAAAGTCCATCATCAATATTTTATCCTCGTAATAACAATCAATATACATCTTTAATCAAATATTCATCTTTGCACTACTGGACAAAGATATTCATTTCTATCATCAGGTTAGTCATGTTCATCTCAACACTGTTTATCTTTGCACTACGGGCCAAAGATATTCATCGATTAATCATTTATCTTTGCTTCACAGCCAAAGATATTCAAAGAATATCATCATATAGGGTGAGGATGATGAAAAATATTTTAAAGAAAAGCGAATCCAAAGGAGACGGAAGGACAAATAGTAGGGATTTGTATAACAGTTTATCCAAGATCAATAATACTCCATAATAACCAATTTTGAAGAAAAATTCAAGAATAAAGATCAAAACATGGATACAATCAAAGATAGTAACCATAATAGACATCTTGGACAAAAAGAAGAAAATTTTATTTTTTTGGTGAATAGTCAAAGTATTAGTGAATAAGTCAGATATCGTGAATAATAACCGGAGACACCAAAAGTTTTAAATTTGATAAAAGTTCAAACCAATATTTTGGCATAATGATATCGAAAGAAATAATATCATTTACTGAAGAAAATAACATCCCTTACCTCAAAATAACCGTATTTACGATTTGAATTTGGATATAGTCTTGATGTAAACTTGTACCGAAAAAATATAAACTCACAAAGTATCTAAATACTCACAAAATACACTCGATAATATAGAGAGAAGAGAGAAAGCTTATGTTTACGGTGTGATTTTCAATTCTAACTTAGTCCTCTATTTATAGGAAAATGTTAAGACGTCAAGCAGAACTTGACAACAAACTGACGATGACTTTACCGCTACTATTGCCACCCACCACATTTGAAATAAAATTCAGCACATTTCTTCACCAACCACAAGTGGGGCCCATTCAATTCTAGAATTTTCCACCAAAATTATTTATAAACCTAATTTCCGAATCAGTCACCTCTTAAAATTCATAACAAATCATACGTTTATTTTTAACGGTTCAAAATTTGTGGACATATACTCAACTTATATATGTATAACATATCCAAAAATCACAACGATCCAACGGTAGGATTAAAAATTATAACTCACGCAATACATCTTAAAAATACTGGTTTAATTTTTAAGACCTTCATTCCAACAAAAATACTGATAAAACACCTCAACATTAACTCTTTCATTTTTAACCACAATAAATATATCCACATAAAATAAATATTTCCTTATCATATGAATCAATAATTAATTATTCACAAATAATATTACAGAATCACATTTATGACAACCAGTAGTTCTTGGAAAGGGGCTTTCAATAAGAATTTCTCTTTTCATGGCAAGCAATTAGGTGACCAAACCTCCGCTGATGTAACTTTCTAGACATTGCCAATAATGCTATCTAATAATATTATTCAAATAATATGAATTATTGATTTGATAATTGGAAATCTTTGTGCAAATGACAATTATTGAAACAACAATAATATAAAAATATCAACGCAGCAATTATTGAATCAATAAAATAAAATATTGAGCAAAGAATTCATCGTAACAATTATCGAGTAGTAGTGGCTTCACGTAAGGATCAATAATTCATCAATATCACGTGCATCCACGCGTAGACATCGTATTTTAAACCTAATGGGTATTCCAGCAGTGTTAATTAGTGAATAACTACGTCGTTATTTATAAAAACTCAAACTTGTCGTTTTTTCTTCATCCAAGCGGTTATTACATTATATGGGCCCATAAATGATCGCGCTCAAGTAAATCGAATATTCCCCGACAACAAGAATATTCTATGACCAAACGATTATTCCCCGACAACAATGATTATTTTATAACCACATGCTTATTTTGCAAAATTTGCACATTTCACCCATAACCAAAATATTATATCAATTTAACACTTTATTATTCACAATAATAATTAGAGGAAATTTAATTTTATTTATAATAAATTGGGGTCTAACACCACAGATGACTTTTTCCAAATCATTTGTAACATTACGGTCATGATTATACCGAATAATCCCTGGTCATAATCATACCAAGTCCATCTATGCACTACAGGCCACATATGACATTCAACATAATATAAACATGAGGATTATGACAATGATATAAGAATTCAATAAAACAAGTTCAAGAATTAATTTATCTAGGAACTAATAACGTCCAAATTATCAACATGATACTTCTTTGTGGAGTAAAATTCAAGAATGCTCAGAAGAATATTTTCATGAAAAGATACTGGATGAAGCGTAAATATCAAGGATATTCCACTAATTTCATGGAGTATAGAAGTCAAAAGTTTAACCAATCGAGTATAATAAAGAATGGAATAACAATGAAATCACCATGCATGCGCAGCTTGTGACATAGGCGAGGTTATTCCAGCAGAATAATAATAACGGAACGAAGTCAAGCGAAATTGCGACCGATGGGATGTTCCAACAGAATAATAAAGAATGGAATAACAACGAAATCACCATGCATGCGGTACTTGCATGTAGAGCAGGTTTCCAATGAATACTAAATAACGGAACCGGTCAAAGCGTATATACATGACCGATAGGATATTCCAACAGAATAATAAATAACGAACCGGTCAGGCGTAAATGCATGCAGACGAGGATATTCCAATGAGAATAATAAAGAATGGAATAATGGAAGAATTTCACCAGTATATAGGGTGGCAGCATATACAAAGTTATTCCAACAGAATAATAAATAATGGAATAACAGAAGTTCTCTTCATGAATACAAAAGAAATAATACCCCTTATGAGTACAACAAATAATATCCCCTACCTTAAGAAGAAGAGTACTGGATATATGAGTAGTGAAGTAGCAGAATACTTTTCTTCTTTCTCTCTATAGTTTATCTCTCTAGAGTTTCAGTGAATTCGTAAGAAATAATGAAGGAATGAGCTTCTATTTATAGAAAAATGGATTGTGATAGTAACTAACTTCGTGAGCGGTCCAGATTGATTTATTTTTAATCGACGGTCCATATTTAAAGTAAAATCTTTTAAATAAAATATAATATATTCTATTTATAATCAAATAAAACGAATAACTTTATAAAAGATTTTACTATGCAAACACTTTGCATAATAAAATATAATATATTCTAATTATTGTCTAATAAAATGAGATAACTTTATAAAAGTATTACATTTTTATATAAAAAGATTTTACTATTAGCCTAATAAAGCGAATAACTTTATAAAAGTATTCTCTTTTATTACATTAATAATACCAATAAAACAAAAGCTGAGTGACTTATCACATAAGCATCAATAATCAATACCGGTGTCAACTTATGCCAGACATCGTATTCTTTATCTTTCTTAACGGGTGTTTCAGCGATTAACTGTAAACTTTCGTAGTTATTTTCATAAAAATATTTTTGTCGTTTTCTCAATCCGACAATAATTCCGTTAATGGGGTCCACCAATGATTGTACCATCGATACGGATATTCCCCATTAATCGAATATTCCCCGACACAACGAATATTTTATATCAACTTGCTTACTTTGCAAATTTTTTTTTCACATATTACCCTTAACTTTAAACTTTTATCAATTTAACTATTTACTAAAATAGAAAAATTGAATACTTTTATTTCATAAAATTTGGGGTCTCACAATTAATTTAAATAAAATATGATAATTTATCATTAATTCCAATAGTCATAAAATTAAATTTCTCATTTATTAAATAGGTCAAATTATTTAATATCTAATTAATTATTAAATTAATTAAAATAACATTATGCTTATTAAATATTTCATTTAATTCAATAAGCTCACATAATTACATAAACGAGTAGTAAAATTCTCCACATTAATTTAATAAATATAACACATATAATTAAATTAATCTATCACAACTTCATAAATTAATTATTAAATCTAATAATTAAATTATCAAAAATATTTATTTAATTCAATAAATATTAAAATTAAATTACAAAAATCTCGTTAAATCACAATGTTCATAATATACGAAATAAAATAAAAATTCATTTATTATTTCAATAAAACAGTAAAAAAAATACTATTCAATACACATCACATTCATTTATTGAAATAAAAAACCCTATTATTTTAAATTCAAATAAAAATAAATAAATAAATGAATGAATAATTATACATTTATTTATTTACCAACTTAAGCAAACTTATGTCATTAAGTTATTTTGACCAAGTATAATCACTATTTTGCCCCTCATCAGTCTTCGTAAATTACATGTCTACCCCTGCTAACCTAAAAAAGTCTTTTAAGTTTTAACCTAAACATTTTCGCAGCGGTGAAGCTCGATCTTCTCTGATCTGCTCATCCAGGTAATTCATTTCAATGTTTTACTAGTTTAACGATCATTGAATTACTTTAATAGCTGAAATTTGTGATATATACAAATAATGTTTGTGCAATCTGTATGGATGAGTTGTGTTCGAGTTTGTGGTCTGTTAGTTTACAGAAATGATTTCTTATATGAACGATTTCTCTGGTGGATTAGTATTTTTGTTATAAAAGCTACTCATACATGGATGATTATCTAGTTTTGTGATTTGGGAAAAATATAATGTTACTAGTGAACTCATTTTAGGATTTTGTGATTTGGGAAAAAAATAATGTTACTAGTGAACTCATTTTAAGATGAAGGGAGGAATAGTTTTATTATTATCTGTGTTTTGTATCTAAAAAATGCTGTTAATTAGTTTTGTTGTTTGTTTTATCCTCTGAAGCTTTTGCTTAATTTTGTGTTTGGGATGTAAGGCGTAACAACTAGCTGGAGATCTTTAATATTTAATGCTTGCTGATTGTTTTCAGATGTCAGAGTATTGTTTTGTAATTTATCTTTTGTTATATTTATAATTATTTGCAGAGTATTTGCAAATATAATTTGATTATGGTTTGGGTCTGTATACTCATTCCTCTCATTGAATAAAATAATACTGCAATATAACTTTCTAGTCATTTAAATGGAATTACTAGTTAAAAAAATAGGAATACTTCAAGGCTTATTTGATCAAACATGTATTGGCATTCTCAATGTAAGTTTCTCTGAAAATTGAGCACATTTAAGTTGCTATTGGATTATTTGATTTCTCTGTGCTATAGACAAGACTGTGTTTATTAAGTTCAGTTCTTGAAAGAGTTTTTGTAAGAAAATGGTTTCGTAAATGCAAACTCTGTTTTATTTTGTGGGTTTCATGTTAATTTTACTTTCTTTTATTCCCCCTCTTTTGGGGAATTTCTAAGAGTGGATAAAAAGTAGAGATTGTAAATGAAGCCACTCCTTTTGAATTGGTTTTGAGTCATTTCAAATGGTTGGTAATGCTTGTGAAGTGGAGGTCATGTTTGAACCAAGTTTACTTCATTTTAAAGTTAGTCACACTGTTCCTCTCTAAATTAGTTGATTTTGGTGGTTTCTAGTTAAGGACTTGAATCCACCAGAAAAATTGTAGGTTTCATTTAGAGCACTTAATTTTCTAGTGTTCAACTACTTGTGTTTTGGTTCTACTAATCCCTTTGTCAATTTATTACATATAGAGTTCCACATTTTGTAATTTATCTGCTAAAATTCAATACACATTTTCTGCATTTTGTAATTTATTTTGCTTTCTTGGGAAATTGAGCTAGTAGTTCTGTAGCTGGAAATCCCAAGCTCTCTAATGCACTTAAGTTACTTCCAAAAGTACAGGATATCAAGCTTTTAATATGTTAATCATTTATGTATATGCTGAAGTATTATTTGCGTGTTTCAGTGTATGTAATAAACAATTTTAATATGATCTTTAGAATTGTTTTCCTTCTAAATTAAGTTTTCTTATGGTAGTTGATATTTTATGAGAAACTTAGTTCTTTTACACTCATTCAAATATAAATCAGAAAGCAGTAAACACAACTTTATGGGAATAATACTTGATGTGTCATGCTTTGGTAAAAATCACAACTCAACAGTTACATTACTACTTGGTTTTTACTTTTTTAAGTAGGAATCTTATGGTTTCGTAAATTCCTATCCATCTACTCATTATGATATATTTATTCATCACTCATTATTATTGTTTCTTTTTTAAATTTCAGTATTTTTTTCTTAAATATGATCTATAATTTACAGGTCTCGTCATGGGAATGAGTGAGAGTTAATTGAAGTTTTGACTTGTTAAGTTGTTAATGCTATTAAAATGGATCATATTCTGGCACAAGTGGATCAACAACTATTCGAAATAATAAGATGTTTACTATTAATAAGTTGTTTATCAATAATAAGTTGTTTAAATAATAAACTGTTTACCAATAAGCTGTTTTAAATAATAAGTTGTTTACTAATAAGCTGTTTAAATTTTAAGTTGATTACCAATAAGCTGTTTAAATAAGTTGTTTACCAATGAACTGTTTAAATAATAAGTTGGTTACCAATAAGCTGTTTAAAAAATAAGTTGTTTACCAATAAACTGTTTAAATTATAAGTTGTTTGCCAATAAGTTGTTTAAATAAGTTGTTTACCAATAAACTGTTTAAATAATAAGTTGTTTAGTAATAATAAGTTGGTTACCAATAAGTTGTTTAGCAATAATAAACTTTTTAAATAATAAGTTGGTTACCAATAAGCTATTTAAAAAATAAGTTGTTTATCAAGAAACTGTTTAAATTATAAGTTGTTTACCAATAAGCTGTTTAAATAAGTTGTTTACCAATAAAATGTTTAAATAAGTTGTGTTTTAGCAATAATAAGTAGTATAAATAATAAGTTGGTTACCAATAAACTGTTTTAATAATAAGTTGATTACCAATAAGTTGTTTAAATAAGTTGTTTACCAGTAAGTTGTTTAAGTAATAAGTTGTTTACTAATAATAAGTTATTTACTAATAAGCTGTTTAAATAATAAGCTATTTACCAATAAGTTGCTTAAATAATAAGTTGTTTACCAATAATAAGCTATTTACCAATAAGCTGTTGAAACAAATTGTTTACCAATAATAACATTCGATATTATATTGAATCAATGTATCTTTTTATAATGTTTTTTAATAATCTTTATATTTTATTTTAACTTATAAGTCATTATAAACCGAACACTATCATAGTTTGTTTTAACTTAATTTGTGACTTATAAGTCATTATCAGCCGAACGCTTTTACTTAAAAGTAACAACTTATAAGTTGAATATATTTTAACTTATAAGTCATTTTAAAATAAGTCATTCCCGAACATGCCTCCTTGCTCCTTCCCCTTGCACTATTTTCTCTACTTCCGTCACTCTTCTTCATATTGCTCTCTTCTTGCCCATAGCTCTTCCCCTTTCTCAGTTTTCTTATTCCGATTTCTTAGTTTTACTTTCTGATTGCTATCGTGATTGGAAGTTCAATTTTGAGTCCGATCTCAAACCAAAGGTTTGGATTTTATTTTTTTAGTGAATAAATATTGGTTTTTATGTTGATCGGCATATGGATTTTGTTTCTTTCCGATTTTAAGTTTCTGGGTATTGTTTGTTTTGATGATTTGTGGTGTTTTAGAGGTTTGAGTGTACTTTAGGGCCATGTTTGGTTGATTAGAAAATGATGTCGAGAAATTGTGATGAAATTAAATTTAGTTCTTTTTGTGTTTTTTAATTGACTGTTTATGGTATTGGCGTATTGCTTTGTTTGCTCTACAGAAGGTATGTTGCAGAAATTAAGTCTGGTTATGTTTATGAAAAAATATGAAAAGAAAATGGGATTAGAGTGAATTTAATGTTTTTTTTTGATTTTTTTTACTGTTTTGTTATGCTTCTAGGCTTTCTTTTTGAATTTTATTTTCTGGAAATTGCTTGATTTTGCGACCAAGTGCTTCAAATTGGTTTATTGAAAGTTATAGCCTTTTAGTTGACAAAATTCGTATGATGCAAAGAAAATGGGTGTGAATCTAACTTTAATGTGCTGAGTTGTTTCTTTAGAAGCTTAAACAAAGCTATGTAAAATGGAGGGACAATAGTAAAAACTCAGAACCTGTACAAATTTAGATAAAATCTGGTACTGTACTGGTTCCGGACGAGCTAACTGGTTCGGTATACCGGTCCAACCGGTATCAGGTATCGGTACGGTAAATTACTGATGAACACCTCTAATAATAACTTTTTAAGGTTAATACATTTTTGCTTTCTAAGTGTTTGACAAAATGTGTGAATCGATATAATCAATCCTTTTTGGCATTTGGGGTCTCAGCAGGATAAGAGTAAAATGTTCATTTTCGATTTTTGAACTATATTGTGGGAATCAAAAAGCATAATCAAGTCGTGAAATCATATTAGTTGAGCAAAACTGGGTTATGTTATTACTGAGCAAAACTGCGTGAAAATGTTTTTGAGCTTCATCGAAACAGATGCAAGGAACTTTTCATTGGGGTTGTAAATATTTTAGGGCGATTGAATTATTGCTACTTAAAATAAAAATGTGTTAGTTAAGTATCACTGTGAAAGGAAGTTGATGTAAAAACGTATGTGCCAATTATAGGGATTGATGTTGTATGATAGATGCTGCAATATGATTGAAAAAAGCCTAAAAAGGATGTAGAACTATTCCGGTATTGAGATTGCTTTCTTAAATTCTTTATGTCAATATATAATATACTCTTTCTGATGTATGCTAATGTAAAAACAAGCAGCATCCCTGCAAAGAAGGCTGGTTGATACAGTTGCTAAAAGTGCTCGACAGGCTGAGAACAGTTGTGTCTAAAATCAATGCCAAAAATCTGAAATCAGAACCCGCATAAAGAAGGTACCTCCAAATTTTCCCAATTGTTATATTGCACCATTTTTGGAAGCATGTCGGTACTACTGCGAAATATACAAGATCACAAATGTAGACTGAAAGCAGCGAAAGAAGAAGTGAAACGAAAGCTTTGTAAAGCCTTTTTAAGAGAGACCGATCTTCCTAGTGAACTGCGGGAGAAACAGCGTTATATGCTTTCCAAGCTCCCAAGACAGGGTTCCTTTACACGAGTAAGAAACCGATGTATTTTCACGGGTCGCCCTCGTTCCGTATATGCGTTATTTCGAACTTCTCGTATCGTTTTTCGTGAATTGGCTGGCCGAGGTTCTTTGATGGGCATAAAGAAAGCCTCTTGGTAGACTAAGAAGAAAATAAGTACTTATTTGGGGAGCTGTTTAATAGTGAGGAAGCCCTAATAGTATAGCTTCCTGTTTTATGCTGCCAAATAGAGTATTGGTGATTAATTGGTTTTTTGTTAGTTTACCTGCAAATTTGGTATTCAAGTTGCATATAACTTTATTTATTGCTCTCAATTAATACTATGAATTATTTAGTTTATAAAGCTTGTTGATTTCTTTGAAATCTGGCTCGTTCTTGAGGCCTTGTGGCTGTATATCCCAAATGTCTGTCTTTACCTCTTTGGATATCGTGAGTAGCAAGTTGTGATTTGGAATCATGAAAGTGGATGCATTTTTTTGGTTTCATAGATAGTGAAACTTCTTATGTCTATGGTCTACCTTATGCTATGTTTTCATCTTAATTATGGCTAATTAATTCTTAGTGTATCACAACACTTGTACTAGAGAAGAGAATGTGATGGTATTATTAATTGAAATGCAACTGTGCATCTTCCATATAGATTGTCTTGTTAAATGTTGATTCCCTATGTGGAGTGCAAAATGATGTTCCTTTTGTCAGCTATTAGAAAGATTTTCTTTAAACCTATGCTTGCTTGTTTTGATATTTGACGAACCGACTACCATCTTCCTTCCGTATAATATTCCTTTTAGGCCGTTTCAAACCAAGTACATGCGATACTCCTTCACTTAGTGTTGCTTTGCTTTCTTCTTTGCAATTCCACAGTTGTGATATGATTGTTAATCCAAGTTTTGATCCAAACTATTATTGATTGCTGAGAACAGAAGATGTAGACCATCCCCTGTACTGTGCTTAGATGTCTAATACATACATTTCTGGGGTTCATTTAAGTTTAGTGATAAAACATAAAAATGATTCAGGTAATGCAAGTCCTTGCTAAAGACATGGACATGCAATGGTGAAACTCTTTTTTCCTTATGTAGTGATTCTAAAAATAGAAAGAGTAGCTCTATGATGATGTTTGTTTGTTGTGGTTTTAATCATGTGTTTCTTAAGATCTGATAATTTATTTCTAAAAATAGAAATAGAATGGTTAGTATATCTTAATAAATTAGATTATTTGAGTGAAATAATATTTGAATTTAAAAAATTGTTAGATAATTAAAAAGTATAAACATCTGAATGAATTTTAAATTGAAAAATATCTCAAATTGACTTTTTGAATATCAATAATGATCTTATAATTTAGAAGGGAGGGTATACAATATTGTTAGAGGCTATAAATTTAAATTTTTCATTAAGAAACAACTCTTAATGATTTAGATTTTTAACTTTCTCTAATCGTCTCGATAAGAAGCAAATAAAATTTTACCAAACAACTTTAGCCTCCTACCAAATCAGATATGGATGTTAAGAGTTATTAAGAGAGAAACAAACACTACCTTAGTATTCTAGCATGTCTGATTATAACCGGGCTCAACACCAAGTTGGCTACAATATTCGGTATAATACCCGATATGGGCATTCACAGCATCGGGCTGCCCGCCACCGCACTCGTTACCGTTAATGGCTCGAATGGTTGCTCCGAATCCTTGGGCCATAAGAGAGTGAACGTTGTTTATCTAAAACCACAGGGCCGTCTTGAACAACACTACTGCGTCTGAAGACACTTTGTCGGGGTCGTTTAGCCCATCAAAACCAATGCTATTTCCACCCGGCCCATAATTGTAATTCCAGGTGAGCTGAAGTGGGCCTTGACCGAAATACCCAACGTTTGGGTTGCCTGGGTACTGTGAGTTTGTCTCGTCGCAGTAGTCTAAATCCTGGCCATTGACCTCTTCTGTGTAGCTAGGCCTGACAAAATATGGTTATGAGTTGGTTTTAATTTTTAAAATATGGTTATGATTCCATTTAAGATTACTAATTAAACAAATGTAGTAGAAATTTGGCTTAAATATGAATTAGTACCCTAAATTATAAGCCATATTCCATTTCGGTGATCCACCTTTCAATTTTGTCAATTAGATGAACATGTCACGTTAGAAATTGCTGACGTGACAACTTGTGTGGGGCCTTATGAAGCTGGTGTGGCAAAAAAGAGTTTTTTAATCATAATATTGTTTGTTTTGTATTAATTAGGTATGTTATATAATTTGTTATTTGACCATTTTATCCCACACCAAATCAGATTTGTTTATTTTATGATTAAAAAATTCTTTTTTTGCCACACCAGTTTCCTAAGACTCCACACAAGTTGTCACGTCAGCAATTTCTGACGTGACATGTTCAATTTTTTGCAATTGAAAAAATTTAATAGTTTAATCATCTAATTGACAAAATTGAAAGGTGGATCACTGAAGTAAAATATGGCTTACAGTTTAGGATAACAATTCATATTTAAGCCTAGAAATTTTGAAATCTAATAAAATCACTTTGATAGTATATTCGATGTATTTTCGATAATTTTTGCGCCTATATTTAATAAACTTTAACAATAAAATTATGTTCTAAATATTGTCAATTTGATTATAAAAAGTCAAATAAGTCACCGACATAGGGCAATAATTAATGAAAAATTGAAAAGAAAAAAAAGGACCTAACTATTGGAGCAAATAAATTAATTCATGAAGGTACGAGCCAATATGCACCAGCACCACAAAATTACATGCCAACAGGAAGGAAAAACAAATCTTTAGAATTTCTGATAGCATGTAAACTGACCCTCGGGATATTTTTAAAAGTTGAAATATGTGGAGAAATTATATATATATATATATATATATATATATATATATATATAAAGGTAGTCTGTTTTTGTATTTTAAAAAGTGAATATAAAAATAATGTTAAAATGTATGCAATGGATGATTAAGAAAACTAGAATTAATAGATTTATTAGATTTGTTTATATTTTTCTTTTTTCCCTCAATTTTTGTAAAAGTTGTAGTTGCACACCTAAATATGTGGAAAAAACTATATTACCCTTAAAGTATATAAAACCAATTAATTATTTATTTTGACATGAAATCAATTTACGAAAACTTAAATTTCATAGAAAGTAAGAAAATTTCTAGTCAATAAAATTTGATATTGTAAACTATTTAAAAAAAAATAAAAATCCAATTATGAATAATTTAAATGAATTTATATTAAAGTTTTTAGAAATTTTGAAATTGAGGTTAATAAGAACATTTGAAACATATTTAGATAATTGAACTAAATTTAAAGTATTAACTTTTAAACTAATATCCAATTTTCACTCTAAACTTTAACCATAAAATCGATTTGCACCATAAATTTTAGTTTGAATTACATGCATCTTAAATTTGAGTTTCAAAACAATTTGCACCCTCCGTACCTTCTACATCAAAATAATTTGCACCCTATACTTAGTGCAAAAGGTGCAAATTGTATTGAAACTCGATGTTTAGGATGTATTTAATTCAAAATAAAGTTTAGAGTGCATATCGATTTTAGGGTAAAAGTTTAGGATGCAATTTGGAATTTAGTCTAATTTTTAGGTACTAACATGTTTGGTAAAATATAGTATGATAATAATTTACATTTCATAAGATAAATAATAGAGATTTGGAGATTTATTTTTAATTTTTTTTGAGTTTTGGGGTTCATAAACTTGAGGCTAAAATGAGCAAGTGATAAATATGTTAATTAGTTTCTCAAACACAAAATATTAAGAAGTCTTCTTGAGAATCTTCATAAGTTTGTGAATCTTCCCATCATCTGATGCCCTCATTTGCAAAAAAAATAAAAAATTATGTCATCTCCACCAAACTAGAAGGCAAAAATAATTTTCTTGATATATTCAAATCTTGTGTATGATGAAGAAAATAAGTAAAAAACATTAGAGTCAATATAAATGATATGTACTTTTAAAAGACTTATTTTTCCACATTAAATAAAAACATAAATATTTTTAAAAACACATAAAATTATAGGCACATGACTATTGTATGATGAAGAAGGAAATTGTGGAAATATTGCACCTAATATAAATGATATATATGATTAAAACATTTAATTGTACTTTCATTTTAAGTCACGTGACTTATTCCAATTAAAAATGTTAAATTTGGTGGCTCAAAGGTTTAATTTATAAAAATTTGAAAACATTAAGATTTAATGTCTTAAAGGAAAAATATTAGGGTTTAACAACTCCATAAAGCTGGAAACTTATAAATTCATAACAGAAAATGATATTTTTACATGAAAACGTCGCTATAGATCTTATAGCGATGATTTTCACAGTTGCTATACATCTATAGCGAAACTTTTCATGTAAGTATCGTGAAAATATTAATTTCCCTCCATAAATAGTAAGATACATGCATGTATGTGTACTACTCATCTTAATTATGGTTACATATCGAGGTATTAAAATTAGATTTAAATTTCATAAAGTGATATAAAATTATATATATATATATATATATATATATATATATATATATATATATATATATATATATATATAACTCTGACTTTCTCAATGTATTTGGAGGGAGCCGAACTAAATGATTAACCCGCTTAAGCGATAGTTTTTCGTTCTTTATATAAAAAAAAAAACCGATTTTTTATACTATAATGACGGAAAAAACCGTCATTATAATGATTCGCTCTTAGTTCATTGAATGAGCCAGAGTATATATATTTATATATATATGTGTGTGTGTGTGTGTGTGTGTGTGTGTGTGTGTGTGACACCCCCAAAATAGGATACATCACCCATTCTGAGTCACCAAATACATGATACAGAAACAAATACAACTTCATTAATACAATTATCGTGCAAAATACGACAACACATATACTGTGAGTTTAAATACAAATATTGTCTAATAGACATTATTCAAACTCAAAAGGAGTCCTCATTACAATTATTGATACACTATTTTATAAAAATAGTGAGGACTGCTAAAACGACTTCCTAGAATCATCACTCCATACCCCGACTAGTTCCTGCTAAATTCTCACATCTTGAGATGAAAAATGGAACAAAAAGGAAAAGGGTGAGTTCAACTATCCTAGTAAAAAATATTATGACTAAGATAATATACAACAAATTATCATTAGTCTTTAACAGGGAAAAATCTGATAGAATATAATAGACAACAAGTTTTAGATCAACAACTACAGCGGAAACAACAATCCATTAGAAGAGTCAAGTAGATAACGAATTCTACTATCTTCTAAGATTTAAAAGTCCATCATCAATATTTTATCCCTGTAACATCAATCAATATACATCTTGAATCAAATATTCATCTTTGCACTTCTGAGGCCAAAGATATTTATTTGTATCACCGAGTTGGTCGTATTCATCTCAACACACTGTTCATCTTTGCACTACTGGGCCAAATATATTCATCGATTAATCATTTATCTTTGCACTACAGGCCAAAGATATTTAGTAATATCATCATTTAGGACTGAGGATGGTAAAAAATATCTTAAAGAAAACGAATCCAGTGAGATAAAAGATCAAAGATTAGGGATTCGTACTTTAGTTTATCCAAGTTCAAAAACGCTCCATAATAAACCTTAGTGGAGTAAAATTCAAGAATGAAGATCAAAACATGGATACAATCAAAGATAGTAACCATAATAGGCATCTTGGACAAAGAAGATAAAATTTTATTTTTTCGTGAATAGTGTCGTATTCTTGAATAGTGCCATATACGTGAATAGTGTCGTATACATGAATAGTAACCCCGACACAAAAAGGTAGAAATTTCACAATAAAATTCATATCAATATTTCGGCATAATGATATTGAAGAAAATAATATCATTTACGAAGAAAATAACATCCCTTACATCAAAATAACAAGATACTTATTTGAAATATCAATTATATAAAATTTGAAAGAAACTTTCACTGAATAGCAACTCACAAAGTATCTAAATACTCACAAAATACGCTCGATAATATAGAGAGAGAAAGCTTATGATTCTGGTATGATTTTTAATTCTAACTAAGCACCCTATTTATAGGAAAATGCTTAGGACGTCATAGCAGACTAACCTGCTACTATTCACGCCCACCACTTTTAAAATTAAATTTTAGCACATTTCTGACCAACCAAAAGTGGGGCCCACTATATTTTTAATAAAAAAAATATTTATTTCTGAAACTTTAATAATTCATAATAAATAGCTCTTTATCAGAAAAATATGAATTATATGTCCATTCCATAGGAAATTAAATTCTCTTCAACTTTATAGATTTAAGTTTTTCCAAATTCCAAACAAAAAATGACCGAAATTCACATACGGACGATTTTCAACACCTCTATTCCGACAAAAATACCGATAAAACACCTTAACATTAATTCCTTTATTTATAACCATAATAAATATATCCATAATTTATATCCACGTATAATAAATATTTCCTTATCATATAAATCAATAATTAATTATTCATAAATAATATTACAGAATCGCAATTATGACAACTAGGTCATTCCTATGTAAGAGGGGGCTTTCCGATAAGAATTTCTTCTTACTGGCGCGCAATTAGGTGACCAAACCCCTTTCTTAGACAAAACTTCTTTAGACATTGCCAATAATGCTATCTAATAATATTATTCAAATAATATGAATTATTGATCTGATAATGGGAAATACTGTGCAATGACAATTATTGAAATAACAATAATATAAAATATCAATGTAGCAATTATTAAATCAATAAAATAAAATATTGAGCAGTAATTCTTTGTAACAATTATTGAGTAGTGCCTTACGTACGTAGAATCAATAATTCAAAAAATCTTGTGCAAATCAAGTGTCTTCTTTGTGCGACCACAGCGTATTCTTGTATTTTAACCAACGGGTATTCAACGAGTGTTACTTGGTAACAACTTCTACGTCGTTATTTATAAAAACTCAAACTTGTCGTTTTTCTTCATCAAAATAGTTTTTTTTCGTTATGGGGCCCTGAAATGGTTTGGCCGTAAATGCGAATATTCCTCGACAATGAAAGAATATTCCACGACTAAACGAATATTCCCCGACAATAATGAATATTTTATAACCACTTCCTTATTTTTGCAAAATTTACATATTTCACCCATAACCAAAATATTATATCAAATTAACACCTTATTATTCACAATAATAATTAGAGGAAATTCGATTTTATTTATAAAAAGTTGGGGTCTTACAACCTTCCCTTCTTATGAAATTTCGTCCTCGAAATTGACGTATATACACAGTGTTTTGAAAAGGTGAGGATACCTCGTTTTCATTTACGATTTCAACTCCCGGTCATTTCTTGATAGCATGGTTCCTCCACAAAACCTTAACTTGTGGTATAACCTTGGTGCGTAGGACATCTTCTTTCTATCAAGATCTTAACAGTACCTCCTCGTCACGTTAAATATTGGCTATCTAAATGCAGGTTCTAACTTCGATAATGTGGTTGGGTCTTTCACATATTTACGAAGCACAAATATATGAAAAATATTATGAACACGAGACATGCTTGGAAGTAATGCGAGTCTATAGACCACATTTTCTATTCGGTCAAGAATTTCAAATGGACCAACAAATCGTGCATTGAGCTTTCGTCTCTTCCCAAATCTTGTAACTCCCTTCCATGGTGCAACACGTAACAATACATGATCCCCAATATTAAATTCCACGTCCTTTCGATGAAGATCAACATAACTCTTTTGTCGATCATGTGCCATTTGTATACGTTGTCGGATCATTTAGATCTTCTCTGTAGTTATGCGTACCACCTCTGGTCCCAACAACGTTGCTTCTCCCACCTCATCCCAACATACTGGAGAGCGACACTTTTATCCATACAACGCCTCGAATGGAGCCATGCCTATACTTGCTTGATAACTGTTGTTGTAGAAGAATTCCACCAATGGTAGGTACTTATCCCAACTCCCTTTGAAATCTAGGACACATAGTCTTAATAGATCTTTAAGAGTTTGAATAGTCCTCTCTGATTACCCATCCGTTTGAGGATGGTATGCCGAACTAAATCGTAAATTCGCGCCCATAGCTTTCTGCAAGCTAACCCAAAATCGTAAAGTGAATCTTGGGTCACGATCCGAAACTGTGGATACTGGCATGCCATGTAATCTCATAATCTCATTCACGTACATACGAGCAAGACGTTCAAGGGAATAAGTCTCCCGTATAGGCAAGAAATGGGCAGACTTTGTTAATCTATCAACAATGACCCAAATCGCATTAGAAACCATGGGAAGACCCGTAACGAAATCCATAGTAATGTGTTCCCACTTCTATTTCAGAATCTCAAGTGGTTGCAACGGACACTTTGGCACTTGATGCTCCGCCTTTACACGTTGACAAGTTAAACACCTCGAGATAAACTCCACGATCTCTCTTCATATTGTTCCACCAAAATGTATGTCGAAGATCATGATACATTTTAGTACTCCCAGGATGGATTGCAAACGGTGTGTTGTGTGCCTCCATCATGATTCTATGCTTCAAGTCAGAATCGTTAGGAACACAAAGTCTGGAGTTTACTCGAAGTATTCCTTCTTCATCGATTCTTTCTTTTGGAATAACACATTCTTGCACTTTTTTTTTCATACGCATCAGCTCCATGTCCGTAGCTTGAGCAACTTTAACTTTATCGATTAAAGTCGGTTCTACTCGTATGTTTGATATCATCACGTGGGTACTTGGAGCCTTTACCTCTATCTCCGTCCTTTGCAAGTCATACAAAATGGGCTTTTATGTTAACAACATTGCTTTTCGTGCCGCATATGATCTTACTACTCGATCGTCGGCTACCACGTTTGCTTTTCGAGGATGATATTGGATGGTATGGTCGTAATCTTTCAACAACTCGAGCCAGCGTCGTTTGCCGCATTTGAGTTCCTTTTGGGTGAAGAAATATTTGAGGCTTTTATGATATGTATAGATCTCCACTTTCTCCCCATCTGGTAGTGTCTCCGGATCTTCAATGAAAAGCAGCTTATTGCTTTTGACTCAAATCATGAGTAGGATAATTCCTCTCATATTCTTTGAGTTGTCATGAGGCATAGGCTATGACTTTCCCATGTTGCATGAGAACACATCTAACCCTTTGCACGAAAGCATCGCTATAGATAACAAATCCATCCGAACGGATGGTATTGTCGAGCAGTGTGCGAAATGAGTCTCCTCTTGAGCTCTTGGAAACTCCTCTCGCATTCCTTGCTCCATACAAATTTTATATCTTTTCGAGTCAGCTGAGTTAACGAAGTAGCGATTCTAGAAAATCCTTCCACGAATCTCCGATAATAACCAGCTAAGCCCAGAAAGCTACGTACTTCTGTCACTTCGGTTGCTCCCAACTTTGTATTGCTTGATCTTCTTGGTCGAATTGAGATACTCCATGTTTTGACACCACGTGCCCAAGGAATGCTACTTCCTTAATCCAGAACTCGCATTTCTTAAGCTTGGCATATAACTTGTTGTCACAAAGCCTTTGAAGTACTAGCTTCAAATGGTGCTCATGATCTTCACGACTTTTGGAATAGATGAGGATGTCATCAATAAAAACAACAATGGCCCGATCAAATATTCTTTGAACATACGGTTCATCATATCCATGAAAGCGGCAGGAGCATTAGTCGATCAAAAGACATGATTAAGAATTCATAATGCGTCGTCAGGGAGTTACGAAGGAAGTCTTTGGAATATCCTCGATTTTAATCTTGGTGATGATGATATCGAGCGAAAATCGATCTTTGAAAAGAATTGTGCTCCTTGCAACTGGTCAAACAGGTCATCAATGCTAGGTAGCGGATACCTATTCTTGATGGTGACATGGTTCAATTCTCGGTAGTTAATACATAATCGCATACTCCCGTCTTTCTTCTTTATAAATAAAATAGGAGCACCTCAAGGAGATGTACTAGGACGAATGAAATCAATGTCCAACAACTCCTGTAGTTTGACCTTTAACTCTTGAAGTTCAATAGGAGCCATTCGATATGGGGTTTTAGAAATGGGCTTTGTACCAGGTTCAAGGTCAATAAAGAATTCAACTTCACGTTACGGGGTAGGCCGGGAAGTTCTTGAGGAAAATCGTCGGAAATTCACTAACAACGAAATATTATTCAAATCGGCGTGTTTTTGTTCAAGTCGTGACATAAGCTAAGAAAGCTTGACATCCATTTTTCAATAAACGAATAGATTTATGGCTTGATATGAAAGTGATTGACTTTAGTGGTTTGGTTGTTTGAATTCGCATAATAGGTTGGTTAGGAATATGAAAACTAACAACCTTACGAAAACAATCAATTTTAGCATGATCGTGGTTAACCAATCAATCCCTAAAATCACATCAAATGCAAGTATTTTCAACGAAATAAGATCGACGGGTAATATGATGGTCCCAACTTGAATCAAGCAAGATTTATAAGCGAGTAGATGTAATGAAAGTTTCTCTATGAGTCTCAGCGAGATAAGTCAAAGTCTAATTTCTCGAGTCAAGTTCAAGCGTTGAGCACAAGCGGGGAGAGATAAAAGAATGGGTAGAAGCGGGTATCTAATAAAGGTATAAACTTCATGAGAGTTTATGATTAGCTTACCCGTGATCACCTCGTTCGGGTTTCTCGTGTTTTGGGCTATCACGACAAGTGCCCTTCCAGGAACCACCGATTTTGACTTATCCGGGACAGCCTTTGGAGTCACCATCCTCGTTGAACTTGGTTTTGCAACAAGACAATCTCTAGCTATATGACCTTCCTTTCCACAGTTATAACACACCTTGGATTGTTGTGGACAGTTTGGGTGATGTGTCCCTCTTTCCGCATTTATAACAAGCGACGGTGTTCGTTCTCCTCCCTAGAAAGCAGTTGATGTTTGTCTTTGGCGTCTTTACGTTATCATTGTTGTACCTTATCTTTTTGAAATCTCCCCCCGACTCGCTTCTTTTACCATCATGGCCACGATTACCACCAGAGTGATTACCGCTTTTGTCAAATGTTTTCCTCCCATTGGTTGTCATTGCTCTCGATATTCTTTGCCCTTAGATATGACCACAGTTGTGGTCCCTCGGTTGAACATACTTATTATCTCGCTCTAATAATTGAGCCATGTTTACAACATTTGAATATAAAAAAAATTATGAGAGATAAGATATTGTCGAATATCGGGTTTTAGACCTCTCAAAAACATCCGTGTCATTCGTTCCTCATTCTCTACCAAATGAGGTGCAAACCTGGATAACTCTGCGAACTTAGCCTCATCTTTGGGACACCGTCATGTTGTTTTTGTTCGGTCTAATAAACTCTACCTCCTTCATATATAGCGAATACTTTTTAGGAAAGTACTTGTCATTAAACAGATTTGAAAGCGTTTCCCCAAGACATGTTGAGTGCGGTGGTTGAGTGCGCTTCACAGACTCCCACCGATGTCTGCCTCACCACGGAACATAAAGGTGGCGAATGGAACCTACATTCCTCCGTGCATCCCAAGACATCAAATATCTTGGTAATTTATTTAACCCACGTTTCGCCTTGATCGGATCCGACTTTCCCATAAATTACGGTGGTCCCTGACTCTTTGAAGCTGCTTGCATTTGTGACAAGCAGCGCATTCTTATCATTTCCACACCGTATATTTGTACACGAGTCTCCCTAAATCGATTTTGCATGAAGCGTAAAAAGCTTCTAAACATCCCATCATTCATCATTTGTTCGGTAGTGTTGTTTACGGGAGGAATATTGCCTTCTGTTGCACGTTCCACAGGTGGTGATTAAAGGTGTCTCCACGGTCTCATTCACTCCATTATTAATATTTCCGGTGCCATTTTTAAATCTTGCCACAAAACAAGGGTTAATTAACAAATTAACATATCACATATTAACCATATGCTCCAGTGACCAACCAAATAAGCTTAGGTATGACACACTTAGCGAAGGATTACTCGTCTCTCTCCCTCTAGTTCTATTCCCGATCTCTTAGAGACCATATCCCTAAGCTACGATACCAGCTGTGGCGCCCCCAAAATAGGTATACATCACCCATTACGAGTGCCAAATACATGGTACAAAAACAAATACAACTTCATTAATACAATTATCGTGCAAAATCGACAACACATATCTTATGAGTTTAAATACAAATATTATCTAATAGACAATATTCAAACTCAAAAGGAGTCCTCATTACAATTATTGATACACTATTTTACAAAATAGTGAGGATTTGCTAAAACAACTTTCTAGAATCATCATCACTCCATACCCGGCTAGTTTTCGCTAAATTCTCACCTCATGAGAAGAAAAATGGAACAAAAAGAAAAATAGTGAGCTCAACTAGCCCAGTAAAGAATATTATGACTAAGATAATATGCAACAAATTATCATTAGTCTTCAACAAGATAAAATCTGATAGAATATAATAGACAACAAGTTTTAGATCAACAACTGCAGCGGAAACAACAATCCATTAGAAGAGTCAAATAGATAATGAATTTTACTATTTTCTAAGATTTAAAAGTCCATCATCAATATTTTATCCTGTAACATCAATCGATATACATCTTGAATCAAATATTCATCTTTTTCTTTTCTGAGCCAAAGATATTCATTTGTATCACCGGTTGGTCGTGTATATCATCTCAACACTTGTTCATCTTTGCACTCTACGGGCAAAAATATTCATCGATTAATCATTCATCTTTACACTACTGGGCCAAAGATATTTAATAATATCATCATTTAGGGTGAGGATGATGAAAAATATCTTAAAGAAAATGAATCGAGTGAGATAAAAGATCAAAGATTAGGGATTCGTACTTTAGTTTATCAAGTTCAAAAATACTCCATAATAAATCATAGTGGAGTAAAATTCAAGAATGAAGATCAAAACATGGATCTGATCAAAGATAGTAACCATAATAGACATCTTGGACAAAAAGAAGAAAATTTTATTTTTTACGTGAATAGTGTCATGTAGTATCGTGAATAATAATGAATAGTATCAAAAAGGTAGAAATTCCACAATAAAATTTATATCAATATTTGGCATAATGATATTGAAGAAAATAATATCATTCTGAAGAAAATAACATCCACTTACATCAAAATAAGTGATTTTTTATTTGAAATATCGGATATAAAAGGTGAAAGAAACTTACCTTTGAATAGCAACTCACAAAGTATCTAAATACTCACAAAATAAACTCGATAATATGAGAGAAAACTTATGATTACGGTGTGATTTTCAATTCTAACTAAGCACCTATTTATAGGAAAATGCTTAGAAGCATAGCAGACTAGATAACAAAATAATATTAATTTTCTTTACTTTACTATTCCGCCCACCACTTTTAAAATAAAATTTCAGCACATTTCTCACCAACCAAAAGTGGGGCCCATCATATTTTTAATAAAAAAATATTTATTTCTGAAACTTCAATAATTCATAATAAATAGCCCTTTTATAAGAAAAATACGAATTATATGTCCATTTCATAGGAAATTAAATTATCTACAACTTTATAGATTTAAGTTTTTCCAAATTCCAAACAAAAAATGACCGGAATCTACTTACGAACGATTTTCAACACCTCTATTCCGACAAAAATACTGATAAAACACCTCAACATTAATTCCTTTATTTATAACCACAATAAATATATCCATCATTTATATCCACATAAAATAAATATTTTCTTATCATATAAATAAATAAATAATTATTCATAAATAATATTCTGAGAATCACAATTATTATGACAATCGGTCGTTTCGAGGAAAATAAGGGCTTTTAGATAAGGATTTCTCCTTATTGGTAGCTTGATTAGGTGACCAAACCCTTTTCTGAATGAGAACTTCCTTAGACATTGCCAATAATGCTATCTAATAATATTATTCAAATAATATGAATTATTGATCGATAATGGAAAATATTGTGCAATGACAATTATTGAAACAACAATAATATAAAATATCAATGTAGCAATTATTGAATCAATAAAATAAAATATTGAGCGATAATTCTTGTAATAATTATTGAGTAGTGCCTTCTTACGTAAGAATCAATAATTCAAAAATCTTGTGTGCAATCTGGTAGTGTCTTCTTGTGCGACCATGCGTATATTTGTATTTTAACCACCGGGTATTCCAACGAGTATTAATGGTAACAACTACTGTAGTTATTTATAAAAACTCAAACTTGTCATTTTCTTCATCCGATCATTTTTAAGTTATGGGGCCCCATAAATGGGTTTTGGTCGTAAATGCGAATATTCACGAAATGACAAGAATATTCCACGACCAAACGAATATTCCCCGAGAATAATGAATATTTTATAACCACTTACTTATTTTGCAAAATTTGAACATTTCACCCATAACCAAAGCATTATATCAAATTAACACCTTATTATTCACAATAATAATTAGAAGAAATTTGATTTTATTTATAAAAAGTTGGGGTCTTACAACCTCCCTTCCTTAATTTGTCACATTTTAAAACCAATCAATTGATCATAAACACACTCTTAGAATCTTCTTCGGAGGCAGAAGTACCAAATCCAAGATATGATTTAAGTGCTTCAATAAATGCTGATCTTGTGTAAAAGTTCTTGCCCGTACAATTTCTGTTAGCTTGACTGATTATCTGGTTAAAAAATGATTCGGTAACGATATCAGCGACTTCGTGCTATAACAAGGACCTTGCTGGCATCCAATGCCACAATATGAGTCGTTACTGCCACAATAACCAAATTGGCTACAACATAGATTTGTTGCACAACCGCAGTTCTGGCCGGAAACTAGTTCCAGTAGGGCTCCGACGAGAACTCCAACTAGAATGGTTATAAGGCTAAATGTTGTCATTTTTGGTAGGAAGGATGGAAAATAATTCAGGCTGGGGGATGGGAGAATTTATAAGGTGGTGATGGGAAGGAAGTAATGCATTAATTCAATTTTTTGGTTGGGTAGTAGTACTACTTTTTTGACTTTGACTTGGCAATGGAAGATTGTTTTGGTTTAAATTACACGGCTCACATTTGAATGTTCAATTCCAAATTTCCAACAAGGGGCACCGAAAGGACTTTCGATATATCGAGCTATGAACATGAGCAAATATGCAGCTAGTGGGGTTGTCTTTCCGATTAATCTCCGACCAGTCGGTGCCACTATTGGTGTTGCTCGAGTCAAGCTACAACGTCATTTTATTCTCGTAATGAGAATGACTGCATGCACCGTAAGACTAGACAAGTTGTTATCTGGCCTCGCAGTAACAACATCTGTCTTTTTAAAAATTAAATTAAATGTATGTTATTTCTATAGGTTTTCCCGAGAAGAACAAAAAATTCTTACAAGAAAATAAGAATTTCTTTTTTACAATGTCATACATGCTACTTTTTCTATAGAAAATTTATAGTGATAGCAATTCACTTATGAACCAAGGTACATGCTTCTTTTTAAAGGATGGAAAATATATATATGAGTATAAGGAGATGTAGTGAAAAGATGGTTGGTCTTCTCTAAATAAAACTGAATTCTATTAATTAAATATCAATTACAGAACAGTTATAGAAATAATTCTGTAATCATAATATTAATCATTAGAAGACATTTCATGTTTATGTCCATATTAGTTACAGAAAATTGAATTCCAACTTTGCTTGTAGTTTAATCTGGTTCGAACCCTATGTAAAAAGATAGACTCATGGCTCCTAGCGATGCGAACGCACACCCTGCCTCGGGTCACAGGCGGGTGGTGCTTTGTACCACATTAATGTGACCAAATACAAGCCTTCCCTTTAGTAACTCAAGTAAATTAAACTATCCTCCTTATGCTTATAAAGCATTAAATAGTCTAACTCCTTACCAATGTGAGACTTGAAGGAAATAATTTTTGTAAACAACAATGCACTCTTTTATATACCCCACTTTGGATACAATTAAAATACAATATATAATTTCTACTTGAATCATATATTGTTTTCTCTAAATCTTCTTATTATAGACTATCAAATGCACTTGCAATTTTGTTTAAATTCAATCAATTATTGGATTTAAATTAAACCTAAAATTGATTAAAACCCATAAAAGAAAAGATGCATTTAACAGGGAGTGATGCATGTTAAACCAAATAAGGTTATGATATATACCACTCGTTTCAAATTATATAATTATTATTAATTTTTGAAAGTTAATTGAAGATATTTTTAAATTTAAAATTGAGATAACTCATTAAAAATTATGAAATAATAAAGTTTATAATGAGTAATATGTATTAATTAAAATAAAAAGAATATATGTCAATTCACTACTAAAAAATGGTCATTTATGATGGCCAAAATCCATCACAAAAAGTAGAAAAATCATCACGAAAGGTTTTCGTGATGGCTTTAAGCATCACAATGGTCGTCTTGTATACGCCCATGATGAAAGGTTTTACGTGATGATTTTGAAAATCACACAAATGCTTAGTGCTTTTGTTATAATTAATACAATCACATTAACACATAATCTATTGTGATTGTCAAAATCATCACAAAAAAAAAGACTAGGGATCAAATGTAAGAACGTGAATATCTATTTACGTATAATTTATTTCAATGTATTAGTTATATCTATATTAATTATATCAAATGATATTTATAAGATTCGAACACTCCCCCCATTTGCAAACTAAATAACGAGTATTACCACTACACCAAAGCCCATATCATGATTATAATTTTAAAACAAAATATAAAAGGAAACAGATGTGAGTTGACTTACTAAACAAAATTACTTCCACATAAGATTTGGTGATTGTAATGGCAGTCACAAATACTTTATAATGATGGTAAAATTAGTCATCACTGAGAGCCATCATATATTTTATTTTTTTGTGATGACTTAAAATGATCAAGACTTGAGAGATGTAGGAAATTGCTAAGTGACAGAACAACAAAATCGTAAAGCCGGTGCAATTGCAAATTGCATACTAAATGGCTTAAGGAATGGTGCGATTCACGCTTCTACCTCGATCGACAAAACTTCTGCAACAGTACTTTTGATTTGGCCTTGTGGTGATGCGGCGGTTGTGCCGATTTAGCGATCGATTTTGACTTTTCATTTAATGGACCAATTGGATTATTTCTTGGACAAGAAGACACTCGTGAATTAACATATATTTAGGCTCATTTGCAGCAGAGAGATGGATATCTATATTCAATAATAGATTGAATTCCCTCTTTGGGATAAAATCTATCTTGTTTATTCCATCTTTAATTCTTAGATTAGATTAGGTTAGACAAAAACCTTAGATTAGATTGGATCTGAAGATTAAAGCTATTGAGGAGCATTGGAGATTCATTGGAAGAAAGAGAGATCATATTTGCAATTTCAACCCCGAACTTCTCTTTCACTTCTATTTGTATTCTTCTAATGCATAATCAATTGTGGATTGTGGATTTCATTTTAATCATGAATTAAACTCCATTTTAGGATTACAATGAATCTTATTGTGTAGTTTACTTTAATATGCTTCCTTGTTAGTCTTGTTAATCATAATTGGATGGTCTATTATGATTTGTGATTAATTGTGACAACCCCAAAACAGGTCCATTCCATCCAACCTATTCTGAGTCGCCAAATACATGGTACAGAAGACAACTACAATTTTATTACAACAATTGTCGTGCAAAATACAACAACACATATGCTGTGAGTTTGGATACAAATATATACCAACTATGACTCTCATCCCAACCTTGGATAGCACGTCACAACGGCACCTTACATAAAGGTATAGTCAAAAACTATTTTAGAAATTAAAATCTTTGGGAAGTGCTCAAGGAAACCTTCGTACATGGGAGGCCATGCTTCTAGGTTATGATAGATATAATATGGCCACAGAATTATCCTTGGTTGACCCAATAGACCCCAAAGAAAAACGAGAAGATTACTATCATATTCTTCCCAATGGTGAGTCTTCTCTTGACATATCATTATCTCCACTGTCTCTAATTGAGAATTATACTTCAAACAAACACCAAGATTATATAGGTAGTGCTCGTAAATATACTCAGCAAGTGGATGAGCACAACCCTATCTTATGATGACACGAGGTGGTATGTCATTAGACATCTTGTATGATAGTGGCAAAACACTCTTCCAACGTTGGGTTCGCCTCACCCTAGTTGATTCACCAAATATAACTACTAAATGATGACCACCGTTCTATTCCACTGTTATCCCCCGCTTGACCCAGCTACACTTTTATTACCTGCAAGGAATTGTGAAGCAAAAGGGTGAGCACAACTAGCTCAGTATAGAATATCATGACTAAAGATAAATAAATTATCAATAGCCTTCAACAGTAATAAATCAGATATTTAGAACATATGGTAGATGATAAAACTTTTCAACCATAGTTGCGGTGAACGAAAGCAATCCATTAAAAGAGTCGAATAGACCATAAAATCTATTATCTTCTCCATGTTAAAAGTCCATCAACAATGTTTTATCCCTGTAACATTAATCAACAATTCCTGTCCACAATCACGTGTATAACTCATAATCGTAATTGTAGTTCTAAATTCCTTTCTTCATCTAGGACAAAGTTAATTTTCATCACCTGAAACATCAAAGATTATGGTTATACCAAATCACAGTTCATGTTCATAATCCTACTAATAAATTCATCTTTGCACTACGGCCAAAGATATTCATCAACAAGTCATCTTTGCACTACATGCCAAAGATTTCAACAACAAGTCATCTTTGCATTACGAGCCAAAGATATTCATCGAAATCATTCATCTTTGCCTTTATAGGCCAAAGATATTGATTATATCATCATTTAGGGTGAGGATGATGCAAAATATTTTAAAAGAAAGCGAATCCGGTGAAACAAAAGAACAAACATTAAGGATTCGTACTTTAAACAACCCAAGTTCAAAAATACTTCATAAATAACCGAGTGGAGTAAAATTCAAGAATGAAGACCAAAACATAGATCCAATCAAAGATAGGAATCATAATGAGACAATCTTGGACACGAGAGAAGAAAACTTAATTTTTTACGTGAATAATGTCGTGTTGTGAATGAATAAAGTATCGTGAATAGTAACTCGACACCAAAAGATAGAAATTTCACAAAAAATTATCATGCTTCGTGAATAGTACTCGTGAATAGTAACTCATGAATAGTAACTTCGTGAATAGTAACCCCAAGCATGAAAAAGTTCCAAATTTGATAAAAAGTTCAAACCAATATTTTGGCATAATGATATTGAAGAAATAATATCATTTATGAAGAAAATAATCTCCTTACCTCGGAAAGAATAATACTTACATTTGGAATCTTTGGATATAGTGCTAAAAGAACTTGCCTCAGTATAGCAATACTCAAGTACTAAAATACTCACAAAAATACGCTCGATATATAGAGAGAGAAATCTTTAGTTTCTGATGTGATTTTCAATTCTAACCTAAGCACCCTATTTATAGGAAAATGCTTAGAACACCAAAGCAGAAAATTTAATATAATAATATTATTATTATTCCACAACTTCCACATACACTCATTGAATCCAACATCGACCATCTACTCAAATAAAAACAACAAAAAGCGTTTTGCTAATTAAAACAATTAAAATTTCCAAAATCAATTATTTCGGAACTTTAGAACTTCAATAATTCATAATAAATAGCCCTTTTATCAGAAAATTCGAATCTCACAACGTTTTATAGGAAATTCAATTCTCTACAACTTTGCAGAAGAGAGTTTTCTAAAATCAAAAGCAATTGCTTGAAATTCACATACAGACGATTTTACGGCTATAATTAAATTTCGATAAGAAATGGGTCTCTGAGACATATTTAACATGTTTTAAACAATTTTTGCAACAAAAATACTATTCCTCCTCATATACTCATATATACCACATTCATTGTAAAAATATCACCATTATTATATTATTAAAATATAATAATAAATTATTTTATCAGAAAAGATAAAATATCAATTTTCAACAATTGTCACTTTTAAAAAAAAAAATTCTCCATCTATATCCACATAAAAATGAATGTTTTTCTTATCATATAAATCAATAATTAATTATTCATAAATAATATTACAGAATCACAATAATGACAACCAAGCGATTCCGAGGACTCCTTCTTGGTGGCGCTTGATTAGGTGACCAAACCTCTCCTTAGATGAACTTTCTAGACATTGCCAATAATATTATTAGGATAATATGAATTATTGCTTCGATAATGGAAAATCTTTGCGAAGTGACAATTATTAAAACAACGATAATATAAAATATCAACGCAAGCAATTATTGAATCAATAAAATCTTTGAGCGATAATTATTGTAACAATTATTGAGTAGTGTCTTCTTTACGTAAGAATTAATAATTGGTGCAATACATGTGCTCTTCTTTGTGCAATAATGCGTATTCTCGTATTTTAACCACAAGGGTATTCCAGCAAAGTGTTAATTCAGTAATAACTACTGTAGATTATTTATAAAACTCCCTTTTATCGTTTTCTTCATCCGACATGTATTTTGTTATGGGGCCCACCAATGGCTGCGCCGTCGTACGAATATTCCCTGACAGAAAGAATATTCCACGACCAAACGAACATTCCCCGATAGGAATGAGTATTTTATAACCACTTGCATATTTTAAAAAAAAAAAATTCATATATCACCCTTAACTTTAACTTTTATAAATTTAACCATTTACTGAATAGTAATTATAAGAAAAATTGAATACTTTTATTTCATAAAATTTGGGGTCTTACATTAATTGCTTAATTGATTTGTGACGCCCCCAAAATAGGTCCACAAAACCCATTCTGAGTCGCCAAATACATGGTACAGAAAATAACTATATCTTCATTATTACAATTGTCGTGCAAAATATGACAATACATATGTTATGAGTTTAAATACAAATATTGTCTTCTAAACAGTATTCAAACTCAAATAAAGCCTCATTACAATTATTGATACACTATTTTACAAAATAGTGAGGACTGCTAAAACAACTGCCCTGAAACATCACTCCACACCTTTAACTAGTTCACATTTATATTCTCGCCTCCTGAGGAGAAAAATAGAACAAAAAGGAAAAGGATGAGCTCAACTAGCCCAGTAAAAAATAGTGTGACTAAGATAATGTAGAACAAATTATCGTTAGCCTTTAATAAATGAGATAAAATATAATGGCCATCAAGTTTTAGATCAATATTCGCAGCGGAAATAATAATTCATTAGAAGAGTTAAGTAGAGAATGAAATCTACTATCTTCTAAGATTTAAAAGTCCATCATCAATATTTTATCCCTGTAAAATCAATCAATACACATCTTGAATCAAATATTCATTTTTGCACTACGGGCCAAATATATTCATTCGTAGCACCAGTTGGTCAAGTTCATCTCAAAACCTATTTATCTTTGTACTACGGGCCAAAGATATTCATCAGATAATCATTCATATTTCCACTACAGACCAAAGATATTCAGTTATATCATCATTTAAGACTGAGGATGATGAAAAATATTTTAAAGAAACGAATCCAGTGAGATAAAAGGATAAAGATTAGGAATTCGTAATTTGGATAATCCAAGTTCAAAAATACTCCGTAATAAATCACAGTGGAGTAAAATTCAAGATTGAAGATTAAAACATGAATACAATCAAAGATAGTAACCATAATAGACATCTTGGACAAAGAAGAAAAAATTTCATTTTTCTGTGAATAGTGTCGTATTTGTGAATAGTTCCGTATATGTGAATAGTAATCCTGACACGAACATGTAGAAATTTCACAAGAAAAATTATACTTCGTGAATAGTACCATATTCATGAATAGTGTCGTATACATGAATATTGTCGTATACGTGAATAGTAACCTCGACATAAAAAAGTAAAAATTTCATAATAAAATTTATACCAATATTTCGGCATAATGATATTGAATGAAATAACATCATTTACGAAGAGAATAACATCCCTTACCTCAAAAGAATAGTAATTCTGGCTGAAATATCAGATATAACGCTGAAAAAAACTTGCACTGCTTAACAACTCTCAAAGTATCTAAATACTCACAAAAATACACTCAATATCATAGAGAGACAAAATTTCTGATTTTGGTATGATTTTCAATTCTAACCTAAACACCAATATTTATAGGAAAATGTTTGAACACCAAAGCAGACTTAACCTGCTACCTGATGGCTTTACCTGCTGCTATTCACGCACACCACCATTGAAAAAAATTCTCAGCACACCGACAAGGACAAGAGTGGGGCCCACCCATTCTAGAACATTTCCAAAATTATTTTAAATATAAACAATATTCAGAAACTTCAATAATTCATAATAAATAGCCCTTTTATCAGAAAAATACGAATTTTATGTCCATTCCATGAGAAATTTAATTCTCTACAACTTTATAGAAGAAATGTTTTCCAAATTCCAAACAGAAAATGACCTAAATCCACATACGGATAATTTTTAATACCTCAATTCCGACAAAATACTGATAAAGCACATCAACATTAATTCTTTCATTTATATCCATATAAAAATAAATATTTTCTTATCATATAAATTGTGACGCCCCCAAAATAGGTATACATCACCCATCTTGAGTCGTCAAATACATGGTACAGAATTCAAGTATAATCTTAAATATACAACATGAAATTGTGAGTTTTAATACAAACATTGTCTTACAGGCATGACATTAAAACTCAAAATAAGTCCTCAATACATTTATTAACACACTATTTCATAGAATAGTGAGGACTACTAATGCTATCCTCTGGACCGTCACTCCGTTCCCCGACTAGTCCCTGCTAGGTTCTCATTTCCTGAAGAGAACAGTGAAAGAAAATGTGAGCTCAACTATACCAGTAAGAAATATTATGACTACGATAACACAGAATAAATTATCGTTAGCCTTAAACAGTGTTAAACTGATACAATATAACAAACATCAAGTTTAACTGCAGCGGAACAAACAATCCATTAAAAGAGTCAAGTAGAGAATAAAATCTACTATATTCTATGATTTAAAAGGTTTTTCATGACTTTTATCGCTGAGACTCAACTTAATAAATAATCCACATCATCAAATCATCCCTGCACTACAGGCCAATGATATTCTTTAATATCACGACCACGAATTATCCATGCACTACGGGCCAAAGATAATCATGTTTTCATCAACTATCCCCGATCATGCCATAAAACAATTCATCTTTGCACTACTACCAAAGAGAATCCATAGCCATAATCATACCAAAAGCGTCCATCAATGCACTACGGGCCAATGAGGACTTTTCCACATCATTTGTAACATTACGGTCACGATTACACCAAATAATCCCTGGTCATAATCATATCAAGTCCATCTATGCACTACAGGCCACATATGACTTTTTCCACATCATTTGTAACATTACGGTCATGATTATACCGAATAATCCACAGTCATAATCATACCAAGTCCATCTATGCACTTCTAAGGCCCTGAGATGACTTTCAACATAATATAAACATGAGGATGATGACAATGATATAAGAATTCAATAAAACAAGTTCAAGAATTAATTTATCCAGGAACTAATAACGTCCAAATTGTCAACATGATACTTCTTTGTGAAGTAAAATTCAAGAATGCTCGGAAGAATATTTCCATGAAAGATCTTTGGATGAAGCTTAAATATCAAGGATATTCCACTAATTTCATGGAGTATAGAAGTCAAAACTTTAACCATTTGAGTATAATAAAGAATGGAATAACAAAAGAAATCACCATGCATGCGGTACTTCAGATGAGCGAGTTATTCAACGTAATAATAATAATCGGAACCGTGTCGGTGTAAATTGCAGACCAAGCGGGATGTTCTAATGAGAATAATAAAGAATGGAATAACAGCGAAATCACCATGCATGCGGTATCAGATGAGCGAGTTATTCCAATGAATACTAAATAACGGAACCGTGTCAAAGTAATGTCGCACCAACATGATATTCAGCGTAATAATAAATAACGGAACCGGTCCGAGCGAAAACGCATGCAGACAAGATATTCCAACAGAATAATAAAGAATGGAATAACAGAAGAATTTCACCAAGTATAGGGTAGCCCGCGTATACAGGTTATTCCAACAGAATAATAAAGAATGGAATAACAGAAGTTCTCTTCGTGAATACAAAAGAAATAATACCCCCTACGAGTACAACAAATAATATTCCCTACCTTAGAAAGAAGAGTACTTGATATAGAAGTAGTGAAGTAGCAGAATACTTTTCTTCTTTCTCTTTATAGTTTATCTCTCTAGAGTTTTAGTGAATTCGTAAGAAAATAATGAAGGAATGGGCTTCTATTTATAGAAAAATGGACCGCATAGTAACTAACTCATGAACGGTCCAAATTGATTTACTTTAATCTGACGGTCCATTTTTAAAGCAAAATCTTTTAAATAAAATATAATATATTCTATTTATAATCTAATAAAACAAATAACTTTATAAAAGATTTTACTATACAAACACTACGAGCACTTTGCAAAAACTACTATGCATAATAAAATATAATATATTCTAATTATTGTCTAATAAAAGCAGAATAACTTTATAAAAGTATTCTATTTTATATAAAAAGATTTTACTATGCAAAAAACACTATGCATGCACTATGCAAATACTATGCATAATAAAATATAATATATTCTAATTATTGTCTAATAAAATAGATAAATTTATAAAAGTATTACATTTTTATATAAAAAGATTTTACTATGCAAAAAATACTATGCGAGACCTTTATGCATAATAGAATATAATATATTCTATTTATAGAATAACATTATAAAAGTATTATGTTTTATTACATTAATAATACCAATAAAACAAAAGCGGGTGACTTATCACGTAAGCATCGATAATCAATATGTCTACTACTTATGCAACTACAGCGTATTCTTTGTACTTTTACTACCAAGTAGTTCAACAGTATTAAAGGTAAAACTTCCGCCGTTATTTTCATAAAATATTTTTGTCGTTTTCTCAATCAGACAATAATTCTGTTTTGGGGTCCACCAATGATTGTTCCTGTGAGACCCCAGATTTTATGAATAAATATTTAATCTTCTCGAAATAATTTTTTATTTTTTTATATTATGGAGTGGATTTGATATAATGTTATAGTTGTGGGTAATATTTATAAATTTTACAAAGTACGCAAGTTGTTATATAATATTCGATTGGTGGGGAATATTCGTTTTTAAAATGAATATTAAATACAACCAAGACAATCATTGGTGGACCCCACAGCGGAATTATTTGTCGGATTGAAAAATGACAAAAATGCTTTATGAAAATAAGCGGCGGAAGTTTTTCGTTAAGCTGTTGAAACACCGGTGTTAAAAATACGATGTCTCTGTGCATTGCATATAGCATTGCGGTATTGATTATTGATCTTCCGTGAGAAGTCACTCGGTTATACTCAATTATTTCTACGATAAATTCTTTGCATCATATATCTCGTATTATTGATTCAATTATTGTCACGATTATCATTTGCATAATATATTATATTATTAAATCAATAATTGAGACGACAAAGTTATTCATATTATTATTTGCAATATTGACAATGTACAGAAGTTACATCGAGGAGAGGTTTGGTCACCTAATTGCGCGCATGATAAGGAGAAATCCTTATCGAAAAGCCCCTTTTCACGGGAGCGACACGGTTGTTAAATATTGTGAGTTATAATATTAATGATGAATAAGTTGTGTTGATTAAAAATGAATTTTGATAGTTCCATTGTGTTGGGATTATTAGTGTTAGTGAAAATCGACATCTATTAGATGATAATTGATGTCTAGGGTTATATTGATAAATCGGGTAATTTATCGGATAAATGAGCAATTAATTGCTATTAATTCACATGCTTATATAACTATTTATTCACATGTGTGCACTATTGAATCACATTATTTACTATTAGGGGAGTTGGTGCAAGATTGATAATACTTGCGTGACTAAGTTAAAAATGGAGGTATAGATGGGAGGTCTTATAATCGTATTTTCACATGATTATATATTTTCACATGATTATACTATTGATTCACATTATTTACTATTAGGGGGAGGTGGTGTAAGTTTGATAATACTTGCGGGACTAAGTTAAAAATAAAAAAGAAAAGTTGGAGGTATTGTCTTTGTAATTTTTCGATCCCCAAAATGTGCAATTATCGAAACTATATTTTCCTATAAAAAGAAGTTTATTTTTCCTTCATTTCTCACCAATTCACAAAAGCTTTAGAAGCGATTATTATAGAGAAATTATAGAAGAAAAGAAGAAGAAGTCTGCTACCTCACTTTATTCGGTATCGAGTTTTTCTAAGGTAGGGAGTATTATTTCTTTCTTATCCATGAAGAGAACACATTATTCCATTCTTTATTATTACATTGGAATAACTTTTGTATCTGTGGTCTACCCTATACTTGGTGAAATTCTTCCGTTATTCAATTTTTATTATTACATTTGGAATATCACATGCATGCGTTTCTGTGGGACTGATTAAATTATTTAAAATTTTTTTACTATTTTGTCGTAATATCACATAAATGCGTTTACGTTTCGGACTGGTTCCATTATTTATTATTCATTGAGAATAACATGTCATGTATCTATCGCATACTCATGGTGAATCCTCTCTGTTATTCCATTCTTTATTATTTTGTTGGAATAACCCATATACATGGATTACCACATGCATGGTGAAACGATCATGTATTCATTCCTTATTAAATTATGGAAATGATCCTGTATACATGATGTCCTCATATGTTTTGAGTATTAGTAAGTGTTATGATGAGTTATGTTGGTGGTTAATATGTGAAAATATGAAAGTTTCTTAGAAATCACAAAGAGTTGAAAATCGATTTTGGTGAAAGCGGAACATAAAATTCAATTGACCATATCTCTATTATATTTTGAATTTTTTGAGTGAGGTCAAGTTCTAGAGTTAGATCTATGAGTTTTGTAACTTATCCAAGTGGAATCACTATAAAGGTGTTGTAGATTTTTGTGTGGGGTGACTTTTTAGCAAAGGAGTCAAAAGGCTGCAAAAAAAAAAATGCTATTGCCGAGAATTTAAAAGGCTGTTTATTTACCACTTAATTTGTGAGAAAAATTCTGGCCTTTTGGGACATGAAAGTATATGGTATAAAGTACATCCTGTCCAAAACTGAGCTCATTCCGACTTAAAATGAGCAAGTTATGACCATTTCAATATTTAGGTTTTTCCGACGAAAAATGCTATAACCGGAGTTCTATAACTCCGATGACCATAAAATTTAAACTGGAAGCTCACGTTAATATGTGTAAGATCCTGCTAAGATTTGGAAATTTTGGGAGTTCAACTTAAGGTAGCTAATTTCTTAAGGAATTAATTAGAAATTGATTTTTGAAAAATAGTAAATGAATTTTAAAAATTTTAGAGAAAAATATATATTCAATATGGGACTATATTATGCTTAATCCCGAAAAAGAATAATTTTTGGGACTGATTTGGTATTTTTTTTATGAAAATAATCTAATTACGAGTAAATGAGGCGTTATTAGTTCTTGGTTAAATTAATTCTTGAACTTGTTTTATTGAATTCTTATATCATTGTCATCATCCTTATATATATATTTTTTGTTGAAAGTCATCATGGCTGTGAAGTGCATAGATGGACTTGGTATGATTATGACCGAGGATTATTCGGTATAATCATGGTAGTAATGTTACAAATAGCGTGGTAAAAAGTCCTCGTTGGCGTAGTGCATTGATGGACAATTTTTGGTATGATTATGGCTATGGATTCTCTTGACCAAGGGTGAAAAGATGAATTGTTTTATAGCATGATCGGGGATGAGTTGATAAAAAACACGATTATCTTTGGCCCGTAGTGCATGGATAATTTGTGGTTGTGATCTTAATGAAAAAAGTCCTCATTGGCCCGTAGTGCATTGATGGGGCGATTTTGGTATGATTATGGCTATGGATTCTCTTGGCCGAGGGTGCAAAGATGAATTGTTTTATGGCATGATCGGATCGTTGATGAAAACACGATTATCTTTGGCCCGTAGTGCATGGATAATTCGTGGTCGTGATCTTAAAGAATATCCTTGGCACGTAGTGCGGGGATGATTTGATGATGTTGATTAATTATTGAAATTTGAGTCTCGACAATGAAATATTAATTCATGGATGTGATAATAATGAATATCTTGGCCGTAGTGCATGGATAATTCATGGATGTGATATTAACGAATATCCTTGGTAGTAGTGCATGGGTGATTCGATGATGTGGATTATTTGTTAAAAAGTGAGTCTCGGCATTATTGGTTTCTATAGTTGTATATCTTTGGCTTGTGTAGTGCAAAGATGAATTTATTAGTATGATTATGGTAGGAATTGTGATTTGGTATAACCATGATTTGTGATATTTCGGTGAAGATAGGTGATGAGAATCATCTTTCGTCACAGGTGCGAAAAGGAATTGAGAATCACAATTATGATTATGAGTTATTCATATGATTGTGGACATGAATTGTTGATTGATGTTCTGAGGATAAAACATTATTGGTGGACTTTTAACATGGAGAAGATAATAGACACGATGGTCTATTTGACTCTTCTAATGGATTCCTCGTTCATTGTAACTATGGTTGAAAAGTTTTATCATCTACCATATGTTCTAAATCTACGATTTATTATTGATGAAAGCTATTGATAATTTAATTATCTTTAGTCATGATATTCTTTCTTGGGCTAGTTGTGCTCACCCTTTTTCTTCACAATTCCTTTAAGGTAATAAGAGTGTTGCTTAGTAAGAGTGTTCTTGAATTGAGCCGGGGATAACGGGGAATAGAACAATGGTCTCTAGGTGTGGAGGTTCTCCTAAGCAAGTATAGAAAAGTGTGTTGTATTCTATACATCATTTAGTAGTTATATTTGGTGAATCAAATAGGGTGAAAGCGAACCCGACTTTGGAAGGGTGTTTTGCCACTATCACACAAGATGTCTAATGACATACAACCTCGTGTTATCATAAGAGCGGGTTATGCGCATCCACTTGCTGAGTATATCTACGGGCACTACCTATATGATCTTGGAGTTTATAATTTGAAATATAATATTCACTTGGAGGCAGTGGAGATAGTTATATGTCAAGAGAAGACTCACCATTGGAAAGAATATGATAGTAATCTTCTTGTTTTTTCTTTGGGGTCTATTAGGTTGACCAAGGATAATTACGTGGCCATATGATATCTATTATAACCTAGACGCATGGCCTCCCATGTACGAAGGTTTCCTTGAGCACTTCCCAAAGATTTTAATTTCTAAAACAGTCTTTGACTATACTTTTATTTAAGTACCATTGTAACGTTGTGGTCGAGGCACCATGAGAGTTACATACATTTGTATTAAAACTCACGATTAAGCGTGGTCGTATTATATATCTGACAACTCAACAATGATTGTATAAATGAAGTTGTATCTCGAATTTTGTACTATGTATTTGGCGACTCGAGAATGGGTGATGTATACCTAATTTTGGGCGTGTGATTCCGCAGTTACGAATATTCCCCGATAAAATATTCCCCACCAATCGAATATAATATGACAACTTGCATACTTTGCAAAATTTATAAATACTACCCATAACTATAACATTATCTCAAATCCAGACCATAATATTAAAAATAAATATTTCGAGAAAATTAAATCTTTATTCATAAAATCTGGGGTCTCACAATCTCCCCTCCTTATGAAATTTCGCCCTCGAAATTTACGTGCGTACCTAGTATGCCGAACAAGTGAGGATACATTGACTTCACTTCAAATTCTAACTCTTGAGGTATAACCTTTGAGCGTCGAATATAATCCTTCTTATCCAAGATGTTAACACGTATCTTCTCATACGTTAAATCTTACCGTTATCTAAATGGGTTCTAAATTAATAATGTGGTTGAATTCGTCCACATATTTACGTAACATCGATACGTTAAAAACATTATGAATACGTGACATACTTGGCGGTAAAACGAGTCTATAAGCCACAGTTCCTACTCGATCAACGATTTCAAATGGGCCAATTAAATCGAGGGTTGAGATTTTCTCTCTTCGTCGATTCTTGCTTATAGAATAACGCCCTCTTGAACCTTCTTCTTCACATTCATCAGCTCTGAGTATGTAGCTTGAGCAGCTTTAACTTTATCGATTCAAGTCTATTCTAATCGTATATTCGTTATCTTCACGTAGGTCCCTAGAGTCTTTAACTCTATCTTCATCACTTGTAAGTTATACGAAATGAGTGTTTGTGTTAACAACATCGCACTCGTAAACGCATCCGATCTTCTACTCAACACGTCAGCTACCACATTTGCTTTCCCATAATGGTATTGAATGATACGATCGTAATCTTCAACAGCTCAAGTCAACGTCTTCGGCACGTTATACGTTCGTTTTAGTTGAAGAAATATTTGAGGGTTTTAGAAATGGGTTTTGTATCGGGGTCAATACAAAATTCAATTTCACGCTTTAGGGGTAGGCTAAGAAGACTTCAAGAATACGTCAGGAAATTTATTAAGAATAGAAATATCATTCAAAGCTGTGACCCTCATCAAAGACTTGGATAGTACGTCACATTGATACCTATCAACTTGCCATCGTCATTCACGACATCGCTTACAGAAAGTCTGGCTTCGGTGCATTCCACACAAGAAAGTCAACAATGAAAGGACCGGGGCTCTTTACTTATGGCTTGATACGACAATGATTGACTTTAGTGGTTTGGTTTCTTGAATTCACATAACAGGTTGGTTAGGAATATGAAAGCTAACAACCTTACGAAAAGCATGATGAGTAGTTAACCAATCGATTCCTAAAATCGCATCAAAGGCAAGTATTTTCAAAGAGACAAGATCAACACGTAACGTGAAAGTGTTGATTTGAACAAGATTTATAAATAGTGGAGGTAACGAAGGTTTCTCCGAACTGAGTTTAAACAGATATATCAAAGTCTAACTTCTCTAGAGTTAACTTCAAACATTGAACACAACTAGGTGAAATAAAAGAGTTAGTAGAACCGGTATCTAACACGGTATAGACTTCACAAGAGTTTATGACTAACATACCAGTGATAATTTTATTCAGGTTCCTTGTCATGAAAAATAAAATGCTCTTTCTTAAACTACCGGCTTTAGCTTGTCTGGGACATCCTTTGGCATCATTATCCCAGCTGGACTTGACTTCACCATACGACAAAATCGAGCTAGGTGACCTTCTCTTCCGCAATTAAATCACGTTTTGGATTGCTGCGTACAATTTGGACGGATGTGTCCCTCCTGTCCGCATTTGAAATATACGACCGGTGGTCGTTCTTCTTCCTTTGAAACGGGTCTTTGTCTTAGCGTCTTTACGTCATTGTTGAACCTTCTCTTCTTGAAATGTCCATTCTTATTGTTTTGGCCATGATTACCACTGAAGTGGTTACCATTTATGGCATGTTGATTCCCTCCATGCTTATTGTCACCGCTTTGATGACTGTTATCACCGATATTATCATTTTGCCGGCTGCTCTCTTTTGATTTGGTTAACTCATTATCGCGCTCCAATAACTGAGCCCTATTAACAACATCTGAATACAAACACAGTTTATGAGAGATAAGATATTGGCGTATCTCGTGTTTCAAACCTCTTAAAACATCGCGTCATTCTCTTCATTATCAACCAAGTGGGACGTAAATTGGGACAACTCGGCAAACTTGGCTTCGTCTTCTATGACACGGCCATGTTGTTTTGCTCCAACTTGATAAATTCAACCTCCTTCATGTGACGAATGCTTTCAGAAAGTACTTGTCATTGAACGACTCTTGGAACTTCTCCCAAGACATCTTGAGTGCGTCGGTCGGGTACATTTTCTGATTCTCACCGGTGATCCGCCTTCACGCATAACATAAAGGTGGCAAAAGGAACCTTTTGCTCCTCGGAGCATCCCAAGACATCAAATATCTTGGTGATCTCGCTTTAACCACGTCTCGCCTTAAGTGGTTCGGCTTTTCCAAAAACTCTGGTGGTCCCAGCTCCTTGAATTGCTTAGCGGTGACCAACGGTGGGTTATCATTGTTTCCTCTGCATTATGAAGGGAGAGCCTTCACTTTGATGTTGCATGAATTCTAAAAGCTCTTAAACGTCATTGTCGTTAAATCGATTGATCGGTGTTATTGTTTTACGGAGGATTATCACCATCCTGTTGCACATTGTCCGATTATTGATCATGGATAATCAACGAGCCTCCTATACTCCATTGCTTATCTCAACATTTTCAGATGCCATTTTCACATATTATCTCTATACTCTGACCGACCAATTAAATATCAAATAAACTTAGGTAGGTCATACTAGCGAAGGAATTTCCCGTCTCTCCCCTCTTAGTTCTATTCTCACATTCTAGCCAGGGATCATATCCCTAAGCTTTGATACCAACTGTGACGCTCCCAAAATAGGTATACATCACCCATCTTGAGTTGCCAAATACATGGTACAGAATTCAAGTACAATCTTAAATATGCAACATGAGTTGTGAGTTTTAATACAAACATTGTCTTCTAGACAGCATTAAAACTCAAAATAAGTCCTCAATACATTTATTAACACACTATTTCACAGAATAGTGAGGACTACTAATGCTATCCTCTCGGACCGTCACTCATAGTTCCCGACTAGTCCTCGCTACGTTCTCATTTCACAGAAGAGAACGGTGAAAGAAAGGTGAGCTCAACTAGCCCAGTAAGAAATATTATGACTAAGATAACGCAGAATAAATTATCGTTAGCCTTAAACAGTGTTAAACTGATACAATATAACAAACATCAAGTTTAACTGCAGCGGAACAAGCAATCCATTAAAAGAGTCAAGTAGAGAATAAAATCTACTATATTCTATGATTTAAAAGGTTTTTCATGACTTTTATCGTTGAGACTCAGCTTAATAAATAATCTACATCATCAAATCATCCCTGCACTACAGGCCAAGGATATTTTTTAGTATCACGACCACAAATTATCCATGCACTACGGGCCAAAGATAATCATGTTTTCATCAATGGTCCTGATCATGCCATAAAACAATTCATCTTTGCACTACGGCCAAAGAGAATCCATAGCCATAATCATACCAAAAACTACCCATCAATGCACTACGGGCCAATGAGGACTTTTTCCACATCATTTATAACATTACGGTCATGATTACACTGAATAATCCCTGGTCATAATCATACCAAGTCCATCTATGCACTACAGGTCACAAATGACTTTCAAAAAATATAAATATGAGGATGATGACAATGATATAAGAATTCAATAAAACAAGTTCAAGAATTAATTTGTCCAAGAACCAATAACGTCCAAATTGTCAACATGATACTACTTTGTAGAGTAAAATTCAAGAATGCCCAGAAGAATATTTCCATGAAAAGATACTGGATGAAGCGCAATTATCAAGGATATTCCACTAATTTCATAGAGTATAGAAGTCAAAACTTTAACCAACTGAGTATAATAAAGATTAGAATAACAAAAGAAATCACCATGCATGCGGTACTTGGCATGCAAAGTTATTCAAAGATAATACTAAATAAACGGAACTGTGCTCAAGTAAATTGCACCAACAGGATGTTCAACGAGAATAATAAAGAATGGAATAACAACGAAATCACCATGCATGCAGGTATGCATGTAGAAAAGTTATTCCAACGAGAATACTAAATAACGGAACGGTCGGACGTAATACGTAATCGGATGAGGATATTCCAATGTAATAATAAATAACGGAACCGAGTCCATGTGTAAAACGATAGATAAGATATTCCAACAGAATAATAAAGAATGGAATAACAGAAGAAATTCACCAAGTATAAGGTAGCCCGCGTATACAGGTTATTCCAATAGAATAATAAAGAATAGAATAATGAAGTTCTCTTCATGAATACAAAAGAAATAATACCCCTACGAGTACAACAAATAATATTCCCTCACCTTAGAAAGAAAGAGTCTTTGGATATAGAAGTAGTGAAGTAGCAGAATACTTTTCTTCTTCCTCTCTATAGTTTATCTCTAGAGTTTGGTGAATTCGTAAGAAAATAATGAAGGAATGAGCTTCTATTTATAAAAAATGGATTTGCGATAGTAATTAACTCATGAAGCGGTCCATTGATTTACTTTTAATCGTCATCCATATTTAAAGCAAAATCTTTTAAATAAAATATAATATATTCTATTTATAATCTAATAAAACGAATAACTTTATAAAAAATTTACTATCTAGTACACTATGCATAATAAAATATAATATATTCTAATTATTATCTAATAAAGCAGATAACTTTATAAAAGTATTTTGTTTTATATAAAAGATTTTACTATGCAAAACACTACGCAGCAGCACTATGCAAAACACTATGCATAATAAAATATAATATATTCTAATTATTGTCTAATAAAGCAGATAACTTTATAAAAGTATTACATTTTTATATACAAAGATTTTACTATGCAAAACACTATGCAGACACTATGCATAATAGAATATAATATATTCTATTTATAGAATAACTTTATAAAAGTATTACATTTTATTACATTAATAATACCAATAAAATAAAACCGAAAGTGACTTATCACGTAAGCATCAATAATCAATACCGGTAGTGCTTACTACGCAACTATTCTGGCGTATTCGCATTTTTACTAATGAAGTAGTTCAACGGTATTAACAGTAAAACTTCCGTGCATTATTTTCATAAAATACTTTTGTCGTTTTCTCAATCGAATAATAATTCGTTGTGGGGTCCACCAATGATTGTTCCATTGCACTAATATTCCCTGATAAAATATTCCCCGACCAATCGAATATAATATGACAACTTGCATACTTTGCAAAATTTATAAATACTACCCATAACTATAACATTATCTCAAATCCACACCATAATATTAAAAACAAATATTTCGAAAAAATTAAATCTTTATTCATAAAATCTGGGGTCTCACATAAATCAATAATTAATTATTCACAAATAATATTACAGAATCACAATAATGACAACCAGGTCATTCTCAGGAAAGAGGGGGCTTTCCAATAAGGATTTCTCCTTACTGACGCGCAATTAGGTGACCAAACCCTTTTCCTAGACAAAACTTCCTTAGACATTGTCAATAATGCTATCTAATAATATTATTCAAATAATATGAATTATTGATTTTATAATGGAAAATACTGTGCAGTGATAATTATTGAAATAATAATAATATAAAATATCAACATAGCAATTATTGAATCAATAAAATAAAATATTGAACAATAATTACTGTAACAATTATTGAGTAGTGCCTTCTTACGTAAGAATCAATAATCCAAAAAAATATTGTGCAATACCGTGTGCTACTGTGCAACCACGCGTATTACTGTATTTTAACCACCAAGTATTCCAACAGTGTTAACGGTAACAATTACGTCATTATTTAAAAAACTCAAAAATATCGTTTTCTTCATCCGACCGTTTTCCTTTATGGGGTCCACAAATGGCTGCGTCATCGTACGAATATTCCCCGACAACAAGAATATATATTCCACGACCAAACGAATATTCCCCGGCAACAATGAATATTTTATAACCACTTAATTATTTTGCAAAATTTGCACATTTCACCCATAACCAAATCATTATATCAAATTAACAGATTTATTATTCACAATAATAATTAGAGAAAATTCAATTTTATTAATAAAAAGTTGGGGTCTTACATGATTGACCATCAATTATCGTGATAACCTATATGAAATTGAGAGACGGATTATAGGTTTAGATCTAATCATAATAGCATGTGTTCGTTACTTCTACATGGTGATGAAATTCATGATTCGTGTCTAGGATAAAGATATACCTATGCACCACATGTAGTCTATTGCGAACTTGAGCTTTAACCCTCTTTAATTGTAATTCACATAGAGATAGAGTGAGTTCGTTAATTAGGGTGTTCACATTCATTCTATCATCTGTGGATTTAGTGTGATATGAATATGGTACATCGAGAGATGATAATATTTTACTTTCGTGTTCTTGATTAACAATCTATGATAATTAATTAGACTTAATAGGAAGTGTATTGATTTAAATGAAACAATAGGTGAAATTATAGTTTCGAGTCTTCATTATCTAGTTTCATTCTAAGGATAGTTAGTATTAGTTTAATTAATTATTTTAAATATAAAATATCAAATCACTAGTTTAAATAAGATTAAGATGGTTACTGGTTAGTGTTTGGTAATTCTTGTTAGACAATTCTCTGTGGGAACGATACTATGCTTGCTCTTTATTACTTGTTGATTGTATATACTTGCACGCATATATTGATAGCGACATATGACTAACAGAGAGAAGACAGGAGAAAATGGGGAGGAGATGAATTAAAAATAAGGGTAAATTTCACTTCACCACCTAACACAACATCAATAAAATATAAATTTTACTTATTCATTATTATAATTTGTAAGTTATAATAACTTAGTTTTAATGAATACATCAATAAATTTACTTACTCATTTTTAATTTCTTACATTTAATTAATATAGTAGTTAGTTTATTTAATATTTCACATTAAAAATTAGTTGTTTAAATTTTAATATTAATATACTAGTTAGTTATTTAATATTACTAACTTAGTATTAGTTGATTAAAATTTTATTAATACTTAATAATTTAAGAACATAGACATAATTAGTAGGTAATTTTTTTGAACAAAAATTGATAGTAGAGTAAAGTAACTCTGTTATTGTAAAAGTTGAAATAACTCTAAACTCTACAATCGTTATACAACTTTACGATCGTTTTGTGACGCCCCCAAAATAAGTATACATCACCCATCTTGAGTCGTCAAATACATGGTAAAAAATTTAAATATAACTTAATTATACAACTGTCGTGTAAAATACGACAAACCATAATCTGAGATTTTTAATACGAATATTATCTTCTAGACAATATCCACACTCAAATTCAATCTTATTATAATTATTATCACAATATTTCACAAAATAGTGAGGACTACTAATGCAAACATCTGGACCGTCACTCCGTTCCCTGACTAGTCCCAGCTATATTCTCAATTCCTGAAGAGAACAATGAAAACAAAAGGGTGAGTTCAACTAGCCCAATAAAAAATATTATGACTAAGATAATGCAGAATAAATTATCCTTAGCCTTCAACAGTATAACAACTGATAGAATATAATAGACAACAAGTTTTAGATCAACAACTGCAGTGAAATAAGCAATCCATTAGAAGAGTCAAGTAGAGCATGATATCTATTATCTTCTATGATTTAAAAAATTTATCATCAATTTTATCGCTGAGACTCAGCTTAATAAATAATTCACATCATCGAATCATCCCTGCACTATGGGCCAAGGATATTGTGAGACCCCAAATTTTATGAATAAAGATTTTAATTTCTCGAAATATTTTTTTTAATATTATGGTGTGGATTTGATATAATGTTATAGTTGTAGGTAATATTTATAGATTTTTGCAAAGTATGCAAGTTGTTATAAAATATTCGTTTGGTCGGGGAATATTCTTTTTGTCGGGGAATATCCGTACGACGACACAATCATTGGTGGACCACACAACAGAAGTATTGTCGTAGTTAGAAAATGACATAATTATCTTTTTATAAAAATAATAAATTGAAATTATTACCGTTAAAAGCATTAAACTACCATTAGTAAAAAATACGATGTCTGGCGTGGTTGCATAGTAGCACACATTATTGATTTATGATGCTTACGTAAGAAGTCACTCAGTTATACTCAATTATTGCTACAGTAATTGCTGCATCATATCTCTCATATTATTGATTCAATTATTGTCACAGTATCATTTGTATAATATGTTATATTATTAAATCAATAATTGAGAAGGCAAAATTATTCATATTATTATTTGCAATATTGACAATGTCTAGAAGTTCTGTCAAGGAGAGGTTTGGTCACCTAATTGCACGCCAATAAGGAGAAATCCTTATCGGAAAGCCCCCTCTTTCCTAGGAACGACCTGGTTGTTAAATATTGTGAGTTATAATATTAATGATGAATAAGTTGTGTTGATTAAAGATGAAATTGATAGTTCCATTGTGTTGGGATTATTAGTGTTAGTGGAAATCGACATTTATTTTGATAATAATTGATGTCTGGAGGTTATATTGACCAATCGGATAATTAATCGGATAAATGAGCAATTAATTGTTATTGATTCACATGATTATAACTATTTGTTCACATGTGTGTACTATTGATTCACATCTTGTACTATTAGGGGAGTTGGTGCAAGATTGATAATACTTGCATGACTAAGTTAAAAATGGAGGTATAGATGGAGGTATTATATTGTAATTCGTATTTTCACATGATTATAACTATTGATTCACATTATTTACTATTAGGGGAGGTGGTGCAAGTTTGATAATACTTGCAGGACTAAAATAAAAATGAACGAAAAGAGGAAGGTATTATACTGTAATATTTTGAGCCCCAAAATGTGCAATTATCGAAACTATATTTTCCTATAAATAGAAGCTCATTCTTCCTTCATTTCTCACCAATTCACAAAATCTTTGGAGCAATTATTATAGAGAGAAATTATAGAGAAAAGAAGAAGAGAAGTGCTTACCTCACTATTCCAAAGATCCAAATTTCTTCTAAGGTAAGTGGGTATTATTCTTTCGTATTCATGAAGAGAGTTATTTTCTTTCAATACTCGTAAGAGGTTGTTATTCCATTCTTTATTATTATGTTGGAATAACACCGTCTATCAAGTACCTCATACATGGTGAAATTCTTACATTATTCCATTCTTTATTATTCATTTGGAATAAACTCATGCATGCTTGATCTATCGCATGCACAGTAAATTTCGTTGTTATTCCATTCTTTATTATTCATTAGAATATCACATGTTCTGTGCGGATTACGCATGACTGGTTCCGATTCTTTATTATTCATTGGAATATCACATTCATGCGGATTATTACGGCGACACGGTTCCATTCTTTTTATTGATACATTGGAATAACCATGTCATGTGGATTATCTGCATGCATGGTGAATGATCCTTCAGATTCATTCTTTATTAAATTATGGAAATGATGCATCTCGTGGATTACGTGATAAGCGAGTGAAAGTCCATTCTGATTTCAGTATATTCTATTATACTTATATGAGATATCATTTCTTTTGTACTCGCCATGAAATATCATTTTCTTTGGTATTTTTTCTTTTATGAGTTACTATTCACCCAATTACTATTCACTCTAGTATTATTTACTAAGATATTCGGGGCACTTTTCATGTCGGAGTACTATTTACGAGTTACTATTCATGGGTTACTATTCACCCGGTTACTATTCACTCTAGTATCATTCACTCGGGTATTTGGGACACTTTTCATGTCTCTGGGTACTATTCACGGGTACTATTCTCAAGTACTATTCACAGTGGTATTATTCACACCCAAAATATATATTTCTCTTACATCCAAATTATTTTTGGAACATGAATATTATTCTTGAATTTTACTCTACAAAGCAGTATCATGTTGACAATTTGGACGTTATTGATTTATGGATAAATTAAATTATAAATCTTTAAAATTTATCCTTGAACTTGTTTTATTGAATTATTATGTCATTGTCATCATCCCCATGCCTATATTGTGATGAAAGTCATCTTTGACTTACGTGCAGAGATGGACTTGGTATGATTATGACCAGGGATTATTTGGTATAATCATGATCGTAATGTGACGAATGATGTGGTGAAAGTCCTCATTGGCCTGTAGTTCATTGATGGACAGTTGTTGGTATGATTATGACCAGGGATTATTCGATATAATCATAACCATTGATGATTACATGAATATCCTTGGCCGTGGTGCAGAGATGATTTGATTTTATTTGTTAGGCTGAGTCTCAGCGATAAAGTTGATGAAAAACTTTTTAAATCATAGAAGATAGTAGATTTTATGCCCTACTTGACTTTTCTAATGGATTGCTTATTCCGATTGTCTATTATATTCTACCAGTTGTTATACTGTTGAAGGCTAAGGATAATTTATTCTGCATTATCTTAGTCATAATATTTCTTACTGGGCTAGTTGAGCTCACCCTTTCTTTCAGTGTTCTCTTCAGAAAATGAGAATATAGCTTGGACGAGTCGGGAAATGGAGTGATGGTCCAGGATAAATGGCTTTAGTAGTCCTCACTATTCTACAGAATAATGTGATAATATTTGTAATGAGGACACCATTAAGTGTGGATATTGTGTAGATAACAATATTCTTGTTTAAACTCTCAGCTATGGTTTGTCGTATTTTACACGACAGTTGTATAATTAAGTTGTATTTGAATTTATGTACCATGTATCTGGTGACTCAAGATGGGTGATGTATACCTATTTTGGGGCGTCACAGATATTCTTTAGTATCACGACCACGAATTATCCATGCACTACGGGCCAAGGATAATCGTGTTTTCATCAACGGTCATGATCACGCCATAAAACAATTCATCTTTGCACCCTTGGCCGAAGAAAACCCATGGTCATGATCATACCAAAAATTTTCCATCAATGCACTACGAGCCAATGAGGACTTTTACCACATCATTTGTAACATTACAGTCATGATTATACCGAATAGTCCCTGGTCATAATCATACCAAGTCCATCTATGCACTACGGCCAAAGATGACTTTCACAACAATATAAGCACGAGGATGATGACAATGACATAATAATTCAATAAAACAAGTTCAAGGATAAATTTTAAAGATTTATAATTTAATTTATCCAAAATTCAATGACGTTCAAATTGTCAACATGATACTGCTTTGTGGAGTAAAATTCAAGAATAATATTGTACCAAGAATGATTTGGACCGAAAACGAATCAATTTTTATCATGAATAGTACCCCGGGTGAATAGTACTCAGGTGAATAGTATCCCGTGAATAGTAACCCGTGAATAGTACTCCGGCATGAAAAAGTTAAAACTTATCAAGAATGCTCATAATAATATTTTTATGAAAAGATACTGGATGAGGCGCAAATATCAAGGATATTCTACTAATTTCATGGAGTATAGAAGTCAAAACTTTAACAAAATGAGTGTAGAATTTGGAATCTGAAATGAAATAATATTACTTACATATATTATGGAAGAAAATATTATTTCATATGAATATTGAACAAAAATAACATCCCTTACGACTGTTGAACAAAAATAATATTCCTTACGAATATTAAACGAATATAATATTTCTTACGAATATTAAACGAATATAATATTTCTTGCGAATATTGAACAAAATAAAATTTCTTACGAATACGAAAAATAATATCGTAAGAGATTATGAAATAAATAATACCTCTTACGAGTATTGAAAGAAAATAACTCTATTCATGAATACGAAAGAAATAATACCCCTTACCTCATAAAGAAGAGTATTCCAACTGGTATAGCAGAGATATTCTTGAAGAAAACTTTCACTGTTTTCTACGCTCAAAGCTTTCTAAAACTCGAAAGAAATACGCTCAATATTATAGAAGAAGAATTCTCTGATTCTGGTGTGATTTTCAATTCTAACTAAGCATCCTATTTATAGGAGAATGGAAATGATACTATTTGAATAAAATTTCACGGACGAACTAATTTGAATCACGGGCGTCTGAAAAAAAAACTTCACACGTTTTAATTTTTTAAAATAATAATATAATTTTCAAGTAAAACAAATAACTTTATATATAATATAATATATTCTATTTTTTTATAAAAAACAAAATTTATTATAATATATATAGTAAAAAATATATATATAATAATAATAATAATTAATATTCTCCCTCCAATTCACGTTACTACTCCCATCCCCCATTTTTCATCATCCCACACAATTTCCATTCATCCACCAAAATCCAAATGTGGGTCCCACCATTATATATATATATATATATATATATATATATATATATATATATATATAATACAAGCAATAACCTAACTCCCTCCTTCCTACGCCATTCCTAATTTTCAGATTTCAGATTTCAGATTTTCAACATATGGGCCCCACATGTGGGCTCCACCTTTATTATATTAAATAATTTTTTATCGATTATTTTGAAAAATAGATAAATGGGGTTCCATAAAATAAGCAAATTTTACACAAATACTTTATAAAAATCCCCTCAATATTTTTAATAACATCTATTCATCATTATTATAACTCGCAATATTAACAACCAGATCGTTCCAGAAATAGGGCTTTCAGATAAGGATTTTTCCCTATCAGTAGCAATTAGTGACCAAACCCCTTTCCTCGACGTAACTTTCTAGACATTGTTAATTATGCATATAATAATTAGAATAACTTGTCATCTCAATTATTGATTTAATAATATATAAAATATAAACAATAATTGAATCAAATAACATGAGATACTACGCAAAGAATTATCGTAAGTAATAATTGAATAAAAGCGAGTGACTTCTCACGTAAGCATCAATAATCAATATCGTGTGCTACTATGCAACCACGCGTATTACTGTACTTTTATCACCGGGTGTTTCAACAATTAATGTGACGCCCCCAAAATAGGTATATATCACCCATCTTGGGTCGCCAAATACATAGTACAAAAATCAAATACAAACTTCATGTATACAACTGTTGAACTGTCGTACAGAATAAGACCACAGTTAAACTGTGAGTTTTAATACAAATATATGCAACTCTCATGGTGCCTCGACCACAACACCTTACAATGGTACCTTACATAAAGGTACAGTCAATAACTGTTTTAGAAATTTTAATCTTCGGAAAGTGTTCAAGGAAACCTTCGTACATGGGAGGCCATGTGTCTAGGTTATGATAGATATCATATGTCCACAGAATTATCCTTGGTTGACTCAATATACCCCAAAGAAAAACGAGAAGATTACTATCATATTCTTTCCAATGGTGAGTCTTCTCTTGACATATCATTATCTCCACTGTCTCTAATCGAGAATTATACTTCAACCAAACACCAAGATTATATAGGTAGTGCTCGTAGATATACTCAGCAAGTGGATGTGCACAACCCTGTCTTATGATAACACGAAGTCGCATGTCATTAGACATCTTGTATGATAGTGGCAAAACACCCTTCCAACGTTGGGTTCCCCTCACCCTATTTGATTCAAGAAATATAACTACTAAATGATGTATAAAATACAACACGCTATTCTAAAGTTCTCAATAAAATTATTTTCATACTGTTTAGGTAGAACCTCCACAGCTAGAGACCACTGTTCTATTCCCCTGTTACCCCCGCTCGACCCAGCTACACTCTTATTACCTAAAAGGAATTATGAAGCAAAATGGTGAGCACAAATAGCCCAGTAAAGAATATCATGACTAAAGATAATTAAATTATCAATAGCATTCATCAGTAATAAATCAGAGATTTAGAACATATGGTAGATGATAAAACTTTTCAACCATAGTTGCAGCGGAACGAGCAATCCATTAGAAGAGTCAATTAGACCATAAGGTCTATTATCTTCTCTTTTTTAAAAGTCCACCAACAATGTTTTATCCCTGTAACATCAATCAACAGTTCTGGTTCACGATCATATCAATAACTCATAATCATAATTGTGGTTCTAAATTCCTCTTCTCATCCAAGACGAAGATAATTTTCATCTCCTGTCTTTACCTGAAACATCAAAGACCATGGTTATACCAAATCACAGTTCCTGTTCATAATCATACTAATAAATTCATCTTTGCACTACGGGCCAAAGATATTCAACAACATGTCATCTTTGTACTACGGGCCAAAGACATACAACTGTATTTTAGAAGAGTCAAGTAGAGCATGATATCTACTATCTTCTACGAATTAAAAGTTTACCATCAATTTTATCGCTGAGACTGAGCTTAATAAATAATTCATATCACCGAATTATCCATGCACTACAGGCCAATGATATTCATTAGTATCACGAGCACGAATTATTCATGCACTCATCAAATGTCCTAACTAAATTCGGGGTCTTACACGTTTCATGACTAAACGATCGTAGAGTCCATATATCATTTATAACTATAATTTGCCTCTATCTTATCTCAACCCGAGAAGTCGAAATGGTACCTAAGATTAATGTCACATGTGACATGGTGGTCCATGATCATGACAACCATCTATAGCAACATAATTGTCACGAATAGGAACAACTTTAAAGATTCAAACTTCAATCATGGACATTTCCAAGATTTAATATCCAAGTATATATATTTTAAATAATTACACAATGTTTAAGTTTGATAACTCAATACCAAGTTTCAGAATTGAAACTGATAGTATAATTTTTTCTTTTATTTAAATTTGATGCTAAATTCCAATTCTTAAGTTTGAAACTGAGTTGTTAGACATAAATAAGTTGTACCATTTTTTAAGTTATTTAAAGGCGGGTTGATGTTAATATTATTGGGTTTATTTCATTTTTGTAGTATTTCTATAAATGACAAAAGAAAAGTTATCAATGGCTTGATAGAAAATGTCATACTAAATGCAGATTGCAGAGGAAAGAGACATTAAGGTCTTAAGTTTAGGCCTTTTGAACCAGGTGAACGAACAAATATTTTTTTTCCTTTAATTTTCACTTTATTATTTTTTTCCCTCGCTGTCATTTAGTAATTTATGTAAATTTCTTTGCAGAGTAAAGAACTTAATCAAAATGGAAATTTTCACTTGCATACTCATCTTCACATTGACGAGACATGCATAATTTTTTTAAAGGTGTTGGACCGGCCTAGCCCAAAGCCTGTCCTATTGGCCTCAACATGTCATATTTTATTTTATTTTTATTTTTCTATCTCTTGTTTTCTCTTCTTTCTTCTCTCGTTAATTTTTTCAATTTCTAAACATACCCTAAACTATGAGACCACTACATATATAGTTGAGAACAAATTGGAGTAGAATTAGAAAGATTATAGAACCATAACTAGCTACAACATGCATGTGTAAGTACTCATCCAAATTACGGTATAATCTCTATAAATTAATATTCGATAAATTAATAATCTCTCTAAAATAATATTTTTTCCAGTTCTGATTTGGGATAATGGGATAAATTAATAATTTTGATAAAATAATAATTTTTAAAAAGACCCTAATATAAATATATGGTCCCATCAAAATCATAAATTAATAATTCTTTTAAATTACAAATATATCTAAGGTAATCTTGTAAAATATGATTCTATTCTAATTTTTTTTGTCTTGAAATTCAAATCTAATTGAATTTCATCCTTAATTTTTCTCATTGCATCCAAAAGTTCAGGTGTTGCATTCTCGAATTGTATTAAAAACTTGTGAAGAGTTGTTGACGCTATAAGTGCTTCCTTTCGCGTTATTGGCTCCAAAAGTATTGCATCATCCTCACAAGTATGATACATTAATTTAATAAGTATGATACATTGCATCAAAAAAAGTATGATATAAACATCAATAAAATGAAATAATTTTAATGTAATTAAATTTATGTTCACCGAATAGAAAAACACTCTTTAAATTAATAAATTATTATTTTATCGATTAAATAATATCTCTCTAAATTAATAAAATTTTCCAATCCCAACAGTATTAATTTATAGAGGTTCTACTGTATGTGAAATATATCCCCAGATATTTATATATACCGAACAACATCATGAAAATCCAAATCCCTCAAAGTCGCAAGTATGACATATTTTGGGGCCGAGTGAACATAGATTTGGTGCACAATTGCAGTTTTGGTCGGAAACTAGTTCCGTTAGGGCTCCGGCGAGAACTCCGACTATAAATAATGGTTGTTAGGACAAAGTTTTAAGAATGTTATCATTTTTGGTCGGAGGATGTAAGAGTGTAAATGAACCGAGTCGAGTCAAATATTTAATTTCTCATATTTGGTTCACAAAATTTATCGAGTATAAAATAATGTTTGATTGAGGCTCATTTAGTTACCGAGTCAAGCGCGATCTCGAATCGAGCCTGAACAGATTGAACTTTTTGAATAAATATGATCCGAGTATCAATAGAAAATTATAATTTGAGGAGGTTTGAGTAATTTATTGAAATTTAAAATTTGTTCATATTTGAATCATTTATATTTTATGTCCAGTTCGAATCAAAATTTTAATCAAGCGAGTATGAATCGAACTCGAATTATTTACTCATTTTATAGACTTAGGAGGATGGGAGAATTTATATGGTGGTGATCAATGGGAAGGTGTACTTCAAATTTGTAAGTAAATCATTAAATTTTTTGGCTAGCTAGCTAGTTGTGCTTGACTTTAACTTGGCAGTGGAAGATTGTTTTGGTTTAAATTATAAGGTACACATATATTGGTAGTTTTATTCCAACTAGGAGTAAGGATGTAAATGAACAGAGTGTTGAGTTACTTAGATTTTACTCACAAAATTTATTAAGTATGAAATAATGTTTTATTGAGACTCATTTAGCTATCGAGTCGAGTCCGATCTCGAATTGAGCCTGAACAGTTTGAACTTTTCGAGCGAATATGATTTGAATATCAATAGAAAATTACAATTTGAAGAGTTTCGAGTAATTTATCAAATTTTAAAATTTGTTCATATTTAAATCATTTGCATTTCGAGTCGAGCTAGAATCGAACTTTTAGTCGAGCGAGTACGAATCTAGTCCGAAATATTTAGTTCATTTTATAGCCTTAACTAGGGGCACTGAAAATATATCCCAATTTTTTTTAATGTATTTTGGTGAAACGACAAGACTTATTTTCATTAGATAATACATCATCAATATTCAATACATAATATATTGGATTAATTACATATTATAGTACATTTTTAAAAATAATTACAATAATCATACATCCATAAAATATATACAAAAATATGACACTTCATCATATTTATTTACAATACTAATACAATTAGGAGTCCTTTGTGACGCCCACAAAATAGGTATACATCACCCATTCTGAGTCGCCAAATACATGGTACATAAACAAATACAACTTCAGTAATACAATTGTCGTGCAAAAAATGGAACAAAAAGGAAAAGAGTGAGCTCAACTAGCCCAATAAAGAATATTATGACTAAGATAATATACAAAAATTTATCATTAATCTTCAACAGGGAAAAATATGATAAAATATAATAGACAACAAGTTTTAGAACAACAACTACAGCGGAACAACAATCCATTAGAAGAGTCAAGTAGAGAAAGAATTCTACTATCTTCTAAGATTTCAAAGTCCATCATCAATATTTTATCCCTGTAACATCAATCAATATACATCTTGAATCAAATATTCATCTTTGCACTACAAGCCAAAGATATTCATTTGTATCACCAGTTGGTCATGTTCATCTCAACACTTGTCCATCTTTGCACTACGGGCCAAAGATATTCATTAGGTAATCATTCATCTTTGCACTACAAGCCAAAGATATTCATCAGTTAATCATTCAACTTTTAACTATAGGCCAAAGATATTCAGTAATATCATCATTTAGGACTGAGGATGATGAAAAATATCTTAAATAAAACGAATCCAGTGAGATCAAAGATCAAAGATTAGGGATTCGTACTTTAGTTTATCCAAGTTCAAAAATACCTTATAAAAATCAATTGTGGAGCAAAATTCAAGAATAAAGATCAAAACATGGATACTGTGACGCCCCCAAAATAAGTATACATCACCTATTCGGAGTCGCCAAATACATGGTACAGAATACAAATACAATCTTTAATATACTGATAAGAGAGTACATGAGTTTTAATACAAAATCATCTTCTAGACAATATCCACTCTCGAATAAGTCCTCATTACATTTATTGTCACACTATTTAATGAATAGGGAGGACTACTAATACTATCATCCGGTCCATTACTCCTTTTCCGGCTCGTCCCCAATTTATATTCTCATTTCCTAAAGAGAACAGTGAAAGAAAGGGTGAGCTCAACTAGCCCAATAAGAAATATTATAACTAAGATAATGCATAATAAATTATCATTAGCCTTAAACAGTGTTAAACTGATACAATATAACAAACATCAAGTTTAACTGCAGCGGAACAAGAAATCCATTAAAAGAGTCAAGTAGAGAATAAAATCTACTATCTTTTATGATTTAAAAGGTTTTCATCACTTTTATCATTTGGGACTCAATTTTAATAAATAACCTACATCATCGAATCACCCCCACTACTGACAAGGATATTCTTTAGTATCACGACCATAATTATCCATGCACTACGGGCCAAGAATATTTTGTGTATTCATTAATGGTCATGATCATGCCAACAACTCATCCATCAATGCACTATGGGCCAATGAGGACTTTTACCACATCATTTGTAACATTACGGTCATGATTACACCGAATAATCCTGGTCATAATCATACCAAGTCCATCTATGCACTCTGAAGCCACGAGATAACTTTCAAAAAAAATATATACATGAGGATGATGACAATGATATAAGAATTCAATAAAACAAGTTCAAGAATTAATTTATTCGAGGAACTAATAACGCCCAAATTGTCAACATGATATCTTGCTTTGTGGAGTAAAATTCAAGAATGCTCGGAAGAATATTTCCATGAAAGATCTTTGGATGAAGCGCAAATATCGAGGATATTCCACTAATTTCATGGAGTATAGAAGTCAAAGTTTTAACCAACCGAGTATAATAAAGAATGGAATAACAAAAGAAATCACCGAGGCATGCGATAGGCCCTTGCAGACGAGTTATTCTAACGAATAATAAATAACGGAACTAGGTCATGCGTAAAGCGCATTGCACGAGGATGTTCCAGCAGAATAATAAAGAAGCGGAACCAAGTCATGCGTAAAAAACGCAGCGAGGATGTTCCAATGAATAATAAAGAAACGAATAATAATAAAAAAATCACCATGCATGCGGTGATTGGCACGCATAGGCGAGTTATTCAACATAATGATAAAGAATGGAATAATGAAGAATTTCACCAAGTATAGGGTGGCAGCATATCTGAGTTATTCCAATGAGAATAATAAATAATGGAATAATGGAAGTTCTCTTCATGAATACAAAGAAATAATACCCCTACGAAGTACAACAAATAATATCCCTACCTTAGAAAGAAAATCTTTGGATATAGAAGTAGTGAAGTAGCGAGAACACTTTTCTTCTTTCTCTCTATAGTTTTCTCTGCAGAGTTTGAAAGAAATTCGTAAGAAATAATGAAGGAATGAGCTTCTATTTATAGAAAAATGGATTGCGATATTAACTAACTCATGAGCGGTCCAGATTGATTTACTTTAATCGACGGTCCATATTTAAAGCAAAATCTTTTAAATAAAATATAATATATTCTATTTATAATCTAATAAAACGAATAACTTTATAAAAGATTTTACTATGAAAATACTATCTGCGAGCACTTATCATAATAAAATATAATATATTCTAATTATTATCTAATAAAAGCAGATAACTTTATAAAAATATTCTATTTTATATAAAAAGATTTTACTATTAGCCTAATAAAGCGAATAACTTTATAAAAGTATTACATTTTATATAAAAAACTTTTCTGTTTTATTACATTAATAATACCAATAAAATAAAACCGAAAGTGACTTATCACATAAGCATCGATAATCAATACCGTGTGCTACCATGCAACCACGCGTATTACTGTACTTTTACTAGCGAGTAGTTCAACAGTATTAATGGTAAAATTTCCGCTGTTATTTTCAGTAAAACGCATAGATAAGATATTCCAACAAAATAATAAAGAATAAAATAACAGAAGAATTTCACCAAGTATAGGGTAGCCCGCGTATACAGGTTATTCCAACAAAATAATAAAGAATGGAATAACAGAAGTTCTCTTCATGAATACAAAAGAAATAATACCCCCTACGAGTACAACAAATAATATTCCCTACCTTAGAAAGAAAAATCTTGGATATAGAAGTAGTGAAGTAGCGAGAATACTTTTCTTCTTTTCTCTCTATAGTTTATCTCAGAGAGTTCAAGGTGAATTCTGTAAGAAAATAATGAAGGAATGAGCTTTATTTATAGAAAAATGGATTGCATAGTAACTAACTCATGAACGGTCCAGATTGATTTACTTTAATCTGACGGTCCATATTTAAAGCAAAATCTTTTAAATAAAATATAATATATTCTATTTATAATCTAATAAAACGAATAACTTTATAAAAAATTTTACTATACAAACACTATGCATAATAAAATATAATATATTCTAATTATTGTCTAATAAAACAGATAAGTTTATAAAAGTATTCATTTATATAAAAAGATTTTACTATTAGCCTAATAAAAGCAGAATACTTTTATAAAGCGAATAACTTTATAAAAGTATTACATTTTTTATAAAAAAACTTTTACGTTTTATTACATTAACAATACCAATAAAACAAAACCGAGTGACTTATCACATAAACATCAATAATCAATACCGTGTGTTATTTATACAACTGACGCGCCAGACATCGTATTTTTTACTATCGAGTAGTTCAAAAAGTATTAATGGTAAAATTTCATTTGTTATTTTCAATAAAATATTTTTGTCGTTTTTCTCAATCAAACAATAATTCCGTTTTGGGGTCCACCAATGATTATTGTCGTTATCTGAATATTCCTGTTAAAAGCGAATATTCCCCAACCAATCGAATATTATATAACAACTTATGTACTTTGTAAAATTTATAAATATTACCCACAACTATAACATTATATCAATTTCACTCCATAATATTCAAAAATAATATTTATAGAAAATTCATCTTTATTCAAAAAATTGGGGTCTTACAACCTCCCCCTTCTTATGAAATTTAAGCCCTCGAAATTAGGGTGCGATACACAGTATATCGAAGAGGTAAGGATACCTTGACTTCATTTTAGATTCTAACACCCGGTCATTTCCTCAACATCGTGGTTTCTCCACAAAACTTTGACTTGAGGTATAACCTTGGAGCGTAGAATATGTTCCTTCTTATCCAAGCTTTGAACATGAACCTCTTCATACGTCAAATCTTCCGCTATTTCGTCCGGTTCTAACTCAATAATGCGGTTCGGGTCTTCCACATATTTACGTAACATGGATATGTGAAAAACGTTATGAAAATGAGACATACTTGGCGGTAAAGCGAGTCTATAGGCCACAGTTCCTACTCGATCGAGGATTAAAAATGGGCCGATGAATCGAGGATTGAGCTTTCCTCTCTTTCCAAATCTCGTAACTCCTTTCCATGGAGCAACACGTAACAGCACATAGTCTCCAATATCGAATTCTACATCCTTTCGATGAAGATCAGCATAACTCTTTTGTCGATCTTGTGAGGTTTTTTTATCGTTCTTGGGATCGTTTGAATCTTTTTTCGTAGTCATACGTATCAACTCCGGTCCCAAAAGCGTTGCTTCACCCACCTCATCCCAACATCTTTGGAAGCGATACTTTCTTCCATATACTGGCGCCTCGAATGGAGCCATGCCAATACTTGCTTGATAATTGTTGTTGTAGGAAAACTCCACCAATGGTAAGAACTTGTCCCAACTTTCCTTGAAGTCAAGGACACAGAGTCTTAATAGATCTTCAAGAGTTTTAATAGTCCTCTCCGACTTCCCGTCCGTCTGAGGATGATATGCTAAGCTAAATCGTAAATCCGTGCCCATAGCTTTTTGCAAACTAACCCAAAATCTTGAAGTGAATCTTGGGTCTCAATCAGAAACTATGGATACTGGCATACCATGCAATCTTATAACCTCATTTATGTACATACGAGCAAGACATTCAAGTGTATAAGTTTCTCGTATCGGTAAGAAATGAGCAGACTTGGTCAATCTATCAACAATGACCCAAATTGCATCTATGCCTTGAGAAACTTTGGGAAGACCGATAACGAAATCCATGGTAATGTGCTCCCACTTCCATTTTGGAATTTCAAGTGTTTGCAATTGACCTTTTGATACTTGATGCTCCGGTACTTGATGCTCTGCCTTGACTCGTTGACACGTTAGACACCTTGAGATAAACAACGCTATCTCTCTCTTCATATTGCCCCACCAAAATGTATATCGAAGATCATGATACATTTTGGTACTCCCAAGATGGATTGCAAACGGTATATTGTGCGCCTCCATCATGATTTTATACTTTAAATCATGGTCGTTAGGAACACAAAGTCTGGAGTTGATTCGAAGTATTCCTTCTTCATCGATTCTTGCTTCCGGCATAGCACCTTCTTGCACTTTCTTCCTCATACGCATCAGCTCCAGGTCTGTAGCTTGAGCACCTTTAACTTTATCAATTAAAGTCGGTTCTACTTATATATTCGCCATCATCACATGGGTCCCTGGAGTCTTTAACTCTATCTCCATCCTTTGCAAGTCACACAAAATGGGCCTTTGCGTTGACAATATCGCATTCGCACTTGCATATGATCTTCTACTCAATGCGTCAGCTATCACGTTCGCTTTTCCAGGATGGTATTGGATGGTATGATCATAATATTTCAATAGTTCAAGCCAATGTCGTTGTCGCGTGTTGAGTTCCTTTTGAGTGGAGAAATATTTGAGGCTTTTATGATCCGTAAAGATCTCCACTTTCTCCCCATACAAGTAATGCCTCCAAATCTTTAGTGCGAAGACAACAGCTGCCAACTCTAGATCATGAGTAGGATTATTCCTCTCATATTCTTTGAGTTATCGTTAGGCATAGGCTATGACTTTCCCATGTTGCATGAGAATAGATCCTAACCCTTTGCCCGAAGCATCACTGTAGATGACAAATCCCCTCGAACGGATGGTATTGTCGAGCAGAGTCTTTGAAATGAGTCTGCTCTTGAGTTCTTGAAAACTCTTCACACATTCCTCGCTCCAATAGAACTTTGTATCTTTCCAAAGTCGGTGAGTTAGTGGAGTAGCGATTCAAGAAAACCTTCTACGAATCTCGGATAATAACCAATTAAGCCGAGAAAGCTCGTGCTTTGATCATCGATTTAGGTTGCTCCGACTTTGAATAGCTTCAATCTTTCTTTGGGTCAAGCGGATATTCCATGACTTGATACCACGTGCCCAAGGAATGCTACTTCTTTGACGAACTCGTATTTTTCAACTTGGCATAAAGCTTATATTCATGAAGCTTTTGGAGTATCGACCTCAAGTGTTGCTCATGATCTTCACGGGTTTTGGAATATATGAGGATGTCATCAATAAAGGCGACCACAAAGTGATCCAAATATTCCTTGAATACTCGGTTCATCATATCCATGAAATGGCGAGGAGCATTAGTCAATCCAAAAGACATGACTAGGAATTCATAATTCCGTCTGGAGTTCTAAAAGCCGTCTTTGGAATGTCATCGAATTCTAATCTTCAATTGGTGATATCCGGAATGAAGATCAATCTTTGAAAAGAATTTAGCTCCTTGCAGAATTGGTCAAACATGTCATCAATACGTGGCAATGGGTTTTATTTTTGATAGTGACATGATTCAACTCCGATAATCAATACAAAGTCGCATACTCCCATCTTTCTTTTCACGAATAGAACAGGGAGCACCCCAAGGAGAAGTACTAGGGACCGAATGAAATCGATGTCTAACAATTCATGTAGTTGGGTCTTTAACTCACGAAGTTCAATAGGAGCCATTCGATATGGAGCTTTGGAAATAGGTTTTGTACCGGGTTCAAGGTCGATACAAAATTCAATTTCACGCGCTGCGGGGTAGGCCGGGAAGTTCTTGAGAGAATACATCGGAAATTCATTAACAATAGAAATATCATTCAAAACTGACGTATTTTTGTTTAGATCCGTGACATGAGCTAAAAAAGCTTGACATCCATTTTTCAATAAACGAATAGCTTTATGGCTTAAGATGACAGTGATTGATTTTAATGGTTTAGTGGCTTGAATTCGCATAACAGGTTGGTTAGGAATATGAAAGCTAACAACCTTACGAAAACAATCAATTTTTGCATGATGAGTAGTTAACCAATCAATCCCTAGAATTACGTCAAATGCAAGTATTTCAATGAAATAAGATCGACAGGTAATGTGAGGGTACCGATTTGAACCAAACAAGACTTATAAACCGTGGATGTAATGAAGGTTTCTCCCAATGGAGTTTTAACAGATAAGTCAAAGTCCAATTTCTCCGGACTCAAATTTAAACGTTGAGCGCAAGTAGGAGAAATAAAAGAATGGGTAGAACCGGTATCAAATAAGGTATAAACTTCGCTAGAGTTTATGATAAGCTTACCCGTGATGACCTCGTTCGGGTTCCTTACTTTCTAGGAGGTCACAACAAACGCTCTCCCTTGCACTATCGGCTTTGAATTTTCTGGGATGGCCTTTGGTGCCTCCATCCTAGCTGAATTTGTCTTCGGTGAACGACAAAATCAGGCTAGGTGACCTTCTCTTCCTAATTATGACATGCTTTGGATGGCATCGCACAGTTTGGACTGATGTGTCCCTCCCCTCCGCATTTGAAGCATATGATAGGTGGTCGTTCTCCTTCCTTAACCACGGGTGTTGGTGCTGACGTCTTTCCATCATTCTTGAATCTCCTCTTCTTGAAATGTCCATTCTTATTATTTTGGCCCCGATTACCACCAAGTGGTTACCATTTTCGGCACATTGATTCCCTCACGCTTGTTGTCATAGCTCGATGATCGCTTCTCCTTTGGTATTATCATTTTGTCGTTTTGCTTTCTCTTGGTTACGTTGACTCGTTATCGCGCTCCACTAAGCGAGCCCTATTTACAACATCTGAATACAAACACACTTTATGAGAAATAAGACATTGACGTATCTCCCGCTTCAAACCTCTTAAAAACATCTGCGTCATTCTCTCTTCATTATCAACTAAGTGGGATGCAAACCGGGATAACTTTCGGCAAACTTGGCCCGTGTTTGCGACACGGTCATGTTATTACGCTCAACTTGATGAACACTACCTCTTTCATGTGACGAATACTTTTCGGGAAAGTATTTGTCGTTGAATAGTTCTTGGAACTTCTCCCAAGACATCTTTAGTGTGGCGGGGTTGAGTACGTTTCTTGATTCCCACCGATGTCTGCCTCTCCTCATACGAGAAAGGTGGCAAATGGCACCTTTTGCTCCTCGGAGCATCCCAAGACATCAAATATCTTGGTGATACGCTTTATCCATGCTTCCGCCTTAAGTGGTTTTGGCTCTCCAATAAACTCCGGTGGTCTAGCTCCTTGAAGCATTTAGCGGTGACGATTCGAGAGTTTTCGATGTTCCACCGCATTTTGGACGAGAGCCGCTCTTTACGATGTTGCATGAATTTTATAAAACCTCTCGAACATTCCATCGTTCGTCATTTGGTCGGTGTTGTTGTTTGCACGAGGATTGTTGCCTTCTTGATGCACATTATCACGATTATTGATCTGTGGAGACTCAGCGGTCTCTGTGCTCCATTCTTTATTCTCAACATTCTCGGATGTCATTTTTGAGATATTGCCACAAAACAAAGGTTAATTAATATATAACATATTATCCCTATACTCGACCAGACCAATTAAATACCAAATAAACTTAGGTAGGTCATACTAGCGAAGGAATTCTCGTCTCTCCCTCCTAATTCTAGTCTCACATCTTAGCTGGGATCATATCCCTAAGCTTTGATACCAACTGTGGCGCCCCCAAAATAGGTATACATCACCTATTACGAATCATAAAAGTACATGGTACGAATACAAATACAATCTTTAAGATACAACAAGGAGGCTGTGAGTTTTAATACAAATCATGTCTTCTAGACAATATCCACTCTCGTAATAAGTCCTCATTACATTTATTGTCACACTATTTAGCGAGAATAGTGAGGACTACTAATCTTATCATCGGTCCATCACTCAGGTTCCCCGACTCGTCCCAACTATATTCTCATTTCAAGAGAACGGTGAAAGAAAAAGGGTGAGCTCAACTAGCCCAATAAGAAATATTATGACTAAGATAATGCGAATAAATTATCATTTGCCTTAAACAAGCAGTGTTAAAGCGATACAATATTACAAACATCAAGTTTAAGCTATAGGTGAACAAGCAATCCATTAAAAGAGTCAAGTAGAGAATAAAATCTACTATCTTTTATGATTTAAAAGGTTTTCATCACTTTTATCATTTGGGACTCGACAATAAATAACCTACATCATCGAATCACTTACTGCATTACGACGAGGATATTCTTTTTAGTATCACGACCACAATTATCCATGCATTACGGGCCAAGAATATTTGTGTATTCATTAATGGTCATGATCATGCCAACAATTTGTCCATTAATGCACTACGGGCCAATGAGGACTTTTACCACATCATTTGTAACATTATGGTCATGATTACAAGAATAATCCAGTGTCATAATCATACTAAGTCCATCCATGCACTCTGGACCACGGATGACTTTCAAAAAAAATATAAACATGAGGATGATGACAATGATATAAGAATTCAATAAAACAAGTTCAAGAATTAATTTATTCAGGAACTAATAACGTCCAAATTGTCAACATGATCTTTGCTTTGTGGAGTAAAATTCAAGAATGCTCGGAAGAATATTTCCATGAAAAGATCTTTGGATGAAGCGCAAATATCAAGAATATTCCACTAATTTCATGGAGTATAGAAGTCAAAGCTTTAACCAATCGAGTATAATAAAGAATGGAATAACAAAAGAAATCACCGGGCATGCGATAGACCACACGACACAAGTTATTCCAATGAATAATAAATAACGGAACCGGTCATGCGAACGCACGCATGACGAGGATGTTCCAATGAGAATAATAAAGAAGCGGGACAAAGTCATGCGTAAAAGCACAGACAGGATGTTCTAACAGAATAATAAAGAACGGAATAATAACAAAAATCACCATGCATGCGGTACTTCGCATAGACAGGTTATTCCAACATAATGATAAAGAATGGAATAACAGAAGAATTTCACCAAGTATATATAGATTGGCAGCATATCTGAGTTATTCCAACAGAATTATAAATAATGGAATAACAGAAGTTCTCTTCATGAATACAAAAGAAATAATACCCCCTACGAGTACAACAAATAATATCCCTTACCTTAGAAAGAAGAGTACTGGATATAGAAGTAGTGAAGTAGCAGAACACTTTTCTTCTTTCTCTCTATAGTTTCTCTCTCTAGAGTTTCAGTGAATTCGTGGGAAATAATGAAGGAATGAGCTTCTATTTTTAGAATAATGGACTGCATAGTAACTAACTCGTGAACGGTCCAGATTGATTTATTTTAATCTGACGGTCCATATTTAAAGCAAAATCTTTTAAACAAAATATAATATATTCTATTTATAATCTAAAAAAACGAATAACTTTATAAAAGATTTTACTATGCAAACACTATACAGGCACTATGCAAACACTATGCTTAATAAAATATAATATATTCTAATTATTGTCTAATAAAATAGATAACTTTATAAAAGTATTACATTTTATATAAAAAGATTTTACTTATTAGACTAATAAAGCGAATAACTTTATAAAAGTATTACATTTTATATAAAAAGCTTTTACGTTTTATTACATTAATAATACCAATAAAACAAAATTGAGTGACTTATCACATAAGCATCAATAATCAATATCGTGTGCTACTTACGCAACCACGCGCGTATTCATCGTATTTTTTACTACCGAGTAGTTCAACAGTATTAATGGTAAATCTGCCGTAGATTATTTTCAATAAAATATTTTTGTCATTTTCTCAATCGACAATAATTCCGTTATTGGGGTCCACCGATGATTGTGTCATTTGTACGAATATTCCCTGTTAAAACGAATATTTCTCGACCAATCGAATATTATATAACAACTTGCGTACTTTGCAAAATTTATAAATATTATCCACAACTATAACATTATATCAATTTTACTCCATAATATTCAAAAATAATATTTATAGAAAATTCATCTTTATTCAAAAAGTTGGAGTCTTACAGATACAATCAAAGATAGTAACCATAATAGACAACTTGGACAAAGAAAAGAAAATTTCATTTTTTCTGTGAATAGTGCCGTATTCGTGAATAGTGCCGTATACGTGAATAGTGTCGTATACGTGAATAGTAACCCCGACACAAAAATGTAGAAATTCCACAATAAAATCCATACCAATATTTCGGTATAAGGATATTGAAAGAATAACATCATTGGGAAGAAAATAACATCCCTTACCTCAAAATAACAGTACTTCTGATCGGAATATCGGTATAAGGCTGAAGGAAACTTGCACTGATGAATAGCAACTCACAAAGTATCTAAATACTCACAAAATACGCTCGATAATATAGAGAGAGAAAGAGAGAAAACTTGTTTCTGGTTTGATTTTCAATTCTAACTAATGACCCTATTTATAGAAAAATGCTTAAAACTCCATAGCAGACTAACTTGTTACCTGATGGCTTTACCTGCTACTATTCAAGCCCACCACTTTTAAAAATAAATTGTAGCACATTTCATTACTCACCAACCAAAAGTGGGGCCCATCATATATTAATAAAAATATTTATTTTCGAAACTTCAATAATTCATAATAAATAACCCTTTAATCAGAAAAATTCGAATCTCATGTCTAATCCATAGGAAATTTTATTCTCTACAACTTTGTAAGTTTAAGTTTTTTCAAATTCCAAACAAAAAATGACCGAAATCTACATACGGATGATTTTCAAAACCTCCATTCCGACAAAATACTGATAAAACACCTCAACATTAATTCCTTCATTTACAACCACAATAAATATATCCATCATTTATATCCACATAAAATAAATATTTTCTTATCATATAAATTAATAATTAATTATTTACAAATAATATTACAGAATCACAATTATGACAATCAGGTCGTTCCCAGGAAAGTGGGGGCTTTTCGATAAGGATTTCTCCTTATTGGCGCGCAATTAGGTGACCAATAATGCTATCTAATAATATTATTTAAATAATATGAATTATTGATCTGATAAAGGAGATACTGTGCAGTGACAATTATTGAACAACAATAATATAAAATATCAACGCAACAATTATTGAATCAATAAAATAAAATATTGAATAGTAATTACTGTAACAATTATTGAGTAGTGCCTTCTTACGTAAGAATCAATAATTCAAAAATATTGTGCAATACTGGTAATGTCTTCTTTGTGCAACCACAGCGTATTATTGTATTTTAACCACCGGGTATTCCAACAATGTTGTTAATTCAGTAACCATTCTGTGAATTATTTATAAAAACTCAAACATATCATTTTCTTCATCCAACAGTTATCCGTTATGGGGCCCACAAATGGCTACACCGTCGTACGAATATTCCCGGACAGAAAGAATATTCCACGACCAAACGATTATTCCCCGACAAAATAAATATTTTATAACCACTTGTTTATTTTGCAAAATTTTCACATTTCACCCATAACCAAAGTATTATATCAAATTAATACCTTATTATTCACAATAATAAATAGAGAAAATTTGATTTTATTTATTAAAAAGTTGGGGTCTTACATCCTTAATATAAAGGATTAATATTAATGGGTTGACATGGAAAATTAGTGTCCATCTTAAAATTGGGTTGGTTTTTTTTGAAACGCGTGATAACCGCCATCTATCATTTGATTGAGACTCTTCATTTACAAACCTTTGTTCTGCATACTGAAACCCTTGTTTCTCTCTTCTATTCGTGCGTTCTTCATCTCTATTGATCGTTTCCGGTGATTTATTCTACATTCTTATGATCGTCACTCGTTATCATCTTCGTTTAGTTGTTCGTCATCTTCGTTTAGTTGTTCATCAGTGTCGTTGTTACTCGTTATCGCTGTTGCACAGTGGTTCAGTTGGTTTCTTCTTCTCCATTGATCGATTCTGGTGTTTATTATTGTTTCAAGTGAGTATTTTTTAAATAGTTTAATGTATTATCTATTAAAGTAGTTTACTAACAGAATGGAGTATTGATTGTTTGGGTTTGTGTTGTTTTTATGTTTTGTATAGAATGGTTGATACAAGGAAGAAGGATGGAAAGAGGAAAAGAATCACGGTGGGTGATTTTGTTAAGGACTTGAAGAAGTTTGCTATGGAGAGGAAGGGGAAGTTTGTTTATGTTTTGGTTACCATTAAAATATGTTTTGGTTACTAACATATAACTGGTTGGTTACTTCTTTAATATGTTTTTTTGTTACTGTTAGCTTATTATTTGGATACCATTCTTGTTCCCTCAATTTGGGATTTTGGTTACTTTTTTATATTATTTTGGTTACCTTGTATTTGCTTAGTATACATTGGTTGACTAAAATGGGTTTGGTCTACATGTTTTTTTTGTGTTGGTTCTCATTAAAACATGGTTTGGTTACTATCATATAACTGTTCGGTTACTTTTTATTATGTTTTTGGTCTACATGTTTTTATTTTGGTGACCTTTAAATTATGTTTTGGTTAATATTATATATAACTGTTTGGTTACTACATAAACTGGTCTGTACTACATGTTGTTTATATTTTGGTTACCATTAGATTATATAATATAAATGTTTGGTTGCTACTTTATTATGTTATGGTTATTGTTATATTATGATATGATAACTATTATTGTGCAGTCAATGTGGGATGTTGTCTACTTTTTATAGTATATTTTGGCTATTGTGTAATCATTATATTATGTTTTGGTTAGTATGATATTATTTGTTGGTTACTACGTAACTGTTTATGGTATAAATATTATTTATATTAGTTACTAATGAGTGTGTAAATCTGATTTTGTTTATTTGCAGTTATGAGATCTTTATTATGAGGAATGCAACAGAAAATTCACTGGAAAAGTTATATATTGGTGTGTCATGGAAGTCCCCAACATTATTACCAAGAAATTGAACCCAAGTCAGTTAGAGAAGTTTAAGGCATCATTAGTTTATGGATGTATTATTTTTGTAAATAATAAAAACCCAAGTCATAATAAACCATGTATTTGCTTAGTATACATTGATGTATTATTTTTGTAATTTTTTTCAAATATCTTCTACAAGGTTTATGCTCTTCTAGTTCTACTTCCATTTCCACAAACACATCCTACATGGGCTCTCTATTCACTAATCCCAAGGTATTTTTATTCCTCCCACAGGTTCATAATGTAGAAGTCTTTTCTAGAGAATGAGAGCAGCCATGAAGAAGAAAGTAGTAGCAGCCAAAAAGCTCAAGTTTCAGGAAGATTGTACCAGATTTTGATTAGTTCGGTTGTCGTTGTCTTGTCCTTCTGAATTGTGTTTCGTACTTTGATTTTTGTTGGATATCCATAACCATTTGTTATAGTTAGTGAGTATGTAATGTTTATTGGAGCTTATGTAAATGGGATTACATATTTGATTATATTATCAATTATTTGACATTGTTTGTTGGTTCATATTTGTTACTTCTAAGTTGTGTCTGATACATTGTTTGAAAGGTGCAGTTGGTAACCAAACATGCATAGAAGGGTAACCATTTTATTTTTTTGGCAATAACCAGATAGTTACAAGCTTGTATCAGGACATATATCAAATGTTAAATGTACATGTAAAGTATACATGGGTTGCCTAAACTGGGTTGGATATACAGGTTGTTTCTGTTTTGGTTACCATTAAAACATGTTCTGGTTACTTTTTATATAACTATTTGGTTACTTCTTTATTATGTTTTGGTTACTGTTACCTTATGGTTTGGCTACTATTATTGTGCCCTCAATGTGGGATTTTTGTTACTTTTATTTTTTATGCTGGTTAATATGTAATTGTTTAGTATACATGGATTGCCTAAACTGGGTTTCATTACACGATATTTTTGTTTTGGTTACCATTAAAACACGCTGTTAGTTCTATCATATAATTATGTGGTTCTTTGTTTTATTATGTTACATTATAGTTCTTGTTATTAGTAACCATATAGTTACAAGCTTGTATCAAGACAAACATCAATTGTTAAATGTACATGTGAGAGTTTCCATTTATATATATGATGGTCACTTATAGATCTCATATTAAAATAAAAATAGTTTGAGAGGTGCAGTTGGTATCCAAACCACTGCATATAAGAGTAACCATTTTAGTTTTGTTAGTAACCAAATAATTAAAACTTATATCGAGCAGGTTATCAAGTGTTTAATGTACATGTGAGGGTTCCCATTTATCTAGTTGATGGATACTTTTAAATTACATAGTTATAAAAGTTATTTGGAAATGGTCTAGTTGGTAACTAAATATGAATATAGAGGTAACCATTTTATTTTAGATGGGTAACCAAATTTACATAAAAATATTTCAGAACAGTTACCAATTATTTAATGTATATGTTTACTTTATATTGACAACTCATGATAGAATCAAAAATCAAAATATTAATCAATAACAATTTTGGTTACTGTACACCATCAAAAATGTTACCAGCCATGTGGTTAATGGTTACTAACAGTAAACAATTATATATTCCTGTATTTACACACTTTTTGTTTATGTTCCGTTAAAATAAAGCACAACTGGAATCATATCCATTGTCTGACAACTGAATAAACATTGTAAAGTAACCAAATTAATATTAGACAGTAACTAAATTACATAATCTTAGTAACCAGAACATAAACCACATTTTTACATACAATCTTAAAGACCTAAATGATGGAATTTGACCAAAAAAACCTACAATTCACGAGCAAAGCTCGTGACTTTTGATCGTTGACCCGTTTTTAATGAAATTAGGCTCCGAAAAACGCCAAAATCTGACAGTCCAAACTTGACAGAAATTACCAAATTGCCACTAGATCAAATTTTTCCATAACTATAAAAAAATATGAGTACAAGTGTACATTAATATTATTCAGCAACCAAATAAACATTATACAGTAACCAATTAAATAGTATACATCAACCAACATATATAATCAGATTAACATTTGTATGAAGGTAACCAATGTAGTCAATAAGTAACCACCAATATAAAAGAAACAATTATAAAACTTAATAACATTATACATTAACCAATTAAACACCTTACAGTATCTAAATATATATTAGACAGTAACCAAGATATATGTAATTAGTAACCAAGATTATAAAAAATATTTTTACATTCATTTTACAACCAAAACAATCAGTAATGACTTTGTTACAAATTAAAGACTAACAGATGTATGAAGGTAACCAATGTAGTTAATCAGTAACCATCAATATAAAAAATAGTATAAAACACAGTAATATAATACAGTAACCAAGGTAATATTACATAAGTAACCAAGTCAAAGATTATATACTAACCAAATCCAAATTAGATAAAGAATCAACATATATTTACTTAGTATCCATAATATTAAAATATATTTTTCATGCATATTACAAAAAAAAATAAATAATATAAAAAACATCAATATGTACTTAAAGATCCAACAGTTGCAGGAAGGTAACCAATGTATTTAATAAGTAATCATTAATATAAAAAATATTAGTAGAATAAACTTTAAAATTATAAAGAAAGCAAATAAACATTATACATCAACCAAATCAATAATAAACAGTAACCAATTTATATATATTTAGCAACCAGAATATAAAACATATTTTTAAATGCATTTTGCATTGTCAATCATTCAACTGTATAATACACAACAACATTATCAATCAAATTTCAGATTATAAGCGATATTCCACCGACCAGTATATCAGATGAAGCAATCTTTTAGTATGTTTTTGGTTACTGTTAGCTTATGATCTGTAAAGTAACCAACTCAATGTGAGACAAGAATCAAACTACATAATGTTAAGAACTGTAATACATGAACTGGGGTAATATTATGCAAGAACCATTGCAATTTTATACAAGAATCAAGTCAAGATTATATACTAACCAAATCCAGATTAGACAAAGAACCAACAAAGCGTAGAAGGTAACCAATGTATTTAATAAGTAATCATTAAAATAAAAAATATCAGTAGAATAAACTTTAAAATTATAAAGCAAGCAAATAAACATTATACAGTAACCAAATCAATAATAAACAGTAACCAATTTATATGTATTTAGTAACCAGAGTATAAAACATATTTTTACATGCATTTTGCATTCAAAACAATAATCAAATAAATAATAAACAGTAACCAATTTATATGTACTTAGTAACCAGAATATAAAACATATTTTTACATGCATTTTGCAATCAAAAAAGTCAATATACTGACTTTGTGACCAATTAAAGAGCGAAAAACTTAAGAAAGGTAACCAATATACGAGTATATAGTAACTACTTGGTAACTATATGCATATAAACTTTAAACTCAAATACATTAGTATACAAATCTGTAATGAATCAATCAACAATCAACAATCAAAGTTGTTACAGAGGCTGGTTACTGATCTTGAAGTTGCTGTTGATCTTCTCCTCTATTATACGATCTCAGAGTTGCATCTCGTCTTCTCCGATATGTCGTTGTTGTTGATCTTCTTCTCTATGTTGTGTTCTTTGATCTCAAAGTTGCATGTTTTTTTCATTAGCGTGAATTTAGGACCGATTAGTTAGAAATATGAAAGTCGGTAACTGACGTGTAGGGAGTCAATACTCCGTAACTTTAGCAACGTATTATTGTGTTGCGTTATTTTTATAATTATTTTGTGCGTGTTTTGTTTTTGTAAATACTTTTTAATTATTGTATATTAGTGTTAAGGACCCTAATATATTTTGGTTCATATATATTTATATAAGTTCTGACAATTAATGAGTCCAAAACAAGCATTCACAAAGACTATATAAGTAAGAACAAATACAAAAAAAGAAAACTAATTTTATTGTCATAGAAGGATTGATCAACTAGCTATATCTATCAATGTTAATCCCTTCTAAGTTCTTTATTCATTCAAACATAGATTATATAATAATAAATCCAAATACAACACAATTAAGTGTTTTAGCATCCCTCATTATCTCCAGGCCCTACACCAAGTTGACTACAATATCCATTATAAAACCCGATACGGGCATTCACAACATCGGGCCGCCCGCCACCGCACTCGTCCCCGTTAATGGCTCGAATGGTTGCTCCGAACCCTTGGGCCATAACAAAGTGAACGTTGTTCATCCAAAACCATAGGCCTGTCTTGAACGACACTACTGCGTCTGAGGCCACTTTGTCGGGATCGTTTAGCCCATCAAAACCAATGGACTGTCCAGCCGGCCCATAATTATAATTCCAGGAGAGCTGAAGTGGGCCTCGACCGAAATACCCCACGTTTGGGTTGCATGGGTACTGTGTGTTTGTCTCTTGGCAGTAATCTTTATTCTGGCCATTGATCTCTTTTATGTAGCAAAAGTCTGCAACAGGGGAAAATTGGATTTCTTAATTAGAATATTTTTTTTTAATATTTTCTCTCGAGTTAGGGATTTATTTTTACTTTTTAGTTAATTTGCGAAATATTATCCGACACAAATTTACCATATTTTTGCTACAAATTTATAAAATATACAAATTTGAAGAACATATGTTTTCTTCCATGTGAGTTTAACCCTAAATTTAGAGAATTGATATTACTTTAAAAAAATTAATAATGGTCTTATATTTATCCTTTTTTGTACAAAAAATTAATTGAATAAATATTAAAATGAGACTCATATAAGTACGTATTTTTTAGTTACGTGTCGCTATCAAATGTATATATTTCGGTTTTTGGTTATAACCCAATAGGCTATTGGTTCGGTTATAATCGAATTGTTCACTCCTAACTGTCATGTCATTAAATTTCTGACGTGACACTGTTAATTAAACGTAATAAAAAATATTAAAAGTTTAATTCCTTAGTTGAAAAAATTGAGAAAATAATCCCCAAAGTGAAAAAAAAAAAAAAAAAGTTTAATCCTCTAGTTGAAAAGTTTGAGAAGACAGTTGTTGACTAATTGACTATTCTTTTCCACTTTAATTCCTTCTGTCATGGAAATACACCAACAAAAGTCAGGAAGGTACGAGCCAATATGAACCACAATATTACATTACATGTGAACAGCAAGGAAACAGAAATCTTTTTCATGTAAAGTTACCCTGAGGGTATTTTTAAAAGTTGAAAAATGCACAGAAATTTATTTATATATATAAATATATAAAGTTAGTCTATTTATTTCTGATTAAACGATTAATATAAAAAAAATAATGTTAAAATGTATGCAGTTGATGATTAAGAAAACTATAATTAATAAATTTCTTAGATTTTGGATCTATTTCTTCTTCTGTTTTCTTTTTTCTTTTTCATTTTCCCTCAATTTTTGCAATTTTCAAACATACCTAAAAGTGGGAAACGACTCCATAAATAGTCAAGATACATGCACATGTAGGTACTCGTCCTAATTATGGTTACATATCGTGGTCTCAAAACTATATATATATATATATATATATATATATATATATATATATATATATATATATATATATATGATGGTGGGATCAGTAAGTCATATCTTTCTCTTATCTTCATTCTTTCACCTTTTTAAGTGACGATTTTGGTCATACAATAGTAAATACATACTTTTAATGACGCAATATATGTTGTCTGTCATCGCTAAAAGTATAGACTTGACATTGTATATGACCAAACCGTCGCCTAAAGGGGGGGTGACATATGATAAAGAATATAAGATGACTTGATCTCTCTATATATATATATATATATATATATATATATTTCTCCAAATGAATCCAATGAGAGAGCTGACCAAGAAGAAATGAAACCATTATAACGACTATTTTTTTCACCACTATAACCGATTCGTTCTTGGTTCATTCCTTCGATTCATTGGAGAAGCTTGAACTTTATATATATATATATATATATATATATATATATATATATATATATATATAATGTTAACAAATTTACTTCTTATATAGTGAGTTAGAGATAGAATTCATACGTCCAGTCTCATGTGTGACATGAGCAAAGAAAGCCGCAATCTCACGCTTAGAATCATCTGGAGAACCAGAATTACCAAATCCAGGGTACGTTTTAAGCGCTTCAATAAATGCCGATCTTGTGTAAAAGTTCTTGTCGGCGCAACCTCCGCCAGCTTAATTAATTATCCCGTTAAAAAACGAATCAGTAACGATATCAGCAACCGAAACACCATTATTACTAGTTGGCCCCGCATAACAAGGACCTTCCCGGCATCCTTTGCCACAATATCGATCGTCATTGCCACAATAACCATATTGGCTACAACATAAATCTGGTGCACAATTGCAGTTCTGGCTGGAAACTAGAACCGGTAGGGCTCCGGCAAGAACTCCGACTAGAATGGTTGTTAGGAAAGTGTTTTTAATACTAAGTATATCCATTTTAATTTGCTAGGATGATGGAAAATAAGGCTGGGGGATGAGAGAATTTATAAGGTGGTGGGAGGTGATCAATGGGAAGGTGCATGTTTGGAATTTGAATTAGTAAAGCATTAATTAATTTTTTTGACTTGCTAGTAATGATTGACTTTGACTTGGCAATGGAAGATTGTTTTGGCTTAAATTACAAGGTACATTGGATGTTTAATTTTCCAACTAGGGGCATTGAAAATATATCCCCAAAAAAATTTCTTATGTATTTTGTTTCTATAGATTTTTCCGAGAAAAAAAAAAGGTTGCTTACAACAAAACAAGAATTATTTTATTTTGCATATTGCATCCTATTGGGATTAGTTCATATTTATGCGGATTTGACTAATAACCACCACAACAAGGTAGTCAGGGGGCCTTGAAAGCCAAGCGCAAGTTGCAATTGAGCTTGAGGATTTATTAGTAATTTGGTCTTGAGTTTTACTAATGTATTCGATCTCATGAGTTTGAGTTCATGTTATAACAGTTAGGTTTTCTAATTACTATAAAATACTGTTTGGTGTGTATCTACTGTAGAGCGTGTAAGGCATTTTATGAATACATCAGACAAGAACTTGGTGAATCTTGGTATATCGTGTGTTTTTTTTTCTGTTCTTCATATAATATTTGTGTGAGTGTGTTATTATTCATTCTTAAATTTTAACACATCATATATTTCAAAACGTGACACTTTGTATCCCTCACCCAAAATTATTGGCATTTCCTTCATACCTCAACCAAAGGTAATAGAGAAAAATTGTCCCTGACGTATAGGGCACTTCTTAGACTTTCTGGGCATTCACTCATTTTCCTAAGGTTTGAAGATTCTGCAAAAAAAATTCTTCTTCCTCCTCATGTGAACTCCAGATTCCTATTGTTTTGCCTAAATCAAAAGCCCCTATTGTGTGCCTTTTGAAAGAATATTTAACTTTAATTTTCGACTAAAAAATCAAATATATTATAAAGAATTACTCCCTGCATTCCTAAAAAATTGTCGTTTTAGAAGAAAAAATTTGTTCTAAAATGTTTGTCATTTACAACTTTCGAGGAGAATAAATTATTTACTTTCCTATATTACCCCTACCTTCTCTCATTGTCCAAAGAAATTCTCTCTCTTGTATTAATAATTTTTAATTTTTCATGAAGGGGTAGTGATGAAATTTCAAACAAAATAATTCATTTTCCCATAGTATTAAATGATTTTCTTAATCCATGTGCAAAAACTTTAAACAACAATCTTTTAAGAACGGATGGAGTATTTTATTAAGATTCTTGTTTCTTAATTTACTAAAATACCACAAAACTAAAAAATAAATTTATTTTAAAAGAAACTATTTGTTAGAAACAAAGTAATTGGAAGGAAAGTAACCACCAAAATAAATGGTGGAGCCTTTAAAAGGCTTTAAGTTATTTTAATACAAATGTTAGCTTGTGGTATATATATATATATATATATATACATACTAGTTGTGTCTCATGCCTCTGGCACTGTATGGACGGTGGAATTTATCTCAAACTTTGGACGGCCAAAATGATTTATTGAGTGAACGGGAAATTCAATCATTTGTATTTTATTAGATAAATATGTATTTTATATAGAGAGAGCTGTGAAGATAAGCTTGAGAAACACACCACATCCGAGAACTTTATTTGATATTAAAATAATTGTGGATGACCATTTGAATACAAGAGATTATTAATATATATATTTTATTCTCTTCTTAATTTATTGTATCTATCATTTCAGAACACTATTGGACAAGTGACCACAGAGGACAATAAGTACCTAGGTCCGCTACTAATTTCATGCATGCATGAACTTTAAAATTGTTATCCATAGAAAACTTTAAAACTAATTTTTACTCTCATCGTCCCATATACTCCCTCCGTCCTATAGTTATAGGCTGATTTCTTTTGGCACATAGTTTAAGAAAATCAATTTAAGTGGCAATTTTAACATAAATTTTCCATATATACCCCTTAATATAGAATTAATGAATAAGTTAATTACTCCTTACTTATCACACTGGAACTCTCAACTTCATTGATTGACGTGTTAAAGTCCAAAACCATAAAACTTTAACCAAAGAGAATACAATAACATTAAATGTTGTGATAAAAATAATGACATTGAATGTTGTTTCTTCAAAAAAAGAGTAATGATTGAATATTTATTATAAGGGCATAAAAGTAAAACAATGAATCAACTAAAATTTATAAATAGTAAGTAGCCTATATATTGAGACATCTCAAAATGGAAAATCAGCCTATAACTATGGGACGGAGGGAGTATAATATATGACGTTTTAAAGTTGTGTACAAGAATTAAGAAAATAATTGTATAATATTAAATATAATATCAATTGTCTATAATACCCTTAAATTCTCATAATTATCATACTTATCTCATATTATCGTAATTATCATACTTATCTCGTAATTTTGGAAAGATTGTAGTTAATTCCTCTAGATGATATAAAACGACAAATAATTTAGAAAAAATAAAATCATCTAAAATGTTATATATTATAGGACGGATGAAGTATTAACTTTCTCTTCCATAAGAAACTTTAATAATTACTAGTACTGGGGTGTAAATTGTGTAGAGTAAAATTAAAATTTTATAAAATTTGGAGGACTATAGAAAGATAAAAAAAATTAAAACTGACGAAATAATAATATATCTAAAGTTATAGGAACAAAAGAAGAAAAAAAAAGATAATAAAAAGATAGTGTTAAGCGTGACAAAAAATCACCAAAAGCGGCATGGCCGCTTTATAATTATTATGAATAATATTATATACACAAATTGTGCATAAAAAATTATGCACAAAGAATATGATTCATATATTGCTTATCAATAAAATTGTGAAGCATATAATTGTATCCCACTTCCTATTTTCTTTTTTTATATACTATTTGTGCACAATTTTCGTGTCTAATTTGTGTTCCTAGCATTACTTAATCAAAAACTCTATGTGCACATAAAAATTAGACATGAGTATATATTTAAATTTTATCTATTTGTATTTTGACCCTCAAAATATTACAAATAAGTAAAATTCAAATACACTCATGTCTAATTTTCATGTCTGCATAGAAGAACTCTTACTCAATTATTATTAACCTTATTCTCCATAGAAAACTGAGACAAATTAATACTCCTTTCGTTCCTTAATATAAGTGTTTCAGAGAAGAAAAAGTCTACGGGGAATGAACTTTTTTTCGATCGGGGTAGAGTACCAAATAGGAATTTTTTTTTTTTTTTTTGCTTACGATTACAAAATAATTAATGTGATTTATTGAATCGAAATTTTTATAAAATGCGTTGATTTAGGTGTCATTTGGATACACGTAAAAAAGCAGAGTTATGCAGATCGTATAACCCTATTTTGTTACGTGTATCTAAAAAGACACCTAAATCAATCGTATTTTATAAAAATTTCGGCCCAATAAATCACATTAATTATTTTGTAGTCAAAAAAAAAAAATCCCGATTTATTACTACTACCCTATTTAAAATGACCCGATCCCCTAGAAAGACTCTTCAGAGAATTGTTTTTGTTCCTTAATATAAGTCGTTTGAAAATTTCAAGTAAGCATTAATTGTTTAGTTTCCAATATTACCCTAAATAATAAATACTCCCTCCGTCCCAGAATAAAAGTACTGGTGGACTTTTCACGCATATTAAGAAGAGGAATAAAATGACAAAATTACCCATAATAATGTCTTTAAATATGGAGAGATAATTAGAATAAGAAAAGTATGAGATATTTAATGCTACGGGCATAATAAGAAAAAATGTGTAAAAGTTTGGTTATTAAAAGATATAGGACATTTAACATGGGACAACCCAAAATAGTAATAAGGACTTTTATCCTGGGACGGAGGGAGTATAAATTTTGTTCTCTCACTATTTTTTGCCCAATAAATAACACTATCTTTTTTTCATACAAGTGCAATATAGACAATTGATATTATATTTAATGCTATATAATTATTTCCTTAATATTTATACACGACTCTAAAATAATTTATATTAAGAAACGGAATGATTATTAAGTTTGTTTGGTCAAAAGTTCAACTTTAGACATGGGTGATGGCCACTAGCTTGTTTGGTCCTAAAGACGCAAAACAAGAATATAAACTAAAATAGACGTTTAAAAATAAACCAAAGTACACGCTAAAAAGATTTTTGTTATTTATTGTAAAAAAAAAATTATGTTGAATTACAATCATGAAATACATTAATATATAGGATTAGATAGATAATTTTTCACTTCCAATTTTACCCTTAAAAAATATTTATATTACGCAAACCTACTATATGAGTCCCAAAATCAAGCGCTTTTACCGTTCGAAAATTGCTTGGGCAATTGTGCTATACAATTTCTAAGGGTGTAAACAAATCGAACCGGAGCGAACAGAGAGCTACTCGAATTCGACTCAAAATAATAAATTCATACTAATTAGAACTCGAATTCAATTATATTTGAAAATTTCTACTCAGATTCGACTAAACGAATATTTAGTACTTTCAATTCGATCGACTCGACTCAATATTTATTCAAACTACTCGCGAGTTTCAAATTCAAGCTCGAATTCGAGTCTCCACATAATAACTAGTTTTGTAATAAATATAATTATAAATTGAATTTGTTATTATACTTAAAAATGAGAAAATATATTAATTATTACACTATATAAATATAAAATCACAATTAAAATTAAAAACAAAACAAAACAATAACTAATTATCCTAATTTGATTTAAATTTGTATACATTATAAGAGAATGTATCGAACATCTAATCGAGTATGTATTAACCGAGTATATATCGAATCACAATCAAAAATTCGAGTAGTTTGAATCTTAAACGAGTCGAGTATAGCCTTACTCAAATTCTACTCGTATTTTTATTCGAACTATTTTTAATGCTCAGATTTTGATCATATTATTAACGAATTCGAGTCTCGCTTGTATCTTTTCGAATCGAGCCCAAATCGAGCCCGAACTGTATTGGCTCGTTTACAGCCTTAACAATTTCACAGTTCTCTTCACCATATTTTTGAGCCACCCTTGTTTCAACTATCGTATAGAAAAGGGCAAATTGGGTATATTATAATATTTTATATTTCAAAATAGAAATGCATCTCTAATTTGGTAATAAACAAAAAATATATCTCTAATTTTGAAACGTAGAGTATCTTATTACTTAGAATTCTATGTTAATCACACTCCAAATTTGTCATAAAGTTTGACAATATATAAATTAGTTTTTTTTATATTCAATTCTTTTAATTTGGTTTCATTGGAAACGTCTATTATGATGGTTTGATTACATTTTATTGCATCTTAACAGTCCACCTCTTAATACATTTTAACATCCCACATTTTTTATTAAGAGGTCATCTGAATAGTTTAGACTTTAAATTCATATTTATATCTTAACTATTTAGATGACCTCTTAATATAAATATATGAGTTCTTAAAAGGCATTAAGAGGTGAACTGTTAAGATACATTATAAGATGCAATCAAACAACACCTTAGTTTGGGGAGCACTATTTTCATATGTTTTTTTTATATATTTTCACATGATTCTTGCTCATATGAAAGTGGGACCCACTTTTGTTTTGGGTCAACTCTGGTTCATTTTCAAAGGCAGTAAAAGACAAACGAGCCTATCCAGACTGAACCATCTTGTGAATGTGAAAAAAATCAAGCTTCCATCGAATTGAAAGACTTTTATAAAAATTGTCGTAGAATCAAAAATAAATTTTCATTCTATACATGTCAGATCATAAATCAAATCCCAATTGTTAGAAGTTTTCATTTTTTAATATATTTATAAAATTTCCATAAATAGGATCAAACCTTATTTCATAGTATTTACGTGAGTTTCCTCTTTCTTATAAACGAGTAATTTGGATTATTTTGGGTTTTAAGTTTGGTTCATTTTCAAAGGAAATTAGACAAACGAGCTCCTCTGGACCGGACCTTCTACAAGATTGGACTTTCACTTCACTATAGTGATAGACTATGGGCCTAGTACCATAACAAACTATAGACTATGGGCCCGTTTGGAATGGTTATAGTTTAATTCACTTATAAATTTGGAAAATAATGCATTCTATTATTATCTCTCACTATTTTTTTTGTCCTTTTCTTTTTTGTTTTTCTCTCTCTCTATTATTAATTTATTATTATTATATATTGTCTTGGTTAAAATTAAGAGGCTTGCTTATTTTTTAAAATTTTAAATTTGCATTTTGAAACACTAAGAAATACTTTTTTCTCAATAACTGCTTTCAAATTAATAAGTTTTACTCTTTAAAATTTTTAAAATTTATTACTCCCACCGCTTCAAAATATAAGATCAATTTTGATTACTTAAAATTAATTTGAGATATTTTTAATTTTAAATTGAATTGATTTATTTAAGTTTTGATAATAAATCCTACACTATAGTATTTTGTTTTTAGAATTATTGGTTAACACATAAATGAATAACATTAATTTTAAATTTAAGAGTATATCCATTTAAATTTAAAAATAAAAATTGATCAATATCTGTTATATTTTAATTTGTAGAGTCAATTCGTGAAATTCTAATATTCAAAATCATATGAAATTAATTAGCTAATTTTAATAAATTATAAAGTACAATTATCATATTTATTATTTACAAAACTTAAATAAAAATATGACAAAAAGGGTCGTGAGAAACACCAAATGTAATTGGGTAAAATATCACACAATATAACGACGTCGTGTTAAAAGGGTGATTTATAATTTTTTTAAAACAATTTATTTTGTGAGATAATTCACGTAGAAACATGAGTTGTCTCTGTACTAATTTAGAATTTGTAACTTAATTATTATTATTTTTTAAAAAGAGGAAAATATATCCCTAATTTCAAATGGTGTAATTAATTATGCTAAAAAAATTAATTAATTAATTAAGGAATAAGTTATGGTGACATACTTTAGTGGGGCCCACCAAAAAAAAAGGTCAGCAATTACGTGACAGCTCTAATGCCATTTCAACCCCTCGTGCCTCAGATTCTCAGTATCAGCTCTTCTTTTTCTTGATATGAGAGCTCAGTCCACACTCCAAACTTAAATCAAAAACTCTATCTGTACAAAAATTTAATTATGAGTGTATTTGAATTTTAATTATTTGTGTATTTAAATTTTAATTATTTATATTTTAACTCTCAATGAGGGTAAAAATATAAATAAGTAATTTTTTTTCTTCTAATTATTCCTTTTTTTTTTCCACCCCCTATTAGACTAGTTAACAACATGAAGCTAAAATTCAAAGATTAATGATACATCATTTTATTGGTCCAAATATTCTTAGAATTTGTCTACTTGGGTTTGAACTCAAACATAATTGGTCCTCAAATTTCTTAATAACTTAAATTTTTTGTTCGGATAATACTATCGGTACCAACTGTACACAAAAAAATAGTGTACCAGGGGTAGGACGTATTGTTTACCAATTAAAATGTGTAAAATATTCAATTATAAGTTTTGCTCCTTATATTTTTTTTCTTTTTTAATACTGTGTGCACAACTTTTGTATATAGTTGGTGTCCCTAACATTACTCTTTTTTGTTAAGTTGATAACTTAACATAATATCAAAACTCAAAACTATAGGTAATCAACTTAACACACTTACCTCAAGCATGGACCAACATATACAAAATTTCTTCTTAGTGGAGACTTTGGTACACTATATATAATAAAAAATTTATAAAAAATTTAGGACGGATGTAAAACATACCTCTTAAATAATATAATTCTCTTAAGTAACATATCTTTATTAAAATTACGTCGTTTTGGAGATTCTTTTAAAAAATTGAATAAAATTAAAACAGAGTGGTCCCACTTGCTTTCCATTTATTTACAAAAATATCACATGCGGCCCTCTAAAACGACGTAATTTTAATAAAAGTATACTTAAAAGAGGTATGCTATTTAAAAGGTATGTTTTTGATCTGTTCTGATAAAAAGTTAATATAAATTTAACATAATATAATAACTATTATATAAATAAATATTGCATGTCAAACACAATGACATAAAATTATGAAAAAAATTGTAAATTATAAATAAAGTGGAGATCAAACTTATATAAAATGAGCAAAAGTACACATATATCAAAAAAATTATAAGAAAAAAGAAGAAGAAGTTAATAGCAGCGACATTGTTTTAAAAATTCCCACCTAGGTCTGCCTAGGTCTCGCCTAAGCGCTAGGCCCCCCTGGCGCCTCGCCTAGGCGCTAGGCCCCCCTGGCACAAGAAAATTGCTCTAAAAAATTATGCGGGGTCTAGGCGGAGATGTTTTTTTTAATAACTACCTAAATCAGATCTTGATATATTTTTTTAATAATTTACAATATTCATAATACATGTTGTAGCATATCAAATCACAACAAGAAGTGAAAAATATCAAGTCAAAATGGATAATTTTATTATAGTTGTAATTTTTTGAATTTGTACCAATTTTAAATTATATAAATGATGATATATTTGTAATATTTAGTTTAATTCAATATAATTCTTAAATTTATGTTTAGTTTCTTAAGTTTTAACTTTGAATTAAATTCTTGAAATTTTAAATTTTATTATTTAATAACAATCTTGTTTATGAATACAACTAATACGTTAAAAATATGTTTGAACTTTGATCAATTGCATATTTATGTTTGAACTTTGACATTAGCAATATGGATATGTGTTTGAACTTTAAGCAAATGCCTTTATTATCTTTATTATAGATTGTTTTGCTTTATATTATTGTTTTGTTTGGATAAATGTAAGATAAAATATTAAAATTGACTTAAAATAAAAAATTTCGCCTAGGCCCCTAGACCTTAGACCCTCCCGACCGACGGCACGCCTCCCGCCTATCGCTTTTTAGAACATTAAGTAACGATTGCCCTTATTTGACCACTCCTCAGTCCATCCCTGACCTAAAGTGACAATGGATAAGTTTTTTCTTATGTTTATTTTGTGGTTTCAAAATCCAGCATAAACAATAATCATTTTTATGCCATTATATATTTTGAAAATTGATATTTTTATAAATAAAAGTGATAATTTCACAAGTTACTTTTGAAACAACCCGGATCAATTTCGAGTCCAAAACAAATCTCGGTTCAAATCTCAAGTCCGAATCGAATTAAATTCATCAAAATAAGGCATTAAATAACCGACTCAATATTATCTTCTTGGGTTATCTTAGTTCACCACAGGCTCACCCAAAATGTAATGACTAAAAGTACTATTGTTAATAACTTAATTCTCACACATGGTCCACAAATTTGTCTCTCTAGCCATTGTGGGACAATACTAGCTAGCTCCGTGTCCCCACCTCAGACAACTCGATCAGATAACCCAACTCGAGCTTTCGAGAGTCGACTCTGATACCATATGAAACAACTGGGTCATCTTAGTCCACCACAAGCTCACCCCAAAGATCATGATTGAAGGTACTATTGTTAGTAACTTAATTCCTTACACACAAATTTTTTCCATATTTTTCGATGTGGGACTTGGTATTATAACTTTTCACATAAATAATAAATAGATCTCTCATTCATTGTGAGCGAAAATTTATTGAAATATTAAAATTTATTTATACAAATATCAATTTTTATATTTTTGTTATTTTTCTTTATCAATTATTGGTCAAACACACACACACATATATATATATATATATATATATATATATATATATATATATATATATATATATAAATCGAGAAACCTTTGCATATGTGGATAGACACAACTTATATATATATACAAATCGAGAAACCTTTATCAATCTCTAGTCAACTTTCCCCCATCTTATATATGTCCATTTATCCAATAAAATGAGAAGTTGAAAGCAACTCAAAATATTAAACTTGAACTTTACCAAAACTTCTAAGCAAAATGTGGGATTTAGTGTCATTATTCATCAAGAAACTTAAATACAAAATTTTACTACAATAACAATAAAGAGTTGAGTGTTTAACGTCCAATGATTTGGAGCCTTAATTCTCATTAATTATAACTTAATCTAAATAAATTGTATTTAAATGAACAAAAAATTTAAAATTTTTATTGTGGAGATCAATGATTTGTAAACTCTAGTCAAAGGAGGAGCACAAGTGGAATCCCTATATTTATGGTTTGAACAAGCAATACTAATTAAATTTGCTTATTTCATCCACCTCTAATCATTTATATTAGGGTCCTTTACACTAATATACAACATTTAGAAAGTAATTACAAAAATAAAACACGCACAACATAATTATAAAAATAAAACAACACAATATAAAATTGCTAAAATCACGTATATGTCGATTCACGGACTCTCCTATATGCAACTAACCACTCCTAAAATCAAGTTTAATCGAACAAAACATGCAACTTTGATCTAGGAGAAATCCAAATCTTGATTGGTTGGAAGAGCTAAGTGGTCGGCGGATGCCCGGGCGATGGCGGTGGGAGTTTTTGGGGAATCCACACGACGGAGATAGGGAGGAGTAAGCAGAGAGGAATTGGGAGGAGTTAAGTAAGTAGTGGAGGAATCGACACACCATCAATGAGATCGGAGAAGACGAAGCTTTTCGTACACGACACACTGCTCTTGATAATCTTGCATCTCTAAGAAGAAAAGCTGTTGTCATGATTTAATCTATAAGATCGAAAATAGCATACAAAATCAACGCCGCCTTCAAGATCAGTAACTAAAAACATTGTTGCAGTGATTGTTGAATACAAAATTAACATCAGCTTCGATTCAAATACTGTGGTATGTAAGTTTAAAACTTATAAGCATATAGATACTTATAGTTACTACGAATTACTAAATTGATTATCTTTCTTACGTTTTTCGAACTTAAATTGTCACAAAGTTTGAATACTGAATGTTGTGCTTGCAAAATATATTTGAAAACATGTTTTATATTATGGTTACTAAGGTTATATAAATTAGTTCTTTGTCTAATGTTGGTTTGTTATTGATTATTTTGTATTAGTTCTTGTGTAACATTATACCGCCTAATGATGTCTTAGTTCTTGATTAATGCTATTTTGGTTCTTGTATAATATTACTAATTAATCTTGACTTGATTCTCGATTAATCTTGATTTGGTTACTATGTAATATTATATTGTTTCTTGATAAATGTTGACTTGTTTATTTGTGTAACACTATAATGGTTATTGATTAATTTCAATTGCACATTGTATAAAATTATTATAATCTTGACTTGGTTCTTTGTGTAAAAATATTATTTAGTGACTCATGCTGACTTGGTTACTGAATAATGCAAACTTAATTACTGCAGTGATTAATTGGTTACTGTATTATTGGTTGCTGAAGCATATTAATGTACATTTCTACTTATGTTTTTTATATTAATGGTTACTTGTTAGCCAAATTGGTTACATTCTTACAAAAGTCCGCCTTTTAGTTGGTAACAAATAAATTATAATTGGTTGTTTTTATTGTAAAATGCAAGGAAAACCCTTTTTTCTTGGTTGTTTTTGGTTATTGATTAATCTTCGATTTACATTGTGTAACATTATATGGTTCTTGAATATTCTTTGAGTTGGTTGATGTGTAAAATTATAATGGCTCTTGACTAATCTTGACTGATATCTTTGTTTTTACATTATATTAGTTATTGTCTAATGTCGATCGTTATTATGTAAAATTATAATGATTACTCAATAATTGACTTTGATTTATCGTGTAAAATTATAATGTTATATTCTTTTATAATTGTTTCATTTATATTGGATGTTACTTATTGACTACATTGTATTGGTTACATGGACTAATAGTAACCAATACACCAAATTTGATGTTTGGACTAATAAGAAACCAATACACCTTTAAGTACATATTGATATTTTTTATATTATTTATTTTCTTTGTAAAATGTGTCAAATATATTTTATGTTATGGATACTAAGTAAATATATGTTTAGTTCTTTGTCTAATCTGGATTTGGTTAGTTTATAATCTTCGACTTGATTCTTGTGTAATATTACCATGGTTACTACATAATATTCTGTGTTTTATATCTTGATTTTTTATATATTGATGGTTCTTGATTAACTACATTGGTTACCTTTATACACCTGTTAGTCTTTAATTTGTAACAAAGTCATTACTGATTATTTTGGTTGTAAAATAAATGTAAAAATATTTTTTATAATCTTGGCTACTAATTATATATATCTTGGTTACTGTATAATATGTATTTAGATACTGAAAGGTGTTTATTTGATTACTCTATAATGTTATTGACTACATTGGTTACCTTCATACAACTGTTAAATATTGGTTGTTGTATACTATTTAATTGGTTATAGTATAATGTTTATTTGGTTGCAGTGACAATTTGGTAATTTTTTGTCAAGTTTGGAGTGTCGGATTTTGGCGTTTTCAGAGCCTAATTTCATTGGAAACGGGTCAACGATCAAAAGTCACAAGCTTTGCTGGTGAACTGCATGGTTTTTTGGTCGAATTCCATCATTTAGGCCTTCAAATTTGCATGTAAAAATTTGGTTTATTTTCTGGTTACTAATATTATGTAATTTGGTTATTTATTCAATATTGATTTGGTTACTTTATAATGTTTATTCAGGTTGTTAGACAATGGAGACCGATAAAGAATCAATACAACAAATCTAATTGTTTACTGAGAATATATAATTATTCTTCGTTAATAACCATTAACCACATGGTTGGTAACATTTTTGATGGTGTACAAAAGAACCAAAATTGATGTTGATTAATATTTTTATTTTGATTCCATCATGAGTTATCAATATAAAGTAAATATATACAAGCTTTATAATGATCTTGATACAAGCTTATAATGTCTTGATACAAGCTTATAATTATCCGGTTACTAACAAGCTAGTAACTATCTATGATAATTATCCGTTACTAACAAGCTTGTAGATAAATAGGACACTCACACATGTACATTTAACAATTAATGTTTGTCCCGATACAAGTTTGTAACTATTTGGTTACTAATAACTTGATAACTATAATGTAACATAATAAAACAAGAACTATATAATTATATGATAAGAACTATAATGAGTTTTAATGGTAACCAAAAGCAGAAACATCATGTAATGAAACTCGGTTTAAGCAATCCATGTATACTATAACCATAATGTAACATAATAAAACAAGAACTATATAATTATATGATAGTAACTATAATTGAGTTTTAATGGTAACCAAAATGAAACATCATGTAATGAAACTCAGTTTAGGCAATCCATGTATACTAAATAATTACATATTAACCAGAATAAAAAAAATAAAAGTATCTGAAATTCCACATTGAGGACACAATAATAGTAGCCAAACCATAAGGTAACAAAGAATTCAAAACATAATAAAGAAGTAACCAAATAGTTATATGAAAGTAACTGAACATGTAAGATGTGTTTGTGGAAATGGAAGTAGAAATAGAATAACATAAACCTTGTAGAATATATTTGAAAGAATTTACAAAAATAATACATCAATGTATACTAAGCAAATACATGGTTTATTATGACTTGGGTTTATTATTTACAAAAATAATACATCCACAAACTAATGATGCCTTAAACTTCTTCAACTGTCTTGGGTTCAATTTCTTGGTAATAATGCAGGGGACTTCCATGTCACACCAATATATAACTTTTCCAATGAATTTTCTATTGCATTCCCCATAGTAAAGATTCCATAATCGCAAAAAAAAAAAATCGATTTACACAAATATTAGTAACCATATATAAACAATATTTATATCACAAACAAATACATTGTAACCAAAACAAATATAAAAGTAACCAAAATCTCAATTGAGGAAAAAAGAATGGTATCCAAATCATAAGCTAATAAAGAATAAAAAAATATACTAATGAAGTAACCAAACATTTATATGTTAGTAACCAAAACATATATTAATGGTAACTAATACATAAATAACATATAGACCAAACAAAGTTTAATCAACTCATATATTAAGTAAATATATTGTAACTAGAAGAAAAAAAAAACAAGAAGCAAAATCCCAACTTAAGGAAACAAAATGGAATCCAAATTAGAAACTAAAAGAAGAAAAAAAACATACTAAATAAGTAACCAAATATTTATATAATAAGTAACCAAAATATGTTTTAATGGTAACCAATACATAAACAACATGTACAACCAAAATCGGGCTTTAGTCAACCATGTATACTAAGCAAATAAATGGTAACCATAACAACATAAAAAAGTAACCAAAATATACTACGTTCAGAACAAACATGGTATCCGAATCTCAAGATAACAAAGAATCAAAACATAATGCGTATAAGTAACCAAGCAGGTTATATGATAAGTATCTATTTTTTATTGCTTGACGTAGCTACAACGTAAGCATTACATCAAGCCCCGTAAATTAGTCTAGTATACTAAACAACATGTAGTCCAAACTCGGTTTTAGTCAAACAATGTATACTAAGCAAATACATTGTAACCAAAACAACATATAAAAGTAACCAAAATCTCAATTGAGAGAAAAACAATGGTATCCAAATCATAAGCTAATAAAGAATAAAAAAAATATACTAATGCAAGAATTCAAACGATTATATATTAGTAACCAAAACATATATTAATGGTAACCAATACATAAACAACATGTACACCAAAACCAGCTTTTAGTCAACCATGTATACTAAGCAAATACATGATAACCATAACAACATAAAAAGTAACCAAAATACCAAATCAAGGTAACAAAAATAGTATCCAAATCCCAAATTTAAAGAATCAAAACATAATGCGTAATAACCAAACAGGTTATATGATAGTAACAATAACAAAATTTAAATTAACACACCTTTAAAATTTGTTGGTTTGGAAATATCTTCTGGCTATGAACTTGAACTTCTTCCCATGACATTTTTCGCCATGATCTCTTTCCGAATAACATTAAGAGGCAAGTTTGAAGCAAAATTTCTATTATCTCGATAATAGAACATGTATGCTTTCTGATCCAAAACCTTCTTTTCACTAACTTGAACAACCTGTGAATCAACAAGTGCAATAAAAGAAAATTAAAAAACAATCAAAAAAATAAAGGACTATTAGACAATGCAAATTAGTTGCATCCCTCAATAGCCTGAAGGAGATCAATATTCATTAACCAATTTACGCCACCCAGTATGAACAACTATGACGAAGAAGAAGAAGAAAAATATTCATTAACCTTGTACGAAGAAGAAGAAGAAGAAGAAGAAGAAGATTTTAGAGAGAGAAAGTACGAAAATTATGGAAGTTGAGAGAAAAAGAAGGTTTATTTACATAAGAACACGCGTTTAAAAAAAAACCCACCTGATTTCATATCAGTCAATTAATAGTAATCCCTTAAATTAAGGAATCCTAATTACACTAATATTGTAAATAAATATGGAAAAGTGTAATATTTTTGTAATTATTTTATAGGTGTATGATTTTTGTAATTATTTCTAAAAATGTACTAATATATGTAATTAACCCTTTATATTATTATTATTCTAAATAGTAACCCATGGTTCCATAAATGTAGATCGGTATATCTTTGGACTTTCTTCAACGAATATTTTAGTTGAGCAAAATAATTTTTCTTGAAGTTGCGATTATTTATAGAATATATCATTAAATTTTAACCAAAAGTTTTTACTTTTTAAATACTTATTATGTTCTGAATTATAAAATCACTATTGATTTTGTAAAAATCAATTTAAAATATTTTTAAATTTGAAATTGATATGATTAATTTAAGTTTTGAATTTTTTACATAATTAATTATAATTTTTTACTTTTTAAATACCGTTCCGAATTAATTTAAGATTTGAAAATTTTAATTTGACACCATTAATTTACAGAATATACCATAGTATCTGTATGCATGTTACACATTTATAAGAAAATAGTTAAAATGGGTAAAAGGCATATTCTTAAAACAATTGTATTTTATGTTGACAAAACAAATATTGTTCCAATCTAACATTTCCTACATTTTTATTTTTTTTTATTTTTAATAATGGTTAATTAGGTAGTTAACTCAAGTAATAATGAGTAGTGATAAATGTTTGTTGATAGGGTCATTCCTGAGCACAGGTAGGAAGGTCGATCCGTCTCCGATTAGGAGTGGTCCAATTTGTTTTTTTATATATATATATATATATATATATATATATATATATATATATATATAGGGGTTCCATCAAGCAAATCCGGTTCTTTGTGGAGCAACCTCTTTTTGGCCCGTGAAATTTTCGACTGAAAAAAAAAAAAAATCACAGGCCAAAAAGGGTTGCTCCACAAAGAACCTATTGTTCATGGATGGAACCCATATATATATATATATATATATATATATATATATATAGATGTGTGTGTTTGTGTATGACTTTGTCAAGAGAAATAGAGTCGGTCATTAAAATTTTCTAAATTTTGTAAAAGTTTTGGATTGTTTTCCTAATTTTTCTATTGGTTACAGGGTATTACTAACTATTCCCGCGATAGTGATATCTACTGAAAGAAATTTTTCAAAGTTGAAATTATTAAAAAATTACTTGCAATTGACTATGACACAAGAAATGTTAAATGGGTTCGCAACCATTAACTAGAAGAAGTATATTTCAATGAATGCATTATTATATATTTTGTTGTAGTCGAACTAATATGTTTTGTGACGCCCCCAGAATAGGTCCCCAGAATAGGTCCATACGACCCATTCTGAGTCGCCAAATACATGATACATAAATCAAATACAACTTCATTAATACAACTATTAATTGTCGTGTAAAATACGACAAAACATACGTTGTGAGTTTCAATAAAGATATTGTTGTGTAGACAATATCCAAACTCAAATAAAGTCCTCATTACAATTGTTATCATACTATTTTACAAAATAGTGAGGACTTCTATGAAAATCATCTTGAACTATTACTCCACTTTTCGACTAGTCCCAGCTATATTCTCGCCTCCTGAGAAGAACAATGGAACCAAAAGGAAAAGGGTGAGCTCAACTAGCCCAGTAAAAAATATTATGACTAAGATAATGTAAAACAAATTATTATTGGATATAGTTTGTACTTTTAATTTATTTATTTTTATTTTTTTTGTGTGAAGAAAATGTTTCAAAAATGATTTTATTTTTATTTTTCGCCCTGGACAACCAAAATCTCAGGAACGACCTTATTTGTCGAGATATAAGTTATATATTTACATCAGGACAACTCAAGTATGATTTACTATAAATTTTAGAGTCGAATAACAACAAGGAATATATATATGGCAACTGATTCATAACTAACGGTGTCAACTTTAGGTTACCTTTACAAGAAGACTCGTTCGCAGTTTAGTGTCCAGTATTCCGTAGCTTAATACTGTGGACGGGATAGAAGACCAAAATGTCCTTCCTTTGCAAGTCCCCCGTCCACAGTTTAATATTGTTGACGCTAGATATGGCCAAATGGCCAACTAATAAGTCATGTCCGCTGTATTAAACTGGGGATGCCAAATTCAATTTTTTTAGTTTTCAAGGCTTTGATCATATTAAATGCTAATGATATACGTTTTGAAATTTTATAGTCTCATCCCAATGATATATTTGTCATATGGGTTAACTTAAAGTACCGTCACCCCTTGTGAAAAACTGTGTCAAAATGTTGAATGCATATATGCAATCTCTAAAAATTTCTTTTTAGGTCTTCCACAATCCTTTTCCAATCCTCAAGGGAGAAACATATAACAATAAATTCCAAGTATTCGCTATTCCAAAAAACTCCAATGAATTCAATCTTGGGAATTGATCGAACCTTGAAAACTAAAAAAATGAATTTGGCATCCGCAGTTTAATACTGTGGACGAGACTTATTTACAAACGGTGTTGTTTTTCCAATTACCTAATTAGCCATTTAGCCATACCTTGCGTCATCAGTTTAATACTGCGGATGAAGATTTTTATAAGGAGTGATATTTTGACATCATGTCCATCCATGAGATTAAAGCGCTGGACGGGAGCTCTATTAAACCGTTCGATCTTGGGATTGACGTTCACGATTTGTTGTAAGAATAATGTTAAATTGATAACGTTGTCAATGGATATGTTTTTATATATATATATATATATATATATATATATATATATATATATATATATATATATATATAGGTCCTGGGATCCAATCAGGGATCCTGATTTTATAAAATACGGACCTATTTTTTTATTTTTTTTTTGCTTTTTTTTTAAAAACAACTAAAAAAAGTTTAATATTTTATGGAACTGGAATTTTTACATAATACAATATTTTGGGTGTGATTTGGATACATATAACAAAAACATGTCTCATACAAAAGACCCCAACTTTTTTGAATAAAGATTAAATTTTCTAAATATATTTTTGAATATTATGGTGGTGGATTGATATAATGTTATATGTTATGGGTAATATTTACAAATTTTGCAAAGTACGCAAGTTGTTATATATATAATATATTCGATTGGATCGGGGAATATTCGCTTTTAACAGGAAATATTCGCATAACAACACAATCATCAGTGGACCCCTCATAAAATAAAAATTATTCATTTGATCGAGAAAACGACAAAAAATATTTTTATGAAAATAACTACGGAAGTTTTACCGTTAATCGCTGAACTACCCTAGTAGTAAAAGTACAAGAGAATACGCTGTGGTTGCATAAGAAGTAGCACACCAGATTGATTATTGATGCTTACGTGAGAAGTCACCGCTTATACTCAATTATTGCTACAAAGAATTGTCGTGATCATATCTCTCATATTATCGATTCGATTATTATCACAAGATCATCTCGCATAATATGTTATTTTATTAAATCAATAATTGAGACGACAAAGTTATTCATATTATTAAATTGCAATATTTACAATGTCTAGTAAGTTCACAAGGAGAGGTTTGGTCACCTAATCGCGCTACCAACAGGAGAAATCCTTATCGAAAGCCCCCTTTCGGGAACTAACTCGTTGATAAATATTGTGAGTTATAATATTAATGATGAATGTTATTAAAATTGAAGTTGTGTTCTGAGTTGAATTTGGAGACGCGGACGTGATATTTGAGTCCCTAACGATGAAATTAGTAAAAATAGTCTATAAACACAAAATTTTTCCTAATTCACTATTTCGTCAAAGTCAACAATTGACTTTTTTTGGGAAAAGTCAAACTTCAAAATTTCAAAATTTATATTTTTGATAAAAATGGTTTCATTGTGTTGGAATTATTTGTGTTAGTGAAAATCGACAATTATTTCGATAATAATTAATGTCCTGGAGGTTATATCGATTAATCCAGTATTTAACCTGATAAATGAGCAATTGATTGCTATTATTTCACATGATTATAACTATTTGTTCACATGTGTATACTATTGTTTCACATTCTTGTTACTATTAGGGGAGTTGGTGCAAGATTGATAATACTTGCATGACTAAGTTAAAAATGGAGGTATGTATGGAGGTACTATATCGTAATTCAGATTTTCACATGTTCTAGTAACTATTGATTCACATAATTTACTATTGAATCACATTATTTACTAGGGGGGAGGTGTAAAAAGTTTGATAATACTTCCATGACTAAATTAAAAATAAAGGAAAAGTCGAGGTATCAGATCAAATTTTTCGAGCCCCAAAACGTGCAATTATCGAAACTATATTTTTCTATAAATAAGCTCATTCTTCCTTCATTTCTCACCAATTCACAAAAGCTTTTAGAGATTATTATTATAGAGAGAAATTATAGAAAGAAGAAGAGAAGTCTGCTACCTCACTATTCCAAAGATCCAGCTTTTTTTCTAAAGGTAGGGAGTATTATTTTTTCTTATCCATGAAGAGAACTTCGTTATTCCATTCTTTATTATTCGTTGAATAACTCAGATACGCGGCTACCCTATACTTGGTGAAATTCTTCGTTGTTCCATTCTTTATCATTCTCGTTGGAACATCCTCAAGGTTTCTACGCCGGACCGGGTTCCGCTTTTTATTATTCTCGTTGAATATCCCGTCGCGTTGCGCGCTTTTACGCCGACCGATTCCGCTTTTTATTATTCTCGTTGAATATCCTCGTCTCGTAGCTTTTTTTACGGACCGATTCCATTTTTTTTATTATTCGTTGAATATCCTCGTCTCGTGCGCTTTTTACACCGACCGATTCCGTTATTTATTATTCGTTGAATAACTCGCTGAATGCAAGTATATCTATCGATGCCCGGTGATTTCTTTTGTTATTCCATTCCTTATTATACTCAAATGGTTAAAGTTTTGACTTCTATACTCCATGAAATTAGTGGAATATCCTCGATATTTGCAAGGCTTCATCCAAAGATCTTTCATGGAAATATTTTTTCGAGCATTCTTGAATTTTACTCTACAAAGCAAAGATCATGTCGATAATTTGGACGTTATTAGTTCCTCGGATAAATTAATTTTGAACTTGTTTTATTGAATTTTATATCATTGTCATCATCCTCATGTTTATATTTTGTTGAAAGTCATCTGTGGCCTATAAAGCATATGATGGACTTGGTATGATTATGACTGTGGATTATCTTGTAATCATGACCGTAATGTTACAAATGATGTGGAAAAAGTCCTCATTGGCCCAGAGAGAGCATTGATGGATGCTTGTTGGCATGATCATGACCATTATTGAATACACAAATATTCTTGGCCCCAGTAAGGCATGGATAATTGTGGTCGGATACTAAAGAATATCCTCGTCAGAAAAGGCAGGGTGATTCGATGATGTGGATTATTTATTGTCGAGTCCCAAACGATAAAAGTGATGAAAACCTTCTAAATCATAAAAGATAGTAGATTTTATTCTACTGACTTTTTAATGGATTGCTTGTTCACCGCAGCTTAAACTTGATGGTTGTTATATTGTATCGCTTTTTAACATCGTCAAGGCTAACGATAATATATTCTCGCATTATCTTAGTCATAATATTTCCCATCGGGCTAGTTGAGCTCACCTTTTACTTTTTCATTGTTCTCTTCAGAAATGAGAACGTAGCAGGACTAATCTGGGAACCAGAGAGATTTCGCCGATGATAAGATTAGTAGTCCTCACTATTCTCGTGAAATAGTGTGATAATAATTGTAATGAGGACTCCTTTTGAGTTTGTATAATCTCTAGTAGACAATATTTGTATTCAAACTCACAGTTTTTATGTTTTGTCGACATTACATATATAAATTGTATTATTAAGTTGTATTGAATTTTGTATCATGTATTCGGCGACTCAAGATGGGTGATGTATACCTATTTTGGGGGCGCCACAGCTTGGTATCAAAGCTTAGGATACGATCCCCGCTAAGATGTGAGACTAGAACTAGGGAGGGGAGAGACGGGGAATTCTTCGCTACTATGACCTACCTAAGTTTATTTGGTATTTAATTGGTGGTCACCAGAGTGTAGGGATAATATGTTTCATGTCAATTAACCCTTGTTTTGTGGCAAGATTTGAAAATGGCATCCGAGAATGTTGAGAACATCAATGGAGCACAAGAGACCGCTGAGTCTCCATGATCAATAATCGTGACAATGTGCATCGTGAAGGCGATAATCCTCATGCAAAAACAACAACACCGACCAAATGATGAACGATGGAATGTTCCGAGGCTTCATGCAATTCATGCAACATCAAAGTAGAGAGCGGCTCCCGCCCAAAATGCAGTGTGGAAACATCGGAAAACTCTTGACGGCCACCGCCAAACAGCTTCAAGGAGAGCGGGACCACCGTGAGTTTATTGAGAGAGCCAAAACCACTTAAGGCGGAAGCATGGATAAAGCAGATAACCAAGATATTTGATGTCTTGGGATGCTCCGAGGAACAAAAGGTTCCCTTCGCCACCTTTATGTCATGTGGAAGAGGCAGACATCGGTGGGAATCAGAAACGCACTCAACTCGACGACGACTCAAGATGTCTTGGGAGAAGTTCCAAGAGTCGTTTCAACGACAAGTACTTTTCCGAAAGTATTCATCACATGAAGGAGGTGGAGTTTATCAAGTTCGAACAAAACAATATGACCGTGTCGCAATACGAGGCTAAATTTATGAGTTATCCCGCCAGCATCCCATTTGGTTGATAATGAGGAGCCGAATGACCAATGTTTTTAAGAGGTTTGAAACCGAGATACGATAATATCTTATTTTTCATAAACCGTGGTTTGTATTCGATGTTGTAAATAGGGCTCATTGTTGGAGCGCGATAACGAGTCAACGCAACCAAAGAGAAAGCAAATTTAAGTAATGAAAATACCAAGTGGTAATACCATCAAGCTATGACAACAAACGGAGGAATCAACATGCCGTAAATGGTAACCACTTTGTGGTAATCATAGCCAAGACAATAAAATGGACATTTCAAGAAAAGGAGATTCAACAATGATGGAAAGACGCCAAAGACCAAAGACCGTTGTTAAGGAAGGAGAACCACCACCTATCATATGCTTCAAAATGCGAGGGAGGGACACATCACCCAAATCATCATGATGTCATCCAAAGCATGTTATAATTGTGGAAGAGAAGGTCACTTAGCTCGATTTTGTCGCTCATCAAGACAAATTCAAGCTAGGATGGAGGCACCAAAGGTCATTCCCGTAAAAGTCAAAGCCAGAAGTGCAAGGGAGAGCGTTTGTTGTGACCTCCCGAAAAAGCAAGGAACCCGAACGAGGTTATCACGGTAAGTTTTATCATAAACTCTAGTGAAGTCTATACCTTATTTGATACCGTTTCTACCCATTCTTTTTATTTCTCCTACTTGCGCCAACGCTTAAATTTGACCGAGAAATTAGACTTTGACTTATCTCGCTGAAACTCCATTAGAGAAACCTTCATTACATCCAATCGCTTATAAGTCTTGTTTGATCAAAATCCAGAATCGCACGCTACTACTCGTCGATCTTATCTCCTTAAAAATACTTGCATTTGACGTGATTCTAGGGATTGATTGGTTAACTACTCATCATGCTAAAATTGATTATTTTCGTAAGGTTGTTAGCTTTCATATTCCTAATAAACCTATTATGCTAATAAAGCGACCAAACCATTAAAATCAATCACGGCCATCTCAAGCCATAAAGCTATTCGCTTATTGAAAACTGGATGTCAAGCTTTTCTTAGCTCATGTCACTTGATTTAAACAAAAATACGCCGATTTGAAGGATATTTCTATTGTTAATAAATTTCCGACGATTCCCTCAAGAACTTCCCCGCCTACCCCAGAGCGTGAAGTTGAATTTTGTATCGACTTTTGAACCCCAGATAAAACCCATTTCCAAAGCCCCATATCGAATGGCTCCTATTGAACTTCGTGGAGTTAAAAACCCAATTGCAGGAATTGTTAGACATTGGTTTCATTCGCCCCAAGACGCCTCCTCGGGGTGCTCCTGTTTCTATTCGTGAAGAAGAAAGATGGGAGTATGCGATTTTTGTATTGATTATCTGGAGTTGAATCATGTCACCATCAAAAATAGGTACCCATTGCCACGTATTGATGACCCGCTTTGATCGCCATAAGGAGCACAATTTTTTCAAAGATCGATCTTCGCTCGATATCATCACCAAGGTTAAAACCGAGGATATTCCAAAGATCGCTTCGTAACTCCTGCAGACGGCATTATGAATTTTAGTCATGTCTTTTGATCGACTAATGCTCCCCGCCGCTTTCATGGATATGATGAACCGAGTATTCAAGGAATATTTGGATCACTTTGTGGTCGCCTTTATTGATGACATCCTTATTTATTCCAAAAGCCGTGAAGATCATGAGCAACACTTGAGGTCGACACTCCAAAAGCTTCGTGAATATAAGCTTTATGCCAAGTTAAAGAAATGCGAAGTTCGCTTCGAGGAAGTAGCATTCCTTGGGCACACGTAGTATCAAGTCATGGAATATCCGCTGACCCGCAAAGATTGAAGCTATTCAAAGTCGGGAGCAACCCAAATCGCTGATCAAGCACGTAGCTTTCTTTGCTTAGCCGGTTATTATCTGAGATTCGTGGAAGGATTTTTCTAATCGCTACTCCATTAACTCAAATTGACTTAAAAAAGATACAAAGTTCTATTGGAGCGAGGAATGTGAGAAGAGTTTTCAAGAACTCAAAAGGAGACTCATTTCAAAGACTGCTCGACAATACCATCCGTTTTGAGGGATTTGTCATCTACAAATGATGCTTCTAGCAAAGGGTTGGGATGTGTTCTCATGCAACATGGGAAAGTCATAGTTTATGCCTCAAGACAACTCAAAGAATATGAGAGGAATTATCCTACTCATGATCTAGAGTGGCAAATTGTTGCTTTCGACTTAAAATTTGGAGGCATTACTTGATGGAGAGAAAGTGGAGATCTTTACGATCATAAAAGCCTCAAATATTTCTTCACTCAAAAGGAACTCAACATGCGATAAACGACGCTGGCTTGAACTCATTGAAAGATTATGATCATACCATCCAATACCATCCTCGAAAAGTTTAACGTGGTAGCCGACGATCGAGTAGTAAGATCATACGCGGCACGAAAAGTAATATTCACAACACAAAAGCCCATTTTGTGTGACTTGCAAAGGATGGAGATAGAGTTAAAGACCCAGGACCCCATGATGATGATGTATAATATACGAGTAGAACCGACTTTAATTGATAAAGTTAAAGTCGCTCAAGTTACGATCCCGAGTCGATGCGTATGAGGAAGAAAGTGCAAGAAGGTGCTACGCCCAAGCAAGAATCGATGAAGAAGGAATACTTTGAGTCAACTCTGCATTTTGTGTTCCTAACGACTCGATTTAAAGTATAAAATCATGATGGAGGCGCACAACAACACACCGCTTTGTAATCCATCGGGAGTACCAAAATGTATCGTGATCTTCGCCATACATTTTGGTGGAGCAATATGAAGAGAGAGATAGCGCTTATTTATCTCAAGGTGTCTAATTTGTCAACGAAGTTAAAGTGGAGCATCAAGTACCAAAAGGTCCATTGCAACCACTTGAAATTCCGTAATGGAAGTGGGAGCACATTACCATGGATTTGTTACATCGGCCTTCCCAAAGTTTCTCAAGGCATAGATGCGATTTGGGTCATTGTTGATAGATCGACCAAGTCCGCTTCATTTCTTACCGATACGAGAAACTTATACACTTGAACGCCTTGCTCAGATGTACATAAACGAGGTTGTAAGATTGCATGGTATGCCAAGATCCAGTTTTTCGATCGAGACCCAAGATTCACTTCAAGATTTTGGGTTAGTTTGCAAAAAGCTATGGGCACGGATTTACGATTTAGTTTCTAAGATATCATCCTCGCATTGGACGGACGGGCAATGGAGAGGACGATTCAAACTCTTCAAGATCTATTAAGACTCGTGTGTCCTCGACTTCAAGGGAAGTTGGGACAAGTTCTTACCATGGTGGAGTTTTTTCCCACAACAACAGCTTATCAAGCAAGTATCGCATGGCTCCATTCGAGGCGCCAGATGGAAGAAAGTGTCGCTTCCAAAGATGCCGGGATGAGGTGGGTGAAGCAACGTTGTTGGGACCAGAGTTGGCGTGATGACTACTTAAAAGATTCAAATGATCCGACAACGATAAAAACCTCACAAGATCGACAAAAGAGTTATGCCGATCTTCATCGAAAGGACGTAGAATTCGATATCGAGATCATGTGTTGTTACGTGTTGCTTCCATGGAAAGGAGTTACAAGATTTGGAAAGAGAGGAAAGCTCAATCCTCGATTCATTGGCCCATTTTTAATCCTCGATCGAGTAGAGAAGAATCGTGGGCCTATAGACTCGCTTTTATCGCCAAGTATGTCTCGTGTTCATAACGCTTTTTCACATATCCATGTTACGTAAATATGTGAAAGACCCAACCACATTATCGAAGTTAGAACCGACGAAATAGAGGAAGATTTAACGTATGAAGAGGTTCCTGTTAAAATCTTGATAAGAAGGAACATATTCTACGCCCAAGGTTATACCTCAAGTCAAAGTTTTGTGGAGAAACCACGATGTCGAGGAAATGACCGGGAGTTAGAATCAAATGAAATCAAAGTATCCTCACCTCTTCGACATACTGTGTACGCACCCTAATTTCGAGGACTAAATTTCATGTTAAGGGAGGTTGTAAGACCCCAACTTTTTTGAATAAAGATTAAATTTTCTCTAAATATATTTTTGAATATTATGGTGTGGATTTGATATAATGTTATAGTCAGGTAATATTTACAAATTTTGCAAAGTACGCAAGTTGTTATATAATATTCGATTGGTCTGGGAATATTCATTTTAACAGGAATATTTCGCATAACAACAACAATCATTGGTGGACCCCCCACAACGGAATTATCATTTGATCGAGAAAACGACAAAAAATTTTTTTTATGAAAATAACTATGAAGTTTTACCGTTAATCGCTGAACTACCCTAAGAAGTAAAAGTATAAAGAATACGCTGTGGTTGCATAAGAGCACACTATGTGATTGATTATTGATGCTTACGTGAGAAGTCACCCGCTTATACTCAATTATTGCTACAAAGAATTTGTCGATCATATCTCTCATATTATCGATTCGATTATTGTCATAAGATCATCTCAGATAATATGTTATTTTATTAAATCAATAATTGAGACGACAAAGTTATTCATATTATTAAATTGCAATATTTACAATGTCTAGAAGTTTCACAAGGAGAGGTTTGGTCACCTAATCGCGCGCCAATAGGAGAAATCCTTATCGAAAGCCCCCCTCTTTCGGGAACGACTCGTTGATAAATATTGTGAGTTATAATATTAATGATGAATGTTATTAAAATTGAAGTTGTGTTCTGAGTTGAATTTGGAGACGCGGACGTGATATTTGAGTCCTAACGATGAAATTAGTAAAAATAGTCTATAAACACAAAATTTTCCTAATTCACTATTATTCGTCAAAGTCAACAGCTTGACTTTTTTTGGGAAAAGTCAAACTCAAAATTTCAAAATTTATATTTTTGATAAAAATGGTTTCATTGTGTTGGAATTATTTGTGTTAGTGAAAATCCACAATTATTTCGATATAATAATTGATGTCCTGGAGGTTATATCGACTAATCCAGTATTTAACCTGGATAAATGAGCAATTGATTGCTATTATTTCACATGATTATAACTATTTGTTCACATGTGTATACTATTGTTTCACATTCTTGTTACTATTAGGGAGTTGGTGCAAGATTGATAATACTTGCATGACTAAGTTAAAATGGAGGTATGTATGGAGGTACTATAATCGTAATTCAGATTTTCACATGTCTGTAACTATCGATTCACATAATTTACTATTGAATCACATTATTTACTATTGGGGAGGTGGTGCAAGTTTGATAATACTTCCATGACTAAATTAAAAATAAAGGAAAAGTGGAGGTATCAGATCAAATTTTTCGAGCCCCAAAACGCAATTATCGAAACTATATTTTTCTATAAATAAGCTCATTCTTCCTTCATTTCTCACCAATTCACAAAAGCTTTAGAGCGATTATTATAGAGAGAAATTATAGAAAGAAGAAGAGAAGTCTGCTACCTCACTATTCCAAAGATCCAGCTTTTTCTAAAGGTAGGAGTATTATTTCTTTCTTATCCATGAAGAGAACTTCGTTATTCCATTCTTTATTATTCTCGTTGAATAACTCAGATACGGGCTACCCTATACTTGGTGAAATTCTTCGTTGTTCCATTCTTTATCATTCTCGTTGAACATCCTCGTTCTCAAGGTTTCTACGCACGGACCGGTTCCGCTTTTTTTATTATTCGTTGAATATCCCGCTCAGGCGCTTTTACGCCGATTTTATTCCGCTTTTTACCGTTGAATATCTCGTTCGCTTTTTATTACCGATTCCGCTTTGAATATCTCGTTGAATATATCCGCTTCAGCGCGCTTTTTTACCGACCGATTCCGCTTTTTATTATTCTCGTTGAATATCCCGTCTCAGCTTTTTTACGCCCGACCGATTCCGTTATTTATTATTCTCGTTGAATAACTCGCCTGTGCTATCTATCGCATGCCCGGTGATTTCTTTTGTTATTCCATTCCTTATTATACTCAAATGGTTAAAGTTTTGACTTCTATACTCCATGAAATTAGTGGAATATCCTCGATATTTGCGCTTCATCCAAAGATCTTTTCATGGAAATATTTTTCCGAGCATTCTTGAATTTTACTCTACAAAGCAAAGATCATGTCGATAATTTGGACGTTATTAGTTCCTCGGATAAATTAATTTTGAACTTGTTTTATTGAATTTTTATATCATTGTCATCATCCTCATGTTTATATTTTGTTGAAAGTCATCTGTGGCCTATAAAGCATATGGGGATGGACTTGGTATGATTATGACTGTGGATTATTTTGTAATCATGACCGTAATGTTACAAATGATGTGGTAAAAGTCCTCATTGGCCCGTAGAGTATTGATGGACAAAGCTTGTTGGCATGATCATGACCATTATTGAATACACAAATATTCTTGGCCCAGAAAGTGCATGGATAATTGTGGTCGTCGGATACTAAAGAATATCCTCGTCAGAAAAGTAGGGTGATTCGATGATGTGGATTATTTATTGTCGAGTCCCAAACGATAAAAGTGATGAAAACCTTTTAAATCATAAAAGATAGTAGATTTTATTCTCTACTTGACTTTTTAATGGATCGCTTGTTCTCACCGCAGCTTAAACTTGATGGTTGTTATATTGTATCGCTTAACATCGTCAAGGCTAACGATAATATATTCTCGCATTATCTTAGTCATAATATTTTTCATCGGGCTAGTTGAGCTCACCTTTTACTTTCATTGTTCTCTTCGTGAAATGAGAACGAAGCAGGACTAGTCTGGGAACCAGAGAGTGACGACGCCGATGATAAGATTAGTAGTCCTCACTATTCGTGAAATAGTGTGATAATAATTGTAATGAGGACTCCTTTTGAGTTTGTATAATCTCTAGTAGACAATATTTGTATTCAAACTCACAAATTTTATGTTTTGTCGTATGTATCTGGCGACTCAAGATGGGTGATGTATGCCTATTTTGGGGCGCCACACATCCGTGCACTTAACATGTCTTAGGAAATATTTCAGAAACTATTCAATGACAAGTACTTTCACGAAAGTATTAAATCATATGAAGGAGGTAGAGTTTATTAGATCGGAACAAAACAACATGGCGGTGTCGACGCGAGGCAAAGTTTAAGAGTTATGATTTGCACCTCATTTGGTGGAGAATGAAGGACATATCGCGGATGTTTCGGGAGAGGTTTGAAACCGGCGTATAGTCGATAATTTCTCATAAATTTTCTCTCTTCGGAAGCGAGGCTCAATTATTAGGCGAGATACGGTCATCAGGGAAAGGTACGATCGGTCATCGAACAAATTCGGAGAAAGAAAAATACGGACAAGAGCGCTGGTGGTAATCGTGGCCATGAGAATAGAAGAAGCGAGTCGGGATGAGATTTTAAAAGAGGAGATTCAACAATGACAATCTGAAGACGTCAGACCAAATAAGAATGGTTCCAGGGGAGGAGAATGAACCCAGTCTTGGAAAAGAAGGACATATGCTCATTTCAAAGCGCCCACAGTTTAAGGTATGTTATAATTGTGGAAAGGAAGGACATATCGCTCGAATCGGTGGCGAAAATTCAATCCAAAGCAGGATGAGTCCCGGAAAATTCAAAGTTAACGCTTACTGGAAGAGCGTTTGTCGTGATTGGTCAAAATACAAGGAACCAAACGAGGGTGATCACGGGTAAGCTAATCATAAATTCATGCAAAGTTTATACCTTACTGAATCTGGTGCTACCCATTCATTTATTTTAAACTTGACTGCTCAATGTTTAAACTTGACGGTGAAATTAGACTTTGATTTCTGTGGAGACTCAGTTAGGAGAAACTTTCATCACATCTATCGTTTATAAATCTTGTTTGATCCAAGTTAGCACCATCACCTTATATCATTGACCTTATCTCTTTAAAGATACTTGTGGACGCCCCAAAATAGGTATACATCACCCATCTTCAAATGCCGGATACATGGTACAAAATTCAAATATAACTTAATAATACAACTGTATGTATGCAATACGATAAAACATAAAACCGTGAGTTTGAATACAAATATTGTCTATTAGAGAGTATACAAACTCAAAAGGAGTCCTCATTACAATTATTATCACACTATTTCACAGATTAGTGAGGACTACTAATGCACCATCTAGGACCATCACTGCTTCCCCGATTAGTCCCATTACACGCTCATTTCACGAAGAGAACAAAGTGAAAGAAAAGGGTGAGCTCAACTAGCCCAAAGAAGAAATATTATGACTAAGATAATGCGAATAATTTATCGTTAGCCTTCAATAAGTGTTAAACCGATAAAATATAATAATTATCAAGTTTAATCAGCAATGAACAAGCAATCCATTAGAAGAGTCAAGTAGGGAATAAAATCTACTATCTTCTATGATTTAAAAGGTTTTTCATCACTTTTATCGCCGGGACTCAAATTTTAATAAATAATCCACATCATCGAATCACCCCTGCACTACGGCCAAGGATATTCTTTAGTATCACGACCACAATTATCCATGCACTACGGGCCAAGAATATTTGTGTATTCAATAATGGTCATGATCATGCCAACAATTGTCCATCAATGCACTACGGGCCAATGAGAACTTTTACCACATCATTTGTAACATTACTACCATGATTACGCTAAGAATAACCCCGGTCATAATCACACCAAGTCCATCTATGCATTATAGGCCATGTATGACTTTGAACAAAATATAAACATGAGGATGATGACAATGATATAAGAATTCAATAAAACAAGTTCAAGAATTATTTTATCCAGAACTAATAACGCCCAAATTGTCAACATGATACCGCTTTGTAGAGTAAAATTCAAGAATGCTCGTAAAAATATTTCCATGAAAAGATATTGGATGAAGTGCAAATATCAAGGATATTCCACTAATTTCATGGAGTATAAGTCAAAACTTTAACCAACCGAGTATAATAAGGAATGGAATAACAAAAGAAATCACGTGCACGCGATGTAATCCAGACAGGGAGGTTATTCCAATGTAATAATAAATAACGAAATCAGTCCCACAGAAATGCATGCAGAAAGGATATTCCAGCAGTAATAATAAAGATGGAATCAGTCCGCCAGTAAAACACATGCATGAGGATATTCCAATGTAGAATAATAAAGACGGAATCGGTCCCACGTAGAACGCATGCATGAGGATATTCCAAATGTAATAATAAAGGCGGAATCGGTCCCGTAAAAAAACGCATGCATGCAGGATATTCCAATGTAATAATAAAGACGGAACTGTGTCGGCGTAGAGAACGCATGCATGTGATGTTCCAAATGTAATGATAAAGAATGGAACAATGTAAGAATTTCGCCAAGTATAGGGTAGCTCACGTGATACAAAGTTATTCCAAATGAATAATTAAGAATGGAATAACAGAAGTTCTCTTCATAGATAAGAAAGAAATAATACTCCCTACGAGTACAACAAATAATATTCCCTACCTTAAAAAAACTGGATACTGGAATAGTGAGGTAGCAGACTTTTCTTCTTCTTTCTCTCTATAATTTCTCTCTACAATAATTGCTCTAAAGCTTTTTTGAATTGGTGAGAAATAAAGGAAGAATGAGCTTCTATTTATAGGAAAATAGAGTTTCGATAATTGCACATTTTGGGGCTCAAAATATTACAGTATAATACCTTCCTCTTTTTCTTTATTTTTAATTTAGTCCTGCAAGTATTATCAAACTTGCACCACCTCCCCTAATAGTAAATAATGTGAATCAATAGTTCGATCATGTGAATCAATAGTATAATCATGTGAAAAAAGAATTACAGTATAGTACCTCCATCTATACCTTCATTTTTAACTTAGTCATGCAAGTATTATCAATTTTGCACCAACTCCCCTAATAGTACAAGAATGTGATTCAATAGTACACATATATGAACAAATAGTTATATAAGCATGTGAATTAGTAGCAATTAATTATTCATTTATCCGATAAATTATCCGATTTATCAATATAACCCCCAGACATCAATTATCATCAGAATAGATGTCGATTTTCACTAACACAAACAATTCCAACATAATGAAACTATTTTTAGCAACAATATAAATTTTGAAATTTCAAAGTTTGACTTTTCCCAAAAAAGTCAACTGTTGACTTTTGACCAAATAGTGAATCCCAGAAAATTTTGTGTTTATAGACTATTTTTACTAATTTCATCGTTCCAGACTCAAATATCACGTCCGCGTCTCCAAATTCAACTCTGAACACAACTTTAATTTTAATAACATTCATCATTAATATTATAACTCACAATATTTAACAAACTGTGTCGTTCCTGTGAAATAGGGGCTTTCCGATAAGGATTTCTCTTTATTGGCTGGTAGCAATTATTAGGTGACCAAACCTCTCCTCGATGTAACTTCATAGACATTGTCAATATTGCAAATAATAATATGAATAACTTTGCCCTCTCAATCATTGATTTAATAATATATCATGTTACGCAGATGATATCGTAATAATAATTGAATCAATAATATGAAAGATATGATGCAAAGAATTATCGTAGTAATAATTGAGTATAACTCGAGTCACTTTTCACGTAAGCATCAATAATCAATATCGTGTGTTACTATGCAACCACGCCAGACATCATTTCTTTTAACACTGTGTGTGTTTCAACAGATAATCTGTGAAACTTCCGCCGTTATTTTCATAAAGTATTTTTGTCATTTTCTCAATCCGACAATAATTCCGCTATGGGTCCACTAATGATTGTACCGTCGCACGGATATTCCCGACAAAAAGAATATTTCCCGACCAATCGAATATTATATAACAACTTGCGTACTTTGAAAAATTTATAAATATAACCCACAACTATAACATTATATCAAATCCACAACATAATATTTAAAAAATTATTTTGAGAAAATTAAATATTTATTCATAAAATCTGGGGTCTCACAATCTCCCCTCCTTATGGAATTTCCTCTCAAATTTACGACGTACTTGGTATGTTGAACAGGTGAGGATACCTCGACTTCATTTCAAATTCTAACTCTTGAGGTATAACCTTTGAGTGTTGAATACGATTCTTCTTATCCAAGATTTTAACACGTATCTCCTCAAACGTTAAATTAGTCGTTATCTCGTCCGGTTCTAAATTAATAATGTGGTTCGGGTCGTCCACATATTTACGTAACATCGATACGTTAAAAATGTTATGAACACGCAACATACTTGGCGGTCAAACGAGTCTATAGGCCACAGTTCCTACTTCATCGAGGATTTCAAATGGACCAATTAAATCGAGGGTTGAGATTTCCTCTCTTCGTCGATTCTTGCTTCTAGAATAACGCCCTCTTGAACCTTCTTCTTCATATTTATCAGCTCCGGGTGTATAGCTTGAGCAGATTTAACTTTATCGATCAAAGTCGATTCTACTTGTATATTCGTTATCTTCACTTGGGTTCCTAGAGTCCTTAACTCTAACTTCATCATTTGTAAGTCGTACGAAATGGGCATTTGTGTTAACAATATCGCACTCGTAAACGCATACGATCTTCTACTCAACGCGTTAGCTACCACGTTCGCTTTCCTACGATGGTATTGAATGGTACGGTCGTAATCTTCAACAGCTCGAGCTAATGTCTTTGGCGCATGTTATGTTCATTTTAAGTAAAGAAATATTTGAGGGTTTAAGAAATGGGTTTTGTACTGAGGTCAATACAAAATTCGATTTCACGCTCTAGGGGTAGGCTAAGAAGTCTTCAAGAATACATCAGGAAATCTATTAACAATAGAAATGTCATTCAAAACTGTGAATCTCATCCTAGACTTGGATAGTACGTCACATTGATACCTATCAACTTGTCATCGTCATTCACGACGTTGCCTATAGAAAGTCTGGCTTCGGTATATTCCACACAAGAAAGTCAACAACGAAAGGACCGGGGCTCTTTACTTATGGCGTTTTATGACAATGATTGACTTTAGTGGTTTAGTTGCTTGAATTCGCATAACAGGTTGGTTAGGAGTATGAAAGCTAACAACCTTACAAAAAGCATGATGAGTAGTTAACCAATCGATTCCTAAAATCACATCAAAAGCAAGTATTTTCAAAGAGACAAGATCGACAGGTAACGTGAAAGTGTCGATTTGAATCAACAAGATTAATAAACAGTGGAGGTAACGAAGGTTTCTATTATCGAAGTTTCAACCAATAAGTCAAAGTCTAATTTCTCCGAAGTCAAATTTAAACGTTGAACGTAAACAAGAGAGATAAAAGAATGGGTAGAACCAGTATCTAATAAGGTATAGACTTCGCAAGAATTTATAATTAACTAACCCGTGCTAACTTCGTTCGGGTTACTCGCTTTTTGAGAAGTCACGAAAACGCTATTCTTGAAACCACCGACTTAGTTTTGTCCGTATCCATCTTTGGTGCCACCGTCCCAGCTGGACTTGATTATACACAAATATCACATATCACAAAACAAGGGTTAATTGACATGTCACATATTATCCATATACCCTGACTGACCAATTAAATAACAAGTAAACTTAGGTAGGTCAAACTAGCGAAGGAATTCCACGTCTCTCCCCTCCTAGTTCTTGTCTCACATCTCAGCCAGGGATCATATCCCTAAGCTTTGATACCAACTGTGACGCCCCCAAAATAGGTATACATCACCCATCTTGAGTCGCCAGAGGATACATGGTATGTAATTCAAATACAACTTAATAATACAACTGTAGTGTACAATACGACAAAACATAAACTGTGAGTTTGAATACAAATATTGTCTACTAGAGATTATAGAAACTCAAAAGGAGTCCTCATTACAATTATTATCACACTATTTCACAGAATAGTGAGGACTACTAATGCACCATCTAGGACCATCACTGTTCCCCGACTAGTCCCCTACCACGTTCTCATTTCACGAAGATAACAGGTGAAAGAAAGGTGAGCTCAACTAGCCCAGTAAAAAATATTATGACTAAGATAATGTAGAATAATTTATCGTTAGCCTTCCACAGTGTTAAACTGATAAAATATAATAATTATCAAGTTTAACTGCAGCGGAACAAGCAATCCATTAGAAGAGTCAAGTAGGGAATAAAATCTACTATCTTCTATGATTTAAAAGGTTTTTCATCACTTTTATCGCTGGGACTCAGCTTAATAAATAATCCACATCATCGAATCACCCCCGCACTACGGCCAATGATATTCTTTAGTATCACGACCACAATTATCCATGCATTACGGGCCAAGAATATTTGTGTATTCAATAATGGTCATGATCATGCCAACAACTGTCCATCAATGCATTACGGGCCAATGGGGACATTTACCACATCATTTGTAACATTACGGTCATGATTACACCGAATAATCCCTGGTCATAATCATACCAAGTCCATCTATGCACTATAGGCCACAGATGACTTTGAACAAAATATAAACATGAGGATGATGATAATGATATAAGAATTCAATAAAACAAGTTCAAGAATTATTTTATCCAGAACTAATAACGCCCAAATTGTCAAACATGATCTTCGCTTTGTAGAGTAAAATTCAAGAATGCTCGGAAGAATATTTCCATGAAAGATCTTTGGATGAAGCGCAAATATCAAGGATATTCTACAAATTTCATGGAGTATGTAAGTCAAAACTTTAACCATTTGAGTATAATAAGGAATAGAATAACAAAAGAAATCACCGGGCATGCGATAATCGCACAAAGTGAAGTTATTCCAATAGAATAATAAATAACGGAATCAGTCCCACGTAAAATGCCGCAGTATGGGATATTCCAATAGAATAATAAAGAGCGGAATCAGGTCCGTAAAAACGCATGCATGTGAGGATATTCCAACGAGAATAATAAAAGGCGGAATCAGTCCGACGTAGAACGCTTGCATGTGATATTCCAATGTAATAATAAATACGGAATCAGTCCGGCGTAAAATGCATGATGTGATATTCCAAAGTAATAATAAAGCGGAACCAGTCCAACAGTAGAACGCATGCATGCGGGATGTTCCAAATGAATGATAAAGAATGGAACAATGTAAGAATTTCACCAAGTATAGGGTAGCACAGTACACAAAAGTTATTCCAGCAGAATAATAAAGAATGGAATAATGTAAGTTCTCTTCATAGATAAGAAAGAAATAATACTCCCTACGAGTACAACAAATAATATTCCCTACCTTAAAAAAGCTGGATACTGGAATAGTGAGGTAACAAACTTCTCTTCTTCTTTTTCTCTATAATTTCTCTCTATAATAATTGTTCTAAAGCTTTTGTGAATTGGTGAGAAATGAAGGAAGAATGAGCTTCTATTTATAGGAAAATATAGTTTCGATAATTGCACATTTTGGGGCCCAAAATATTACAGTAATTTACCTTCCTCTTTTTCTTCATTTTTAATTTAGTCCTACAAGTATTATCAAACTTGCACCACCTCCCCTAATAGTAAATAATGTGAATCAATAGTTCAATCATGTGAATTAATAGTATAATCATGTGAAAAAAATAATTACAGTATAGTACCTCCATCTATACCTCCATTTTTAACTTAGTCATGCAAGTATTATCAATTTTGCACCAACTCCCCTAATAGTACAAGAATGTGATTCAATAGTACACACATGTGAACAAATAGTTATATAAGCATGTGAATTAGTAGCAATTAATTGCTCATTTATTCGATAAATTACCCGATTTATCAATATAACCCCAGACATCAATTATCATCAAAATAGATGTCGATTTTCACTAACATAAACAATTCTAACATAATGAAACTATTTTTATCAACAATATAAATTTTGAAATTTCAAAGTTTGACTTTTCCTGAAAAAGTCAACTGTTGACTTTTTGACCAAATAGTGAATCCCTGAAAATTTTGTGTTTATAGACTATTTTTATTAATTTTATCGTTCCGGACTCAAATATCACGTCCGCATCTCCAAATTCAACTCCGAACACAACTTCAATTTTAATAACATTCATCATTAATATTATAACTCACAATATTTAACAACCGTGTCGTTTCCTGTGAAAAAGGGGCTTTTCAGATAAGGATTCTCTTTATTCATGCCGCAATTAGGTGACCAAACCTCTACTTGTGAACTTCTAGACATTATCAATATTGCAAATAATAATATGAATAACTTTGCCCTCTCAATCATTGATTTAATAATATATCATATTATGCAGATGATACTGTAACAATAATTGAATCAATAATATGAAAGATATGATGCAGCAATTACTGTATCAATAATTGAGTATAACTGAGTGACTTCTCACGTAAGCATCAATAATCAATACCGTGTGCTACTATGCAACCACGTGTATTACTGTACTTTTAACACCGGGTGTTTCAACAGTTAACGGTAAAACTTCCGTCGTTATTTTCATAAAGTATTTTTGTCGTTTTCTCAATCCGACAATAATTCCGTTGCGGGGTCCACCAATGATTGTACCGTCGTACGGATATTCTCCAATAAAAAGAATATTCTCCGACCAATCGAATATTATATAACAACTTGCGTACTTTGCAAATTTATAAATATAACCCACAACTATAACATTATATCAAATCCACACCATAATATTTAAAAAATTATTTTGAGAAAATTAAATATTTATTCATATAATCTGGGGTCTCACAATACTTGCATTTGACGTGATTTTAGGGATTGATTGGTTAACTACTCATCATGCCAAAATTGATTGTTTTCGTAAGGTTGTTAGTTTTCATATTCCTAACCAGCCTGTTGTGCGAATTCAAGCAACTAAGCCGTTAAAATCAATCACTGTTATATCAAGTCATAAAGCTATTCGTTTACTAAAAAACGGATGTCAAGCTTTCTTAGCCCATGTTATGGATTTGAATAAAGACACGTCAGATTTGAATAATATTCCTGTTGTTATTGACTTTCCTAACGTATTTCCTGAAGAACTTCTCGGTCTACTCCCAGAACGTGAATTTGAATTCTTTATTGATCTTGAACCTGATATAAAGCCCATTTCTAAAACCCCATATCGAATGGCTCCTATTGAACTTCAGGAGTTAAAGGTCCAACTACAGGAGTTGTTGGACATCGGTTTCATTCGTCTTAGTACATCTCCTTGGGGTGCTCCTGTTTTATTTGTAAAGAAAAAAGACGGGAGTATGCAACTTTTTATTAACTATCGAGAATTGAACCATGTCACCATCAAGAATAGGTATCCACTACCTCGCATTGATGACCTGTTTGACTAGTTACAAGGAGCACAATTCTTTTCAAAAATCGATCTTCGTTCTGGATATCATCAGCTGAAGATTAGAACTGAGGATATTCCAAAGACTACCTTCAGAACTCGGTACAGGCATTATGAATTCTTAGTCATGTCTTTTAGATTGACTAATGCTCCTGCGGCTTTCATGGATATGATGAATCAAGTATTCAAGGAATATTTGGATCAGTTCGTTGTTGTCTTTATTGATGACATCCTCATATATTCCAAAAGTCGTGAAGATCATGAGCACCATTTGAAGCTGGTACTCCAAAGGCTTCGTGAAAACAAGTTATATACCAAGCTGAAGAAATGCGAGTTTTGGCTTGAGGAAGTAGCATTCCTTGGGCACGTAGTGTCAAAACATGGAGTATCTGTTGACCCAGCGAAGATTGAAGCAATACAAAGTTGGGAGCAACCGAAGTCGGTGACCGAAGTACGTAGCTTTTTGGGCTTAGCTGGTTATTATCGGAGATTTGTGGAAGAATTTTCTTGAATCGCTATTCCGTTAACTCAGCTGACTCGGAAAGATACAAAATTCGTATGGAGCGAGGAATGCGAGAAGAGTTTCCAAGAGCTCAAGAGGAGACTCATTTCGGCACATATTCTGACAATACCATCTGGTTCGGATGGATTTGTTATCTCAAATGATGCTTGTGCAAAGGGTTAGGATGTGTTCTCATGCAATGTGGGAAAGTCATAGCCTATGCCTCGCGATAACTTAAAGAATATGAGAGGAATTATCCTACTCATGATCTAGAGTTGGCAGCAGTCGTTTTTGCGCTAAAGATCTGGAGGCACTATCTATATGGGGAGAAAGTGGAGATATTCAGACCATAAAAGCCTCAAATATTTCTTCACTCAAAAAGAACTCAACATGCGGCAACAACGTTGGCTTGAGTTATTGAAAGATTACGACCATACCATTCAATACCATCCTGGAAAAGCGAACGTGGTAGCTGACGCGTTGAGTAGAAGATCATAAGTGGGAATGAGTGCGATGTTGTTAACACAAAGGCCTATTTTGTGTGATTTACAAAAGATGAAGATAGAATTCAAGACTTCGGGGACCCATGCAATGATGTCAAGTATACGTATAGAACCAACTTTAATCGATAAAGTTAAAGTTGCTCAAGCCACAGACCCGGAGCTGATGCATATGAAGAAGAAAGTGCAAGAAGGTGCTATTCCAGAAGCAAGAATCGATGAAGAAGGAATACTTCGAGTCCACTCCAGACTTTGTGTTCCTAACGATTCTGATTTAAAGTACAAGATCATGATGGAGGCACACAATACACCATTTGCAATCCATCCTAGAAGTACCAAAATGTATCGTGATCTTCGACATACATTTTAGTGGAACAATATGAAGAGAGAGATTGCAAAGTTTATCTCGAGGTGTTTAACTTGTCAACGTGTAAAGGCGGAGCATCAAGTGCCAAAGCGTCCATTGCAACCACTTGAGATTCCGAAATGGATGTGGGAACACATTACCATAGATTTCGTTACGGGTCTTCCCACGGTTTCTCAAGGCATAAATGTTATTTGGGTTATTGTTGATAGATTAACCAAGTCTGCACATTTCTTGCCGATACGGGAGACTTATTCCCTTGAACGTCTTGCTAGTATGTACGTAAATGAGATTATGAGGTTGCATGGCATGCCAATATCCATATTTTGGGATCGTGACCCAAGATTCACTTCAAGATTTTGGGTTAGCTTGCAAAAAGATATGGGCACGGATTTACGATTCAGTTCAGCATACCATCCTCAAACGGACGGACAATCAGAGAGGACTATTCAAACTCTTGAAGATCTATTAAGACTCTATGTCCTAGACTTCAAAGGCAGTTGGAATAAGTATTTACCATTGGTGGAATTCTCTTACAACAACAGTTATCAGGCAAGTATAGGTGAGGCTCCATTCGAAGCATTGTATGGACGAAAGTGTCGCTCTCTAATATGTTGGGATGAGGTGGGTAAAGAAACATTGTTGGGACCTGAGTTGGTACGTATGACTACAGAAAAGATCCAAATGATTCGACAACGTATACAAATGGCACAGGATTGACAAAAGAGTTATGTGGATCTTCATCGAAAGGACGTGAAATTTAGTATTGGGGATCATGTATTGTTGCGTGTTGCTCCATGGAAGAAAGTTACAAGATTTGGGAAGAGGGGAAAGCTCAATCCATGATTTATTGGTCCATTTTAGATTCTTGACCGAGTAGGAAATGTGGCATATAGACTCGCGTTACCTCCAAGTATGTCTCGTGTTCATAATGTTTTTCACGTATCCGTGCTTCATAAATATGTGAAAGACCCGAACCACGTTATTGAGTTAGAACCGGACGAGATAGCCGAAGACTTAACGTATGAAGAGGTACCTGTCAAGATTTTGGATAGGAAGGAGCATGTCCTACGCACAAAAGTCATACCACAAGTCAAAGTTTTGTGGAGGAACCATGCTATTGAAGAAATGACCTGGGAGTTGGAAATGGAAATGAAAGCGAGGTATCCTCATCTTTTGAAACACACAGTGCGTCACGACGTCAATTTCGAGGACGAAATTTCATAAGGAGGGGAGGTTGTAAGACCCCAACTTATTATAAATAAAACTAAATTTCCTCTATTCATTATTTTGAAATAGTAAGGGTTGATTTGATTAATGTGCTTAGTTATGGGTAAAATGCGCAAATATTTCAAATAAGTAAATGGTTATAAAATATTCATTTTTATCGGAGAATATTTGTTTGGTCGTGGAATATTTTTACTGTCGGGGAATATTCGTACGACGACACAGCCTTGTGTGGGCCCCATAACGGAAAGCGATTGGATGAAGAAAACGACAAGCATAAGTTGTTTATAAATAACAACGTAGTTGTTACTGTTAATACTGTTGAAATACCCGGTGGTTAAAACACAGTAATACACGTTGTTGCACAGTAGCACACGGTATGGCACCAATTATTGATTCTTACGTAAGAAGGCCCTACTCAATAATTGTTACGAGAATTATCGCTCAAAGTGTTATATTTTATTGATTTAATAATTCTTTGCGTTGATATTTTATATTCTTTGTTGTTTGATAATTGTCACTACGGTATTTTCCATTATCAGACAATAATTCATATTATCTGAATAATATTATTAGATAACATTATTGGCAATGTCTAGAAAATTCTGTCTAAGGAGAGGTTTGGTCACCTAATTGCGCGCCAGTAAGGAGAAATCCTTATTGGAAAGCCCCCTCTTTCTTGGGAACTGCCTGGTTGTCAGTATTGTGATTTGGTAATATTATTTATGAATAATTAATTATTGATTTATACGATGAGGAAAATATTCATTTTATGTGGGTATAGATGGAGAAAATTTTTTAAAGTGACAATTGTTGAAAATCGATATTTTATCTTTTCTGATAAAATAATATTTTATTATATTATTATAATATAATGATGATATTTTTACAATGAATGTGGGATATATGAGTATATGAGGAGGAAGAGTATTTTTGTTGTAAAAGTTGTTTAAAACATATTAAACATGTCTGTGGTCCCATTTCTTGATTGAAATTTGAGTATAGCTTGTAAAATCGTCCGTTTGTGGATTTCGGTCAATTTTTGTTTGGAATTTAGAAAAACCTTCTTCTGCAAAGTTGTAGATAATGGAATTTCCTATGAAAAAGACATAAGGTTCTAATTTTTTTGACAAAAGGGCTATTTATTATGAATTATTGAAGTTCTGAAGTTCTGAAATAATTGATTTTTGGAAGTTTTAATTATTTTTATTATGAAAAATGTTTTTGTCATTAATTGTGGGTCTTTCATGTGATGTAGTTGTTGAATTCAGATCTAGGAAAGTGGGTGTAAGGAAAATTTTATAAATATATTAATATTTTATTAAATTTTCTGCTTTGGTGTTCTAAGCATTTTCCTATAAATAAGGTGCTTAGGTTAGAATTGAAAATCACACCAGAAACTGAAATCTTCTCTCTCTATATTATCGAGCGTATTCTTGTGAGTATTTTAAGACTTTGAGTGTTGCTATATGGTGCAAGTTCTCTTCAGCTCTATATCCAGTATTCCAGTCAGAAGTATTGTCTTTTCGAGGTAAGGGATGTTATTTTCTTCTTAAATGATATTATTTTCTTCAATATCATTATGCCGAAATATTGGTTTGAACTTTTTATCAAATTTGGAACTTTTTGTGTCGGGGTTACTATTCACGTATACGATACTATTCACGTATACAGCACTATTCACGAATACGGCACTATTCACAGAAAAATTAAAATTTTGTTTTTTGTCCAAAATATCTATTATGAATACTAGCTTTGATTGTATCCATATTTTGATCATTCTTGAATTTTACTCCACTATGATTACTTATGAGGTATTTTTGGACATGGATAAACCGAAATACGAATCCTTAATATTTGTTATTTTGTTTCACTGGATTCGTTTCCTTTGAAAAATTTTCATCATCCTCAGTCCTAAATGATGATATTACTGAATATCTTTGGCCTGTAGTGCAAAGATGAATGATTTCTGATGAATATCTTTGGCCCGTAGTGCAAAGATGAACAAGTATTTAGATGAACATGACCAACTGGTGAATATCTTTGGCTTGTAGTGCAAAGATGAAGATTTGATTTATGATGTATATTGATTGATGTTACAGGGATAAAATATTGATGATGGACTTTTAAATTCATAGATAATAGTAGATTTCATTCTCTACGTAACTCTTCTATGAATTATTGTTTCCGCTGCGAATATTGATTTAAAACTTGTCGTCTATTGTATTCTATTAGATTTTTCCCTGTTGAAGACTAACGATAATTTGTTCTATATTATCTTGGTCATAATATTCTTTACTGGGCTAGTTGAGCTCACCTTTTCTTTTTTGTTCCATTTTTCTTCTCAGGAGGCGAGAATGTAGCGAGTACTAGTCGGGGTATGGAATGATGGTTCTAGAAGTTATTTTAGTAGTTCTCACCATTTTTATAAAATAATGTATCAATAATTGTAATGAGGACTTATTTAAGTGTGGATATTGTCTAGATGACAATATTTGTATTTAAACTCACAGTTTTTATGTTGTATTAATAAAGTTGTAGTTGTTTCTGTACCATGTATTTTGACGACTCAGAATGGGTGTTGTATACCTATTTTGGGGGCGTCACATGCTACCTGGTGGTTTTACCTGCTATTATTCCCACCCACCACTTTTAAAATAAAATGTGATCACATTTCTTCACCAATCAAAGGTGGGGCCCACTCATTCTAGAATTTTCTACCAAAAATCATTTATAAACATAATTTCTGAATCAGACACCTCTTAAAATTCATAACAAATCATACGTTAATTTTTTAACGGTTCAAAATTTGTGGACATGTACTCAACTTATATATGTATAACATATCCAAAAATCACAACGATCCAACGGTTGGATCAAAATTATAACTCACGCAATAGAGCTTTAAGAACACTGATTTGATTTTCGGACTATAATTCCCTCGTACCAGTTTCACTCAAACAGTCACCACGAAAAATTCACAAAGAATATTTGGGTGATTCAAATTTCTACGTTTAGCTTACAACCAGGGCTTTCTTTTGATATATGGCTCATCTCCAAACTCATTATACACAAAGAGTTATGGATTTTACAAAATCAAGTAATAAACTAATTTTTTCTGAAAATCTCATATTTTGTTCTTCTTTTCGACAAAATACTAATAAAATACCTCAACATTAATTCCTTCATTTATATCCACAATAAAAATATATATATTTCCTTTTCATATAAATCAATAATTAATTATTCACAAATAATATTACAGAATCACAATAATGACAACCGGTAGTTCGGGAAAGATGGGGCTTTCAGATAAGGATTTTCTCTTCTTTGGCGCAATTACAATTAGGTGACCAAACCTCTCCTTGATGAGAACTTTCTAGACATTGCCAATAATGCTATCTAATAATATTATTAAAATAATATGAATTATTGATCTGATAATGGGAAATACTGTGCAGTGACAATTATTGAAACAACAATAATATGAAATATCAACTAAGAAATTATTGAATCAATAAAATAAAATATTGAACAGTAATTACTGTAACAATTATTGAGTAGTGCCTTCTTACGTAGGAATCAATAATTCAAAAATATTGTGCAATACCGTGTGCTACTGTGCAACAACGCGTATTACTTTACTTTACCCACAGGATATTCCAACAGTGTTAACGGTAACGATTACGCCGTTATTTATAAAAACTCAAATTTGTTGTTTTCTTCATCCGACAGTTATTCTGTTATGGGGTCCACAAATGGCTGCTTCGTCGTACGAATATTCCCCGATAACAAGAATATTCAACGACCAAACGAATATTCCCCGACAACAATAAGTATTTTATTGGCACTTGCATATTTTGAAAAAAAATTCACATATCACTCTTAACTTTAACTTTTTATCAATTTAACTATTTACTAAATAGAAAAATTGAATACTTTTATTTCATAAAATTCGGGGTCTTACACAAGGCATCCAAAAGTGTATTCTTGAGCAAGATCGAAGATTAGATTGTTGTGTCTAACAACTAGTTTTATTGAAAGAGACATATATCAGTTAGTAGATAAAGTTGCAGTCTGATGTGACTGGTCCTAGCATAAAAGCAACCTAACACAAGTCTAAAAAGTCAAAATCAAGGATACTAATATATATGTGCCATAAATGCCACAACAAACGCTTTACAACGGGAAGTCTTTTGAAAGACTATAAATATCTTTGAGAATTAAAATTCAAGAAATACGCTTGAGAGCCAAAGTACTAGAATTCAAGAGTGCAGAAATATGTCGATTTGTTAGCCGAAGAGCAAAGAGCAGAAATGTCAAAGTGTTGGCCAAAGAGAAAAGAGCACCGTTATGCTAACAAACGAGTCGAACTGCTGAAGAGCAGAAATGACTAAGTGCTGAGAATTTGGCAACGCTAAGAGCCGAATGGCTAAGAAGCCAAGTTGGTTATAACGGTGAAATTAGAGTGGTGGATCAGAAGGCAAACCTTAAAGGAAGCACTCTATGATTCACCAAGAATACTCAAAGCTAAAAAGATGAAAACATAGAGCAATTTCATTATACGATTCAACAAGTGTTCAAAGTTGCTAAGCACCAGAAGATGTCAAGCCTAATTGTAAAGTTTAACATCACATCAAGGATGATCATAAGTAACTGCTGAGTATCAAAAGGAGTTCAACATCAATGTTAAGATCAGCAGTATCTAGAAGATGATCTCTATCAAGATGCTAAGTACTAGAAGAAGAAGTAGCTTAAACGTAATCCTAGTAGCACATCTAACATATATCAACAAACATGCATGAAATCGGTTGTCTAAGTGACTTTCGTCTGAATCTTAGTCATTCTGAGGTCTGAGTGACCTGGTCTGAGAGACCGAACTAAGGTCTAAGTGACATGGTCTGTGTGATCGAATTGCCGAGACTGAGTGACGCGATGCTGAGATTAAGTGACTTGAAGGAACCTTAGTGGTTTTTTTGTAATTAAGAGGTCTTAGTGATCTTATCCTTAGTGGATATCCTGCTCGTTGGAGTGGAAGAGTGCACGAAGAGTTATTGAGTCTCCGAACCATCTAAAACATCTTATGTCATTTACTTTTTATCTTTTACATTTTGTATCTTATATATGTTATATATGTTATGTGTGTTACAACCACAGATATGAGATTTACTTAATCTTTAAGGGAGATTTGTCAAAGAATATTCCGTTGTGCATTATCAATATTGATTATTTGGTAATACATCTTTAATTAATCAAAACGTTTTAAATATCTATTCAACCCCCTTCTAAATCTCTAGTGTACCTCCGGGAAATAACACTCCCAATAGCTTTCCAATGATCAACATTAGGACTGCTCATATATCTACTAAGTTTAGAAACTGAAAAATAAATATATGGCTTAGTATAATGCATATCATACATAAAGCTACCAATATCACTTGCGTATTCTAGCTGTGCAATAGCTCTGCCATTGTTTTCTTTGAGTTTAAATGTGACGCCCCCAAAATAGGTATACATCACTCATTCTGAGTCGCCAAATACATGGTCCAGAAATAAAATACAAACTTCTTTTATACAATACGACAAAACGTAGCTGAGAATTTTTACACGAATATTGTCTCATAGACAATATCCAAACTCAAATTCAATCCTCATTACATTTATTATCACACTGAATAGTGAGGACTACTAAAACAACCATCTCGGACCGTCACTCCATTCCCCGACTAGTCCCGGCTACGTTCTCATTTCCTGAAGAGAACAATGAAAGCAAAAGGGTGGACACAACTAGCCCAGTAAGAAATATTATGACTAAGATAATGTAGAATAAATTATCATTAGCCTTCAATAGTGTTAAACTGATAAAATATAATAAACATCAAGTTTAACTACAGCAGAACAAGCAATCCATTAGAAGAGTCAAGTAGAGTATGATATCTACTATCTTCTATGATTTAAAAAGTTTATCATCAACTTTATAGCTGAGACTCAGCTTAACAAATAATCTACATCACTAAATTATCCATGCACTACGGGCCAAGGATATTCATTAGTATCACGTCCACAAATTATCCATGCACTACAGGCCAAGGATATTCGTGTAATCACCAATAGTCATGATCATGTCAACAACTGTCCATCAATGCACTACGGGTCAATGAGAACTTTTACCACATCATTTGTAATATTACGAGTCATGATTATACTGAATAATCCATGGTCATAATCATACCAATCAACAGTCCATCTATGCACGTAAGCCAAATGACTTTCATTACAATATAAGCATGAGGATGATGACAATGATATAAGAATTCAATTAAAAGAAAACAAAGGATAAATTTTTAAAGATTTATAATTTAATTTATTCAAAATTCAATAATGTCCAAATTGTCAACATGATACTGCTTTGTGGAGTAAAATTCAAGAATAATATTGTATCAAAAATGATTTGGACAGCAAAGAAATCAAATTTTATCATGAATAGTTCCCCGAGTAAATAGTAACTGAGTGAATAGTACTTCATGAATAGTACTTTGTGAATAGTACCCGGGAATAGTACTTTGTGAATATTACCCGTGAATAGTACCCCGTGAATAATACTTTATAAATAGTATCCCGTGAATAGTACCCCGTGAATAGTATTCCGGCATGAAAAGATCAATAATTATCAAGAATGCTCAGAATAATATTTCTATGAAAAGATACTGGATGAAGCGCAAATATCAAGGATATTCTACTAATTTCACGGAGTATTGAAGCAATACTTTAACATAATGAGTGTAGAATTAGGAATATTGTTGATCGATTTCACAATCAAAACATAGGTCAACAAGTAATAATTAAAGTGATAAGAAAAGTATCGTTCCCACGAGAAATTATTTAATAAAAATTACCAAGTACTGACTCTTAAACAAATCAATTTTAGCTAAACAATTGATTTAAGGTTTGTGAATTAAAATAATTAATACAACTAAATTCTAATTATCGGTAGTTTAGAATCAGGTTGTGGAGATTTAAGATCACAACTTCACTTATTACTTCACCTATATTAAAACACTTATTATTAATTATTCTCACTATTGTGGATCGTTAATCAGGAACTTATTAGTATTTATAACCACCTTCCGATGCATCACAAACATATTAATCCAAAATCCACAATTGATAGAATTGAATCAAACACCCTAATTAACTAATTCACTATATTCCTATATGAATTACAATTAAAAATGATTTAAAGCATAGGTTCCCTATCAGATTACACGCGGCGTAAATGTATATCCCTATCATAAACACAAATCATGAATTCCAACACCATGTAGAAAATACAATCACATACTATTATGATCAGATTTAAATCTATATTTCATCACCCGAATTCATATAGATTATTATGGTAATTGTTAGCTAGACAATTAAACAATTATGCACAAATCATAGTAGACAATCCATAGAATAAATCACAGTAATTAACAGAGAAGCATACTAAAGTAAGTTATGCAATAAGATCCGTTGAAATCTTAAATAAGAAATTTAGTTCATTGTTATTGAATTAAAATATAGAATCCACAATTGAATAGACATTAAAAGATAAAAGTAAGATTAGAGAAGAGAAGAGAATAGAATCTGTTGTCAGCAGTCTTGAGACTCCTCTTCAACTCCTGCTTTGAATCTTCAGTGTTCTTCAAGTTGCTTCAATATCCAATCGTTAATTAAGAACTAGGGTTTATGAATGAATTACTAATCTAATGGAGCATATCTCTAATCTAATCTCTCTCATCCTCCTTTATTCTATGCCTCACATCATATATTTATAGGCTACAAGTCCAACTTTTAGCTTAGGAGCAAATCCAATCCAATTTGGAGTCAAACAAGTATCAAAATTGCCCCAAAATACGTCCAAGCTTGATCAAGCCCTACATCGGTAGCCAAGTAGTGACTCACGCAAGATCGAATTTTGCCCCCTAGCGCCCCGGCGCTGAAAATAGGCAAGGAATGGGTGCCCCCGCGCTGGGGCTTTTTTTGAAATTTTCTACTCTGACGTCCTTTGGGAAAATGATCATAAATTCTCCGTCCGAACTTCGATTTCGATGATTCAAGATGTTACAGAAAGAGAAGACGTAGATATACAACTTTTGTTCTTTGAGTTTTTCGAAATAAAGGCTAGAGCAATGCTGAAATTGGCCCTGAAGTGGGTGCTATGTAAATGGCAAGCCAAAAACGCGAATCTAGCAACCCCAAACGTCGATCTACGTAACTTTTGTCCCAATTCCTACAAAACAACATAAAACATGCATGAATAGACACAAAAATTTAAAAATATCCAAAAGATTAAGCTCAAACGCACTCAATTATGGGTATAAAACTCAAACATCAAATACGAAATGAAATAATATTACTCACATACTACAGAATATGGAAGAAAATATTATTTCTTACGAATACTGAACAAAAATAATATCACTTACCTTAGAAGAAGACTGGATACTGGAATAGTGAAGTAACAGAATACTCTTCTTCTTCCTCTCTATAGCTTCTTTCTCTATAATTGCTGTAAGACCCCAACTTTTTAATGAATAACATCGAATTTTCTCTATTTATTATTGTGAATAATAAGGTGATAATTTGATATAATATTTTGGTTATGGGTGAAATGTGCAAATTTTTCAAAATAAGCATGTGGTTATAAAATATTCATTGATGTCGGGAAATATTCGTTTGGTCGTGGAATATTCTTTTCGCTTCGGGGAATATTTAAATTTACTATGTATAAACCATTTGTGGGCCCCATAATGAGAATAAGCATGGGATGAAGAAAATGACAAATTTGAATTTTTATAAATAACGGCGTAGTAGTTATTCACAATTAACTTACTTGTTGGAATACACAGTGGTTAAAATAAAAATGTCTGGCGTGGTTCTAAAGCGATGGCATACCTGTTTTGCTGATATTTTTGAATTATTAATTCTTACATAAGAAGGCACTACTCAATGATTGTTACAGTAATTACTGTTTAATATTTTATTTTATTGGTTCAATAATTGCTGCGTTGATATTTTATATTATTGTTGTTTCAATAATTGTCACTGCACAATATTTCTCATTATCGGATCAATAATTCATATTATTTGAATAATATTATGAGATAACATTATTGACAATGTCTAGAAAGTTCTGTCAAAGAGAGGTTTGGACACCTAATTGCGCGCCAGTAAGGAGAAATCCTTATCGGAAAGCCCCCTCTTTCCTGGGAACGGCCTTGTTGTCATAATTGTGATTCTATAATATTATTTGTGAATAATTAATTATTAATTTATATGATAAGGAAATATTTATTTTATGTGGATATAATTGATGGATATATTTATTTTATGTGGATATAATTGAAGGAATTAATGTTGAGGTGTTTTTGTCGGAATGAAGGTATTAAAAATTAAATCACTGTACTTGAGATATATTGCGTGAGTTATAATTTTTAATCTGATCGTTGGATCGTTGTAATTTTTGGATATGTTATACATATATAAGTTGAGTATATGTCCACAAATTTTGAACCGTTAAAAATGAACGTATAATTTGTTATGAATTTTAAGAGGTGACTGATTCGGAAATTAGGTTTATAAATGTATTTGGTGAAAAATTCTAGAATTGAGTGGGCCCCACTTATGGTTGGTGAAGAAATATGCTAAATTTTATTTCAAATGTGGTGGGTGGCAATAGTAGCAGGTAAAGCCATCAGGTAGCATGTCAAGTCTACTTCGGCGTGCTAACATTTTCCTATAAATAGAGGGCTAAGTTATAATTGAAAATCACACCAGAAACATAAGCTTTCTCTCTTTCTCTCTCTATATTATCGAGCGTATTTTGTGACTATTATACTTTGTGAGTTTCTATTTATCAGTGCAAGTTTTCTTCAGCCTTATACCGATATTCCGATCAGAAGTACTATTATTTTGAGGTAACGGATTTTAAGGGTTGTTATGTTTTTCAGTTTTGTAATTTTTCTGACCTTCAAAAATTCTGAAAAAATTTGAAATAATAATTTGATCAGTTTTCTAGATTTTGTCCAAAAATGGCGATTTTTGGATGTATAGATTAGGAGTTATGAATTTTATGGGAAAAGACTATTTTAAAAGTAAACCTTTATAACTCCTTGTGGTAACTCTAAAATTGGTGAAATTTTTATTGGGAGTACATGTATATAACAGAAGTATACTCTGTAAATTTTGAAATTTTTGCACAAAAGTAAAATTTATGATAAATGTCTAAATATTCGGCAGTTTTGGCCATATGAAAAATAGTAAATGAATTTTAAAAATTCCGAAAAAAATATATGTTTAATATGGGACTATATTCTGCTAAATCCCAGGAAAGAAATATTTTTGGGACTGATTTGGTATTTGTTATGAAAATGGACTAGTTATGAGTAAATGAATTAAACATGTTATGTGAAGTAAGAAAATTGGAAAAAATAGGATTTTATGGCTTGAGAATCCTATATGAAGTATATGCAGATTTTTGATGAGGGTTTTGGTTATTGGTGATGAAATCTTATTAGTTTGGCATTTTAGGATGATTAAATGCATTATTTAGTAAAGTGTAAACAATTAAAATAAATTATTTATAAGTTTAAGAAATGTTATTTTTTCAATATCATTATACTCAAATATTGGTATGAATTTTATTGTGAAATTTCTACCTTTTTCATGTCGGGATTACTATACATGAATTACTATTCATGAGTTACTATTCACGAGTTACTATTCATGAGATACTATTCACGATAAAATTGGTTTCTTTTTCTGACCAAATTATCGTTGATTTATGAATCTTACTCTTGAAATTAAATTCATGTTTTGATCATATTGTTTTTATTATAATATATAACATTTTTATAATTCTGGTGAAGAAATTTCTCTTTGACTTGAGTGTAAAGATGGGTAGATTATTGGTATGATCGTAACTATGGGTTCTCTTTGGCCAGTAGTGCAAAGATGATTTGTTGTTGAATATCTTTGGCCTGTAGTGCAAAGATTAACTGTTGTTTAATATCTTTGGCCCGTAGTGCAAAGATGAACTGTTGTTGAATATCTTTGGCTCGTAGTGCAAAGATGAACTGTTGTTGAATATCTTTGGCCTGTAGTGCAAAGATGAACTATTGATGAATATCTTTGGCCCGTAGTGCAAAGATGAATTTATTAGTATGATTATGAACAGGAACTATGATTTGGTATAACCATGATCTTTGATGTTTCGGAGTAAAGACGGAGATAATGAAAATTATCTTCATCACCGGATACGAAGAGAATTTAGAACTACAATTATGATTATGAGTTATTCACATGATTGTGGGATGTGAACCGCTAATTGATGTTCTGAGGATAAAACATTGTTGGTGGACTTTTAACCTGGAGAAGATAATAGACTTTATGGTCTATTTGACTCTTCTAATGGATTGCTCGTTCCGCTGCAACTATGGTTGAAACGTTTTATCATCTACCATATGTTCTAAATCTCTGATTTATTACTGACGAAGACTATTAATAATTTATTTATCTTTAGTCATGACATTCTTTACTGGGCTAGTTGTGCTCACCCTTTTGCTTCACAATTTCTTTCAGGTAATAAGAGTGTAGCTAGGTCTAGCGGGGGTAACAGGGGAATAGAACGGTGGTCTCTAGCGGTTGAAGTTCTCCCTAAACAGTATAGAAAAGTGTGTTGTATTTTATACAACATTTAGTAGTTATATTTGGTGAATCAAATAGGGTGAGGCGAACCCAACGTTGGAAGGGTGTTTTGCCACTATCATACAAGATGTCTAGTGACATACAACCTCGTGTTATCATAAGACAGGGTTGTTCACATCCACTTGCTGAGTATATCTACGAGCACAACCTATATGATCTTGGAGTTTATTTGAAATATAATTTTCAACCGGAGACAGTGGAGATAGTTATATGTCAAGAGAAGACTCACCATTGAAAAAAACATGATAGTAATCTTCTCATTTTTCTTTGGGGTCAATTGGATCAACCAAGGATAATTCTGTGGACATATGATATCTATCATAACCTAAACGCATGGCCTCCCATGTACGAAGGTTTCCTTGAGCACTTCTCAAAGGTTTTAATTTCTAAAACGGTTTTTGACTATACCTTTATGTAAGGTGCTATTGTGACGTGCTATCCAAGGTTGGGATGAGAGTCACAGTTGGTATATATTTGTATCAAAACTCGCAGCATATTTGTAATAAAGTTGTAGTTGTATTCTGTACAATGTATTTGGCGACTCAGAATAGGTTGGATGGATTGGACCTATTTTGGGGTTGTCACAATTGCTCTTATGAGTCTTAGTGAATTGGTGAGAATGAAAGAAGAATGAGCTTCTATTTATTGGAAAACGTAGTTTCGATAATTGCACGTTTTGGGGCTTGAATTATTACTGTATAGTACCTTTATCTTTTCCTCTATTTTTAATTTAGTCTTGCAAGTATTATCAATCTTGCACCACCTCCCCTAATAGTAATGCATGTGAACCAATAGTTCCATTCATGTGAGCAAATAGTTATATGCATGTGAACTAATAGCAATTAATTGCTCATTTATCCGATTAATTACCCGATTGGTCAATTTAACATCCAGAAATCAATTATTATCGAAATAAATATTGATTTCCATTAACACAAATAATCCCAACACAATGGAAATATTTTTATCAACAATTTCATCTTTAATCAACACGAACATATTCATCGGTAATACTATAACTCACAATATTTAACAACCAGATCATTCGTAGGAAAGAGGGGGCTTTCCGATAAGGATTTCTCCCTGCTGGCGCGCAATTAGGTGACCAAATCCTTTTTCTCAACAGAACTTTCTAGACATAATAATATGAATAACTTTGTCGTCTCAATTATTGATTTAAAACTATAAAATATTATGCAAATGATACTATGACAAATATTGAATCAATAATATGAGAGATATTATGCAGTAATTACTGTAGCAATAATTGAGTATAACTGAGTGACAAATATTAGATAAGCATTATTGACAATGTCTAGAAAGTTCTGTCGAGAAAAGGGGTTAGGTTATCTAATTACTGTATTAATAAGAGAAATCTTATCTGAAATCCCCACTTTGAGGAACGATTTGGTTGTCAATATTGAAATCTATAATATTAATAGTGAATAATTATTGAAAAGATTAAAGATTTTGTTGATTAAGGATAATTTAATTACAAAAGCTAAGGGGAATAATTCGAACTTGGAAAACTTTAGGGGTGCCAAAGTGTAATAAGTCGACCAATCCATGTGAACTTGAATGAACCAATCAGAGAAGAGATGATGCAAGCATGATATAAGCATGGCATCATGTGAGACCCCCAAAACAGGTATACATCACCCATCTTGGGTCGCCAAATACATAGTACAAATTTCAAATAAACCTTAATTATACAACAGTCGTGTAAAATAAGATAAAACATAATCTAAGAGTTTTAATAAGAATATTGTCATCTAGACAATATCCACTCAATGGAGTCCCCATTACATTTATTGTCACACTATTTAACAGAATAGTAAGAACTATTAATGCTATCATCTGGACCGTCACTCCGTTCCCCGACTAGTCTCGGCTACATTCTCATTTCCTGAAGAGAACAATGAAAGAAAGGGTAAGCTCAACTAGCCCAGTAAGAAATATTATGACTAAGATAATGCAGAATAAATTATCATTAGCCTTCAACAGTGTTAAAATGATAAAATATAATAAACATCAAGTTTAACTACAATGGAACAATCAATCCATTAGAAGAGTCAAGTAGAGAATAAAGTCTACTATCTTCTATGATTTAAAAGGTTTTTCATCACTTTTATCGCTGAGACTCAGCTTAATAAATAAACCACATCATCCCTGCACTACGGCCAAGGATATTCATTAGTATTACGACCACAAATTATCCATGCACTACAGGCCAAGGATATTCATGTATTCATCAATGGTCATGATCATGCCAACAACTGTCCATTAATGCACTACGGCCAATGAGGACTTTTACCACATCATTTGTAACATTACGGTCATGATTATACCGAATAATTCCTGGTCATAATCATACCAAGTCCATCTATGCACTACAGGCCACAGATAACTTTCAACATTTTGTAAACATGAGGATGATGACAATGATATAAGAATTCAATAAAACAAGTTCAAGAATTAATTTATCCAAGAACTAATAACGTCCAAATTGTCAACATGATACTTCTTTGTAGAGCAAAATTCAAGAATGCTCAGAAGAATATTTTGATGAAAAGATACTGGATGAAGCACAAATATCAAGGATATTCCACTAATTTCATGGAGTATAGAAGTCAAAACTTTAACCAACTGAGTATAATAAAGAATGGAATAACAAAAGAAATCACCAGGCATGCGATGATCGCATGCATATGTTATTCCAGCGAGAATAATAAATAACGAAACCAGTCATGCGTAAACGCACGCAGACGGGATATTCCAAATGTAATAATAAACAACGAAACCAGGTCATGCGTAGAACGCATTGCATATGATGATATTCCAACAGAATAATAAACAACGGAATCGGTCATGCGTAAGCACGCAAGCGAGGATGTTCCAATAGAATAATAAAATGGAATAATGGAAGAATTTCACCAAGTATTGGGTAGCAGGTGTATCTGAGTTATTCCAATGTAATAATAGAGAATGGAATAATAGAAGTTCTCTTCATGAATAAGAAAGAAATAATACCCCTTACCTTAGAAAAACTGGATACTAGAATAGTGAGGTAACAGACTTTTCTTCTTCTTTCTCTCTATAATTTCTCTCTATAATAATTGCTCTAAAGCTTTTGTGAATTGATGAGAAATGAAGGAAGAATGAGCTTCTATTTATAGGAAAATATAGTTTCGATAATTGCACGTTTTAGGGCTCAAAATATTACAGTACAATACCTCCAACTTTTCTTTCATTTTTAATTTAGTCCTGCAAGTATTATCAAACTTGCACCACCTCCCCTAATAGTAAATAATGTAAATCAATAGTTCAATCATGTGAATTAATAGTATAATCATGTGAAAAATATGAATTTTAGTATAGTATCTCTATCTATACCTCCATTTTTAACTCAGTCATGCAAGTATTATCAATCTTGCACCAACTCCCCTAATAGTACATGAATGTGATTCAATAGTACACACATGTGAACAAATACTTATATAAGCATGTGAATTATGAGCAATTAATTGCTCATTTATCCGATAAATTACCCGATTTATCAATATAACCCACAGACATCAATTATCATAGGAATAGATGTCGATTTCCACTAACACTAATAATCTCAACACAATGGAACTATCAAATTCTTCTTTAATCAACACGAACTTATTCATCGTTTATATTATAACTCACAATATTTAACAACCAGGTCGTTCCCAGGAAAGAGGGAGCTTTCCAATAAGGATTTCTCCTTATTGACGCGCAATTAGGTGACCAAACCTCTCCTTGACAGAACTTCTAGACATTGTAAATATTGCAATTTAATAATATGAATAACTTTGTCGTCTCAATTATTGATTTAATAATATATCATATAATACAGATGATACTGTGACAATAATCTAATCAATAATATGAGAGATATGATGCAAAGAATTACTATAGCAATAATTGAGTATAACTGGTGACTTCTCACGTAAAGATCAATAACCAATACTGGTGTGCTACTTATGCAACCACGCCGTATTATTATACTTTTTACTACCGGGTAGTTCAACAGTTTTAACGATAACACTTCCGCCAAGTTATTTTTATAAAAGATAATTACATCATTTTCTTACAACGACAATACTTGGTTGTAGGGGTCCACCAATGATTGTCTTTGTAGTCTGAATATTCCCTGTTAAAACGAATATTTCCCGACCAATCGAATATTATATAATCACTTGCTTACTTTGCAAAATTTGTAAATATTACCCACAACTATAACATTATATCATATCCACACCATAATATTCAAAAATATATTTCGAGAGAAATTAATCTTTATTCATAAAATTTGGGGTCTTACAACCTCCCCTTCTTATGAAATTTCGTCCTCGAAATTAGGGTACGTACCTGGTATATCGAAGAGGTGAGGATATATTGACTTCATCTCAGATTCTAACTCCCAGGTCATTTCTTCCACATTGTGGTTTCTCCACAAACTTTGACTTGAGGTATAACCTTGGAGCGTAGAATATGATCCTTCTTATCCAAGATTTTAACAGGTAACTCTTCATACGTTAAATCTTCCTCTATCTCGTCTGGTTCTAATTCAATAATGTGGTTCGGGTCTTTCACATATTTACGTAACATAGATATGTGAAAAATGTTATGAACACGAGACATACTTGGCGGTAAAGCGAGTCTATAGGCCACAGTTCCTACTCGATCGAGGATTAAAAATGGGCCAATGAATCGAGGATTGAGATTTTCTCTCTTTCCAAATCTCGTAACTCCTTTCCATGGAGCAACACGTAACAACACATGATCTCCAATATTGAATTCCACGTCCTTTCGATGAAGATCAACATAACTCTTTTGTCGATCTTGTGAGGTTTTTATACGTTGTCGAATCGTTTGAATCTTTTCTGTAGTCTTACGTACCAAATCCGGTCCCAACAACGTTGCTTCACCCACCTCATCCAAATTATCTTTGGAAGCGACACTTTCTTCCATATAACGCCTCAAATGGAGCCATGCCAATACTTGCTTGATAACTGTTGTTGTAGGAAAACTCCACCAATGGTAAGAACTTGTCCCAACTTCCTTTGAAGTCAAGGACACAGAGTCTTAATAAATCTTCAAGAGTTTGAATAGTCCTCTCCGACTGCCCGTCCGTTTGAGGATGATATGCCGAACTAAATCGTAAATCCATGCCCATAGCTTTTTGCAAACTAACCCAAAATCATGAAGTGAATCTTGGGTCTCGATCAGAAACTATGGATACTGGCATACCATGCAATCTTACAATCTCGTTTATGTACATACGAGCAAGACGTTCAAGTGTATAAGTTTCTCGTATAGGTAAGAAATGAGCCGACTTGGTCAATCTATCAACAATGACCCAAATCGCATCTATGCCTTGAGAAACTTTGGGAAGACCGGTAACAAAATCCATGGTAATTTGCTCCCTTGGAATTTCAAGTGGTTGCAATGGACCTTTTGGCACTTGATGCTCCGCCTTGACTCTTTGACAAGTTAAACACCTTGAGGTAAACTCTGCGATTTCTTTCTTCATATTGCTCCACCAAAGTGTATGTCGAAGATCACGATACATTTTGGTACTACCAGGATGGATTGCAAACGGTGTGTTGTGCCCCTCCATTATGATTTTATACTTTAATTCAGAATCGTTAGGAACACAAAGTCTAGATTTGACTCAAAGTATTCATTCTTCATCGATTCTTGCTTGCGGAATAGCACCTTCTTGTACTTTCTTCTTCATACGCATCAGCTCCAGGTTTGTAGTTTGAGCAGCTTTAACTTTATCGATTAAAGTCGGTTCTACTCATATATTCGCCATCATCACATGGGTCCCTGGAGTCTTTAACTTTATCTCCATCCTTTGTAAGTCATACAAAATGGGTCTTTGCGTTGACAATATCGCACTCGTACCCGCATATGATCTTCTACTCAATGCGTCAGCTACTACGTTCGCTTTTTCAAGATGGTATTGGATGGTATGATCATAATCTTTCAACAACTCAAGCCATCGTCGTTGCCGCATGTTGAGTTCCTTTTGAGTGAAGAAATATTTGAGGCTTTTATGATCCGTATAGATCTCCACCTTCTCTACATATAGGTAATTCCTCCAAATCTTAAGCGCAAAAACGACGGCGGCCAACTCTAGATCATCAGTAGGATAATTCCTCTCATATTCTTTGAGTTGTCGTGAGGCATAGGCTATGACTTTCCCATGTTGCATGAGAACACATCCTAACCCTTTGCTTGAAGCATCACTATAGATGACAAATCCCTCCGAGCCAGATGGTATTGTCGAGCAGTCTTTGAAAATGAGTCTCCTCTTGAGTTCTTGAAAACTTTTCTCACATTTCTCGCTCCAACCCAACTTTGTATCTTTTTGAGTCAGCTGAGTTAATGGAGTAGCGATTCGAGAAAACCCTTCTACGAATCTCCGATAATAATAACCATGTTTTAGAAAGAAAGCTACGTCGTCATCATCGACTTAGGTTGCTCCCAACTTTGAATTACTTCAATCTTTGTCGGGTCAACAGATATTCCATGATTTGATATTACGTGCCCAAGGAATGCAACTTCCTCAAGCCAGAACTCGTATTTCTTCAACTTGGCATACAGCTTATTTTCACGAAGATTTTAGAGTATCAGCCTCAAGTGTTGCTCATGGTCTTCACGGGTTTTGGAGTATATGAGGATGTCATCAATAAAGACGACCACAAAGTGATCCAAATATTCCTTGAATACTCGATTCATCATGTCCATGAAGGCAGCAGGAGCATTAGTCAATCCAAAAGACATGACTAGGAATTCATAATGCCTGTACCGAGTTCTGAAAGCAGTCTTTGGAATGTCATCGATTTTAATCTTCAACTGATGATATCCGGAACGAAGATCGATCTTTGAAAAGAATTTGGCGCCTTGCAACTGGTCAAACAGGTCATCAATGCGAGGCAACGGGTACCTATTTTTGATGGTGACATGATTCAACTTCAGATAATCAATACAAAGTCGCATACTTCCATCTTTCTTCTTCACGAATAAGCAGAGCACACCCTAGGAGGCGTACTTAGGACGAATGAAACCGATGTCTAACAATTCCTGTAGTTGGGTTTTTAACTCCTGAAGTTCAATAGGAGTCATTCGATATGGGGCTTTGAAAATGGGTTTTGTACCGGGTTCAAGGTCGATACCAAACTCGATTTCATGCTCCGGGGGTAGGCCAGGAAGTTCTTCGGGGAATACGTCAGGAAAATTATTAACAATAGAAATATCATTCAAATCTGACGTATTTTTGTTTAAATCTGTGACATGAGCTAAGAAAGCTTGGCATCTGTTTTTCAATAAATGAATAGCTTTATGGCTTGAGATGACCGTGATTGATTTTAATGGTTTGGTCGCTTGAATTCGCATAGTAGGTTGATTAGGAATATGAAAGCTAACAACCTTACGAAAATAATCAATTTTAGCATGATGAGTAGTTAACCAATCAATCCCTAGAATAACGTCAAATGCAAGTATTTTTAAAGAAATAAGATCGACAAGTAACGTGCGGTTACCGATTTGAATCAAACAAGACTTATAAACAGTGGATGTAATGAAGGTTTCTCCCAACGGAGTTTCAACCAATAAGTCAAAGTCTAATTTCTCCGGAGTCAAATTTAAACGTTGAGTGCAAGTAGGAGAAATAAACGAAAGGGGTAGAACCAGTATCAAATAAGGTATAGACTTCGCTAAAGTTTATGATAAGCTTACCCATGATGACCTCGTTCAGATTCCTTGCTTTCTGGGAGGTCACAACAAACGCTCTCCCTTGAACTACGGGTTTGACTTTTTGGGGACTGACCTTTGGTGCCTCCATCCCATTTGGACTTGTCTTGATTGCACGACAAAATCGGGCTAGGTGACCTTCTCTTTCACAATTATAGCACGCTTTGGACTGCATCGCGCAGTTTGGACTGATGTGTCCCTCCCCTCCGTATTTGAAGCATATGATAGGTGGTCGTTCTCCTTCCTTAACAAGTGTTGATGCTGACGTCTTTCCATCATTGTTGAATCTCCTTTTCTTGAAATGTCCATTTTTACTGTCTTGGCCATGATTACCACCGAAGTGGTTACCATTTCTGGCATGTTGATTCCCTCCACGTTTGTTGTCACCGCTTCGATGATTGCTACCACTGGTATTATCATTTTGCCGGCTGCTTTCTCTTGGTTGCATTGACTCGTTATCGCGCTCCAATAACTGAGCCCTATTTATAACATCTGAATATAAACACAGTTTATGAGAAATTAGATATTGACGTATCTCAGGTTTCAAACCTCTTAGAAACATTCGCGTCATTCTCTCCTCATTATCAACCAAGTGAGATGCAAACCAGGACAACTAGCAAACTTAGCTTCGTACTGTGACACGGTCATATTGTTCTGCTCTAACTTGATGAACTCTACCTCTTTCATGTGACGAATACTTTCGGGAAAGTACTTGTCGTTGAATAGTTCTTGGAAATTTTCCCAAGACATCTTCAGTGCGGTAGGTTGAGTACGCTTTTCCGATTCCCACCAGTAATCTGCCTCTGTTCGCAATATAAATGTGGCAAAGGGAACCTTTTGCTCCTCGAAGCATCCCAAGACATCAAATATCTTGGTGATCTGCTTTATCCACGTCTCTGCCTTAAGTGGTCATGCGTAATAGAAGAATTTCAAATATCCAGGTCATGCGTAATGCACAGACAGGATGTTCCAACAGAATAATAAAAATGGAATAACAGAAGAATTTCACCAAGTATAGGGTAGCCCGCGTATACAGGTTATTCCAACAGAATAATAGAGAATGGAATAACAGAAGTTCTCTTCATGAATAAGAAAGAAATAATACCCCTTACCTTAGAAAAACTGGATTCTAGAATAGTGAGGTAGCAGACTTTTCTTCTTCTTTCTCTCTATAATTTCTCTCTATAATAATTGCTCTAAGGCTTTTGTGAATTGGTGAGAAATGAAGGAAGAATGAGCTTCTATTTATAGGAAAATATAGTTTCGATAATTGCACGTTTTGGGGCTCGAAATATTACAGTACAATACCTCCAACTTTTCTTTCATTTTTAATTTAGTCCTACAACTATTATCAAACTTGCACCACCTCCCCTAATAGTAAATAATGTGAATCAATAGTTCAATCATGTGAATCAATAGTATAATCATGTGAAAAATATGAATTACAGTATAGTATCTCTATCTATACCTCCATTTTTAACTTAGTCATGCAAGTATTATCAATCTTGCACCAACTCCCCTAATAGTACATGAATGTGATTCAATAGTACACACATGTGAACAAATAGTTATATAAGCATGTGAATTATGAGCAATTAATTGCTCATTTATCCGATAAATTACCCGATTTATCAATATAACCCACAGACATCAATTATCATAGGAATAGATGTCGATTTCACTAACACTAATAATCTCAACACAATGGAACTATCAAATTCTTCTTTAATCAACACGAACTTATTCATCGTTTATATTATAACTCACAATATTTAACAAACGCAGTCGTTCCCCGGAAAGAGGAGCTTTCGATAAGGATTTCTCCTTATTGACGCCGCAATTAGGTGACCAAACCTCTCCTTGATGAACTTCTAGACATTGTAAATATTGCAATTTAATAATATGAATAACTTTGTAAATCTCAATTATTGATTTAATAATATATCATATAATATGGATGATCTCGTGACAATAATCGAATCAATAATACGAGAGATATGATGCAAAGAATTACTATAGCAATAATTGAGTATAATGAGTGACTTCTCACGTAAGCATCAATAACCAATACTGGTGTGCTACTATGCAACTAATGCCATTACTATACTTTTACTACTAGGGTAGTTCAACAGGTTTTAACGATAACACTTCATAGTTATTTTTATAAAAGATAATTACATCATTTTCTTACAACAACAATACTTCCGTTGTGGGGTCCACCAAAGATTGTGCCGTCGTACGAATATTCCCTGTTAAAACGAATATTTCCCGACCAATCGAATATTATATAATCACTTGGTTACTTTGCAAAATTTGTAAATATTACCCACAACTATAACATTATATCATATCCACACCATAATATTCAAAAATATATTTCGAGAGAAATTAATCTTTATTCATAAAATTTGGGGTCTTACACATCATCTTTAAAGAAACAAAAAGATATTGTCATCATGATGATTTCATGATGATGTCACCTGGTGGAATATTATTGAGGGACTAAGGTGCAATTAATGAGATACTAAAGTGTAATTAACCTAGTTATCAAATTGTAATAAGCCTAGTCCCTAACGTGCAATTATTGAAACTATGTTCTCCTATAAATAGGGAGCTAAGTTCATTAGTTCTTCACCAATTTACAAAATCAAGAGTTAGAAAAAGAGAGTTCTTGTGAGTATACTTTGAGTGTAGTGCAAGATTTTCTCAAGATAATCTCCATTATTCTAGTCATAAATACTCTCCTATTAAGGTAAATGATGTTATTTTCTTCATACTCATAAGGGTTGTCATTTTATTCTTTATTAATATGTGGAAATAACATATCTACGCGGACTACCGCATGCTTGGTGAATAACCCTGTATATTCATTCTTTTTTAAGTTGTGGAAATGATCTGTCTACGTGGATTACCGCATGACGGGAGAAAATCTATTTGCAGTTTCGTATATTCTTTTATACTCGTATGTGATATCATTTATTTTGTACTCATATTTTTCTCCATTTATGGTACAAAATTATTGTTTGTTTTCATAACCTTATTGTTAAATGGTGAAAATGTCTGAAATCAGTAGAATATCCTTAATAGTTTGCGCTTCATCTAATATCATTTCATTAGAATATTGGTCTGAACTTACTTATTAAATTTTAATCTATTCATGTCGGGGTGCTATTCATCTAGGGTAATATTCATGTCGAGGTACTATATATTCATCCGGGGTACTATTCACGACGGAATTTAATTTCTTTTCTTTGTCCAAATTATCTTTGAAATTTGAATCTTAAATATCATTTTTGAATTTTACTCTACAATTGGCGATCATGTTGACAATTTGGACATTCTTGAACTCTGAATAAATTAAATTATAAATCTCTAATATTTATATTTGATCTCACTTGATTCATTCTTTATATCATTGTCATCATTCTCATGTTTATATTGAGGTAAAAGTTATCTTTGGCCCATAGTGTATAGATAGACTGTTGATTGGTATGATTATGATTAAGAATTGTGTATTGGTATAATCATGACCTTTAATGTTACAGATAAAGGTTTGTGGTGAAAGTCCTCTTTGGCCCATAGTGCATAGATGAACAAGTGTTTGGCATGATCATGACCTCTGGTGATACAAACGAATATCTTTGGCCCGTAGTGAATCGATAATTCGTTAATTTGAAATAATTATTGATTAGTATTACACGGATAAAATATTAATGATGAACTTTTAAATCATAGAAGATAGTAGACATCATGCTCTACTTGACTCTTCTAATGGATTGTTATTTCCGCTGCAGTTGTTGATCTAAAACTTGTTGGCCATTATATTTTATCTGATTTATCATTATTGAAGGCTAAATATAATTTATTCTTCATTATCTTAGTCATAATATTCTTTACTGCGCTAGTTGAGCTCATTCTTTTCCTCTTTGTTCCATTATTTTTCTCATGAAATGAAAGTTTAGTTGGGAGTAGTCGGGGAGTGGAGTAATGGTCTGAGATAGTTACTATAGAAGTCTTCACTATGTTATGAAATAGTGTAATAATAACTGTAATGAAAACTTAATTTGAGTTTGGATATTGTCGTATTATGTACGGTGCAATATTTTTAGTCAAACTAAGTTTATGATTGTTGTATTTTGCACGATAGTTTAATAGTTATAAATATGGAAGTTTGTATTTGAATTCTGTACCATGTATTTTGACGACTCAAAATGAGTTGTGTGAACCTATTTTGAGGCTTCACAACTGTACTTTTATCACCAAGTATTTCAACAGTTAACGACAAAAAAATTTCCGTCAATTTTTAAAAAGGTTATTTATGTCGCTTTCTATATCCGACAGTTATTCTGTTGTAGGGCCCACTAATGATTGGTTATTTCGGCGCCGTCGTACTTTACAGAATATATTATTTCCGACAGAAAGAATATTCCTCGACAAAACAAATATTTTTCGACAACTGTTTACTTTGTATAATTTACACATATCACCCACAACAATAACATTTATTAAATCAACACCTTACTATTTAATTATAATAATATATAAAAAAAATTAAATCTTATTAATAAAAAGTTGGGGTCTTACCGCCGTCGTCTCTGGTAGTACTTCTCTCCGACAATTTGTTCGAAGAAGATGATGATAATGATCTGTACTCCTCTCCGACAACGGCCGATAGTACTCCAAGAACATATGTTCGAAGGTGATGACGATGTGCTCCTACCCATATTCTCACTCTTGAATATATACTCAATGAATTATTATTGATTCAACAAACAGATACAGAAGCTGAATCAATAGTAGGAAGAAAAAAATTGTCACTTCCAGAAGCTATCCTATCCAAGAATGGACAGATGAATCCCAAATTTGTCGAGAGAAATGGGGAGAAAGACCAAGATATTTCTAAATAATAATAATAATAATAATAATAATAATAATAATAATTTCAAAATAATAATAATAATATCTAAATATTTGATAATTTATATTTTTAAAGTGAACTTAAAATATTTAAAATTAAAAAATAATATAAATTCATTAATTTATATTATTTATAACATAAAATTAATGAATTTATATTAATAACTTAAAATTCAATAATAACATAAAATTAATGAATTTATATTATTTTTAAATTTTTAAATATTTTAAGTTCACTTTAAAAATATAAATTATCTAATATTTTGAAATTATTATTATTATTATTTAGAAATTATTATTATTATTTAAAAAAAATTATTGTTATTATTATTATTATTATTTTGTAATAATAATAATTTTTGCAAATGTATTTATATAAAATTAATGAATTTATATTATTATTTAAAAATTATTATTATTACTATTATTATTATTATTATTATTATTAATACACATGGCAAAGCATATATGTACACATCAGCATTTCAAAATCACCTGATATGCATAGTTAGAACTTCCGTCCGATTGTAGGACGAAAACTGTAAGTAATGACCATTTTGTAATTATTTTAGAGTATAGTTACGCGATTGTAACAAAAAAAATTTCAATAACTACAATAAAAATCGAATTCTAATACAGTGACCAAAAAATCAATTATGCCCTCAAAGTAGGTAACCTTTAATTTCTTTCACACCATCAACAACGACCCGCGTATACTTCTCTTCTTGTTTCATCTTCTCTTCTTTCAATGCTTTCTTCTCCTGCATAAAAGCCCCTTAGATCTATTAATCTATCAAATAAAATATAAATAATATTGAATTTTTTGCTCACTCAATAAATCATCTGGGCCGTCCAAAGTTTGGGATAAATCCCACCATACAGTGCCGAAGGCACGAGACACATCTAGTCTATCTAACAAAATAGAAATGATTTTGAATTTTCCGTTTATCCTAATAAATCATCTGGACCGTCTAAAGTTTGGGATAAATTCTACCGTTCATATAGTGCCGGAAGCACGAGACATAGCTAATTTAAAATATTACGCATTACTAAACCTGCTCCGTACACGATTAGCAGCACGATTATTTGAAGCAGTCTAAAATTTGGTCTACCTATGTGATTCATATATCACAGCTGTCTATTTGGAAACAAAACTAGCATATCGTGCACCAAGAAAGTATCAACTTCCACAATTAGAGAGAAGCTCCATAGTCTATAGGTATCCTAACACTATTTAGAAAAGAAAAAGATAGAAGAAAGTAGATTTGATACAACAGAAGAAGAATATAGTCTAGAGATAAGAGATGAGAGATGAGAGATGAAAGATGAAGAAGAAGATTGACAGAGAGCCACAATTTCTCAGTTTTACCATGGCAATTACGTTGCAATATCTCAATTTATAAATTTAGCAAAATATATATATATATATATATATATATATATATATATATATATATATATATATATATATATCTCAATTTACAATCCTAGATATGCATAAAATAGAAAACTAAAAAAAATAAGATCAACCTTACCCTAGAACAGTAAAATAAAATTGAAATTGAACTACGGACTAGACTTATTTAAAAACGGTGTCGTTTCTAGTTGGCTATAGTGTTGGCCACAGTTGACCAAGAAACTCCGATTCATTTTTTCGTAGAGAAATCTCTGATCAAGAATAGAAGAAGACCCATTTTGCATCATATCTAAGGGATTCCTTAGTTTGGACCGAAAAAGCAATGCCACTCGATCATTATCAAACTATCAAACTGATTGCAGTCTTTTTTTTGTCCGCGAGGATCCCACCATTGGGTTCTTATCGTTTTTCTCTGCATGCTTTAGAACTTTCTTTGAACTTTCTTTGCTCTGGGACGCAAGCTTTCTTTTAGGTCGTAACTTTGAGAACTTGGGTGAATCTTTCTCCGAAAATTTGTTAGTTTCTAGGGTTTGCAGTTTAATACTGCGGACGAGGGACTTTTAAAGGATAAGTATTTTGGACAGTTGTTTCGTCCGCAGTATTAAATTGGAGAATACTGAAAATTAAACTGCGGAGGAGATCTCTATTAAATTATTGGTTCATTGAATGGATGCTCACGATATATATGTTGTAAAGATAACTTTAATTTGACAACATTAGTTATAAATGAGTCTATATATATATATATATATATATATATATATATATATATATATATATATATATATACTCTTTCGGATCTTAAGCTCACCTTGCATACCCCTTTAGCGACGGATCGGGCAACGATTTGGTCCGTCGCTATAGGTTCGGTCTGTCGTTATATGTTGTTCATCGCTAAAAGCTAAGATGACGGTTCTATATATAGTGATTGAATTTGAATTTGGTCCATCACTAAAAGAGAATATGCAATAGGAACTAAATAAGAGAAAGTTTGAGATCCGGATCAGTATATATATATATATATATATATATATATATATATATATATATATATATATATATATATATATATATATATATAACAATGACTTGGTGGAGTATTACATAAACTCCGCGAGTTACTTGTTTTATATCTATGAAGAATAATAACTTAGTGACTGATATGTTTTTTTCCCAAGTTTAATGACTGATATTTCATAGTTCTACAGTCACCAAATAAAATAAAATAAAATATTCAAATGATTGTTTATACAATTTTAAATAGTCTTTCAATGGTACGATGCAACCCAGAATAACCATGAAGTTATGAGTTCGATCTTGGCACGTCAAAGAAATGGTGTGTGTTTTAAAAATTATTAATATAAAATTATCAAAAAAATATATATTCTAATGTGCACATATTTTAGACTTTCATCACAGGGTAATTTAGTAAATACCACACTGCAGTCTGTCCTTTTCAAAATCTTTCTTAATTTATACCACGGGATAAATAAGGTTTTGGTCAGTGTACTTGGGTCCGATTTTCATTGTAGTTACCGAATTTTTTTTTTGTTACAATCGAATGACTGTACTTTCAAAAACTTACAAAATGGTCACTCCGTTCGATTTTCCGTCCAAAAAACGGACGGAATGCTGACTGTGCAAGTTGACTCCATTTTTTGCTGACGTGGCCCGTTATTTTTGCTGATGTGGAGGTTAAAAATTTTCTTAAAAAAAATGTTACTCACAAGTCTCAAACTCTAGACCTCTTCAAATTAGAAACCTTATATTCCAACAAAACCAATTGTGCCAACTATCTACCATGCTTAAATTTATGCAATACTAATATTTAAACTAAGTAGCATCGTTTCTAGGAATTGTAATAACTGTAATAATAATAATTATTATTGTAATAATCTGATGACCAAAAGGAATAATAATAATCGTAGTATTTCAATAATAATAATAATAATAATAATAATAATAATAAGGCTTAAATATGATTTACTATCCTAAACTACACAATTTTTTGTAATTAAAAAAACGCAATTTTTTTGTAATAATAAAAAAAAAAAGTTTTTTAATAAAAAAAACAAAAAATCACCTCGATCATTTCTTAAACCACACGCAGCAAACTGTCTTTCTCGATTGGAAAAATTAGTAATGTCTGTCTTTTAATAAAAAAAATTATCTAAAAATAATTTATTTATGATATTTACATTGTTTATTGTATTGTTAGAAAAGTAAATAAAATTATATTGGTCAAGATCATCAAATAAATTATCATAAAAAATGCAGTTTTATAATAAAATAAAAAAAACTGCATTTTTTAATAAAATAAAAACTGCAATTTTATTTTATTATAAAACTGCATTTTTTAATAAAAATAAAACTGCGTTATAAAACTGCATTTTTATAATGAAAATAAAAACTGCGTTTTTTATAAAAAAAAAAAAAACTGCATAAAAAATACAAAACAAAAAAAAATTGCATTTTTATTTTATTATAAAAACTGCAAATTATAAAAGTTTACCAAATGTTGAAACAAAATATTTTTTGTGTTGTTGCTTTTTGTTTTTTTTTTACGTTTTTTTTTGTTTTTTTTAAACTGCTGCTTTGTTTTTTTTTTTTTTTTTTGCGTTGTTAGTTGTTTTTTTTTGCGTTGTTTTTGTTTTTTTTTATTAAAAAAAAACTGTGCTTTTTTATTACAAAAAATTGCAAACCCTTTTTTATTACAAAAAAACTGTGCTTTTTTTATTAAAAAAAAACAGTGCTTTTGATATTACAAAGAAATTGCGTTTTTTTATTACAAAAAATTGTGTAATTTAGGATAGTAAATCATATTTAAGCCTTATTATTATTATTATTGAAATACTATAGTGTATTATCCCTTTTTGGTCACTGTATTATTACAATAATAATTATTATTATTACAGTTATTACAATTATTATTATTATTACAATTCCTAGAAACGATGCTACTTAGTTTAAATATTAGTATTACATAAATTTAAGCATGGTAGATAGTTGGCACAATGATTTTTGTTAGAATATAAGGTTTTTAATTTGAAGAGGTCTAGAGTTCGAGACTTGTGAGTAATATTTTCTTTAAAAAAAAATTTAACCTCCACATCAGCAAAAATAACGGGCCACGCCAAAGAAAAAAAACGGCGGAAAATCCCTCCAAAGATGTCGATTAAAAAACCTTATTTATCCCTTTATACCACTATGACTATACTACTCTATTTGGATCTAATAGCTATAACCATGGGTTAAAATGTTCCTTTGTTTAGCCTTTCTATCTTTAGAAACTAACCATCTGCAGTATTGACGCCGCCCATTTGCGGTGGCCTTCAATTTCTGCTTTCTATTCTCGGAACACTCTTTTTCTCCCACTCCGCCAAAAGTAACCTTTTATCTCTATATACATATAAATTCACAATTTATTTCTCTTGAACTTTGTGTTTACCGCGTTTCGAGGGATTCAACAAACACTAGTTTGTCAACTTATGGAAGACACGTAGAAACACAGGTCGGTATTTGGAAGCTACCCAGTAAAAAGATAGGCTTTGGGTCCTTTTAATTATTATTGATAATTTGATATAGTTGGATATTTTGTATTTTCCTCTGTATCTGTTGGTGGGTTTTGTGCTGAGTTCATTTCAGCTCAATTTCAGGTAATACCCATATCCAATTTCACTGATTCGTTGTGGGTTTGGCTAGTTTTTGGCTTTTTTTTATTGTAATATTTGTTGATAAGAAGATATATCTGAGTTGGGTTACTATTATTTCAGTTTTTTTTTTTTTTTTTTCTGTTTTATTTTATTGAAAGCTGTGGCATTTTCTTTGCTATGGGAGTTTTGCGGCTAAGGTGAGAGAGAATCCATGAATTCAGTCTATGGTCAGTATGCAGTGCTGTTTTATTTGCTCAAGTTTGAAGGAATTTTTAGTCGGTTCAATTGTCTTAAGGATTGATTGAATCTTCACGTGACTGGTTCTTATTTTGATAATTAATATGGGGTGTTCCAATAACTTTTTGTTTGTAAAGGGACAAAAAAAAAATTGTATATAAAGAGACAAGGTGGATGATTTTCATTTGTGGGCATTGCAGGTTTGTGCTGTTTCAATTGAGGAAGTTGGGTATTTTGTTGGTTGGTTTGAACAAATCAATTGGGAAGAGATAAAATTAGTTTTTTCTTTCACCAAAATATTGGTGAGTGTAGTAGAGGTGGAGAGTTTTGAGTTTAGAGGGTGGAGCTTGGATGAAGATGATGTTCAAATACTGGGTTCTTGGTTTTCAAGTTGGTGAGGATTTTAGGGAAGAAGATATCTTTGTGTAGGAAAATCTTTTGAAAGAGTTATAGCATTTTCATACTTTATTTTTTTTTATTTGAAAATGGAATACCCATTTTCGTCTAAAGAAAAGGATTCTAGTTACTGGGGTTCTCCAAGAGCTCAAACCGATGGTAGGGCATCATTGGATGGTGTGACAAGGTACTCTGGTATTCAGGATCCATTTAACAATGTTGAAGACCTCATGAATTTTGATACATATGCCGGATGGTGCAGCAGCCCTTCAACGGCAGATCAGATGTCCACGTCTTATTCATTTGTGCCCCTCAACTCCGTGACCAATAATTATGCGCCATTAGATTCATTGAACTTTGCTGAACAAAGTTGTGGAGGCTTTCGCGTGACTGATGGGGATGTAGCCAGAAGTTCTGTTAATGATGGAGAGAAAGTGGTGTGTCAGCAAATGGAACCACAGTTTGGCTTTCTGTTGAATTCTGTTGATGGGAATGGCACAAGTGAAAAAAGAAGTAGCACTTCTTGTCAGAAAAATAACATTGTAGATATGAGGAGATGGACTATCCCTCGGCCACTTGAGCGACCTCTTGCAGAAAAGATGCTCAAGGCATTATCTTTGTTTAAGGAGTCATCTGGTGGGGGAATCTTGGCCCAAGTTTGGGTTCCCGTTAAGGATGGCGATCACTATAGGTTAAGCACTTCTGAACAGCCTTACTTGCTTGATCAGATGCTGGTAGGATATCGCGAAATCTCTAGAAGGTTCACCTTTTCTGTAGAAGCGGAACCAGGTTCATCTCATGGGCTTCCTGGTCGTGTATTTGCCTCCAAAATACCGGAGTGGACCTCAAATGTAATATACTACAATAAGGATGAATACTTGCGGGTGCAGCATGCAGTAAACCATGAAGTCCGTGGATCTATTGCTTTACCTATTTTCAGTAGTGATCCCCTGGAAACATCATGCTGTGCGGTGCTGGAACTTGCCACTTTGAAAGAAAAAGCCAGTTTTGGTTCAGAGATGGAACACGTTTGCCGTGCTTTCCAGGTGAGTTATCCCCTTATATGTCTTGATAACTTGACAAATTATAGCCTTACATGCTCAGTTTTAGGCTATGCTATTATGAAAATTCAGAGGCAAAATTAAAGTAGCTGTTATTAAACCAACCTCCAAATTAATTAAAGTAGCTGTTATTAAAAATTAATTAAAGCAGCTGTTATTAAACCAACCTCCAAATTCTGTGTAGTGCTAAAATCTTTTGTTTCCTTTATATATCTGTCATGTCTATTAGTCATCGAGTAACAAATAGAAACGGAAAATATATGGCACTTTGGTCTTTGAGAATGGTGATCTGAACTGTTTCTTGCTAAGATTTTTAACCGTCTTAGACTAGGAAATAACGTGAGGACAAAGTTACTAAAATGATTCGTCCGTCCATTTTAACTTACTAAATTATAAAGAGTTGTCGTCTTGCTTAATTTTGGTGTTTCTGTGTAACATGCAAGTCCTTTCCAGTAAAAGTTTGAGTTTTGAGGTATGCCCCTTGTGCCTTTGTAATAAGAAATTGTCAGTCTAGAGAACTGTGCTAGAAGATTTGCAGTCAAAGGGTGATAAATTTTATGTTTGTTGTCTATAAATATTTGAAAGTATGTTTAGTTACTTCATCAATTCTTCTGTTTGGTAGCAGCAGTTGAAAAATTATTTAGTCTATGTTTGCTTGCATGAGATTGGACTATTTTAACAAATTTATACTTGTTTAATATCTTTAAGCACCTTTTTATTCTTATATTAGTCCGAAGATAACAACCTCATGTACTATTTTTTTTGGGTTTCTAAGATCATTTATGAGGGACTGTATAATCCCAAGTACGAAGGTGGGATTAAATATTACCCCTTTTTGAATTATCAAATGGCCTTGGGAGTAAAAAAATAGTCCATGAGATTGTTATTACAAGACTCCTTCAATAATAAAAAAGTGCTTGAAGGTATTAAATTAGTATAAATAAGTACAAATGGTCCAATCCCATGCAACATAGTTGCAAACAATCGTAGCATGGTATTTTTACTTTGTTTCAACCTATTTTTGTCTTCATATTTCTTTATTCTTCTATATATTCATTTCAAAGAATATAGCATGTCCTAGTAGCCTGTTTAAAGCTTTGCTTCTTTTCTTTTTTTCCTGGTGGAGGGGAAGGGAAGATTGTTACAAACCATGGGAGAGACACACCTTAAAAGTTAGTTGTTAAGGTTGGAGAGCCCAAAGTTTATAAATACCCCACATCGAAGTCTCATACCATCGATGTGGGACACAAGTCCCATACCTTGTAACTAGGATTATAACATTCCACCACGCTCCGCTGTCTCGGGGCACACGCGGGTTGACTTTGCGCTAGACGAATCTAGCCCCGGGCGAACACTGCTATACCGACATCACCATCCTTGTCGCAAGATTGCAACCAGGAGGTAGTGGACGGTTTTGATACCAATTGTTATAAATCATGGGAGAGCCACACCTTAAAAGCTAGCTATTAAAGTTGGAGAGCCCAAAGTTTATAAATACCCCACATCAAAAGTTGTTATGGTTGGTAAACCCAAAGTTTATAAATACCCTACATCGAAGTCCCATACCATCGATGTGGGACACAAGTCCCATACCTTGCAATTAGGATCATAACAGAGGGAAGGAAGGAGACCGTTGGAGAAATAAGAACATGATTTGTAGACTTCGCTATTTCTAATCTGCAGTGGTGTAGTTACTTTTATGTAGACCTGGCAAAAAGTGGATTTGGTTTGGTTATGAATTACAAAATATGGTTATGGTTCCATTAAGAACTAAAGTCATATAACCTATATTTAATATGAGTTATGTGGGTCGGAACTAAATAGTTATGGGTCTAATATAAGTCCACCCATATTTTAAATTTTAAGCTTACGATTATCCAAAATATGAAAAAAGTGGATTTGGTCGTTGCTCTTTTAAAAAAATAAACGGTGTGGCTCATCTTCTAAAGGTGCTTTATTTGATTATTTCTTTTTGAGCAGGGACGGAGCCAGGATTTGTTCTTTGGGGGGGCCAATTTTTTTTTTAACAACATAAAATATATTCATTACTAAAAAGTAAAATTTGACTATTACAGAACATATTTTTACTAAAACAAAAATAATATAGTAATAGAATTTGCTTTGACAAAGATACTAAAACATAGCAAAAAAAAGTCTTTTAAAACATATCAAAACTTCATCAAAACTTGGGGGGCTAGCCTTACAAAATTTTCAAACCAAACCAAATGTACAAGTGAGTTTTATAAAATTTTCAAACCTTGGGGATGAATCTTACAAAAATTTCAAATCTTGGGGGGGCGTGTGACCCTCTCCAATATGCATGTGGCTCCGTCCCTGTTTTTGAGTAGGTTTATATATAAAATTAACGGAATTGTAATTAATAATATGTTGAGATGATAAAATTTTCTTTAATAAAATGATAGTTCTACCTTTATTATAATTAAAAAGTTAATTCAATGGAGAACGACCGAAAACTTAAAACAAAGTGAAAGTGAATCACACAAAAAAATCCCATAAATTAACAATATGTGGGTTATTTTTTTATATTTCATATATTTACATATAATTAAATATTTAATATCGATATGAATTTACAACTATATAGTACAACATAATTATTGAATAAAAACAAAGGGACATTGACATGAATTTTATTAAGTAACATTAAGCGCCACTGTAATGAATCCTTAAAGTTTTCTAAGAATTTTGTTTTCTGAATTTTTTTTTGAAAGTTGCTGGAAGTTGATTGATTAAAGCACCAGAAACCACCTAAAAGCAGAATGATACCACAATACAAGCCCTACGCCACTTTTAGTAACCAACCCAATGGTTCTAGTCAATTTGGGTTAACCCACTAGTTTTTAAACTAAATTGCCAGGTTTACTTTTATGGACCAGCCTTTACCAGCTGATGCTGGACAAAGTCTAGAAGGGGAAAGGGGAACAAGAAGTGCCTAAAGGCAAAAATGGCGCAAAACCTTAATCTCAAATCAATATATTAAACTATCCATTTTCCAATGATAGGATTACATCACTTTAGATCGAGCAGAAAACCCCCAAGTCTAATGTGGTTATATGTACTAAGTGACCTAATTTAATAAACACCTAATTACTGATTTAAAGTAATCTAAAAGATCTACACTAATTGCAACTAATTTATCCTTCAATAAATAAACAAAATAATTAAAAAATAAATCTCAGTTTTACTATCCTGTTCCACACCAACAGCTTTGGACAGATCTCTTTATCTTGGTCACTTTCTGAGAGTTGACCTTGAAACCTGTGTGTCATTGATTGAAAGGCTATAACACAGATTGTCCGCATATTTATAGATGCGTTACAAAGTAAACAATAAAACATACAAACATTAATTTTTATATATTTTTTCTTTCATGACTGGTCAGTTTATAGTGTTAGAATTTGAGCCTAATTTGAAGTGGGTTTCATTAATCATTTGAAATAAATCCACATATCAATGTATTCTACTCCATGAGTTGATTAAAATTAAGTATTTGGAAGCTCAAATCCATGGGATAATGAATGAAAAATTAACTCCCAAAGATCACCCTTGAAAATGATAATAAATATTTGTGGAAAGCCAAGTTTCATATCGGTTGGGAAGCCAAGTTTCACATCGGTTAAGAACTAAAGTTTGAATGGGTTTATATACAATAAAGTTGATCTTGGATTTGGGCCCCAAGAGGCACCCCATTTTTGTGAAAGGGAGAGTACCTAACCAAGGCTTGATTTGAACCCACACGCGCGCCGTCGCCGATCGGCCTGGTCGGGCTCGAGGCTCACGGTTCGTGGGTCAAGGTTATTGTATATAATTTTTGGACAAAATTTAAATAAATTTTGTTTTATTTTAGTTATATTATCAAAACTGTGTCGTTTTGGAAAGCGCCATCTACCCGAACGGACGCGTCAATACTGCGTTGTTTTGGAAAGCGCTATCTGCCCGAACGGACGCCCCAAAACTACGTCGTTTTTGTCTGAACGGACTCACCCTTTCTGCCAAGCCTAAAACTACGTCGTTTTTGGTACGAATGGACGCGCCCTTTCTGCCAAAGCCAAAAAATACGTTGTGTTTTTTCAATAGGTTGTGTCCCATCTGATAAGTCAATAATCCCTCCTATAAATATCCTAGGGGGTCGGCCTTTTTGGTTCGTTGTAAGTTATTTGTAGTGCTGTTATAGCATACGTTGTCATTGTATCTTGGAAGACAAATGCTATTAACTCTGAGCACCGTAAGGAGGACATAATTATCTTAAGGACTAGGAGTGAGCAAAAAATGGATAAAACCAAAATTACCGAACACAACCGATTTTTTTTAACCAAATTATTTTGGTTTTGGTTTTGGTTTTTTTTTTTCTAACTTCGGTTATATTCGATTTATTGTTCGATATTCGGTTTCGGTTTTAAAAAATAAATTATTTGGGTATCTGAATTACCCGAATTACCGAGCTGATTGATTAAAAAAATAATAATTTTATAATTATATATGTGACTGTATATCAATATATGACTATAGTGTTCACATTTTGACCTAGCCGCCTAGTCCCTAATTCCATTCCCAAATCTCAGATCCCAATTCCACCATCTATTCCTCTCCGCCTCTCTCAGTCTCCGACCTTTGCCTCTCACGGTCCACGCCTCGGCCTCTCTCCCTCTTGACTCTCAGTTTCGCTCCGTTATCTTTTTCCAAGAATTACGCCAATGATCACTGAAACCAGAGCTACACCCAAAATGAACTTGAAGGTCATGCCAGAAGGAGCCTCGGTGATTTGAGTTTGTGTCTCTGAAGAAGATGAAGTTTGACCAGAAGTTGCATCTAACTTTTTCTTATGTCTGCGTTTTGTTGGAGTTGAAATAGGGGAACCCATGTCCCTAGATTTCACAGCCACTCCTTCCTTAAATTCAGTTCGACCAACTCCAGTACCCTGCAAAAAAAAATCATATTTTCTAGTGATTTTCAAGTCGTGCTAAAATCTTTGATTATTGTAAGTCTGTAAATGGACATTCCATTCTTCTGTTCTTATGTGGTTAATTATGTAGAGTACTCTCTTATTTATTAGTTCAATTTATATACTATAAATTGAATTACCTCTTCTTTTACTCGAGCCTCAGCAATTGCTAATTGTTTCTCTAGCTCTCAAACGATCCTTCAAAACAGATTTCTCATCAATCTTGGCCTTGAGAATTTCAATCTCAACTTTCAAAGCATCTTCGTTTGATTTTTGCTCTTTTAATTGTCCTTCAAGTTAGAGTTCCACAGTCTGCAGCTCCTTGGCATTTTGATGGAAGCCTTTCATTTCGGTTATTTATGGAATAATCGAATTCTAAATTCTGTAATTCGGTAGCTAATTCGGTTAACAGTTCGGATAGTAGGAATGTGTTAAGTTCGGTTTTCGGTTATAACCGAACTACTCACCCCTATTAAGGACATTGTATCGAGTACTAGCCTTGACATACTGGTTTTCTGCATTTCAACTTTGGTGTACAACAAATAAGTTTTATATATATAGAGCCCTTGTCCATTCAGTTTTCCTAACAATCTTAACACAATTAATTTATATATATATTTGCAATAAATATGGCTTCCGATTCTATTACTATAGTTGGTTCTTCTACACCAATAATTCCAAATGTGCATGTGAACCATGGAGAAAAACCTGAAAGGTTCAATGGTATAGAATTCAAAAAATGGCAACAAAAGATGATTTTATCTCTACTCTTAATTTGGCAAGGTTTCTTCATGAAGACCCTCTTGTGCTTAATGAAAATGAAACAGAAAAGTAAGTTGTTGCTATTGATGCATGGAAACATGCTAATTTTAGGGTTAAATACACTTTTTCTCATTCTATTCGACCTCGGTTTACAAATGAATCATTGAACTGAATTTTTTTTCATTCGACTCACTGAACTACAATTTTTTTACAAACCGTTACAAATTCCGTTAAATTGTTTGACTTTGGACGGAAAAATTACACAAGTTGCCACGTAAGAGAGAAATCCTACATGTAAGATATTTTTCTTTGTTGGCATGCTTAGATGGAAACGTGTATAAATTTAATGTTAAATTAATCTAAAATCAAATAAATAAAATAAAATAATGCATTCAAAATAAAAGTACAATAAAAATAATTTTTAAATTTTATTTTAATCATTAATATTTGTACAATTTTAAATAAATGATATAAATTACATATAATTATATAATTTTCTTTTAATTTAAATAACTCATTAAATTCATTAATTTAATTAACCTCTCTTGAGATAAAACTAAAATTAGTAATATAACATATAAATATCGACATGTTATTGTATTAAGATATATTACATAAATTATTAAAATAAGAAAATTTTGGGTAAATTTTGAATTTGAGTAATATCTTTAACATTATTCATAAGTATTTTATAATAACCACAAATTAAAAAAATAAATTCAAATTTCAAAAAATATAACTAAAATTTTGAAAATTAATTTTATTTTTATTTTTGAAAACTAATATAATTATTATTTATATTATAAAATCATTAAATAAATATTAAATATTAAATATATTAACAAATAATTAAATTAATTAAAAATATATTAACAAATAAAGTAAAGTAATTAAATAAAATATATTAATTAAAGTAATTAATAATAAAATATATTAATGTGTAATTTTTACAAATATATTTATATAAAATTAATGAATTCATATTTTTTTATTTTTATTCAATTATCAAAACTCCAATTTCATATTAATTCAATTTTGTATCTTTAAAGTTAACTTCAAATATTTAAAAATAAAAATAATAATATGTATTCATTAATTTTATATAAATATATTTGTAAAAATTATATATTAATATTTTTTTATTAATTAATATATTTTGTTATTAATTTAATTGTTTGTTATTTAAAAAAAAAGAATTCAAGTTTGAAAATCAAAAAAAATTAAACTAAAGTTATTTTATTATTATTATTAAAAAATCCACGGGTTATTTAAGCTTTCTCTTTAATATGTAATTTATATAAAATTATTTTTATATGTAATTTATATAAAATCCACGGTGTATTTAATATATAGTTATTGTACATAGCGGTTCCAGCACATATAAAGTTATTTAAGCTTTGCCACGTAGACTTTCTGTTAACTTTTAACACTTTTAGACGGAAATTTCAATTTTATAAAAAATTATAGTTTAATGAGTCGAATAGTAAAAAATTGATCAATGATGCATTTGTAAACCGAGAATTCGAGTAGAATGGGCAAAATGTATTTAACCCGCTAATTTTATGTGCCGAAATTATATCCTCAATGGATTGGACAACACATTATACAATGTGTATAGTTCTCTCAAAACAGCAAGAGAACTATGAGATTCCTTGGATAAAAAGTATAAAACAGAAGATGCTGGCACAAAGAAGTTCGTAGTTGGTAGATTTTTGGACTGTAAGATGGTGGATTCCAAGGCTGTCATCAACCAAGTCCAAGAACTACGAGTAATCTTGCATAAAATACATGCAGAATGTATGTCCTTAAGTGAATTTTTCTAAGTTGCTGCTATTATTGAAAAACTATCACCAATGTGGAAAGATTTCAAGAATTATCTCAAGCATAAACGCAAAAAGATGAAACTTGAAGACTTAATCATGAAGTGAAATTAAGGATAGAAGATAATCGTGCTTCTGAGAAGAAAGCAGGAAAAACCTTTGTGGAGTATAAAGCCAACATGGTGGAACAAGGTTAAAAGTCTAAAAAGAGAACACTCCGACAATGGGGCCCAAATAGGGAATGAATAAAAAGTTCCAAGGCAAGTGCTACATTTATGACAAGCCCGGACATAGGATAAAGGATTGTCGTAAACGCAAAGACCAGAACAAGAAGTATGCACAAGCCAGCGTAACAGAAGTGGATGGGCTTTTTAATAATGTTTCTGAAATGAACCTATCAGCGGTTGTTTCTGAAGTAAACATGGTTGAAAATCTCAGGGAATGGTGGGTAGATACTGGAGCAACCCGCCATGTGTGTTCTGACAGGAAGATGTTCTCCACATATCAAGAAATTGAGAATGGAGAACAATCATACATGGGAAATTCTTCTACATCCAAGATTGTTGGACAAGGAAAGGTGGTTCTGAAGATGACATCTGGCAAGAAACTCACCCTCAACAACGTGCTCCATGTACCTGATAGTGTCAGGATCTCCTTAGTCAAAAGGGATTTAAATTTGTCTTTGTATTGGACAAGTTGGTCCTAACTAAAAATGGGATGTATGTGGTGAAGGGATATATGAGCAATGAGCTAAAAATGAATGTAATGACAATTGTACCTTCCAATATTAAAAAAATATATCTTCTGCTTTTATGGTTGAGTCGTCTAATTTATGGCATGGTAGATTAGGACATACTAATTATATTACTATATGTAGATTAATTAATATGGAATACTTGTCAAAATGTGATATTAACTTCAATCATAAATGTGAAGTTTGCGTTGAGGCAAAACTTCGAAAATTTTCTTTTAAATCAATTGAAAGAAGTACGAAACCTCTAGAATTGATATATATTGATATTTGTGATTTAAAGTATATACAAACAAGAGGGGGTAAGAAATATTTTCTTACTTTTATAGATGATTGTACAAGATATTGTTATGTTTACTTATTGAGAAGTAAAGATGAGGCTTTGGAAATATTTATACATTACAAAAATGAGGTTGAGAATCAACTTGATTAAAAGATCAAGATAATTAGAAGTGATAGAGGTGTGGAATATAAATTTCCTTTTGCTGAAATTTGATCACAATATAGTATAATACACCAAACAAGTGCACCTTATTCACCACAACAAAATGGTGTTGCTGAAAGAAAGAATAGAACTTTGAAAGAAATGATGAATGTATTATTCTTAAGTTCTGGGCTACCTCAGAATTTGTTGGGGGAACAATTTTTTCAGCAAATTATATTTTGAACCGAATACCTTAAAAGAAATCTAATGTTTCACCCTATGAATTATGAAAAGGACGTAAATCGTCTTATAAACACTTAAAAGTGTGGGAGTGTTTAACAAAAGTAATGGTTCCTCCACCCATAAAGGTGAAAATAGGACTGAAAACAATAGATTGTATATTCATTGGTTATGCTAATAATAGCAGTGCATATAGATTTTTGGTCAATAAATCAAAAATAGAGGAATATTATTATTGAGTCAAAAGATGTTGAATTCTTTGAAATAATATTTCTTAATAAAAAGGAACAAGAACCAAGTTCTAATGAACAAGAAACAAGTTCAATCAAAAGAACTTATGACACTGTTAGTGACAGTGATCATGGATTAGAAGTAAGCCTAGACATAATAAACGTGCTAGAATATCAAAATCTTATGGTCTGGATTTTTTAACTTGTGAGAATGAGCCTCAAACTTATAGAGAAGCGGTGTCGAGTCCCGAAGCTCTATATTGGAAAGAGACTATAAATAGTAAAGTAGAATCCATATTGCATAATCATACGTGGGAATTAGTAGATCTCCCATGGCTATAAAACTCTTGGATACAAGTGGATATTCAAGAAGAAAATGAAAGCAGATGGATCTATAGGTAAATATAAAGCAAGACTTGTAATCAAATGATACAAGCAAAAGGAGGGTTTGGATTATTTTGATATTTATTCTCTTGTAACAAAAATATCCTCAATTAGGATGTTAATAGCCATTGCAGCTATATATAATTTAGAGATGCATAAAATGGATGTGAAAACAACTTTCTTGAATGGAGATTTAGAAGAAGAAATCTACATGGAACATGGTTTATTGTTCCAGGACAAAAAAAGAAAGTTTGTCGGCTTGTGAAGTCCCTTTATGGATTAAAACAAACACCTAAACAATGGCATGAAAAATTTGACAGTGCAATGTTGTCAAATGGTTTAAAGATAAATGAGTGTGACAAATATATATGTCAAGGACACACTGAGAAAGGGTTTGTCATTATTTGCCTTTATGTAGATGATATGCTTATTATGGGTAATAATAATGAAATCATTAAAACTACTAAGATAATGGTAAATAAAATGTTTGACGTGAAAGACATGAATGCTGCCGATGTAATATTAGGAATTAAAATTTGTAAACCATCATATGGGTTAGTGTTATATCAATCACACTATATTGATAACATACTTAGGAAATTCAATCAATACGATTGCAATCTTGTGGGAACATCGGTAGATATAAATCTACACTTATCTAAAAATAAAGGAGAAAACATATCACATATGTACAAATAATTGAAAGCCTTATGTACTACAAGCAAGCCAGGACAAGGTTACTGAAAAGCGATTATAAGAGATTTAAAGTACTTAAAATACACTCAAAACTTTGGATTGCACTACTCAAGATATCCAGCAGTATTTGAAGGATACTGTGATGCGAATTGGATATCGGATACAAAAGACTCTAAATCCACAAGTGGTTTTGTGTTTACACTAGGTGCAGGAGTTGTATCATGGAAATCTTCTAAATAAACATGAATTGCTCGATCAATGATGAAATCTAAGTTTATTGCATTGGATAAGGCTGGAGAAGAAGCCGAGTGGTTTCGTCACTTTTTAGAAGATATTCTTATGTGGCCTAAACCTGTGTCGGTTGTTTGTATCTATTGTGATAGTCAATCAGCAATTGGAAAGGCACAGTATCACATGTATAATGGTAAGTCTAGACATATTCGTCGTAGAAGTACCATTAAACAATTGCTCTCTAATGACATTATGTCTATTAAGTACATAAAGTCGAGAAAGAGAATATAGTGGATCCGTTGACTAAATGTTTGACTAGAGAGCAAGTAAAAATAACATCGAGGGGAATGGATTTAAAACCTATAAATAAGGATCGTCATGATGGAAACCCAACCAAGTTGATTGTTGACTGGAGCTAGATCAAAGGTACAACTAAATTATGAACGATTCAACCAAATCACTATGAAGAAATTAATTTCTTCTGTCCATTCTTATTCTTATGATATGAGTTAATGATACCTGCAGCGATTTTAGGATAAGCTACGCTTTTAATGATTCTTAAATCTTGATAAACAAGTGGGGTATGGCAGTATACTCTTATTAAGAATCACCTATGTGAATGTGAACTGGGTCAATTCAATGAGAATGATAAGGCTATACTTCTCTAAAGCACTCATAAATTTAGGATCGTTCGGAGCCGAAATGAACAAAATCATGAGAACCAAACAATGTTTGGAAAGATTCTCTGTGAATTTCTATTGTCTCGATTTACACAAACGGTTGGACAATTCAAGACATTACGTTCACTGGACAACGAGTAAACCCGATAGTCTTTCATAAGGAAAGGTTCAAAGTCAATTTTTTTCATGTGCGGGATTGTTAGAATTTGAGCCTAATTTGAAGTGAGTTTCATTAATCATTTGAAATGAATCCACATATCAATGTGTTCTACTCCATGAGTAGATTAAAATTAAGTATTTGGAATCTCAAATTCACAGGATAATGAATGAGAAATTAACTCCTAAAGATTACCCTTGGAAATGATAATAAATATTTGTGGGAAGTTAAGTCCCACATCGGTTAAGAACTAAAGGTTGAATGAGTTTATATACAACAAAGTTGCTCTTGGGTTTGGGCCCCAAGGGGCACCCCACTTTTATGGAAGGGAGAGGACCTAGTCAAGGCTTGGTTTGAATCCACACGCGCTGCCGCCGACCGATCGGCCTGCCCGGCTCGGGCTCATGGCTCGCGGTTTGTGGGTCTGGGTTATTGTATATATTTTTTGGACAAAATTTACTTTTATTTTAGTTATATTATCAAAACTGTGTCGTTTTGAGAAACATTATTTATTATCAAAACTGCGCCGTTTTGGGAAGCGTTATCTGCTCGAACGGACGCCCCAAAACTACGTTGTTTTTGTCTGAACGGACGTGCCCTTTCTGCCAAGCCTAAAATTACGTCGTTTTTGGCCCGAACGGGCGTCCTTTTCTGTCAAAGCCAAAAACTAAGTCGTTTTTGGCTAAATGTGTCTTTTCAAGGGGTTGTGTCCCATCTGATGGATCACTAATCCCTTCTATAAATAGCCTAGGGAGGTCAACCTTTTGATTCATTCAATTCACAAGCATTCTCAGTCATTCAAGTCTTCATCTTTTCATAAGTATTTCATAGTCATTTTTAAGAGAAAGTCGGAGCATTTTATTTGGTTCGTTGTGTATGCTATTTGTAGTGCTATTATAGCATACGTTGTCATTATATACTGGGAGACGAGTGTTATTAACTCTGAGTACCGTAAGGAGGCCATAATTGTCTTAAAGACATAATACCAAGTACTAGCCTTGACAGTAAATTTTCAGCATTTCAATTTTGGTGTACAACAAATAAGTTTTATATATATAGAGCCCTTGTCTATTTAGTTAGGACAAGTACTAGTCTTGACAATAAATTTTTTGCATTTCAATTTTGGTGTACAACAGATAAGTTTTATATATATAGACCCCTTGTCCATTCAGTTTTCCTAACATATAGTTGGGGGTCTTGAGCCAGGAACGAGGCAAGAAAAGTAGATTAGAGAGCTTTACAATATTTCATAATATTAAAGAACAGAATATTTCATAACATTAGCAAAAGAAAAGTTTATTTATTGTCAACTGCATATATAATATATGTAATTTTTGTAAAGAGTACATTTTTTTAATTAGTTATGCACTGTAATAAGAACATATAGAAGGCTGTACTTACATTCCCTTACAAAATTATCTATGTTACATATTACTATATTAAAAAGTCGTCCAAAAACAAGTTTCCGTGAAATACAAATAACTTATTATAATTGTTCTCGGCGGGGATTTATTTTTCGAAAACATTACATGATCACTTCATTAAATAGTTCGAATTATTCTAATAAAAGTGAATTAAGGATTCATATTTGCATGATGAAGTTTAACAAACATTAATATCAATATATGAACATGTTGATCCAAAAGAAATAACATTGCAGTATATTCTTAGATGACAACTGTTGTAAAAATAATTTTCACACACACCCATATAGCATAAAACTGTTAATAAAACAGAATGGAAACTATATATATATTTGACTTATCTCAAAATTGCATAAATAAATTTGTCAAGACTAGTATTTGGTATTATGTCCTTAAGACAATTATGCCCTCCGTATGGTGTTCAGAGTTGATAGCACTCGTCTCTCAGGATACAAAGACAACATATACTAGAGTAGCACTCCAATTAATATATTCTACGAGTCAAAGAAAATGCTCTAAAAATCTCTCTCAAATAAACTATGAATAATGAAGACTATATGACTAGAATGCTTGATGGTTTGCTGAATTGAATGAGTAAAGTGGTTGCCCCCTCCTATCTATTTATAGGAGGGTAAGTGACCCATCAGAAAGGACACAACCCACTGAAAAGGTACATTTAAACCAAAAACGACATAGTTTTGGCTTTAAACAGAAAGTGCGCGTCCGTTCGGTCAAAAAACAACGTAGTTTAGGCTTTAACAGAAAAGGGCGCGTCTGTTCAGTCAAAAACGACGTAGTTTTAGAGCGTCCATTCAGGCAGACAGCCTTTCCCAAAACGACGTAGTGTAATAATAAATACTGTTTATCAAAACGACACAGTTTTGATAATAGAACTAAATAAAATAAAAATTTAAATAAAAATTTTTAAAAAAATTTGTCCAAAAAATTATAAACAAGGACACAGACCCACTAGCCTTGAGCCAGGACAATCCGTGGACGGCTTGGTAGGCCGTGCCAATCTTGGATCGAATTAAGTCTTGGCTAGGTCCTTTCCCTTCCACAAAAGTGGGGTGCCCTTGGAGCCTAAACCTAAGAGCAACTTTCTTGTATATAAACACATTAAATTTTTAGTTCTTAATCGATGTGGGACTTGACTTCCCAGATATGTTTATTATCATTTATCATTTCTAAAGGTGATCTTTGGGAGTTAATATCTCTTTCATTACTCCATGTATTTGAGCTTTCAAATACTTAATTTAATCTACTCAAAACGACGCAGTTTAGACGCGTCCGTTCGGTAAGTAACGCTTCCCAAAACGACGTAGTGTAATAATAAATACTGTTTATCAAAACGACACAGTTTTGATAATAGAACTAAATAAAATAAAAATTTAAATAAAAATTTTAAAAAAAATTTGTCCAAAAAATTATAAATAAGGACACAGACCCACTAGCCTTGAGCCAGGCCAATCCGGCCGGTCGGCGCCGTGCGGGATCGAATTAAGTCTTGGCTAGGTCCTTTCCCTTCCACAAAAGTGGGGTGCCCTTGGAGCCTAAACCTAAGAGCAACTTTCTTGTATATAAACACATTAAATTTTTAGTTCTTAACCGATGTGGGACTTGACTTCCCAGATATGTTTATTATCATTTATCATTTCTAAGGGTGATCTTTGGGAGTTAATATCTCTTTCATTACTCCATGTATTTGAGCTTTCAAATACTTAATTTAATCTACTCATGGAGTAGAACACATTGATATATGAATTCACTTTAAATAATTATTAAAAGCCACTTATATTTTGGCTCAAATTCTAACAAAAGTTTCACATTTAAAGTTCAAAGTAATACTAGCAGAATATATAAAATGGAGAACTCCACCACATTCAATAATTAATTAAAATTTTGTTAAAATATTATTTTAAATATTAAAATTTAAGTTTATTATTTCACTTCACAAAACATATATTACTCTGTTTTTGTATGAAAAATAAAAGAACAATTTTATCTATGTGAATTATACATTAATCATGATGTCAATTTTATTTTATTTTTCTTAAAAAAACCCTTAATAAGGAAAAATTTAGAATTCTTTTGATGTGTGAAGCCATAAATTTCAAGCTAAAGAAGGCAAAAAAAATAAAATGACGAGTTTTGGGACTGTCGGAAGCTTGGAACAATTTGTACAACAAATGCAAGTAGTTAAAATAATATTTGATAATGATAACTAATACCTGTACTTTTCACTAGAACCACTATAGTCTGCTTAATTCTTTAATAATATCAATGGTTGAATGGTTTAAGATTTTTTCTCGCTTTCTCCTCCATATATATTTATAAATCCTTTTCATATTGATGCAGGAGGATGAGACGAACAACTTCTTCACTTTTCTCCTTTATTGTTTCTTCTACTTCCTGAACAAGCTAACAAAGTGTGTAAAATTATTTGATTTATTGTCTTTTAAACCATTAATTAGTAAAATTATAACTGAATACCATCTAGAAAATAATAAGTAGCCTCTTCGCATCCCTGTCTTGCGGATGCATAAATCTATCAATAGTAAAAAAATTGGTTTTTCTGAGAATAATTTCTTCTATCTTAACTCCTATTCATGACATATGCAGGCTGTGAATCTAAGGAGCTCTGCACCTCCTCGATTTTATCCCCAGGTACCAATGAGTAAACTTTATTTTGTCAATCGAACTATTTTGAATTTTGCAGGATGAAATGATTCCCCTGATTATTTTTCTGCGCGTAATTTTGTTTTTAAAATCTTGCTTTTTCTCCATGTCATCCATTATTTTGCAGTTCCTATCAAAGAATCAGAGGGCTGCTTTGGGAGAGATAACTGATGTTTTACGAGCTGTATGCCATGCACATACATTGCCGCTTGCTTTAACATGGATTCCCTGTACTTATAATCAGGGAGCTGGTGATGAAATCATTAGTGTACATGTTAAAGGGTATAATACAATTTCAGATGAGAAATATATACTTTGCATCGAGGATATTGCTTGTTATGTGAATGATAGAGAAACACAAGGGTTTGTTCATGCTTGCGCTGAACACTATCTTCAAGAAGGGCAAGGTATTGCAGGAAAAGCACTTCAATCTAATCATCCTTTCTTTTGCCCTGATGTAAAGGAATATGATATCAACGTGTACCCACTAGTTCATCACGCTCGCAAATTTGGCCTGAACGCTGCTGTCGCGATCAGGTTAAGGAGCACCTACACTGGCAATGAAGATTACATATTAGAGTTCTTTCTTCCTCGTAGTATGAAAGGAAGTACAGAACAGCAACTCTTATTGAACAATCTGTCCAGTACTATGCAGAGGATCTGTAAGAGTTTAAAGACGGTTTCAGATACAGAATTACTTGGACGAGGTGGTTCCAGTCTTGGGTTTCAGAAGGGATCAGTGACAGACTTGCCACCAGTGGCATTATCAAGAAGCAGCTCCCAACAGGAATTGTTAAATAGCAATATAAATTCTAGTGGTCGACTGCCCTCGGAATTATCTGAATCATTACGTGTGAGAATGGAAGCAGAAGGTCCTCCCGGCCAGGTATCCTTTCCACTTTCTTCCTTTGTAATTAATTAATATGTTGGGCATAAAAATTTCTGAGCAACTCTATTGTCCTTATCATCATCGTTATGCAATTGCACAACAATACAACAGTCATTTTGGATGTTAATTATTATTTAGTTACTTACATTATTACATATATCTTTTGAAGATCATATCCAGCTGCATAATACTACTTTTACGATAACTTGGTCGATTGGCATATGAAAATAGTGCATCTAATATTTTTCGGTATGGGGTTCATGTACTTGAGGAATTATGCTCTAAGAGGTCTGGGCACGCTACATTAATCATGTTTCTTGATCATCTTACTTTTAATTTTCAGAAATAATGCATTCTAATTCGTATATCTCTCACTATTTTTTTTCCTTTTCTTTTTGTTATTTATCTTTCTAATTTTATTATATATTGTCTTGGTTAAAATTAAGAGTCCTGCTTATTTGCATTTTCAAAATATTAAAGACACTTTTTCTCAACAATTGTTTTATAATCAATAATTGTACGGGGTTCATATTTTTATAGGTATGGCTCCAAGTATCTGGTTAGCTTACTCGATGCGATTAGGACTGGAAAAATATTTGACTGCGTGGAGTCTTGCACAACTCAATGAGCTTTTCAATTAGGACTGCTATAGAACTCAAAAAACAACCATAAACCTAGCTATAAGGAGGCTATAGAAGCACTGTGAAGTACCTTTTCTTTTGAAGGAAGTGGGCCATTTATTTGATCCCCCATGGTATTATGGACATTTCGATGCAGTCAAGTAAGCAAGTCCAGTGGTCACAAGAAAAGATGAATTAACAGTTTGCACTGATGCTTTAGTATTCTAGTAATATTCAATTTTTGTTAGGGTTTTGGAACGGAACCCAACTCTTTACATTGGTAGTTGGCCGAAAAATTTCTTAACTCTAGTTTTTGCTATACATTTAATTTCCATGATTAACAAAATTCTAATATAAGTGTGCAAGTTGGTTATGAGGGTTGCTCGAGGTGAAAACATTATTATTTTAATTACAAATTTATATGAAGGTCTTGTTGAATATGTGTGGTATGAGGATTGGAGGAGGTGGAAACATTATTATTTTAATCATGTATTTATACCTGTGATCTCTTTCCTACCGAGGCACGCAAACTCCAAGGTCTTGGTGAAGATTTGGTAGTTTCTCGCCAAGACCTTACATTCACTGTTGCATTTGTATTCAAAGTACTAGCGTACTATATATGTATTATATCGTGTAATATGTATAATCACATTGTTTTTAGTCTATATTTTATTTCACTAGACAAGTCCAAGTTCCAACTTATGCTATATTACCCTTTGAATAATTTGTTTTCGAGATGGTGAGTTTTTGCTTATAAAATCCATCCTTCTCCTTACTATGAAGTAATGAAACTTTGGTTAATACTTCTAGATTTTAATAAGCACTCTAAGTAGCTTGGCATAGGTACTGCCAAATTGAAAATTAGTCATCCTATTCTACAACTTTAAACATTGGTGGCGTCTGGCTACAAGTTTAGTCGACTTGATGAGAAGATATGTCTTTTACATTTTATGCTTGGCTGAGAGTAAATGTTCATGACTTAGCATTTTATGCAAGTTATGGAGACGGTGTTTTGTTTTGATAATTAATATCGACTGCTGACAGTGTGTTAACAGCCTCTGTATCAGAACCAAGGTTATAATATCTAGGTGAACTGAGTGTTACCAGGGTTCTGTGAAGGAATTGGTTGAGCTGGATCCACCAATAATTATTTGTTATATTAAAGGAAAATGCAATTAATTAAATGAAAATACAACTGCCTATGTTGTTGGGGCTTAATTTCAATGGCTTGTATTTAAGCTCTGACTGATTCTTTATTATAATGTAGGCAATGGCTGGAACAAAGAGACAGATGGAGAAAAAACGAAGTACAGCAGAGAAAAATGTTAGCTTAAGTGTTCTTCAGCAATACTTCTCTGGAAGTCTCAAGGATGCTGCTAAAAGCATTGGTGGTAAGATTCCAAATACACATGCTCAATCTTGGTAATGGTGAATCACCCAATTTTTACTAATGCTTACCCACTACTTTTTGTGGCAAGTGCAAAAATAAAGTACTTTTTTAGACGATGTTTTATATTAAATGTTATGTCTATGTTATTGTATAACTGGTTATTGTAGAACATTTTTTGAAATTTTAGTTGGATAAATTTTAATACTTAATATCTTGTCTTTTGTAGTTTGCCCTACTACACTGAAAAGGATATGCAGACAACATGGGATCTCAAGATGGCCATCTCGAAAGATTAACAAGGTGAACCGTTCTTTAAGGAAAATACAAACTGTGCTCGACTCTGTTGAGGGGGTTGATGGAGGATTGAAATTTTACCCAAGTACGGGGGGCTTAGTGGCAGCAGGCTCCATCATCCAAGACTTTGATACACAAAAAAGATCTCTCTTTTCAGACCAAGATCTTGCTCTAAAAAATCATGAAGTATTATCCCAAGATGCAGTATTTGTGCCTCCAACGTCCTTTTCTGATGGAAAAAATTCAGTAGTGAAGGTGAAAGATGAGTTTTATATGGGCGGAAGCCAAGCAGGGTCACCTAGTAGTATGCGAACTTCAAATACTTGGAAGGGAGATCATAACTCCAACAACACAGTTGCTGATTCTCTTGATGACTCCAATTTGGCTGAATTTGATGCAAGGCCATTGAAGCCAACTAGTCCTAACACCATGTGTTGGACTTATTCTGAAAATACGTCATTGGGATCCTACTTTCCAAAAGAAGGAAGTCAAAGTTGGAGTTTAAACACGGGTGATTTTAAATTAGAGAAATCTGATTCCCATTTTCTTTGTCGGAGCTCAAGCTCCATGGCTGCTGCTGATAAGATGGATACCACAATGAATGATGATATTGAGATGGATGCCGATGATGTGGTCATTGAACGTAACCAGCCTACTACTTCAAGTATGACAGACTCATCAAATGGGTCTATGGTAAATGGCAGTTCCTCAAGCTCGCAAAGCTTTGGTGAACGAAAGAGTTCAAGAACTGGAACATGCTCTGTAGAAGGTGAATCAAAAATTACTGTTAAAGCAACCTACAAAGAAGACACGATCAGATTCAAATTTGAGCCTTCTGCAGGGTGCTTTCAACTGTACGAAGAAGTTGCAAAGAGATTCAAGATACAAACTGGGACATTCCAACTCAAGTATCTGGACGATGAAAAGGAATGGCTAATGTTGGTAACCGAATCTGACTTGCACGAATGTCTTGAGATATTGGATTTCCTTGGCACTCGTAGTGTGAAGTTTCTAGTCCGTGATGCCTCTTTTGCAATGGGTAGCTCTGGCGGTAGCAATTGTTTCTTGACCGGAGCTTCTTAGAAGTTATGAAGAGAAGTTTGCTCTGTACAAAATTCATATATTGCTTGGTTATTCCAATAATGGGGTGTCTGCTCATCTTGCTGCAAACAATCATGAACCTGTGATTACAATTATTTGGGCTAAAGCACCCGGTTGCATCGGAGTAGGTTTTTGCCGGAATTTTCAAGAAAAAGAAAGTGGAGAGTGAAGGTTACAAGGGGTGGGAGCTGCTTCCTGTGCAACTCATTTTACGGTCATGTATAGTTCTGTATATTGCTAGAAGCAGAGTAGTAGCAGTTGCAATTAGAAAGAGTTGGGAGGTCACCTTTGGCCCCCTAACCAGTCTGTGTAGTACTTGTACCGATATTTATATGTCAACAATAGCAAAAGCATTAGGCTGTTTAATTTTTGTGCAGCTATGTTTTCATGCTAGATTTTGAATTCTGTAGTTATTTGGGTGATCTTAGCGTCTCAAATTTTTAGTCTCTAATAATGACATTGGTGAGTTAGATTTTATGTGATTGGTTATTCAGTAAATTATTATTAAAATATTTAATGTCATGTCATTTAAAACTTATTATTAAAATATTCAATATCATATCATTTAATACCAACAAATTGAGACCAAGTATTACTCTAGTTATTTTTAATTGATTTTAATTTTTAATTTTGATATTTTGGTCGTGGTATCTTAAATTGATGTTTGATAATTAGTTATAGGACAAAATCAAGACCTAAATATGCACATGAAATTATGTTACAAAATTGTTTAGAAATTTGAATTTCAAGAGCTATTTCAAAATGAATGAATTATAGTAGGGGCAGATCTAGCCTCGCAATTTAATGGGTCAAATTTAAAAAAAAATTCTTTAAAAATAAAATTTTAATAAAATGAATCACAAAACTAACTAATCCTCAAATATTGTTTACAATAATATTTTTCGAGGTTTCATTGCTTGAAATCGTTGCATGATAGCCTCATTTTTAATAGTTGTAAAAATATCACGCTCAATGTAAGAATTTTTGTGAAAATTCTCTTTACTAGCGGAATAAGAACTTATTGGTGGTCTTTTACTGGGATCCCCCTCAATATTAAGGGAAGAAGGAGATACCGGTGTTTGGGTTTAGAACTAGATATTTTGGGCAAAAGATTTTGGTACTTGGGTTTGAGGGTTAACATTTTGCGAGTGAGTTTTTTTATGAATATAAGCAGTGACAGATTCGTCACTAGTCCCTTCAGCTTGGACATTTTCAGAAGTAAATTTAAATTTTGTACGTTTAGTTGTTGTAACTCAATGCTTGATAATCAATAAATATTTAAAAACTAATTCAACATCAAAATAAAATCAATATACAACATGGATAGTCAAGTGTAATTAACACCAACAATAAACAATCTCAACTAAAACACTAACAAGTAACATTACAAAATTATTGTTACAGTGTTGCTTTAAGTAGTAAAAAGCCCTAATTTTATATAAGTACAAAAAAGAATAATTCATAAACAATTACAAAAAAGGAGGATTGGAGTATTAGCAATAGAGATGAAACATTTTATAGTGAATACCTCCAGTTGATATCATTTGTAATCTAGAAGACTAAACCTTAAATGAACTTTATAATTATAATTTATATACCTTTGTCATCTCAGAATCTTACGGACGGAAAAAGAAAAGGAAAAGGAAAAGGAAGAAATAAGAAGAAGAAATGAGGTGTTTACAATTGAAGTACAAAGGAGTACTAAGACTACTGGTGAGATTGGTATTTGGTCAATTGACTTTAGGAATTCTAATAGTTTTTCAAGTGTAAAACATGATAATTTCATTTAGCACCTTCTTTAAATAATTTTTTTTTATTTGACTCTCGAAAAATTCAATTGAAAATGTGCCCTCGTAGTGGATCCGTCCCTCGTGTTGGTTGATTGATTTAATCAATAATTACGCAAGTATATACACAACAAGTAATAAAGTAATAAAGTGAAAGTAGAGTATCGTTCCCACGAGAAATTATTTAATAAAAATTACAAAGTATTAACCCGCAACCAACTTAATCTTATTTAAACAACTAATTTAGTATCTTGAATTAAAATATGTAATTAAACTAATACTAAATACCACTAGAATGAAATCAGATAATGAAGACTTAATATTACAATTTCACTTATTGTTTCATTTAGATCAATACACTTGCTGCTAAGTCATGCTACTTATTTCGAATTGTTAATCAAGAACACACCAGTATCTATGACCATCTCTCGATGCACCATAAGCAAATCAACTTAAATCCAAAGATGATAGAATTAATAAGAACACCCTAATTAACAAATTCATTATATATCTATGTGACTTACAATTAAAAAGGATTTTAAGCCCAAGTTTTTTATCAGATTACATGCGATGTATAAGTATATCTCTATCCTAGACACAAATCATGAATTTCATCGCCATGCAGAAAATACAATCACATGCTATTATGATCAGATCTAAACCTATAATCCATCTCTCGAGTTCATATAGATTATCACGATAATTGTTGATCAGACAATTAATCAATTAAGAGCAAATCATAATAGACAATCTCATAATAGTTACAAAACTAACTAGGAAGCATATCAAAATAAACTACACAACAAGATCCATTGTAATCTCAAAATAGAATTTAGTTCATGATTGAATTAAAATCCATAATTCACAATTAAATAAACATTGACAGATAAAATAAAAGTAGAGAAAAGAATGAAATTTGTTGTCTGCAAATTTGAATCTCACTCCTGCTCCTGCTTTGAATCTTCAATGCTATCCAAGTTGCTTCAATCTTCAAATTTAATCTAAACTTGAATTTTTCCTAATCTAATGGAATCCTCTAATCGTCGTGAATTCTCCTCCTTTTATATCCTTCACATGTCTTTTAGCCCTCCTTAAAATCTTTGAAACCAATTAGTCAAACCAATCCTTCTCCGACTCAACGTCTGAAATATAGCAAAACAACCTTCTTTCTTCCCGACGAATCTACCCCGGCGAATTTACTTTATGACTTGGCCCCGACGGACTTATTATACTAGGGGAATCCGGCCCGACGGACTTACTGTTCCAAAAATTACAAAAAATGCCACTAAGTTCTATTTTTTATATTTTGACCCTCCAAAGCCGTTTTCTACAACACAAATACAAGAACAAGTAACAAAATACTAAAAATGCTTAAAGTAAGTAAAAAATTAAGCTCAAAACATGTCCAAATTGTAGATATAAAACACACGCATCACCCCTGATAGCAATAGAGATGAAATATTTCACCCCTGGTAGCAATAGAGATGAAATATTTTATAGTGAATATCATTCATACTAGAACTCAAAATTAAAAACTCCATAATTATAATTTATATACCTTTGTCATCTAAGAATCTAACGGACGGAAAAGGAAAAGGAAAAGAAAGAAATGAGGAGAAGAAAAGAGTTGCTTACAATTGAAGTACATATAGTACTAAAATAACTGGTGGAATTGGTATTTGGTCCATTGACTTTAGAAATTCTAATAAATTTTAAATGTAAAATATGATAATTTCATTTTGCATCCTCCTCAAATAAATTTTTAATTTATTTGACCCCCTGACCCACTAAAAATTTAGTGGGGTCAGGTGCCCCCTACCCCAACCGTGGATCCGCCCCTGATTATAGCTGGAAATTGTGTTGCTAAATCAGTTTTTTTACCCTTATAACGATTTTTTTTTCCTTTTTAAAAATATATATAATATTTCCATAAATAAAAATATTATTCTTATACATAGATGGTATAAAGGTAACTGCATAAAGGCTTTATTACCCTTTTTTGGATATCACTTTATTACCTTATTTAAATTCAAAATTAAGCTATCAATTAATGCAGTCAATTCAAAAATATCCTATAATTCTTTGCCTGTTTATTAACTATTCTTAATGGATGGTAATTTATACAACACACTCAAAAATAATTCTTTCTCAATAAACTTTTCACAGTAATAAATTACAGTCAAGTTTAATATATTTTAGAAGAAAATTAACCTGAAAATAATGTCAAATAAAAACCTTGATTATTAACATTAAAACAAATAAAATCAACACAAGTAATATGACAATAGGAGCCTCATTTATTTCTATATGACTATATAATAGCACAATCTATGACTTGGACTCATTCAGTCAAAGAAAGTAAAAATAACAAACTCTACAACAAAAATGGGATACATAGGAGATTTTTTTTTTAATTTCTTACTACTATATAATTACACCTACATAAAATTCACAGCAGCACTGTAAATAAATAAGTTTTGTTTGGGACAAATGGGAAACATACAAAACAAAATGAAAGGAAATTCAGGCCTCAGTTGGCTTATTTGCATGAACCCTAAAAAGTCCTCCATTAATGGCAAGAAAAAGGAAACTAAGAAAAATGATTCAAGGAGCTGGCCAAGACCATGAAATGGGGGCAGATGTCCTTCCTGTGGATACTACGTTGAGCGCCTAAGCGGTTGCGACGATGTTAGATGCAGGCATGTTAATTAAATTCTCTTAATTTGTGTCGTTAAAGGTCCGTATTTTAACCCCGTCAGGAGTCAGGACAGGATCCTCTCTCTCTCTCTCTCTCTCTCTCTCTATATATATATATATATATATATATATATATATATATATATGAAAAAATAGAGTTGCATAATCTATGCATGTATTCTAATGTATGATAGCTTTACGATCGTAGAGTTAGGTCACCCTACGATCGTAGATCACATACATTGAAAGTCTCTGCATATTTGTCAAACTCCATTAACTCCTATATATATATATATATATATATATATATATATATATATATATATATATATATATAACATTTTTATTACTATTGTCGATATGAGCGTGGGAAAGTAACGTAAAACCCTAACCTCAAACTTAGAAGAACTAATAAAGTTTAAAAAGAAGATTCTAATTAGGCTATTGAAAATATTTCCAACATACTAATATGTTTTAAAATATTAGAAGGGGAAAAAAAATAAAGAAAAGGAAAATCATGATTGTGGTTGAATACAATATGTCTTATGTCAGTTTCATATATTTCTTTTATTAGTTAAATTAATTTTGGTGTGTTGTATATGCAAAAACAAGTATCGGTTGGAGTTCATAAAATTTCTAGATATATATGAATCAAGATTAGGGTTTAAACTTATGGGTTTGGAATAATGTTGAAAATGTGGGGGTTTTCTGCGGGTCAAACTTTTGTTTTCAACGTCTATGAAGATAATTTGATAGAATAGATTAATCAAAATCTAAAATTAAATTATTTGGATGGAATTTTATATACTTATGACCCATATATTAGTCAATTATATTGTTTAAAAATGAATAATTGTATTTTTTTTCTTAAATGAATAATTATATTTTCACACGTATGACCCATATATTAGCCATATCATAAAAATAAGACCCGTCAACTAATATGTGGATTCTACGTATAAAAATAGTTACAGGTCCAAATGATTTTTTATTTTTATTTTTTCTTGAAAGCAGGTGCGGAATTTCTTTTTGCTACACGTGTGGGAGAAAGCGCGAAGCATGTTGTTGCGTCTGGACAGAATAAAGTTCATAAGAAAATTATGTATTTTATGATGAAAATATTGTAAATTTTTGTTACGGGTAGATTAATCATTATAGTTTTGTATTGTATTTATTAATGTATTGTGTTATTATGTCTACTCGTAACAAAAATTATAATTCTTTGTTGCAAGATATAACATTTAAGACTCCTACTTTTAATAAATAAAATTTAATTTTTTTATAATTCTTATTTTAAACAGTAAAATATTAAATTGATAAAATAATAAAGTTAATGCTGATATGTACAAATTATAAGATAAAAAATATGTTTTGTTCGGTAGGAAATATTAGGTAACTACGACGGCGTAGAAACAATCAATTATTGGTGGGCTCCACGACGACATAATTGTCGGATACCGAGAACGATAAAAATAACATTTTTAATAAAAATTGTCAACTATACTATCACTTTTAACTATTTAAATGTCATGTAATAAAAGAACAGTAACACGCGCTATTCTATAGGAGCACGCGACATTTAACAGTACCACAAGACATTGCACAATATTTTGTATTTTGTCACAGTAACTATTGCATAATATTTCATATTATTGACTCAATAATTGTTACAGTAGCAATTGTATAATGTTTTGTATTATTGACTAATAATTGAAATAATATATTTAGACCAATGAGCATTATTGACAATTGGCGTAGAAGTTTTGTCAAGGAAATAAGTTATTTGATTTCGCGTTGTTTATACGGAAGACTTTCTCTTTCTTGAAAATAATCTGGTTGTTAGTATTATGGATTTATAATATTAATTGTGAATAATTGTTGAAGGATTGAAAATGGGTAAATAATTGATGAATAAAAAATATCGATTAAAGATAAGTATGATAAGTGATGTGCGGTAGATGTTTGTTCAATTTTTATAATAAATAGAGGGATTTAATATGAGACGTTTGTTATAAATTTGACTTATTTTTTCATGGGACCCACAATTTTATTTAAAAACTTAATTGGGACCCACAATTATTCTCCACTAATGAGCCTTCACTTTTAATGATTGATATTTTTTATTATTATAAAACAAAGATGGCATCCATAGTCACGAGGGTGATTACTCCGTTATTAATCACAGAGGCGGAACTAGGGGGCGGAGGACATCATCGACCACGGTAAATTTCTGAAATCACAGAGGCGGAACTAGGAGGCCGGCCAGGCTGGGAGGTATCTGAGATGTCGACCACGATGGTTTCGTGGCGCCTGGTGGCTCGATCTTCTTCTTCATCTGCAACACAGCAACAGTCAAGTTAGGAGTTTTTTTTTAACTAACATGAAACGACATCATTTCATTAAAAAAAAAAAAAATCTATCTTCTTATCAGAATTTAGGCATAAGACATAAACATATTCTCTTTTTCTTCTTCGCCTCTTCCTCAATTTCTCTTCGTTTCTTCCAGCTCACTCCTCGGTAGCATCCACGCCTCTCTCGTCTCAAGTGCCATTATTCTTTGATTCCTTGCTCTCATGATCAATAAATAAATTTTTTTTATTGATATATTTTGACTCTATAAATACATTCTTATTCCGCCACTGATTAATCATATACTTATATTATTATTTATTCATTATAAAATAAAGATGACATCCATTATTAATCATATACTCATATTATTATTTATCCATTATAAAACAAAAATGACATCCATTATTATTGGGGCATATTCATATGAATGGACAGATTGATCATGAAAAGATAGTCTCCAGGATTGTTGTGTAAACTTTTCTTTTTCCATTAACTTGGCCGGAACCCACCACTTATTTAAGTTTTTTCAACACTCAGCAAACCATTTCTCTTTTGTTAAATTCCCCCCCCGCCCCCCCTTTTTTTTTTGTCAAACCTGACTTGCGCCTCTAGCTAGTACCATTGTTAAACTTCGTGTATTATCCCTTGTCCTATAAATAGTTTGCTCAGTTGAGCAATAAAGAACACACCAAAAAAAACATTTTATCATAATATTGTGAGTATTTTTTGAATATAAAAATACTTTGAGTGTTATTAATAGTGTAAGAACTTCTCAAGTTAATCTCCGACATAACAGACAATATCTAGTCTCCTATTAATGTAAGGGATATTATTTTCTTTCGTACTCCTAAAATTTTGGTAAAAAATTATTATTCGTTTCTACTACCTTATCATTAAACTGTGAAAATTCCTGAAAGGATTAGAATATCCTTAATAGTTTCATCAAATATCTTTTGGCAAAAAACACTTTTTCACCATTGTGGTTGTAGTGTTTTAAGCAATTACTCCCTCCGTTCCTAAAAGATTGTCGTTTTAAAAGAAAAAATTTGTTTCAAAAAGTTTGTCGTTTACAACTTTCAAGAAGAATAAAGTATTTACTTTCCTATATTACCCCTACCTTCTCTCATTGTCCCAAGAAATTCTTTTCCCTGTATTAATAGTTTTTAACTTCCCATAAAGGGATAGTGATGGAATTTCAAACAAATTTTACTTGGTAAATGATACTTTCTTAATTCATGTGTCAAAACCTTAAACGACAATCTTTTATGAACGGAGGTAGTAGTTACTGTGCTTTAAAATATTCAATTAGCCCACTGTACTTTCTAAAAATGTTCAATCAACCCATTCCATCCAATTTTGCAGACGGACGTCAAAAAATTTGGCTGATTTTCCTACGTGGCTTTTGAAAAAAATAAATAAAACAAGTTATTTCCTACGTGGCAAGCCAGTCATCCAAATTCTTAATACTATTGAGCCACTACACTTTAAAAAAATGCAATCGGCCCACTGTGGTTTTAAAAATATTTTTATGTTTAATTTTCTTTCTTTTTCTTTACCTAAATATTTATAATATGAATAATATTAATAAAAATTAATATTATAATATTTATAATATGTATGTTTTATTTTAAAAATAAAAATAAAAATACTTTTATATTTTAAAATGCTTATAAAATTTTAAAAATAAAAATATTTTTATATTTAATTTTCTTTCTTTTTCTTTACCTAAATATTTATAATATGTATAATATTACTAAAATTAATATTATAATATTCATAATATGTATGTTTTATTTTAAAATAAAAATAAAAATATTTTTATGTTTTAAAATACTTATAAAATCACTTTAAATTAATGAAAGTATCAAAATTTTCCCCAAATTATCAAATTCAAATCACAAATGGTAGCATTATGTGGTAAAAATAATAATTAAAATAATAAAAAATTAAAATAAATATTTTAATTCATTTTTTTTAATAATTTTTTCTTTTCCTTTTATCTTTTCCTTTCTTTTAATAATTAATTTTATTTTAATTTTATAATTTTATCTTTTCCTTTATTTTAATAATTATTTTTATTTTAAAATTAATTTCAAATAATACAAATAATATATCAAAATTTTTCTATCAATGAGATCTATTACAACATTACATTAATTTCAACAACAAAAATAAAATAAAAATTATTAATTATGTGGTAAAAAATAATTAAAATAATAAAATTAATTCATTTTCTATATAATTTTTTCTTTTCCTTTTTTTAATAATAAAATTTTCATCTTTAACTGTTATAATTAAGCAAAACCGTCAGCAGCAAACTCTAATAAGTCGAGCAAGGACTTTTCTAATCAAAAATCAGATTTTATTTTATTTTTTTATCAAAAAAGCAAAAAAAAAGTCGCTACGTATTCCTGGAAAAAAATTAGAATAACCTCTCTCCTCCTCGTCGGATCCCAATTGAAGAAAATTGGAAGCCATCTTCGTCGTAATCTCCGACACCGCCGCCATATTATTAGACAACTTCAAGATTCCAATCTTGAACCTCCCTCCAATATCCACAAAGTCGCTGCGTATTCCTGGAATTCTCGCTGGGTCGGATTTTTCAGGATCGTATGGACCAATGGACGTGTTCGAATCGGAGGAAGAAGGCGGTTAGTTTTGATAATCTTTTGGCTTCTATGGCTCCCCTTGATGATATCTCGAAAGGCTTTATTGTGAAAAAGTTGCAGAAAAGGCAATTCAATGTGGGCATCGACTGTGAAGATAGTGAAGAATTTGAAATGGAAGTTCTCCTTGGATCAGTTCTTCTTTTCCCAAGAGAAAAATCAGTTAGCGTGGAGGAGATGAATTTGATAAGGGTTTTATGGTTGGGACTGTGATTGGGTTTCCTCGCCCATGAGAGAGACAAAGTTAGTGAAGGAAATTAATTTTGGAGCTCTTCTCTTTTTGAGTGGTGGTGTGGTGGTCGGGACGGTGGCCCAGTCAGCTGCCACGTATGACTTATTTTATTTTTTTTCAAAAGTCACGTAGAAAAATTAGTCCAATTTTTTAACATCTGTTAGTCAAATTGGACGGAATGGGTTGATTGAATATTTTTAAAAAGTACAGTGAGTTAATTGAATATTTTAAAAGCATAGTGGCTAATTACTTAAAACACTACAACCACAGTGGTAAAAAAGTGCTTTTTACCAATATCTTTTTACCCGAATCTCTCTATTAAATTTTAATCTTCATATTTGAACTGTGAACCTTATATTTTCTTGAACTCTATATTTTTATCAAGAATTTATTCTAATCGATATTATGGATATCGTGTTGACAATTTGGACTCTAGATAAATTAAATTGAAAATCGCTAAATGCTTATTTTATATTTATTTATTCTGGTTATTTTTGTCCATCTTTCATATTATTGTTATTTGTACAAATTATCAAGACTAAATTGTTGTAAGTGTCTTTAGTCTGGGTGCAAAGATAATATTATTGCTGAGTGTGTTTAGCCTATATGGTAAAATCACGTGGTGAAAGTTATCTTTGGCCTGAGTAAAAAGAAAAATTGTTGATTGACATGATTTTGGCCAAGAATTATGAATTGGTATAATAATGACCTTTGGTGTTATAGGCAAAGACACAAGGTGAATGTTATCTTTGACCTGAGTGCAAAGAGGAACTATTGATTGACATCATTATGACCAGAAATTGTTGATTGATATATATTACAGTGATAAAATATTGATGTTGAATTTTTCAGTTGTAGAAGATAATACATTATGATCTATTTGACTCTTCTAATGGATTGTTCATTCCCCTGCAGTTATTTGTTGAAAACTTATATCATATATCATATGTTCTAAATATTTGATTTATCACTATTGAATGTTAATGATAACTTATTTATCTAAGTCGTGATATTTTTTATTAAGCTATTTGTACTCATCCTTTTGTTTCATAACTTCTTTCGAGAAATAAGAGTGTAGTTGGGTTTAGCAGAGAGAGTAGGAGAATGAAATGATGGTCCGAGTTAGTAGTCGAAGTAGTTATCAATACATTGAAAAATAATGTAACAATAATTGTACTGAGAACTTAAAACGTGTGTTGTCGTATCTTCATGACATTTTTAATAATTGATTTTGGTAAGAGAATTTGTATTTGTAGTATGTATTTTGACAACTCAAATTGGGTGGAATATACCCGAATATAGTAGCATCACATAACATGACTCAATTTTCATTTAAGTCATATTATTATAAAAAGTAGAGTATTTTAACCTTAAGTTATATTTATAACAACCCGAATCAAATATTGGGTCAAATTCTAAGTCCAAATCAAATTAAATTTATCCAAATAATACCTTAAACTATTAGCCAATGACTGAATGTATTATTGTAACTTAATTCCTTATATATACATACAAATTTTTTCCAACTGAAATTTTTGACGTTCTCATGGTCCATAATATAACAATCCGGGTCAAATCTTAGGCCAAATCTCAAGTCCAAATTGAATCAAATTCATCCAAACAAGGCCTTAAACTATTAGTCCAATAGTATTTTTTTAGTAATTTTAACTCACCACAGACTCACCTAAAAGATCATAACTGAATATACTATTGTTAGTAACTTAATTCCTCATATACAGACAAATTTTTTTCATATCTTTTGATGTAGGACTGAGGTATTACAATATTATTAAATTAACACCATAACTAAATTAAAATTCATTAAAACTTAAAATTTTATCAAATCATATTATTTAACTATATTAACCATGTTACAATATTGCTAAATTATTGTATTAATATTAACTTTAAATGTAGCTGTATGAGATAATGTTATATTATTGTCATAACTAAATTAATATTCATTGAAGTTAGAATTTCAAAGCTCTAATTAAATTGATAGCTTAAGAAAGTTCTTTATTTAAATTACACATACAATTAAATCCTAATTTAGAATTATATTATTTACCTATATGAAAAAATAACCCAATTTAAATATATTAATAATAGTTGTAAAGGTAGTTTTTTTATCAAACAGTCTAAAAGATTGAAATATATTAAAATTGTAATCTATTACAAAAGATCAAAGGATTACTGTAAGATCCCAAATTTTAGGAAATGAAAGTATTTAATTTTTTTATAATTATTATTTTATTTAGTAAATGGTTAAATTGATAAAGGGTTAAAGTTAAGGGTGATATGTGAAAAATTTTCAAAGTAAGCAAGTTGATATGAAATATTCTTTTTGTCGGGGAATATCTGTACGACGACACCATCATTGGTGGACCCCACAACGGAATAACTGTCGGAGTTAGAAAACGACAGAAATATCTTTTTATAAAATAACGGCAAAAGTTTTACTGTTAAACTGTTGAAATATCCGATGGTAAAAGAACGATGAATGGCATTGGTTAGAGTAGTAGTGGTATGGTATTGATTATTGATGTTTACGTGAGAAGTCACTCAGTTATACTCAATTATTGCTACAATAATTGCTATATAGTATCTCACATTATTTGATTCAATTATTGTCACGGTATCATCTGCATAATATTTTATATTACTTAACCAATAATTGAGACGACAAAGTTATTCATATTATTATTTACAATATTGTTCTGTCGAGGAGAGGTTTGGTCACTTGCGCGCCAATAGGGAGAAATTTTTATCGGAAAGCCCCCTCTTTCCTGGGAATGATCTGGTTGTTAAATATTGTGAGTTATAATATTAATGATGAATAATTGTTAATAGATTAAAAATATGTTGATTAAAGATAAATGATTTGTGGTAATTATTTATTTAATTTTTGATATAAATAGAGGGGTTTGTTATGAGGTATTTGTTATAAGTTTGGCTTATTATTCTATGAGGAGATGTGCTAATTTTTCAGACCGTTAGTTGAAGTTATAATAGTAAATCAATATGGATCGTTGGTTGAAGATATAATAGTAAATCAATATGGACCGCTGGTGGAAAGTTATAATAATAAATCAATATGGATCACTGGTTTAAAGTAAATCAGTATGCATGGACCGTTGTTTTAAGTTTTAATAGTAAATCAATATGGACCGTCCGTTTAAAAGTAAATTAATCTAGGTCGTTCATGAATTAGTTACTATTCAGTCTTTTTTCCTATAAATAGAAGCTCATTCCTTCATTATTTCCTACGAATTCACTGAAACTCTAGAGAGAGAAATCATAGAGAGCAAAAAGAAGAGTATTCTGCTACTACCCTATTTCAGTATTCAATCTTCTATTAAGGTAAGGGGTGTTATTTATTCATATTTGCTTACGATATTATTTTTCGTATTCATAAGGAATATTATCTTCGTTTACTATTCGTAAGTGATATTATTTGTTGTATTCGTAAGGGTATTATTTCTTTCGTATTCATAAGGAATACTATTTTTCGTATTCATAATTTAATATGTCGGAATAACCTGTCTACGCAGATTATGTACCGTATGACAGGTGAAAATTCATTTGCAGTTTCTTATGTTATTTCTTTTCATATTCTTAAATCTAAACTTACTACAGTAAATATTGTTTCTATAAACCCTGAAATTAGTAGAATATCTTTGAGTTTTGCGCTTCATCCAATATTGTTTTATTGGAATATTGATCTGAACTTTCTTATTAAAATATCAATATTTTTATACTGGGGGTACTATTTACGAGTTACTATTCACGAATTACTATTCACTCAAATATTATTCACTCGGGTATTCAGGATACTTTTCATACCGGGGTACTATTCATGAGTTACTATTCACGGGTTACTACTCACCCGGTTACTAGTCACTCGAATATTATTCACTCTAGTATTCGGGGCACTTTTTATGTTGGGGTACTCTTCACGGGGTACTATTCACCTGAAAATTTTATTTTTTTTCTGTCCAAATTATTTTTGATACATGAATATTATTCTTGAATTTTACTCAACAAAGCAATATCATGTTGACAATTTGGATATTTTTAAACTCTGGATAAATTTAAAGTCTTTAATATTTATCCTTGATTTCGTTTGAAATTCTATCTATATTATCGAGCGTATTTTTGTGAGTATTTAGATACTTTGAGAGTTACTATTCAGTGCAAGTTTCCTTCGGCTTTACATCTGATATTCCGATCAGAAGTACTGTTATTTTGAGATAAGGGATGTTATTTTCTTCGTAAATGATATTATTTCTTTCAATATTATTATGCCAAAATATTGGTATGAATTTTATTGTGGAATTTTTATCTTTTTGTGTCGGGATTACTATTCACGTATACGATACTATTCACGTATACGGCACTATTCACCGAAAAAAATAAAATTTTCTCCTTTTTGTCCAAGATGTCTATTATGGTTACTATATTTGATTGTATCCATATTTTGATCATTATTTTTGAATTATGCTTCAAAATTGGTTATTAAGGAGTATTATTGAACTTGGATAAACTGTAATACGAATCCCTAATATTTATTCTTTTGTCTCACTGAATTCGTTTTTTTAAGATATTTTCATCATCCTCAGTCCTAAATGATGATATTACTGAATATCTTTGGCGTGTAGTGCAAAGATGAATGATTAACTGATGAATATCTTTGGCCCGTAGTGCAAAGATGAACATGTGTTGAGATGAACATGACCAACTGGTGATACAAATGAATATCTTTGGCCTGTAGTGCAAAAATGAATATTTGATTCAAGATATATATTGATTGTTGTTACAGGGATAAAATATTGATGATGAACTTTTAAATCTTAGAAGATAGTAGAACTCATTCTCTACTTGACTATTCTAATGGATTGTTGTTTCCGCTGCAGTTGTTGATCTAAAACTTGTTGTCTATTATATTCTATCAGATTTTTCTCTGTTGAGGACTAATGATAATTTGTTGTATATTATCTTAGTTATAATATTCTTTACTGGGCTAGTTGAGCTCACCCTTTTCTTTTTTGTTCCATTGTTCTTCTTAGGAGGTGAGAATTTAGCAGGAACTAGCCAGAATATGGAGTGATGATTCAAGATAGTTGTTTTAGTAGTCCTCACTATTTTATAAAATAGTGTGATAATAATTGTAATGAGGACTCCTTTTGAGTTTGTATAATGCCTATTAGGCAAAGATTTGTATTTAAACTCACAAGATATATGTGTTGTCGATTTTTATTTTATAATTGTATTAATAAAGTTGTATTTTTTTACGTACCATGTATTTGGCGACTCAGAATGAGTGATGTATACCTATTTTAGGGGCGTCATAATATATATATATATATATATATATATATATATATATTAATGTCTCCAGAACTATGAGACTATTAATCAGACTTTGAATTTTTTAGTCAACTGATTAGCTACTTTTATAGATAAATTGCAAATTATAATATTATATATTCAAAACCTTATATTGTGGTTCTGGTCATCTTATTTGGAGACAACTGAGAGTAGCCACTCAAAGTAAGAAAATGAATTAAGTTATTCTCATTTATAAAAAAATTGATACCAATGTATGATTAAGTCAGTAAGACAAATGAGTGTAATATTAATTAATTAATTATTAAATTTATTTAATATTATTTTATTTTATAGTAATATTGTTAATTTATTATAGGTGAAAAGACATAATAAATAAATAAATTAATACCATCTCATAACAAAGATCAAATTTAACTAATATTAACATGCTTCAGATTACAGGGTTAGGGGGTCATATGACCCTCCTCGCTCCCTAGTTCAGCCCATGACTTCACATAAAAATACATGAGTGTCCCTCACCTTCCATAATAATTGTGTGAGTTATCGTACAATTTTTTTTTTATTTTATGACAACTCTTACTAAATAAATTTATATTGCAATCAATTATTTACCTTAATAATTGACTACACAAATTTATAATATAGAGTCATGCTATATATTACAAAAAAAATTAGTCGAATTATGATTGCGACGTATGTGCATACATGAGATAATGATGCATGTGCATAGATGAAATATATAGAGATCAAGAAGGGTCTAATCACGTTAGTCGCAATCCAACTTGATTTATCAACATGTATATAATTTTTATATATAATTCAATAATTTATTATCCAAATACATACTTAATAATTATTTCTCAAAGTTCTAAATATATTTACCTTACATTCAATTAATTTAGAGAATTGATATTTTTATATGTATTTTTGATATTTCAACATATTATTCTCTCACATGAACATACAGTGCGCCCCACCTTCATATAAAAAGATACTACGTGGAAATATAAAAAATATATGTGGAAATAATTTTCCCTTAATTTATTACTTGATCGAATAAACCGAGCTTGATTTTAATATATAAATTAAATCAAGGTCTAGTTTAGGAGGGTGTATTCAATTAAGATTTTTAAATACTTTTAAAGACTTTTAAAGTTTTGTTGTATTTAATCAAAATATTTAAAGAATTTATAAAAGTTTATTGGTATTCAATTACAATTTTTGTAATGTCCTTAAAAGTTATGTGGTATTCAATTGAGACTTTTATAAAGTCTATAAAAGTATTTTGGTATTCAAAAAGTAATAGATTTTTTAGATTTCTATCAAATGGTAGAGTTTAACCGACTTTAAAAGAAAAGTTATAACTATCAACTCATTTCCAAAGTCTGATCTCATCTGTGACACCCCCAAAATAGGTATACAACACCCATTTTGAGTTGCCAAATACATGGTACAGAAATAACTACAACTTTATTAATACAATTGTCGTGCAAAATACGACAACACATAAACTGTGAGTTTAAATACAAATATTGTCATCTAGACAATATCCACACTCAAATAAGTCCTCATTACAATTATTGATACGCTATTTTACAAAATAGTGAGGACTACTAAAACAACTTCTAGAACCATCATTCTACACCCCGACTAGTACTCGCTACATTCTCGTCTCTTGAGAAGAAAAATGGAACAAAAAAGGAAAAGGGTGAGCTCAACTAGCCCAGTAAAGACAATTATGACTAATATAATATAGAACAAATTATCGTTAGTCCTCAACAGAGAAAATTTAATAGAATACAATAGACAACAAGTTTTAAATCAATATTCGCAGCGGAAATAATAATTCATTAGAAGAGTTAAGTAGAGAATAAAATCTATTATCTTCTATTTATGAATTTAAAAGTTCATCGTCAATATTTTATCCCTGTAACATCAATCAATATATATCTGGAATCAAATATTCGTCTTTGCACTACAGGCCAAAGATATTCATCAGTTGGTCATGTTCATCTAAACACCTGCACATCTTTGCACTACGGGCCAAAGATATTCATCAGAAAATCATTCATCTTTGCACTTCATGCCAAAGATATTCAGTTATATCATCACTTAGGACTGAGGATGATGAAAAATATTTTAAAGAAAATGAATCCAGTGAAACAAAAAAACAAATATTAGGGGTTCGTACTTTAGTTTATCCAAGTTCAAAAACACTCCATAATAAACTATTGTGGAGCAGAATTCAAAAATGAAGATCAAAACATAGATCCAATCAAAGATAGAAACCATAACAGACAATCTTGGACACAGAAAAGAAAATTTAATTTTTTTGTGAATAGTGTCGTATTTGTGAATAGTGTCGTATACGTGAAGAGTAACTCCGACACTAAAAGGTAGAAATTCTGCAAGAAAAATCATCATGCTTCGTGAATAGTACTTGTGAATGGTAACTCATGAATAGTAACTCGACATGAAAAGATAAGAATTTCACAAGAAAAATCTTACCAATATTCCGGTATAATGATATTGAAGGAAATAATATCATTTATAAAAAAAATAACATCCCTTACCTCCAAAAAAAGACAATCTTACGATCGAAATCTTTGGATATAGTCTTTGAAGGAACTTGCACCGTATAGCAATACTCAAGGTATCAAAATACTCATAAAAATACGCTCGATAATATAGAGAGAAATCTTCAGTTTCTGGTGTGATTTTCAATTCTAACCTAAGCACCCTATTTATAGGAAAATGCTTAGAACACCAAAGCAGAAAATTTAATATAATATTAATATAATTAAAAACAATTCACGCCCACCTTAGACAAACTGAATTCAACATATTTATATCACATGTGGGGCCCACCCAATTGCAAAAAACATTTTTCTTAAAATAATTATTTAAAACTTCAAAAATCAATTATTCCGGAACTTCAATAATTCATAATAAATAGCCTTTTTATCAGAAAAATTCGAATCTTATGTCCATTCCATAGGAAATTCAATTCTCTACAACTTTGTAAGTTTAAGTTTTTCAAATTCAAATGCAAATTGACAATTAGGTATACATCACCCATCTTGAGTAAATGGAGATACATGATGCATGTAATTCAAATACAACTTAATAATACAACTGTCGTGTACAATACGACAAAACATAAATTATGAGTTTGAATACAAATATTGTCTACTAGAGAGTATACAAACTCAAAAGGAGTCTTCATTACAATTATTATCACACTATTTCACAGAATAGTGAGGACTACTAATGCACCATCTAGGACCATCACTCCGTTCCCCGACTCGTTCCAGCTATATTCTCATTTCTTGAAGAGAACAGTGAAAGAAAGGGTGAGCTCAACTAGCCAAGTAAGAAATATTATGACTAAGATAATGCAGAATAAATTATCATTAGCCTTAAACAGTGTTAAACTGATACAATATAACAAACATCAAGTTTAACTGCAGCGGAACAAGCAATCCATTAAAAGAGTCAAGTAGAGAATAAAATCTACTATCTTTTATGATTTAAAAGGTTTTCATCACTTTTATCATTTGGGACTCGACAATAAATAATCCACATCATCGAATCACCCACGCACTACGGCCGAGGATATTCTTTAGTATCACGACCACAATTATCCATGCCTACTGGGCCAAGAATATTTGTGTATTCATTAATGGTCATGATCATGTCAACAAGCTGTCCATCGATGCACTACGGGCCAATGAGGACTTTTACCACATCATTTGTAACATTACGGTCATGATTACACGAATAATAATCTGGTCATAATCATACCAAGTCCATCATATGCTTCTGAGGGCCACAGATGACTTTCAAAAAATATAAATATGAGGATGATGACAATGATATAAGAATTCAATAAAACAAGTTCAAGAAATTAATTTGTCCGAGAACCAATAACGTCCAAATTGTCGACATGATCTTTGCTTTGTAGAGTAAAATTCAAGAATGCTCGGAAGAATATTTCCATGAAAAGATCTTTGGATGAAGCGCAAATATCAAGGATATTCCACTAATTTCATGGAGTATAGAAGTCAAAACTTTAACCAAGTGAGTATAATAAAGAATGGAATAACAAAAGAAATCACCATGCATGCGGTACTTCCATAGGCAGAGTTATTCAACAGAATACTAAATAACGGAACGGTCGAGGTGAAATTACATTGCGCTTGCAAGCGAGGATGTTCCACAGAATAATAAAGAATGGAATAACAACAGAAATCACCATGCATGCGGTGCCGCATAGGCGAGTTATTCAACGAGAATACTAATAAGGGCGGAATCGGTCCGGCGTAAAAGCATGCAGACGAAGATATTCCAACAGAATAATAATAAAGGCGGAACCGGTCAAAGCGTAAAAGCGCATGCAGACGAGGATATTCCAACAAAATAATAAAAGGCGGCCGGAATCGTAAAGCATAAAAGCACCGAACAGGATATTCAACGAGAATAGTAAAGGCGGAATAATAGAAGAATGTCACCAAGTATAGGGTAGCAGCGTATATGAGTTATTCAACGAGAATAATAAAGAATGGAATAACATAAGTTCTCTTCATGAATACAAAAGAATAACACCCCTTACGAGTACAACAAATAATATTTCCTACCTTAAGAAGAAAAGTCTTTGGATATATAAGTAGTGAAGTAGTAGAATACTTTCTTTTTTCTCTCTATAGTTTATCTCTCTAGAGTTTTGGTGAATTCGTAAGAAAATAATGAAGGAATGAGCTTATTTATAGAAAAATGGTGCGCATAGTAACTAACTCATGAGCGGTCAGTTGATTTACTTTAATCGACGGTCCATATTTAAAGCAAAATCTTTTAAATAAAATATAATATATTCTATTTATAATCTAATAAAAGCGAATAACTTTATAAAAGATTTTACTATGCAAATACTATCTGAACCTTATGCAAACACTATGCATAATAAAATATAATATATTCTAATTATTGTCTAATAAAGCAGAGATAACTTTATAAAAGTATTACATTTTTATATAAAAAAGATTTTACTATGCAAAATACTATACAGACACTTTATGCAACACTATATATATAGAATATAATATATTCTATTTATAGAATAACTTTATAAAAGTATTACATTTTTATATAAAAAAAGATTTTACGTATTATTACATTAATAATACCAAATAAAGCTGAGTGACTTATCACGTAAGCATCAATAATTAATATGGTGTGCTTCTTATGCGACCCACAGCGTATTCTTTGTACTTTTAACAAGGGTGTTTCAACAGTTAACAGTAAAACTTCATAGTTATTTTCATAAAAAGTATTTTTGTCGTTTTCTCAATCAAACAATAATTCCGTTAATGGGGTCCACCGATGATTGTGCCGTTATGCGAATATTCCTGTTTAAAGCGAATATTCCCGAGCCAATCGAATATTATATAACAACTTGCGTACTTTGCAAAATTTATAAATATTACCCACAACTATAACATTATATCAATTTCACTCCATAATATTCAAAAATAATATTTATAGAAAATTCATCTTTATTCAAAAAGTTGGGGTTTTACAATCTCCCTTCTTATGAAATTTAGCCCTCGAAATTAGAAGAACGTACGTACTGGTATATTGAAGAGGTAAGGATACCTTGATTTCATTTGATTCTAACTCCCAAGTCATTTCCTCAACATCATTGGTTTCTCCACAAAACTTTGACTTGAGGTATAACCTTGGGCGTAGAATATGTTCCTTCTTATCAAGATTTGAGCAGGGAACCTCTTCATACGTCAAATCTTCCGCTATTTAAATCGGTTCTAACTTCAATAATGTGGTTCGGGTCTTCCACATATTTACGTAACATGGATATGTGAAAAGCGTTATGAAACACGAGACATACTTGGCGGTAAAAGCGAGTCTATAGGCCCACAGTTCCTACTCGATCAAGGATTAAAAATGGGTAGATGAATCGAGGATTGAGCTTTCCTCTCTTTCCAAATCTCGTAACTCCTTTCCATGGAGCAACACGTAACAACACATGATCTCTATATCGAATTCCCGTCCTTTCGATGAAGATCGGCATAACTCTTTTTGTCGATCTTGTGAGGTTTTTATCGTTGTCGGATCGTTTGAATCTTTTTTCGTAGTCATACGTACCAACTCCGGTCCCAACAACGTTGCTTCACCCACCTCATCCCAGCATCTTTGGAAGCGACACTTTCTTCCATACTGGCGCTTGAATGGAGCCATGCCGATACTTGCTTGATAAGCTGTTGTTGTAGGAAAACTCCACCGATGGTAAGAACTTGTCCCAACTTCCCTTGAAGTCGAGGACCACGAGAGTCTAATAGATCTTCAAGAGTTTGAATAGTCCTCTATGATTTCCCGTCCATCGAGGATGATATATCGAACTAAATCGTAAATCCGTGCCCATAGCTTTTTGCAAACTAACCCAAAATCTTGAAGTGAATCTTGGGTCTCGATCGAAACTATGGATCTTGGCATACCATGCAATCTTACAACCTCGTTTATATACATCTGAGCAAGGCGTTCAAGTGTATAAGTTTCTCGTATCGGTAAGAAATGAGCGGACTTGGTCAATCTATCAACAATGACCCAAATCGCATCTATGCCTTGAGAAACTTTGGGAAGGCCGATGTGAAATCCATGGTAATGTGCTCCCACTTCCATTACGGAATTTAAAGTGGTTGCTGATGGACCTTTTGGTACTTGATGCTCGCGCTTGACTCGTTGACACGTTAGACACCTTGAGATAAGCAGTAGCTATCTCTCTCTTCATATTGCTCCACCAAAATGTATAGCGAATATCATGATACATTTTGGTACTCGAGATGGATTTGCAAGCGGTGTGTTATGCGCCTCCATCATGATTTTATACTTTAAATCGAGGTCGTTAGGAACACAAAGTGCGGAGTTGACTCGAAGTATTCCTTCTTCATCGATTCTTGCTTCTTGCATATAGCACTTCTTGCTTTCTTCCTCATCATCGCATCGGCTCGGTGCGTAGCTTGAGCGACTTTAACTTTATCAATTAAAAGTCGGTTCTACTTATATATTCGCCATCATCACATGGGTCCCAGAGTCTTTAACTCTATCTCCATCCTTTGCAAGTCACACAAAATGGGCCTTTGCGTTGACAATATCGCATTCGCACTTGCATATGATCTTCTACTCGATAAATCGTCGGCTACCACGTTAACTTTTCGGGATGGTATTGGATGGTATGATCATAATCTTTCAGCAGTTCAAGCCAGCGTCGTTGTCGCATGTTGAGTTCCTTTTGAGTGAAGAAATATTTGAGGCTTTTATGATCAAGTAAAGATCTCCACTTTCTCCCCATACAAGTAATGCCTCCAAATCTTTAGTGCGAAGACAACAGCTGCCAACTCTAGATCATGAGTAGGATAATTCCTCTCATATTCTTTGAGTTTTCGTGAGGCATAGGCTATGACTTTCCCATGTTGCATGAGAACACATCCTAACCCTTTGCGAAGCATCATTGTAGATGACAAATCCCTCGAACGGATGGTATTGTCGAGCAGTCTTTGAAATGAGTCTCCTCTTGAGTTCTTGAAAACTCTTCTCACATTCCTCGCTCAAGCCCGAACTTTGTATCTTTTCGAGTCAATTTGAGTTAGTGGAGTAGCGATTCGAGAAAACCCTTCTACGAATCTCGATAATAACCGACTAAAAAGAGAAAGCTCGTACTTTGGTCATTTGATTTAGGTTGCTCCCGACTTTGAATAGCTTCAATCTTTCTTTGGGTCAGCAGATATTCCATGACTTGATACCACGTGCCCAAGGAATGCTACTTCCTCAAGCGAACTCGCATTTCTTCAACTTGGCATAAAGCTTATATTCACGAAGCTTTTGGAGTATCGACCTCAAGTGTTGCTCATGATCTTCACGGAGTTTTGGAATATATGAGGATGTCATCAATAAAAGCGACCACAAAGTGATCCAAATATTCCTTGAATACTCGGTTCATCATATCCATGAAGGCGGCGGGGAGCATTAGTCGATCAAAGGACATGACTAGGAATTCATAATGCCGTCAGGAGTTACGAAAGCGTCTTTGGAATGTCATCGGTTCTAATCTTCAATTGGTGATATCCGGAGCGAAGATCAATCTTTGAAAAGAATTTGGCTCCTTGCAATTTGGTCAAACAGGTCATCAATACGTGGCAATGGGTACCTATTTTGATGGTGACATGATTGACTCCGATAATCAATACAAAGTCGCATACTCCCATCTTTCTTTTCACGAATAGAGCGAGGGCACCCCGAGGAGAAGTACTAGGGCCGAATGAAGCCGATGTCTAACAATTTCTGTAGTTGGGTCTTTAACTCACGAAGTTCAATAGGAGCCATTCGATATGGGGCTTTGGAAATAGGTTTTGTCTGCCGGGTTCAAGGTCGATATCAAATTCAATTTCACTCTCAGGGGTAGGCGGGAAGTTCTTGGGAATCGTCGGAAATTCATTAACAATAGAAATATCATTCAAAAGCGGCGTATTTTTGTTTAGATCCGTGACATGAGCTAAGAAAGCTTGACATCATTTTTCAATAAGCGAATAGCTTTATGGCTTGAGATAGCGGTGATTGATTTTAATGGTTTGGTGGCTTGAATTAGCGCATAATAGATTGGTTAGGAATATGAAAGCTAACAATCTTACGAAAATAATCAATTTTTGCATGATGAGTAGTTAACAATCAATCCCTAGAATTACGTCAAATGCAAGTATTTTTTAATGAAATAAGATCGACGGGTAATGTGAGGTACCGATTTGAACCAAACAAGACTTATAAGCGAGTGGATGTAATGAAGGTTTCTCCCAGCGGAGTTTCTACGAGATAAGTCAAAGTCTAATTTCTCGGAGTCAAATTTAATCGTTGGCGTAAGTAGGAGAAATAAAAGAATGGGTAGAACCGGTATCAAATAAGGTATAGACTTAGCTAGAGTTTATGATAAGCTTACCGTGATGACCTCATTCGGGTTCCTTGCTTTCTGGGAGGTCACAACAAATGCTCTCCTTACACTCTGGCTTTGACTTTTACGGGAATGGCCTTTGGTGCCTCCATCTGGTTGAACTTGTCTTGGTGAGCGAAAAAATCGGGCTAAGTGACCTTCTCTTCCACAATTATAACATGCTTTGGATGGCATCGCGCGGTTTGGTGATGTGTCCCCCCTCGCATTTGAAGCATATGATAGGTGGTCGTTCTCCTTCCTTAACAACGGGTCTTTGGTCTTGGCGTCCTTCCATCATTGTTGAATCTCCTTTTCTTGAAATGTCCATTTTCTTGTCTTGGCCATGATTACCACAGAAGTGGTTACCATTTACGGCATGTTGATTCCCTCACGTTTGTTGTCACCATTTCGATGGTGATACCCTTTGGTATTTTCATCTTCTTCATTTGCTTTCTCTTGGTTGCGTTGACTCGTTCTACGCGCTCAATAAGCGAGCCCTATTTACAACATCGAGTACAAACCACGGTTTATGAAATAAGATATTGGCGTATCTCGGTTTCAAACCTCTTAAAAACATTCGCGTCATTCGGCTCCTCATTATCGACCAAATGGGATCAAAGCGGGATAACTCATAAATTTAGCCTCGTATTGCGACACGGTCATATTGTTTTGTTCAATTTGATAAACTCCACTTCTTTCATGTAGCGAATACTCTCGGGAAAGTACTTGTCGTTGAATAGCTCTTGGAACTTCTCCCAAGACATCTTGAGTGCGTCGGTTGGAGTGCGTTTCTGATTCCCACGATGTAATCTGCCTCTCTTCACATAACATGAAGGTGGCGAAAGGGAACCTTTTGCTCCTCGGAGCATCCCAAGACATCAAATATCTTGGTGATCTGCTTTATCCATGCTTCCGCCTTAAGTGGTTTTGGCTCTCCAATAAACTCCGGTGGTCGGCTCCTTGAGCTATTTAGCGGTGGCCCGTCAGAGAGTTTCAGTGTTTCCACCTACATTTTGGACGAGGGCCGCTCTGCTTTGATGTTGCATGAATTGCATAAAGCCTCTGAACAATCCATCATTCATCATTTGGTTACGTGTTGTTGTTTGCATGAGGATTGTCGCCTTCACGATGCACATTATCTTGATTATTGATATGTGGAGACTCAGCGGTCTCTTGTGCTCCATTGCTATTCTCAACATTCTCGGATGTCATTTTGAGATCTTGCCACAAAACAAGGGTTAGTTGACATGTAACATATTATCTCTAAACTCGACCAACCAATTTAAATACAAAATAAATTTAAGTAGGTCATACTAGTGAAGAATTCCCGTCTCTCCCTCCTAGTTCTAGTCTCACATCTTAGCGGGGATCATATCCCTAAGCTTTGATACAATTGTGGCGCCCCAAAATTAGGTATACATCACCCATCTTGAGTGCGCCGGATACATGATGCAGAATTCAAATACAACTTAATAATACAATTTATCGTGTACAATATGACAAAACATAAACTATGAGTTTGAATACAAATATTGTCTACTAGAGAGTATACAAACTCAAAAGGAGTCCTCATTACAATTATTATGACACTATTTCACAGAATAGTGAGGACTACTAATGCACCATCTAGGACCATCACTCCGTTCCCCGACTCGTTCCAAGCTATATTCTCATTTTCAAGAAGAAACGGTGAAAGAAAGGGTGAGCTCAACTAGCCCAATAAGAAATATTATGACTAAGATAATGCGAGAATAAATTATCATTAGCCTTAAGCAGTGTTAAGCGATACAATATAACAAACATCAAGTTTAAGCTGCGGTGGAACAAGCGATCCATTAAAAGAGTCAAGTAGAGAATAAAATCTACTATCTTTTATGATTTAAAGGTTTTTTCATCACTTTTATCATTTGGGACTCGACAATAAATAATCCACATCATCGAATCACCCACACTACTTCTGACGAGGATATTCTTTAGTATCACGACCACAATTATCCATACCACTACGGGCCGAGAATATTTGTGTATTCATTAATGGTCATGATCATGCCAACAAGCGTCCATCAATGCACTACGGGCCAATGAGGACTTTTACCACATCATTTGTAACATTACGGTCATGATTTGCAAGAATAATCCTGGTCATAATCATACCAAGTCCATCATGCACTTCTGAGGCCACGAGATGACTTCAAAAAAATATAAATATGAGGATGATGATGACAATGATATAAGAATTCAATAAAACAAGTTCAAGAAATTAATTTGTCCAAGAACCAATAACGTCCAAATTGTCAACATGATCTTTGCTTTGTAGAGTAAAATTCAAGAATGCTCGGAAGAATATTTCCATGAAAAGATCTTTGGATGAAGCGCAATTATCGAGGATATTCCACTAATTTCATGGAGTATAGAAGTCAAAACTTTAACGTTGAGTATAATAAAAGAATGGAATAACAAAAGAAATCACCATGCATGCGGTGCCGCATAGGCGAGTTATTCAATAGAATACTAAATAACGGAACGGTCGAGGTGAAATTACTTGCAAGCGGGATGTTCAGCGAGAATAATAAAGAATGGAATAACAACGAAATCACCATGCATGCGGTACTTAGCATAGGCGAGTTATTCAACGAGAATACTAATAAGGGCGGAATCGGTCGGCGTAAAAGCATGCGAGAGGATATTCCAACAGAATAATAATAAAAAAGGCGGAACCGGTCAAAGCGTAAAAGCATACAGACGAGGATATTCCAACGAGAATAATAAAAGGCGGAATCGGTTAAAGCGTAAAAGCGCCTTGACAGGATATTCAACGAGAATAGTAAAGACGGAATAATAGAAGAATGTCACCAAGTATAGGGTAGCCCGCGTATACAGGTTATTCCAACAGAATAATAAAGAATGGAATAACATAAGTTCTCTTCATGAATACAAAAGAATAACACCCCTTACGAGTACAACAAATAATATTTCCTACCTTAAGAAGAAGAGAACTGGATATATAAGTAGTGAAGTAGCAGAATACTTTCTTCTTTCTCTCTATAGTTTATCTCTCTAGAGTTTGAATTGAATTAAGTAAGAAAATAATGAAGGAATGAGCTTCTATTTATAGAAAAATGGACTGCATAGTAACTAACTCATGAACGGTCCAGATTGATTTACTTTAATCTGACGGTCCATATTTAAAGCAAAATCTTTTAAATAAAATATAATATATTCTATTTATAATCTAATAAAAGCGAATAACTTTATAAAAGATTTTACTATGCAAAAACTATATGACGAGGCACTATGCAAACACTATGCATAATAAAATATAATATATTCTAATTATTGTCTAATAAAAGCAGATAACTTTATAAAAGTATTACATTTTATATATAAAAAGATTTTACTATGCAAAATACTATGCAGACCTTTATGCAACACTTATGCATAATAGAATATAATATATTCTATTTATAGAATAACTTTATAAAAGTATTACATTTTTATATAAAAAGATTTTTACGTATTATTACATTAATAATACCAACAAAAGCTGAGTGACTTATCACGTAAGCATCAATAATTAATATGGTGTGCTCTTATGCAACCACAGCGTATTCTTTGTACTTTTAACACGGGTGTTTCAACGATTAACAGTAAAACTTCCGTAGATTATTTTCATAAAGTATTTTTGTCGTTTTCTCAATCAAACAATAATTCCGTTGTGGGGTCCACTGATGATTGTCTTAGTTATACGAATATTCCTGTTAAAGCGAATATTCCCCGACCAATCGAATATTATATAACAACTTGCGTACTTTTGCAAAATTTATAAATATTACCCACAACTATAACATTATATCAATTTCACTCCATAATATTCAAAAATAATATTTATAGAAAATTCATCTTTATTCAAAAGTTGGGGTTTTACAATCTCCCTTCTTATGAAATTTCACCCTCGAAATTAGGAGTGCGTTACGGTATATTGAAGAGGTAAGGATACCTTGATTTCATTTGATTCTAACTCCCAAGTCATTTCCTCAACATCGTGGTTTCTCCACAAAACTTTGACTTGAGGTATAACCTTGGGCGTAGAATATGTTCCTTCTTATCCAAGATTTGAGCAGGGAACCTCTTCATACGTCAATATCTTCCGCTATTTCGTCAGGTTCTAACTCAATAATGTGGTTTTGAAAAGCGTTATGAACACGAGATATACTTGGCGGTAAAAGCGAGTCTATAGGCCACAGTTCCTACTCTCGATCAAGGATTAAAATGGGTAGATGAATCGAGGATTGAGCTTTCCTCTCTTTCCAAATCTCGTAACTCCTTTCCATGGAGCAACACGTAACAACACATGATCTCTATATCGAATTCCCGTCCTTTCGATGAAGATCAAAGCATAACTCTTTTTATCGATCTTGTGAGGTTTTTATCGTTGTCGGATCGTTTGAATCTTTTTCGTAATCATACGTACCAACTCGGTCCCAACAACGTTGCTTCACCCACCTCATCCTAGCATCTTTGGAGAAGCGACACTTTCTTCCATCTATGCGCTCGAATGGAGCCATGCGATACTTGCTTGATAACTGTTGTTGTAGGAAAACTCCACCAATGGTAAGAACTTGTCCCAACTTCCCTTGAAGTCAAGGACACACAGTCTTAATAAATCTTCCAAAGTTTGAATAGTCCTCTATGATTTTCCGTCCGTCTGAGGATGATATGCCGAACCAAATCGTAAATCCGTGCCCATAGCTTTTTGCAAACTAACCCAAAATCTTGAAGTGAATCTTGGGTCTCGATCAGAAACTATGGATACTGGCATACCATGCAATCTTACAACCTCGTTTATATACATACGAACAAGACGTTCAAGTTTATAAGTTTCTCGTATCGGTAAGAAATGAGCAGACTTGGTCAATCTATCAACAATGACCCAAATCGCATCTATGCCTTGAGAAACTTTGGGAAGGCCAGTGCTTGAAATCCATGGTAATGTGCTCCCACTTCCATTACGGAATTTTAAGTGGTTGCAATGGACCTTTTGGTACTTGATGCTCCGCCTTGACTCATTGACACGTTAGACACCTTGAGATAAACAGCGCTATCTCTTTCTTCATATTGCTCTACCAAAATGTATGACGAATATCATGATACATTTGGTACTCCGAGATGGATTGCAAGCGGTGTGTTATGCGCCTCCATCATGATTTTATACTTTAAATCGGGTCGTTAGGAACACAAATGCGGAGTTGACTCGAAGTATTCCTTCTTCATCGATTCTTGTTTCCAGATATAGCACCTTCTTGCACTTTCTTCCTCATACGCATCGGCTCCAGTGCGTAGCTTGAGCAACTTTAACTTTATCAATTAAAGTCGGGTTCTACTTATATATTCGCCATCATCACATGGGTCCACAGAGTCTTTAACTCTATCTCCATCCTTTGCAAGTCACACAAAATGGGCGCTTGCGTTGATAATATCGCATTCGCACTTGCATATGATCTTCTACTCAATCGTACCTACCACGTTCGCTTTTCCAGGATGGTATTGGATGGTATGATCATAATCTTTCAACAGTTCAAGCCAACGTCGTTGTCGCATGTTGAGTTCCTTTTGAGTGAAGAAATATTTGAGGCTTTTATGATTCGTAAAGATTTCCACTTTCTCCCCATACAAGTAATGCCTCCAAATCTTTAGTGCGAAGACAACAACTGCCAACTCTAGATCATGAGTAGGATAATTTCTCTCATATTCTTTGAGTTTTCGTGAGGCATAGGCTATGACTTTCCCATGTTGCATGAGAACACATCCTAACCCTTTGCCCGAAGCATCACTGTAGATGACAAATCCTCCGAACCGGATGGTATTGTCGAGCAGTCTTTGAAATGAGTCTCCTCTTGAGTTCTTGAAAACTCTTCTCACATTCCTCGCTCCAACTGAACTTTGTATCTTTCTGAGTCAAGTTGAGTTAGTGGAGTAGTGATTCGAGAAAACCCTTCTACGAATCTCGATAATAACCGCTAAGCAAGAGAAAGCTACGACTTTGATCACTGATTTAGGTTGCTCCCAGCTTTGAATAGCTTCAATCTTTGTTGGGTCAATAGATATTCCATGACTTGATACCACGTGCCCAAGGAATGCTACTTCCTCAATCCAGAACTCGCATTTCTTCAACTTTGCATAAAGCTTATATTCACGAAGCTTTTGGAGTATCAGCCTCAAGTGTTGCTCATGATCTTCACGAGTTTTGGAATATATGAGGATGTCATCAATAAAGACGACCACAGAGTGATCCAAATATTCCTTGAATACTCGGTTCATCATATCCATGAAGGCAGCAGGAGCATTAGTCAATCCAAAGGACATGACTAGGAATTCATAATGCCCGTACCGAGTTCTAAAAGTCGTCTTTGGAATGTCATCGGTTCTAATCTTTAATTGGTGATATCCGGAACGAAGATCAATCTTTGAAAAGAATTTGGCTCCTTGCAACTGGTCAAACAGGTCATCAATACGTGGCAATGGGTACCTATTTTTGATGGTGACATGATTCTACTCCCGATAATCAATACAAAGTCACATACTCCCATCTTTTTTTTTCACGAATAGAACAGGAGCACCCCAAGGAGAAGTACTAGGACGAATGAAACCGATGTCTAACAATTCTTGTAGTTGGGTCTTTAACTCCTGAAGTTCAATAGGAGCCATTCGATATGGGGCTTTAGAAATAGGTTTTGTACCAGGTTCAAGGTCGATATCAAATTCAATTTCACGTTCTGGGGGTAGGCCAGGAAGTTCTTCAGGGAATACGTCAGGAAATTCATTAACAATAGAAATATCATTCAAAACTGACGTATTTTTGTTTAGATCCGTGACATGAGCTAAGAAAGCTTGACATTCATTTTTCAATAAACGAATAACTTTATTGCTTGAGATGACAGTGATTGATTTTAATGGTTTAGTGGCTTGAATTCGCATAACAGATTGGTTAGGAATATGAAAGCTAACAATCTTACGAAAATAATTAATTTTTGCATGATGAGTAGTTAACCAATCAATCCCTAGAATTACGTCAAATGCAAGTATTTTTAATGAAATAAGATCGACAGGTAATGTGAGGGTACCGATTTGAACCAAACAAGACTTATAAACAGTGGATGTAATGAAAGTTTCTCCCAACGGAGTTTCTACAGATAAGTCAAAGTCTAATTTCTCCGGAGTCAAATTTAATCGTTGAGCGTAAGTAGGAGAAATAAAAGAATGGGTAGAACCGGTATCAAATAAGGTATAGACTTCGCTAGAGTTTATGATAAGCTTACCCGTGATGACCTCATTCGGGTTCCTTGCTTTCTGGGAGGTCACAACAAATGCTTTCCTTTACACTACCGGCTTTGACTTTTCTGGGACGGCCTTTGGTGCCTCCATCCTGGCTGAACTTGTCTTCGGTGAACGAAAAAATCGGGCTAAGTGACCTTCTCTTCCATAATTATAACATGCTTTGGACGGCATCATGTAGATTTAGACCGATGTGTCCTCCCTCTCGCATTTGAAGCATATGATAGGTGGTCGTTCTCCTTCCTTAACAACGTGGTCTTTGGTCTTTGACGTCCTTCCATCATTGTTGAATCTCCTTTTCTTGAAATGTCCATTTTTACTGTCTTGGCCATGATTACCACCGAAGTGGTTACCATTTCTGGCATGTTGATTCCCTCCACATTTGTTGTCACCGTTTAGATGGTGATACCTTTGGTATTTTCATCTTTGCTTAATTGCTTTCTCTTGGTTGCGTTGACTGTTCGTTGCAGCGCTCCAATAAGCGAGCCCTATTTACAACATCTAAGTACAAACACAGTTTATGAGAAATAAGATATTGACGTATCTCCGGTTTCAAACCTCTTAAAAACATTCGCATCATTCGCTCCTCATTATCTACCAAATGGGATACAAACCGAGATAACTCCGCAAATTTAGCCTCGTATTTCGACACGGTCATATTGTTTTATTCCAATTTGATAAACTCCACTTCTTTCATGTGACGAATACTCTCGGGAAAGTACTTGTCGTTGAATAGCTCTTGGAACTTCTCCCAAGACATCTTCTTGAATCGTCAGTTGAGTACGCGTTTCTGATTTCCCACGATGTCTGCCTCTTCACGTAACATGAAGGTGGAAAAGGGAACCTTTTGCTCCTCGGAGCATCCCAAGACATCAAATATCTTAGTGATCTGCTTTATCCATGCTTCCGCCTTAAGTGATTTTGGCTCTCCAATAAAATCCGGTGGTCCCAGCTCCTTGAACTGTTTAGCGGTGACCGTCCGAGAGTTTCCAGTGTTTCCACCTACATTTGGACGGGGAGCCGCTCTCTACTTTGATGTTGCATGAATTGCATAAAGCCTCTGAACAATCCATCATTCATCATTTGGTCTATGTTGTTGTTTGCATGAGGATTGTCTCCTTCCTGATGCACATTATCTTGATTATTGATATGTGGAGACTCAACGGTCTCTTGTGCTTCATTGCTATTCTCAACATTCTCGGATGTCATTTAGGAATCGCCACAAAACAAGGGTTAGTTGACATGTAACATATTATCTCTAAACTCGACCAACCAATTTAAATACAAAATAAATTTAAGTAGGTCATACTAGCGAAGGAATTCCTCGTCTCTCCCTCCTAGTTCTAGTCTCACATCTTAGCCAGGATCATATCCTAAGCTTTGATACTAATTGTGGCGCCCCAAAATTAGGTATACATCACCCATCTTGAGTCGCCAGATACATGGTACGTAATTCAAATACAACTTAATAATGTTTATGTCGTGTACAATATGACAAAACATAAAGCGTGAGTTTGAATACAAATATTGTCTACTAGAGAGTATACAAAACTCAAAAGGAGTCCTCATTACAATTATTATCACACTATTTCACGAATAGTGAGGACTACTAATGCACCATATAAGACCCCAACTTTTTTAATAAAGATGAATTTTCTATAATTATCATTTTTGAATATTATGATATAATGTTATAGTTGTGGGTAATATTTATAAATTTTATAAAAAACATGCAAGTTGTTATATAATATTCGATTGGTCGGGAATATTCGTTTTAACGGGGAATATTAAATACGGCAACACAATCATTGGTGGACCCCCAAGTAATTATTGTCGGAATGAGAAAAGCGATAAAAAATATTTTATTGAAAATAACGGCGGAAGTTTTACCATTAATACTTGTTTTAGACTCTTTTAGTAAAAGTAGTAAGAATACGATGTCTGGCGTAGTTGCATAGTAGCACACGGTATTGATTATTGATGCTTACGTGAGAAGTCACTTAGTTTTGTTCAATTATTGCTATAGTAATTGTTATATATAAATATATATATATATATATGTATATATGAAATATTGATTTGAGTGGGAATGCAGGATATGGGGGGGAGGAAAAAATGGAGTGGAAAGTATTTTTGTTTTATATGATGATAATTGTTTTCGTCGGGAATTAGTATCAAGTGACGTGTGTGAGTGATGGGTAGTGTATGATTTGTGGTGGTGGGATTAATGGTGATATTAGTGTGTATATAGTATATATATTTATATGTTTAATATATGGGTGGGTGATGTGTGATTTTGGTAGGATTCGGATTAATTTTCCAAGCCTGGTCATTATTGGCAAAATTTCTTTCAATCCTGCAGAATGTTGGCAACTTGTAAATTATGGAGCATCTTTAATTGGTCAAAACTTTTAAAGTAACATGTGTTCATTTTTTCATTGGCCACCTCTTTGAAAAAAAAAAAGATTATCGATGCACTTGTGACTCAAAGAAATGATTTAAATACGAATTTCTCTTCATCTGATCCAATAGTATCCTTCAATTCTCTTATAAATAGAAGCTCATTCCTTCATTATTTTCTTACGAATTCACTGAACTCTAGAGAGAGAAATTATAGAGAGAAAGAAGAAGAGTTTTCTGTTACTTCACTACTCTAATATCAAGTATTATTTTACGGTAAGGGATATTATTCTTTTGTATTCATGAAGAAGAGAACTTACATTATTCAATTTCTTATTATTACATTGGAATAACTTTTGTATCTGTGGGATACCCTATACTTGGTGACATTCTTCTATTATTCTGTCTTTATTATTCCGTTAGAACATCCTGTTTGTACTTTACACCGGACTGTGTTAAAATCTTTATTATTATTCTGTTGGAACATCACATGCGTGTGTTTTAGGGACACAGGTTTCGTCTTTATTATTATTACATTGGAACATCATATGCGTGTGTTTTACAGGACACGGTTCATCTTTATTATTCTATTGGAACATCCTGTCGGTGCAAAGTTTGCCTGACCTGGTTCCATTATTATTATTATTCTGTTGGAATAACCTGTCTATGCGAAGTACCGCATGCATGGTGATTTCTTTTGTTATTCCATTCTTTATTATACTCATTTGGTTAAAGTTTTGAATTCTATACTCCATGAAATTAGTAGAATATCCTTGATATTTGCGCTTCATCCAGTATCTTTTCATGGAAATATTCTTCTGACCATTCTTGAATTTTACTCTACAAAGCAGTATCATGTTGACAATTTGGACATTATTAGTTCCTAGATAAATTAATTCTTGAACTTATTTTATTGAATTCTTATATCATTGTCATCATCCTCATGTTTATATTATGTTGAAAGTCATATGTGGCCTGTAGTGCATAGATGGACTTGGTATGATTATAACCAGGGATTATTCGGTGTAATCATGACCATAATGTTACAAATGATGTGGTAAAAGTCCTCATTGGCCCGTAGTGCATTGATGGACAGTTGTTGGCATGATCATGACCATTGATGAATACACAAATATCCTTCGCCCGTAGTGCATGGAATTTGTTGTCGTGACCCTAATGAATATCCTTGGCCGTAGTGCAGGGATGATGTGGATTATTTATTAAGCTGAGACTCAGCGATAAAAGTGATGAAAAACTTTTTAAAACATAAAAGATAGTAGATTTTATTCTCTACATGACTCTTTTAATGGATTGCTTGTTCCGCTGCAGTTAAACTTGATGTTGTTATATTTTATCAGTTTAACATTGTTGAAGGCTAACGATAATTTATTACGCATTATCTTAGTCATAATATTTCTTCATTGGGCTAGTTGAGCTCACCCTTTCTTTTCTTTGTTCTCTTTAGGAAATGAGAACATAGCGAGGACTAGTCGGGAAGCGGAGTGACGGTCAGGAGGATAGCATTTGTAGTCCTCACTATTACGTGAAATAGTGTGTTAATAATTGTAATGAGGACTCCTTTTGAGTTTGTATAATCTCTAGTAGACAATAATTGTATTCAAACTCACGGTTTATGTTTTGTCATATTGTACCTGACAGTTGTATTAGTAAGTTGTATTTGAATTTTGTACCATATGTCGATGACCCAAGATGGGTGATGTATACCTAATTTTGGGGCGTCACGGTTGGTATCAAAGCTTAGAGATATGATCCCTAGCTAAGGCGTGAGACAAGAACTAGGAGGGAGGAGAGACGGGAATTCTTTCGTTAGTATGACCTACCTAAGTTTATTTGGTATTTAATTGGTCGGTCGAGTATAGGATAATATGTGATATGTTATTTAACCCTTGTTTTGTGGCGGTGTTTAAAATGGCATCCGAGAATGTTGAGAATAGCAATGGAGCCAAAGTGACCATTGATTCACCACATATCAATAATCAGGATAATGTGCATCAGGAAGGCGACAATCCTCATGCAAACAATAACACTGACCAAATGATGAATGATCAAGTGTTCAGGGGCTTTATGAAATTCATGCAACAAAGAAAGTAGAAGCGGCTCTGTCCAAAATGCAGGTGGAAACATTGGAAACTCTTGGGCGGTCACCGCTAAACAGTTCAAGGAGCTGGAACCACCGGAGTTTAAGAGAGAGCCAAAACCACTTATGGCTGAAGCATGGATAAAGCAGATAACCAAGATATTTGATGTCTTGGGATGCTCCGAGGAGCAAAAGGTTCCCTTTGCACGCCTTTTATGTCATTGGAGAGAGGCGATTCTTTGGTGGGAATCGGTAAAACGTACTCAACCTGCCGTACTGAAGATGTCTTGGGAGAAGTTTCAAGAGTTGTTCAACGACAAATACTTTCCCAAAAGTATTCGTCACATGAAGGAGGTGGAGTTTATCAAGTTGGAACAAAACAATATGACCGTGTCATGATACGAGGCTAAATTTATGAGTTATCCGGTTTTCGTCCCACTTGGTGGATAATGAGAGAGAATGACATGGATGTTTTAAGAGGTTTGAAGCCGGACGGTAAAATGGACATTTCAAGAAAAGGAGATTCAACAATGATGGAAAGACGTCAAGACTAGCACCGTTGTTAAGGATGGAAACGACCACCTATCATATGCTTCAAATGCGAAGGGAGGACACATCGGTCAAAGCTGCGATCTTCAGTCAAAGCATGTTATAATTGTGGAAGAGAAGGTCACTTAGCCCGATTTTGTCGTTCACCGAAGACAAGTTCAACCAGGATGGAGGCACCAAAGGCCGTCCCAAAAAAGTCAAAGCTGGTAGTGCAAGGGAGAGCGTTTGTTGTGACCTCCCAGAAAGAAAGGAACCCGAATGAGGTCATCACGGGTAAGTTTATCATAAACTCTAGCTAAGTCTATACCTTATTTGATACCGGTTCTACCCATTCTTTTATTTCTCCTACTTGCGCTCAACGATTAAATTTGACTCTGGAGAAATTAAACTTTGACTTATCTGTAGAAACTCTGTTGGGAGAAACCTTCATTACATCCACTGTTTATAAGTCTTGTTTGGTTCAAATCGGTACCCTCACATTACCTGTCGATCTTATTTCATTAAAAATACTTGCATTTGACGTAATTCTAGGGATTGATTGGTTAACTACTCATCATGCAAAAATTGATTATTTTCATAAGATTGTTAGCTTTCATATTCCTAACCAATCTGTTATGCGAATTCAAGCCACCAAACCATTAAAATAAATCACTGTCATCTCAAGCCATAAAGCTATTCGTTTATTGAAAAATGGATGTCAAGCTTTCTTAGCTCATGTCACGGATCTAAACAAAAATACGTCAGTTTTGAATGATATTTCCATTGTTAATGAATTTTCTGACGTATTCCCTGAAGAACTTCATGGCCTACCCCCAGAGCGTGAAATTGAATTTTGTATCGACCTTGAACCCGGTACAAAGCCCATTTCCAAAGCCCCATATCGAATGGCTCCTATTGAACTTCAGGAGTTAAAGACCCAACTGCAGAAATTGTTAGATATTGGCTTTATTCATCCTAGTACTTCTCCTTGGGGTGCTCCTGTTCTATTCGTGAAGAAGAAAGATGGGAGTATGCGACTTTGTATTGATTATCGGGAGTTGAATCATGTCACCATCAAAATAGGTATCCATTGCCCACGTATTGATGACTGTTTGACCCGGTTGTAAGGAGCCAAATTCTTTTCAAAGATTGATCTTCGTTAGGATATCACCAATTTAAGATTAGAACCGATGACATTCCAAAGACGGCTTTCAGAACTCGGTACGGGCATTATGAATTCCTAGTCATATCTTTTGGATTGACTAATGCTCCTCTTTGTCTTCATGGATATGATGAACCAAAGTATTCAAGGAATATTTGGATCACTTTGTGGTGCGTCTTTATTAATGACATCCTTATTTATTCCAAAAGCCGTGAAGATCATGAGAAACACTTGAGGTCGACACTCCAAAAGCTTCGTGAATACAAGTTTTATGCCAAGTTGAAGAAATGCGAATTACGGCTTGAGGAAGTAGCATTCCTTGGGCACGTAGTATCAAGTCATGGAATATCTCATTGACCCAAAGAAAGATTGAAGCAATTCAAAATTTGGGAACAACTTCTAAATCGAATGTAGAAGAACGTAGCTTTACGGGTTTATTTGGTTATTATCGGAGATTCGTGGAAGGATTTTCTAATCGCTACTCCATTGACTCTCGGTGACTCGGAAAGATACAAAGTTCGGTTGGAAGCGAAGAATGAGAAGAGTTTTAAGAACTCAAGAGGAGACTCATTTCGGCACCTGTTCTGACAATACCATCTGGCTCGGAGGGATTTGTCATCTACAGTGATGCTTCGGGTAAAGGGTTGGGATGTGTTCTCATGCAACATGGAAAAGTCATAGCCCATGCCTCAAGACAACTCAAAGAATATGAGAGGAATTATCCTACTCATGATCTAGAGTTGGCAGCTGTTGTCTTTGCACTAAAGATTTGGAGGCAATACTTGTATGGGGAGAAGGTGGAGATCTTTACGGAACATAAAAGCCTCAAATATTTCTTTACTCAAAAGGAACTCAACATGCGACAACGATGTTGGCTTGAACTGTTGAAATATTATGATCATACCATACAATACCATCCTGGAAAAGCGAACGTGGTAGCTGACGCATTGAGTAGAAGATCATATGCGGGTATGAATGCAATATTGTCAACACAAAGGCCCATTTTGTGTGACTTACAAAGGATGGAGATAGAGATAAATACTCCAGGGACCCACGTGATGATGGCGAATATACGAGTAAAACCAACTTTAATTGATAAAGTTAAAGTTGCTCAAACTACAGACCTGGAGCTGATGCGTATGAGGAAGAAAGTGCAAGAAGGTCTTTATCTTCGGAAGCAAGAATCGATGAAGAAGGAATACTTTGAGTCAACTCCAGACTTTGTGTTCCTAACGATCCTGAGTTAAAGTATAAAATCATGATGGAGGCGCACAACACACCTTTTGCAATCCATCCTGGGAGTACCAAAATGTATCATGATATTCGTCATACATTTTGGTGGAGCAATATGAAGAGAGAGATAGCGCTGTTTATCTCAAGGTGTCTAACGTGTCAATGAGTCAAGGCGGAGCATCAAGTACCAAAAGGTCCATTGCAACCACTTAAAATTCCAGAATGGAAGTGGGAGCACATTACCATGGATTTCGTTACCGGTCTTCCCAAAGTTTCTCAAGGCATAGATGCGATTTGGGTCATTGTTGATAGATTGAACAAGTCTGCTCATTTCTTACCTATACGAGAAACTTATACACTTGAACGTCTTGCTTGTATGTACATAAACGAGATTGTAAGACTGCATGGTATGCCAGTATCCATAGTTTCTGATCGAGACCCAAGATTTACTTCACGATTTTGGGTTAGTTTGCAAAAAGTTATGGGCACGGATTTACGATTTAGTTCGGCATATTATCCTCAGACGGATGGACAATCAGAAAGGACTATTCAAACTTTGGAAGATTTATTAAAACTCTGTGTCCTTGACTTCAAGGGAAGTTGGGAAAAGTTTTTACCGTTGGTGGAGTTTTCCTACAACAACAGTTATCAAGCAAGCATTGGCATGGCTCCATTCGAGGTGTTGTATGGAAGGAAGTGTCGTTGTCCAGTATGCTGGGATGAGGTGGGAGAAGTAACGTTGTTGGGACCAGAGTTGGTACGTATGACTACGAAAAAGATTCAAACGATCCGACAACGTATAAAAACCTCACAAGATCGACAAAAGAGTTATGCTGATCTTCATCGAAAGGACGTGGAATTCGATATTGGAGATCATGTGTTGTTATGTGTTGCTCCATGGAAAGGAGTTACGAGGTTTTGAAAGAGAGGAAAGCTCAATCCTCGATTCATTGGCCCATTTTAATCCTCTAACCGAGTAGTAGGGCGTGGGCTATAGACTCGCTTTACTGTGAAAGTGTGTCTCGTGTTCATAACGCGTTTTCACATATCCATGTTACATAAATATTTGAAAGACCCGTACCATATTATTGAGTTAGAAACGGACGAAATAGCGAAAGATTTGACGTATGAAGAGGTTCCTGTTCAAATCTTGGATAAGAAGGAACATATTCTACGCTCCAAGGTTATACCTCAAGTCAAAGTGTTATGGAGGAACCACAATGTTGAGGAAATGACACGGGAGTTAGAATCGGAAATGAAATCAAGGTATCCTTACCTCTTCGATATACCAGTCGTATACCCTAATTTCGATGAAATTTCTTAAGAAGGGGAGGTTGTAAGACCTGACTTTTGAATAAAGATGAATTTTCTATAATTATCATTTTGAATATTATGATATAATGTTATAGTTGTGGGTAATATTTATAAATTTTGCAAAATCATGTAAGTTGTTATATAATATTCGATTGGTGGGGAATATTAAATGACGACGGCACAATTATTAGTGGACCCCTTAACGGAATTATTATCGGATTGAGAAAGCGACAAAAATATTTTATTGAAAATAACGGTGAAAGTTTTACCATTAATACTATTGAGCTACTTCGGTAGTAAAAATCTGATAATATCGTGGATGCGTAGTAGTACACTAAGTATTGATTATTGATGCTTACGTGAGAAGTCACTTAGTTTTGTTCAATTATTGCTATAGTAATTGTTATATATATATATATATATATATATATATATATATATATATATATATATATATATATATATATATATTAAATATTGATTTGAGTGGGAATGCGGGGATATGGGGGGAGGAAAAATGGAGTGGAAAGTATTTTTGTTTTATATGATGATAATTGTTTTAAATCGGAATTAGTATCAAGTGGCGTGTGTGAGTGATGGGTAGTGTATGATTTGTGGTGGTGGGATTAATGGTGATATTAGTGTGTATATAGTATATATATTTATATGTTTAATATGTGGGTGGGTGATATGTGATTTTGGCGAGGATTAGGATTAATTTTCCAAGCTTTGGTCATTATGGCCAAATTTCTTTCAATCCTATGAGAATGTTGGCAACTTGTAAATTATGGAGCATCTTTAATTGGTCAAAACTTTTAAAGTAACATGTGTTCATTTTTCATTGGCCACCTCTTTGAAAAAAAAAAAGATTCTTGATCTTGTGTATTTCTAAAGAAATGATTTAAATCTAAATTCTCTTTATGCAGATCCAATAGTATCCTTTAATTCTCCTATAAATAGAAGCTCATTCCTTCATTATTTTCTTACGAATTCTTTGAACTAGAGAGAGAAATTATAGAGAAAGAAGAAGAATTTTACATTACTTCACTTACTCTAATATCAAGTATTATTTTAGGGTAAGGGATATTATTCTTTTGTATTCATGAAGAGAACTTACATTATTCCATTTCTTATTATTACATTGGAATAACTTTTGTATCTGTGGGATACCCTATACTTGGTGACATTCTTCTATTATTACATCTTTATTATTCCATTGGAACATCATGTATGTGCTTTATTATGGGACTGGTTAAAGTCTTTATTATTATTCTATTGGAACATCACGTCGATTGTGTTTTACAGGACTGGTTAAAATCTTTATTATTATTCTGTTAGAACATCACATGCGTGTGTTTTACAGGACTGGTTAAAATCTTTATTATTCTATTGGAACATCCACAGCCGATTGCAAAGTTTTATGCGACTGGTTCCATTATTATTATTATTACATTGGAATAACCTATCTATGCAAAGTACCGCATGCATGGTGATTTCTTTTGTTATTCCATTCTTTATTATACTCAGTTGGTTAAAGTTTTGAATTCTATACTCCATGAAATTAGTAGAATATCCTTGATATTTGCGACTTCATCCGATATCTTTTCATGGAAATATTCTTACGATCATTCTTGAATTTTACTCTACAAGCGATATCATGTTGACAATTTGGACATTATTAGTTCTGGATAAATTAATTCTTGAACTTATTTTATTGAATTCTTATATCATTGTCATCATCCTCATGTTTATATTATATTGAAAGTCATCGTGGCTTTTGTAGGTGCATAGATGGACTTGGTATGATTATGACCGGGGATTATTATTGGTGTAATCATGTAGTAATGTTACAAATGATGTGGTAAAAGTCCTCATTGGCCCGTAGTGCATTGATGGACAGTTGTTGGCATAATCATGACCATTGATGAATACACAAATATCCTTCGCCCGTAGTGCATGGAATTTGTGGTCGTGACCCTAATGAATATCATGGCCGTAGTGCAGGGATGATGTGGATTATTTATTAAGCTGAGACTCAGCGATAAAAGTGATGAAAAACTTTTTAAAACATAAAAGATAGTAGATTTTATTCTCTACATGACTCTTTTAATGGATTGCTTGTTCATTGATTAAACTTGATGTTGTTATATTTTATCGGTTTAACATTGTTGAAGGCTAACGATAATTTATTACGCATTATCTTAGTCATAATATTTCTTCTTTGGGCTAGTTGAGCTCACCTTTCTTTCACTTTATTCTCTTGAAATGAGAACATAGCGAGGGACTAGTCGGGGAGCGGGTGGCCGGTCGGAAGGATAGCATTTGTAGTCCTCACTATTACGTGAAATAATGTGTTAATAATTGTAATGAGGACTCCTTTTAAGTTTGTATAATCTCTAGTAGACAATAATTATATTCAAACTCACGTTATGTTTTGTCGTATTGTACCCGCGATTGTATTAGTAAGTTGTATTTGAATTTTGTACCATGTGTCCAAGCGACCCAAGATGGGTGATGGGTCGTGATCATGCCAACAAGCGCCCATCAATACACTACAGGCCAATGAGGACTTTTACCACATCATTTGTAACATTACGGTCATGATTACAAGAATAATCACTGGTCATAATCATACCAAGTCCATCTATACATTCTGAATACAGATGACTTTCAAAAAAAATATAAATATGAGGATGATGACAATGATATAAGAATTCAATAAAACAAGTTTAAGAAATTAATTTGTCCAAGAACCAATAACGTCCAAATTGTCAACATGATACGGCTTTGTAGAGTAAAATTCAAGAATGCTCAGAAGAATATTTCCATGAAAAGATACTGGATGAAGCACAAATATCAAGGATATTCCACTAATTTCTTGGAGTATAGAAGTCAAAACTTTAACCAACTGAGTATAATAAAGAATGGAATAATAAAAGAAATCACCATGCATGCGGTACCGCATGAGCGAGTTACTCCAACGAGAATACTAAATAACGGAACTAGGCCAAAGCGAAATTCATACCGATAGGATGTTCCAACAGAATAATAAAGAATGGAATAACAGCGAAATCACCATGCATGCGGTACTTGCCAGATGAGGCGAGTTATTCAATAGAATACTAATAAGGGCGGAATCGGTCAGGCGTAAAAGCGCCAAACGAGGATATTCCAGCGAAGAATAATAGTAAAAGCGGAACCGGTCGGCGTAAAAGCGCTTGCAGACGAGGATATTCACGAGAATAATAAAAGGCGAGAATCGAGTTGGCGTAAAACACACGAGCAGGATATTCAGCGAGAATAGTAAAGGCGGAATAATAGAAGAATGTCACCAAAGTATAGGGTAGCTGCCGTGGCGTATCTGAGTTATTCAACAGAATAATAAAGAATGGAATAACATAAGTTCTCTTCATGAATACAAAAGAATAACACCGCTTTACGAGTACAACAAATTATATTCCTACCTTAAAAAAAGAAAAGTCTTGGATATATAAGTATAGTAACGTGGCGAGAATACTTTCTTCTTTCTCTCTATAGTTTATCTCTCAGAGTTTGGTGAATTTGTAAGAAAATAATTAAGGAATGAGCTTTATTTATAGAAAAATGGTTTGCATAGTAACTAACTCATGAACGGTCCAGTTGATTTACTTTAATCGATGGTCCATATTTAAAGCAAAATCTTTTAAATAAAATATAATATATTCTATTTATAATCTAATAAAGCGAATAACTTTATAAAATATTTTACTATCTGAAACACTATACAAACATTATGCATAATAAAATATAATATATTCTAATTATTGTCTAATAAAAGCGAGATAGCTTTATAAAAATATTCTATTTTATAAAAAAAATTTACTATGCAAAATACTATCACGGAACTTTATGCATAACACTATGCATAATAGAATATAATATATTCTATTTATAGAATAACTTTATAAAAGTATTACATTTTTTTATATAAAAGATTTTTTGTATTATTACATTAATAATACCAACAAAAGTGAGTGACTTATCACGTAAGCATCAATAATTAATACGATTATTTCTTATGCAGACCAGCGTATTCTTTGTACTTTTAACAGGATGTTTCAACAATTAACGGTAAAACTTAGTCGTTATTTTCATAAAAGTATTTTTGTCGTTTTCTCAATGGACAATAATTAGTTATGGGGTTCACTGATGATTGTGTAGTTATACGAATATTCCTGTTAAAGCGAATATTCCCCAAACCGATCGAATATTATATAACAACTTGCGTACTTTGCAAAATTTATAAATATTACCCACAACTATAACATTATATCAATTTCACTCCATAATATTCAAAAATAATATTTATAGAAAATACATCTTTATTCAAAAAGTTGGGGTTTTACAATATTCCACTAATTTCATGGAGTATAGGAGTCAAAACTTTAACCAACTGAGTATAATAAAGAATGAAATAACAAAAGAAATCACCATGCATGCGGTACTTACGTATAGAGCAGGTTACTCAGCGAGAATACTAAATAACGAGAACCGGGCGAGCGAAATTAAATGCAGACGAGGATATTCAACGAGAATAATAAAGAATGGAATAACAACGAAATCACCATTCATGCGGTACTTAGCATAGAGCGAGTTATTCAACGAGAATATTAATAAGGGCGGAATCGGTCGGCGTAAAATGCATGCAGACGAGGATATTCCAGCGAATAATAATAAAAAGGCGGAACTAGGTCCGGCGTAAAGCCTTATGAACAGGATATTCAGCGAGAATAATAAAAGGCGAAATCGAATTAGGCGTAAAAGCGCATGCAGACGGGATATTCAGCGAGAATAGTAAAGGCGGAATAATAGAAGAATGTCACCAAGTATAGGGTGGCAGCGTATCTGATTATTCAACGAGAATAATAAAGAATGGAATAACATAAGTTCTCTTCATGAATACAAAAAAATAACACCCCTTACGAGTACAACAAATAATATTCCCTACCTTAAGAAGAAGAAAGTCTTTGGATATATAAGTAGTAAAGTAGTAGAATACTTTATTCTTTCTCTCTATAGTTTATCTCTACAGAGTTCGGTGAATTAAGTAAGAAAATAATGAAGGATTGAGCTTATTTATAGAAAAATGGTACGCATAGTAACTAACTCATGAGCGGTCCAGATTGATTTACTTTAATCGGCGGTCCATATTTAAAGCAAAATCTTTTAAATAAAATATAATATATTCTATTTATAATCTAATAAAAGCGAATAACTTTATAAAAGATTTTACTATGCAAATACTATCACGAGCCTTTATATGCAAACACTATGCATAATAAAATATAATATATTCTAATTATTATACAATAAAATAGATAGCTTTATAAAAGTATTACACATTTTTATATAAAAAGATTTTACTATCTGAAAACACTATATCAGACACTATGCATACTAGAATATAATATATTCTATTTATAGAATAACTTTATAAAAGTATTCTCTTTTTTTATATAAAAGATTTTTACGTATTATTACATTAATAATACCAACCAAAGCTGAGTGACTTATCACGTAAGCATGAATAATTAATCTAGTGTGCTCTTATGCTGACCATAGCGTATTATTCTTATACTTTAACACAAGGGTGTTTCAGCAGGTTAACGGTAAAACTTAGTAGTTATTTTCATCAAAGTATTTTTGTCATTTTCTCGATCCTACAATAATTTCGTTGTGGGGTCCACCAATGATTGTCTTGGTTATGCGAATATTCTCTGTTAAAAGCGAATATTCCCAAAGCCAATCAAATATTATATAACAACTTGCGTACTTTGCAAAATTTATAAATATTACCCACAACTATAACATTATATCAATTTCACTCCATAATATTCAAAATAATATTTATAGAAAATTCATCTTTATTCAAAAAGTTGGGGTTTTACAATTTCTACTTCTTGAATGCTTGTGATTAGGTGATCAAACCTCTCCTTGAAATGAGAACTTTCTATACATTGCCGGTAATCTTTATCTAATAATATTATTCAAATAATATGAATTATTGATTTGATAATGGAAAATCTTGTGTAGTGACAATTATTAAAACAACAATAATATAAAATATCAACGTAGCAATTATTGAATCGATAAAATAAAATATTGAATAGTAATTATTGTAACAATTATTGAGTAGTGCCTTCTTACGTAAGAATCGATAATTGGTGCAATCTGGTGTCTTTATTGTGTTTTAACCATAGAGTATTCCAACGATTATTAACGATAACAACTCTTTGTGGCGCCCCAAAAGCGGTATACATCACCCATCTTGAGTCGCCAAATACATGGTACAAAATACAAATTATACTGTATATCGTGTAAAATACGACAAAACATATATTATGAATTTTAATACAAATATTGTCATCTAGACAATATCCACACTCGATGGAGTCCTCATTACATTTATTATAACTTTATTTTATAGAATAGTGAGGACTACTTATGACACCATCTCGGACCATCACTCCATTCCCAGGCTCGTCCCAAATTTCGTTCTCATTTCACGAAGAGAACAATGAAAGAAAAGGTGAGCTCAACTAGCCCGATGAAATATTATGACTAAGATAATGCGAGAATAATTTATCGTTAGCCTTCAAATGATGTTAAAGCGATAAAATATAACAAACATCAAGTTTAGCTGCGGCGGAACAAGCAATCCATTAGAAGAGTCAAGTAAAGAATAAAATCTACTATCTTCTATGATTTAAAGGTTTTCATCACTTTTATCATTTGAGACTTAGCTTAATAAATAAACCACATCATCCTGCTTTCTGACGATGATATTCATTAGTATCGCGACCACAAATTATCCATGCACTACGAGCGAGGATATTCGTGTATTCATCAATGGTCATGATCATGCCAACAATTTGTCCATCGATACACTTCTGACGATGAGGACTTTTACCACATCATTTGTAACATTACGGTCATGATTATCTAGAATAATCCTGGTCATAATCATACCAGAGTCCATCTATGCCTTCTGAGGCCACATATGACTTTCAACATATTATAAACATGAGGGATGATGAACACGAGAGCTCTCCTTTGCGGAACTTCTAGACATTGTCGATATTGTAAATAATAATATGAATAACTTTGTCGTCTCGATTCTTGATTTAATAATATAAAATATTATCACGGATGATCTTGTGACAATAATTGAATCAATAATATGAGAGATATGATGCAACAATTAATGTAGCAATAATTGAGTATAAGCGGTGACTTCTCACATAAGCATCGATAATCAATCTGGTGTCTTTCTACTTATGCGACCACAGCGTATTCTTTGTACTTTTCTTATCGGGTAGTTCAGCGGTTTTAACGGTAACACTTTTTTAGTTATTTTTATAAAAAAAATAATTTTTATCGTTTTCTTCTTAGGACAATACTTTCGTTGTGGGGTCCACCATTGATGATTATTGTAAATAAATACGAATATTCCTGTTAAAATGAATATTCCAGAGCCGATCGAATATTATATAACCAACTACTTATTGGTGGGGAATATTCGTTTTTAGCAGGGAATATTAGGTATGGCGGCACAATCATTAGTGGACCCCTGGCAATATTGTAAATAAAAAGCAACAAAATATTTTATAAAAATAACGATTAGATTTATAAATGAAATCGATAATTGATTCGACAATTATTCATATTAATAAATTTTAATATTTACTGATACAGAAGTTCTGAATAAGAAGAAGATTAATCACCTAATTTGCGGCGCCGATAGGGAGAAATCCTTATTGGAAAGCCCCTCTTTCTTGGGAGCGATTTTGGTTGTTAAATATTGTGAGTTATAATATTAATGATGAATAAGTTCGTGTTGATTAAAGATGAATTTGATAGTTCCATTATGTTGAAATTATTTGTGTTAGTGGAAATCGACATTTATTTCGATAATAATTGATGTCTGGAGGTTATATTGTTCAATCGGGTATTCGGGGCACTTTTCATGTCAGAGTACTATTCACGAGTTACTATTCACAAGTTACTATTCACCTGAAAAATATATTTCTTTTCGGTCCAAATCATTTTTGGGTACAATATTATTCCATAAGGAAATATGCTAATTTTTCAGGCCATTGGTTGAAATTATAATAGTAAATCAATATGGATCGTTGATTTAAAGTTTTAATAGTAACTTGTCCCTTCAATTTTCCAAGAGTTATTTGTCCCTTCAGTTTTCTAAGAGTTATTTGTCCCTTCAGTTTTCCAAGAGTTATGTGCCTCTTCGGTGTTTCAAGAGTTAATTGCCCCTTCACAAATAGTAGTTGTCTTTTCAATATTACCAAGAGTCATTTTGACCCTTCGTTAAGACCAAGAGCCACTTTCAGTTCTTTTATAAATAGAAGCTCATTCCTTCATTATTTCTTACGAATTCACTGAAACTCTAGAGAGAGAAACTATAGAGAGAAAGAAGAAAAGTATTCTGCTACTTCACTTTTCCAATATCCAGTTACTTCTAAGGATATTATTTGTTGTACTCGTAAGGGGTATTATTCTTTCGTATTCATGAAGAGAATTATTTTCTTTCAATACTCGTAAGAATTGTTATTCCATTCTTTATTATTAAGTTGGAATAACTTTGTTTATCTGCAATCTGCATACATGGTGAAATTCTTACATTATTCCATTCTTTATTATTATGTTGGAATAACTTTTGTTTATGTTAAATCTGCATACATGGTGAAATTCTTCTATTATTCCGTTCTTTATTATTACAGCCGGAATATCCATTTTTGTGAATTCTGTAGGACCTAGTTCCATTATTTATTATTACGTCGGAATATTACGTCGGTCGATTTCTGTATGACTGGTTCCATTATTTATTATTCTATTGGGAATAACACATGCATGCGATCTATCGCACGCATGGTGAATTCTTACATTATTCCATTCTTTATTATTACATTGGAATAACTCACATACATGTGGATTACCACATGCATGGTGAATGATCCTTTATATTCGTTCTTTATTAAATTGTGGAAATGGTCTGTATACGTGGATTATCGCATGGTGGGTGAAAATTCATTTGCAGTGTTATATATTCTATTATACTCAGTTGGTTAAAGTTTTGGCTTCTATACTCCATGAAATTAGTGGAATATCCTGGATATTTGCGCTTCATCCAGTATCTTTTCATGGAAATATTCTTCTGAGCATTCTTGAATTTTACTCCACAAAGCAGTATCATGTTGGCAATTTGGACGTTATTGAGTTCAGGATAAATTAACTTATAAATCTTTGAAATTTATTCTTGAACTTGTTTTATTGAATTATTATGTCATTGTCATCATCCCCATGCTTATGTTGTAATAAAAGTCATCTCTAGATTACGTGCATAGATGGACTTAGTATGATTATGACCAGGGATCATTCGGTATAATCATGACCTGTAATGTTATAAATGATATGGTAAAAGTCCTCAGTGGCTTGTAGTGCGTTGATGGACAGTTTTTGGTATGATTATGACCGAGGATTATTCGGTATAGTCATGACCATTGATGATTTAATGAATATCCTTGGGCGTAATACGAGGATGATTAGATGATGTGGTTTATTTATTAAAGTGAGTCTCGTGATAAAATTGATGAAAACATTTAAAATCATAGAAGATAGTAGATATCATGCTCTACTTGACTCTTCTAATGGATTGCTTATTCCGCTGCAGTTAAATTTGATGTCTATTGTATTTTATCAGTTTAACATTGTTGAAGACTATTGATAATTTATTCTGCATTACCTTAATCATAATATTTTTCTTTGGGCTAATTGAGCTCACCCTTTCTTTCCTTTATTCTCTTTGAAATGAGAATATATTTGGGGACGAGTCTGGGAAAGGAGTAGCGGTCCGGATGATAGCATTAGTAGTCCTCACTATTACATTAAATAGTGTGAAAATAAATGTAATGAGGACTCCTTTGAGTGTGGATATTGTCTAGATGACAATATTCCTATTAAAACTCTCAGTTTATGTATTGTCGTATATTACACGACGGTTGTATAATTAAGTTTGTATTTGTACTATGTACCATGTATTTGGCGACTCAAGATGGGTGATGTATACCTATTTTGGGGGCATCATAGTTGGTATCAAAGCTTAGGGATATGATCCCTAGCTGAGATGTGAGACGGGGATTTCCTTCGCTAGTATGACCTACCTAAGTTTATTTGGTATTTAATTGGTCGGTCAGAGTATAGGGATAATATGTGATATGTTAATTAACCCTTGTTTTGTTGCAGTATTTGAAATGGCATATGAAAATGTTGAGATAAGTAATGTAGCACATGAGACCATTGAGTCACCAACGATCAATGCCCAGGGTAATGTGCAACAGGAAGACAATAATCCTCATGTAAACAATAACATCGATGAAATGGTGAACGATGGGATGGTCAGAGGCTTTATGCAATTCATGCGATATCGGCGGAAGGCTCTCTCATCCAAAATGCGGTGGAAACACTAACAACTCTCGGACGGTCACCGCTTAGCGATTCAAGGAGCTGGGACCACGAGTTTTTGGAAGCCAAAACCACTTAAGACGGAGGCGTGGATAAAGCGGATCAACAAGATATTCGATGTCTTGGGATGCTCAGGAAGCAAAAGGTTCCCTTGCCACCTTCATATTGCGTGTAGAGGCGACATTGGTGGAAATCGTAAAAGCGTACTCAACCCGCCATGACTTGAAGATGTCTTGGGAGAAGTTTCAAGAGTCATTCAATGACAAGTACTTTCACGAAAGTATTCGTCACATAAAGGAGGTAGAGTTCATCAAGCTTGAGCAAAACAATATGGTAGCATGGCGATGATCTGAAGCTAAGTTTGCCGAGTTGTCTCGATTTGCATCCCACTTGGTTGATAATGAGGAAAGAATGACGCGGATGTTTCTAAGAGGTTTGAAATCCGAGATACGTCGATACCTTATCTCTCATAAAGCGTGTTTGTATTAGGATGTTGTGAATATGGCTCGATTATTGGAGTAGCGATAATGAGTCAACCCAACCGAGAGAAGCGGTATTGACAAGTCGATAATACCGATGGTAGCGATCATTGAAGCGGTGACAACAAGCGTCGAGGATTGACATGCGAAATGATAACCACTTGGTGGTAATCATGGCCAAGACAATAGTAGTGGAAAGTTCAAGAAGAAGGTTCAAACAAAGATGGAAAGATGTAACACAATGAACATTTATTAAGGAAGGAGAACAACCGTCGATCGTATGTTACAAATGTGGAGGAAGGACACATAAGTCAAAGCGCGCGATCTGCGGTCCAAAGCAAGTTATAATTGTGGAAAGAGGGCCACCTAACCCGATTTTGTCGATGCACCAAAGTCAAGTCCAATTTGGGATGGAGGCATCAAAGGGTGTTCCAAACAAGACAAAACCCAGTAGTTCAAGGAGGCGTTTGTCGTAACCTCCCAAAAAGTGAGGAATCCAACGAGGTGATCACGCAGGTATGGTAACCATAAACTCTAGCGAAGTTTATACTTTATTTGATCTGGGTTCTACCCATTCCTTTATTTCTCCTACTTGCGCTCACCGTTTAAATTTGACTCAGGAGAAATTAGACTTTGATTTATCTGTTAAAACTCAGTTGGGAGAAACCTTCATTACATCCACGGTTTATAAGTCTTGTTTGATTCAAATCAGAATCGCATGCGTTACTATCGATCTTATTTCTTTGAAAATACTTGCATTTGATGTGATTTTAGGGATTGATTGGTTAACTACTCATCATGCTAAAATCAATTATTTTCGTAAGGTTGTTAGCTTTCATATTCCTAATCAACCTATTATCACAATTCAATGACCAAACCACTAAAATCAATCTTTGTCATATCAAGCCATAAAGCTATTCGTTTATTGAAAAATAAATGTCAAGCTTTCTTAGCTCATGTCACAGATCTAAACAAAAATACGTCAGTTTTAAATGATATTTCTATTGTTAATGAATTTCTGACGTATTCCTGAAGAACTTCTGGCTACCCAGGCGTGAAATTGAATTTTGTATCGACCTTGAATCCGGTACAAAACCCATTTCCAAAGTCCCATATCGAATGGCTCCTATTGAACTTTAGGAGTTAAAAACCATACTACATGAATTGTTAGACATCAGTTTCATTCGTCCTATGCAACCACGTGTATTCTTTGTACTTTTTACTCTTGAGTAGTTCAAGCAGGTTTTAACGGTAACACTTAATAGATTATTTATATAAAAAGATAATTATGTCGTTTTCTTACTACGACAATACTTCCGTTGTGGGGTCCACCAATGATTGTGTCGTCGTATGAATATTTCCTGTTAAAATGAATATTCTCCGACCAATCGAATATAATATAACCACTTGCTTATTTTGCAAAATTTATAAATATTACCCACAACTATAACATTATATCATATCCACACCATAATATTCAAAAATATATTTCGAGAAAAATTAATCTTTATTCATAAAATTTGGGGTCTTACATATATAGTATATATAGTTCAATGAAAAGTGAGCTTAATTTTTGTGTTGCGTCTGTAGCTTCTAAAGTTTTATTCGTATTCGAGTATCCAAATTTATCATGAAATGAGTAGAATAATATGAAAGTTTCAACATATATAAAATCTCATGCCATAATAATTTAATAAAATAATGAGATTTTCTCTAATTCATGAAAAAAGAGAGAGAAGCTGTACACATGGGCTAATTAACAATTAATGTAAGATGCAAGATATATTAGAAGTATATAAAAGTATCAAAATCTTGGTAAAAAGTCAGTCACTTATTTCATGGAGTCTATAAAAATCATTTTAAAAAAGTTTTTAAAGTATTTAAAAGTCATTAAAATTTACAAACTCTACAAAATCCATCACTTCAAAAAAATCTTTTAACGCTCTGTTTCTGAGTTTTAAAATGGACAGAAAAGAAAAGAAATGGACGGAAAATTTAAATTTTCTTTCTAATTCTTATGTTTCGAGTTTTTAATAAACGGAAAAGAAAAGAAATGAATAGAAAACTTGGCCACTTTTCTCCTTAAGTTTTAAAGTCAAAAATGGCATGATTTGGACGGAAAAAAATTAGAATAAGTAATATTTTTATAATTCCCATATTATCCTCAACTTTTAATATAATAAATTTTAAATTCAATTTCGTATTACCAATTTTAAATTTTCTATCCTTTTCATTAAAAAGCTCGAAGCAATATGAAAAGAAAAACTTTAAGTTTTGTATTCTTTTTTTTTCTGTTCTAATTTAAGTCAGCCGTTAGATTGTGACAACAAATTCTAAGAATTCAATTAAGCTCACACACTATTTCACCGTCTGAAACACACATCCACCACGTCTCTGTCTTATTATCTCCATTGTTGGCGCCCGGCCGGCCGACCCTTTCTTCTTCTCGGTTAGTTCTGTCTCTCTTTTTGTCTCCGTGCAAGCTTTGGAATTAGGGCTATAATATATTTGTATCTAACTTTCAAAAGATTGTTTCTTATTCGTGTCATCTTCAGTTTTTTGTTGGCATTTACTGTACTGTATTCTTCGGATTCTGAACTTTATGTGGGTAATTGTAATTCTACACCTTTATTATATGGTGATTGTCTGATTGCATAGCTCATTCATCTTTACATCGTCTTCAGTTGACGGAATCCAATACGCACACCATGTGTTTGATAATAGGTCTCATAAAGATGGCACTTTTCTTTGCAGCATCATATTCTTCATACTGGGGCACTTTATTTTGTTTTAATCTGATTGGCCACCTTGAATTTAATCTGCTAGTTCTTACAATTTTTGAATTTGGCTTTCAGATTGGATAGTTTTCAATTTATACTACTCAGGAAAATGTGATCAGGATAAAAACTTGGAGGCAAATATTGAAGTTAAATGTTTTATCACGGTGGATCAACTGAAGTTGTGTAACATAGAAATGACATATGCATTGGTCTTGTTTGTCTCAACGATAGAAAACAATTTAAGATAAGGAAGAACAAAAAAAAATGAGAATGGTATTGCCTATCGAATGGAAGTGCCTAGTTTATGATTCGGCTATGTCTCCAACTTAGTATTTCACAGTTGGATGAATAGGCCATATTGCTTGTTTGATTGGAAATTTGGCAAGGAAAAGATCGGTAAAGAGCAAATAGGCCAACTATTGTTGGTATTTGAGCAATATTTAAATTAATTAGATAAATCATAATATGCCCACATACTTTTTCTAAAGATTTACCATAACAAATTACATGGCACATAGAATCTGGTGGACATTATAGTATACTAAAAATCAAAACACCAACCTTTATTAATTTTGAGATTATTATGATCAGTTAAGGAACTTAAATGTTGCTACAAGGCCAACATTGATGGATTTAGCACCACTTCTTTCCATGACTGCATGGACTTCAAGGGTCCATGTGTGATTAGTGGGTTTCACAAACACGTCACTAAAGTTGGAGCATTCAAGAAGGTTATGGGAGTATGATGATTATATTGGTACTTTTGATTAGTCCATCCTAGGAATCATGGATAGGGACACGGGATAAGGATTCAACACGATTCGCGACATGGGACACAACATTTTCCCAAAAAACTAGATCTTCAATAAATATATATGTGTAAATTAATTTCATTGTTAATAAAGCATGATAAAATCAAGCGAAATATTGAGGACTGCTTATACCATAAAGATCTCCAAGTCTACTAACAAATAAGACCATAACATACAACTCTAAGAGATAACCATATTTAAGAAGACATATCCAAAAGTGTCCACAGAGTGTCCGTGTCTGACTGTTCGACACAGATACGTAAACTTCCTAGAATTGTCCATGATTCATAGAGACCAGTCAAATGTGTTGGGTTTGCCGGTTGGGTACTTGTGGGTTGGGTCCTATGGTTTGGGTAATATTAATTGGTGTTGGAAATGATACACATTACCCACAAGTAATGGATCATGGGTGCCCTACTCGACCCGATCCGATTTTTTTGAGATCTATTTGCTATTACAGAAAAAAAATGTTTATATACAATTTATTTAGTAAAAAACTAAAAATTCTAATTTTAAAAAGTAATGATATATCAATACTTAAATTTACAATAGTAGAGCATAAAGATTATGTGGAAGGAAGAAAAAAAGAAGTGCGTGCATTATGTTATCACACAATAAAATATGTTTACTACAAAACTATCTGTCTTACAATAAAAAAAGCTTTCCAACATAAAATAGGAAATGCTGGTAAATTACAATAGGAGCATGTTTCTAACTTAGAATAGGAATTCTTTTTTACTTGCAATATAAAAAATGTTTCCAACTTAGAAGCTCAAAAAAAAAGAAAGAAAAGAATGATACCTTACCACTTAGTAATGTTATTAATTATATAAATTATATATTTATGAATGTGGATACTCTTGGGTTGGGTCAAATGAGTTTTAGATGGTATTCCAGTTATTTGATATTTGATAAAGTGTAGTATGTAAGTATTTGGCTTGGATGAAAGTGTGTTTTGTTTCACTTCTACTTTCAAATTTTAGTTACCTAATTATCAGATAGTTGTTTCCATTGCCAAGCTACTTTGTTGTTTGAAATTATTGGAGTTTTTTGTAAATGTTGATTTTGTAGCATTTTAGACTATGTTTTCAAGCCATCTTACAAGTTGCATATGATTCCTATATTTTGTCTTCTTTTAAACTAGGTGGTAGGTTTGGTGCAGCATGTGATTAATGTAATAAACTTGTTTGCTTTCCAGGATTTTGATAATTAAGTTTGTCTCATCTTCAAGTTGGTTATACTCCAAGGCGCAACAGCATCAGTAATCAACCATCTTACCATCAACTGTTGGCAGGAAGTTTCAAAATTAAAGTACTCTAGTAAAAAAAATCCACTGCCAAGAAATTTAAAGAAGCTCCTTAATTTTGATGAATCCCCTCACTACAACTTCACCATCTCTCGTTGACTATAGCATATATTTTGCAGAAGAGCAATTTCTTAAATTTCAGTCAATTGCAACAAATTCACGCTCAATTTCATACTCATGGATTTCTCAGTTTTACTCCCCTCTTTATTGACTTCCTCTCATCGTGCTATCGATCACAACATCCTAGCTATGCTTTGCTTTTCTTGCAAAATTTACCAAATTCCAATTCCTTTCCATTTCTATGGAATTCCGTAATTGTGGTTTCGTTAAAATCATCCAATATTTATGGCAATTTCATGAGTTTATATAATGAGATGAGATATAATAATTTGATTCCTAGTCAAAATACATTTTCATTAATTCTTCATTCATGTGCGGGTTTCGCAGCAACCCAAATGGGGAAATCGTTTCATTGTCAGTTATTAAAATGGAATTTTGGTACTGATGTGGTTTTGCAAACTGGGTTGCTTGATTTTTATGGCAAAGTTGGAGATTTGAGGTCAGCAAAGAGGGTTTTTGCCGACATGTCTGTGAGAGATGTTGTGGCCAACAATGCGATGATTTCAACTTTGAGAAAGCATGGTCGTATTGAAGAGGCACGTGATCTGTTTGATTGTATGCCTGAGCGGAACTCGTGTTCTTGGAATTCCATGATAACTTGCTATTCCAAGTTGGGGGACATTAAATCTGCCCGTTTGATCTTTGATGACAGTCCAGTCAAAGATGTTGTCTCGTGGAATGCAATGATCGACGGGTACTGCAAATCGGGGATGCTAATGAATGCTGAGGAGTTGTTCTTTCAGATGGGAGCAGCTAAAAATTCTATCACGTGGAACACCATGATTGCGGGGTTTGTTCAGCAGAGGAAATTCAGCAGTGCAATATATGCTTTTCAGCATATGCAAGCTGAGAGTGTAAAGCCGACCGAGGTAACAATGGTTAGTTTGTTATCTGCATGTGCTCATCTTGGAGCTTTAGATATGGGTGAATGGATTCATGGCTATATTAAAAGGAAAAGATTTAGAATTGATGTTGTTCTAGGTAATGCGCTTATAGACATGTACTGCAAGTGTGGGAGTATAGAAGCTGCTCTAAATGTCTTTCATAACCTTCAAGTGAAGAACATTTTTTGCTGGAATTCTATAATTGTTGGATTAGGAATGCATGGTTATGGCGAGGAAGCTATATATGTGTTTAATTCCATGGACAAGGAGAGGATAATGCCAGATGGAGTCAGCTTTGTTGGCCTCCTGTGTGCATGTAGTCATTCAGGCATGATTTCTGAAGGCAGAAGATATTTCTCTCAAATGCGTAGTAAATATGGTGTTGAACCTGGAATTGAGCATTATGGTTGCATGGTTGACCTTCTTGGTCGAGCAGGGTTCCTGAAGAGGCGCTAGAGCTCATAAGTACCATGCCCATGAAGCCAAATTCTGTCGTGTGGGGAAGCATGCTCCGAGCATGTCAGATTCATAAGGATACCAATCTTGGTGAGCATGTGACACAGCGTCTATTGGAGTTGGACCCATATGATGGTGGAAATTATGTGTTCTTGTCCAATCTATTTGCATCACTAAATCGTTGGAAGGATGTGGATATGTGCCGGAAGTTAATGGTGGAGAGAGGTGTCCGTAAAACACCTGGATGCAGTTCGATTGAGGTGGACAATATAGTACTTGAGTTCGTGGTTGGAGATAGTTCACATCCGCAATTTCCACAAATTAATGCATTTTTAGATGAAATTGCAAAGGAATTAGAAAGACATGGGCATAAGCCAGATATGACTTCTGTGCTCCATGACATAGAGGATGAGGAGAAGGAGAGAGCTGTTAGATACCATAGTGAGAGAATTGCTGTTGCTTTTGGGGTGATGAGCACGCCTCCTGGAAAAGTAATTCGGGTGGTGAAGAACCTCCGAACATGTAATGATTGCCATGCTGCTATAAAGCTCATAGCACAGATATTTAAGCGGGATATTATTGTGAGAGATAGAAATCGTTTTCACCATTTTAGGGATGGATTTTGTTCTTGTAAAGATTATTGGTGATTGATGAAATGTTATACCTGAAGAACCTCCGAACATTTGATGATTGCCATACCGCTATAAAGCTCATAGCACAGAAATTTAAGCAGGATATAATTTTGAGGGATCGAAATCGTTTTCACCATTTTTAGGATGCAATTTGTTCTTGTAAAGTTCTCGGGTGATTGATGGTATGTTTTACATAAAACCTCCTCATTTCCTTTTGACTGCTATATAAATATTATACTAGTATACAGTTATCATTTTATCTGACCAGAAAGTTTTCAAAGATGCTACCGATTATTTATATTTGTTTTTCTTTTTTTTTTTGTGTCGCTAATCCTATTCATATACTTGCTGTTAGATTTTTATACCTAAACTTAGTAATTTGTAGCAGATCTCGATTACTATTAGTTGAATGCTGAACATTCCACCCCTTTATTCTCTCTTACCTTTAATGACATCTCTAAGCAGTTGTAGTCATCATGTTTGTTTTGAGTTCTACATTCAAATTTTATTTCTGTTTTCAGTCTACAGATGGAGGAAGTTATATGTCTATCTACAAACCTAGAAATGGAATGCTGATTAGTAGCTTTTGTTTATGTTGCCCATGCTTATGATCTGTATCACTCTGGGATTCAGAATATAAATGGTTCTTTGTTGTTAAGAGTGCCCATATTAACTGAGTCCAATGTTACAGCATCAAAGTAGAATAGTGCTGCGAACTTCTACTTTAGTCTATCTGAAGTAGAAGCCAGGATAATTTACTTTAGTCTTTAAGTAGAGATCACACATCTAATGTTTTGTCTTCAGTTAACACCATAATTTTGGCTATTCTGTGATTGGTGCTACAATTAGGTCATCTTCTATTGGCAATCGGGGGAGAAGAGCTCCGGCAAGACCAAGGGCTGGTAGTTTTTGACTATTTGCATATATTTGGAGGATCACAAAAGGTAATGGAACTGTCCTTTTCGCTCCGCTGTTGCTTTTTAGCTGATTTTGTACTCTGCTGTGACTCCTGTTTTTTATTTTTGTATTATTTTTGTTGGTTAACTTCGGGTTTTATTCTCTATTAGCACCACACTTGACAAAATAGCAAAGTAGCTCATTGTTGTGAAACTGTTTGGTTTCTAGATTACTTCATGAGGGTGAATAATCCTTGTGTGAAAAATATAGCTTACCATAAAGGAAAGTGCCATGTTTTAATATCTATATAGAATGTGACCTAGAGTACGAGTACGACCTAGACTACTTGTAGTTAATTATTTCTCCCATTTACCAAAATTGTGAGCTCCCAGTGGTTTGAAGTTATGGCCTATGTTACACGCACTCTTCACTTTTCTCTAAAGTACTTGTATCCGACAATCCAGGGGTGTAGCCTCATGTAGCATAATGCTAAAACTTGGGCTATTTTTTTGTGTTACACTTCACTTTTTTTCCCCTCAGATTCTGAGTTCCCAAGAAACATAATATTTAACTTTTTTAAGATCCTTAAATAAGAATAGAAACTTTTACATTTTGCTTGCATAGCAAAAAAAAAAAAAAAAAAAGTAAACTAATTAACCCATGTAGGAATGGAAGGTCGATAAAAGATAAATTATGATAAGGAGTAGCCACAAGACGATTGGGAAGGGGGTAGACTTTGAAAATTACTATAGAATTTAATGCATATTGAAATCTGAAAATTAATTTTATATGTTATTTTGAGCCTAGTATAGTATAAGTTTATATTTTCCAATTATGAGCTCACTATTTAATTTTATGTATTTACACAATTGAGAATGGGCCAAGATAAGTTACTAACAAAATATACAAGTACTACTAACACTAGGTAAAAAAAAGTCACTCGAGGTATGGGTAATAGACACTTCATTTTAGTGTAAAAAATTAACAAAATTGAAGATTACTTGTATCGGACTTTTCAAAATATAGTGTCCAAATTGACACCCCAACTAGGGGTGAACAATTCGGTTATAACCGAACTGAATAGCTTATTTGGATATAAGCGAACTGAATAGTTTATTCGGTTATAACTGAACACCGAAAAATTCTTAATTTTACTATCCGAATAAATAACCAAATTTAGAAATAACCGAATTACTACGTGACGTAAAATGCAAGTTGAATTATTACAAGTATAATATACATGTTTCTACTCTCTCACAACTTTAAAGAGCTTGACTGACCACATATTGTCATCAAGGGGTATTGAAGATCCATACCGCACCTTCTCTTTTGTTGTTTTGAAAAATGAATTAGACCATCTAGTTAGGCTAGATATGAGAAACAATATTAATTTGGTAGCATTTTTATACTATAATTAAATACACAATTTGTTTCGTCCGATTTTTTTTTTGGTCTGACCTTTGACTTTTCTTGTGTTAGGTCAACTTTTATTATTTATAGAAGCTAGAATTAATAACATAGTTTTATAAGGAAACTAGTTAGTATTATAATTTTATAAGGAAACAATCAAAATAAGATTATCTTACATAATTTTAATTTGTCAATTTTATTAAAGTATGTGGGTAAGGAAACCGTACCTTACTAGAGTTAGGATTTCGCGTTGACTGCGGAGGAGAGAAATCCACAAAGAAAGAACAGGTAAGCGATTGCTCGAGTAACACGTGGCAGAACTCTTAGGATTCAAGAGTCTTCTTCAAAGTCTTCGGTTCAGAGAGAATCAAAAAATCTCTTTCTATTGAAAATGAAAGGGGTATTTATAGAGTTTCCTAGAAAATAGTCACGTGCCTGGGTCTTGTGCATGACATGTGATTTCAGAAAAAATTCTAGAAATACCCTTAGTTACTTAAGTAATGCCTAAATCATCATGTCCTTCTAGCCACTAATCCAATTCCTCACTCAATTCCCAAAATGAGCAACCTCCATGAGCCTTCTGCCTCAGGACACGTGGAGGCTTCTCCTAATTTATTTAATTTTTCATAGATCACATGTGAATCCTAATTTGTATTCGGGCTCACAAAGTATATATACAATAATGCAAGTGTAAGTAAAATAAAATAAAATAATCACAAAGATCATCTTACCTAACTTGAATTTGTTACTATTATTAAAATACAGGTATAATTATAATTTTGAGTATAAGTAAAATTTATTATTATTTTAGATAATATAATTATAGATTATATATATATATACTACAATTCAATTATTAAATTAAAAATTAAAAGAAAATTACTCTATCAAATAGTATATTCATAAAAAATAATAAATAATTAACAATATCATAATTATGCACTAAAACCATTAGAAGCAAAGATAAGTAATATATTTTTCTAATATTAATTTTATTATTATTAGAACATAAGTATAATTATATATATTTCAAATAAAAGTAAAATTTTACTTTTCTTACTTATATATAGAAAGGAACTATAACTAAAAGTATAATTTGGTTCATGTGGCTTTACTATTAGTATATACATATAATACATTGACAACTATATGACTTGATCATTATATTAAAACTTAAGAATTAAGTAGTCCATCCCATAACTTACTTGCATTAAAAATCATTAATATAAGGATTATACAATTAGACTGAGTGCTTTGCACGAAGTGCTGTATCTTAGTTTTAATAAAAGTTCATCAAGGGTTAATGTACATTACTGATAGGAATTTATCCAAGAGATGTTGTCGTGGATGATTGGAATTATTTATTTATCTCATATTTAGTATTTCAGACTTTAATTAGAGTCCAATTAGTAGTGATTTTATTATCTAATTGTGGTATTTTAATCTTTATTGCAGTAGGGTTTTTGTTGTCTTTAATAGCGATGTAATATTTACAGATTGGAAACACAATGATTATGGAGATTACGATGCATTGATTGATTGCGATCAATTTACTCTTCCGTGGTTGAATATCCGGGAGTAGTGGAATGCGTGGGTTCGACGAGAGTTTTTTTTCCCATTCTTGTGGAGTTTGTTTGGTTTTGGAAGATTGGTTTCTCTCCATTGGTGAGATTGGGTTTCGTTTGTGATGAAGGATGATTCCAGATATGCTCAGAATCGAATCACGGGATATAAAGAAATTTGCGCAATGACTTGAATGATAGTTTTCGGACGATCTCTCTTACTTTTTTGATTTATTTAAATCTTGAAAGTTTGTAATAGATTTTAATTATGGATTGGGTAAATACCTTAAAGCTCTATTATATTTGTAAACTTAAAATGGAAATAATACTCAATAATGAAATGCAATTGAGAAATTTTTAGTGTAAGCAGTGTTCTAAAAATTCTCGCCTAGGTTTGCCTAGGCCCCTCTTTGGTGCCTCGCCTAGGCGCCAGGCCTCCCTGACGCCTCACCTAGGCCCAAGGCGACAAAAAAATCCTTCTAAGAAATTAGGCGGGGTCTAGGCAAAGAGGTTTTTTTAAAATTTTAATAACTATCCAAACTAGATCTTGATATATTTATTTTTCTAATGATTTACCATATTCATAATACAGGTTGTAGCATATCAAATCACAACAAGAAGTGAACAATATCAAGTCAAAATAGATAATTTTATTATAGTTATAATTTTTTGAACTTGTACTAATTTCAAATTATATAAATGATGATACATTTGTAATATTTAGTTTAATTCAATATAATTCTTAAATTTATGTTAGTTTCTTAAGTTTAATATTGAATTAAAATTTTGAAATTTGAAATTTTATTATTTAATAGCAATCTTGTTTATGAATAAAGCTAATACGTTAAAAATATGTTTGAACTTTGAGCAATTGCATGTTTGTGTTTGAACTTTGACATTAGCAATATGGATGTGTATGAACTTTAATCAAATGTCTTTATTATCTTTATTATAAATTATTTTGCTTTATATTATTGTTTCGTTTGGATAAATGTAAGATAAAATATTAAAATTGGCTTAAAATAAAAAATCTCGCCTAGGCCCTCCCTGGCCGCTCGCCTCCCGCCTAGCGTATTTTAGAACATTAAGTGTAAGTATATCATTTTCATATTATTTACAACATTATATAGATGTGACATATGGTCATATTGCGGGGATGCTAAATATTTTTTTCCCTTTCTAAACAGGTTTCTTTTCCTTCTATGTATAGCCAAGCTTTTTGTTAGCAAATGTTAGCATAACATGACAGATGTTAGTGATGTCCTCACATTCCCCTGTTAGCAGATGTTAGTGATGTCTTCACATTTCTCTCTATTTTTTCTCCTAGAGTTAGACTAGTTTTTTGTGTATAAATGTAGTTACTTGTTATATAAAAATATATAAAAAATACATTCTTTACATGGTATCAAAGCAATGTCCATAACAGACCTGCGTTTTTTTCCATCTTTCTTCTTGCTCTGTTTCTCGCTGCCGATCATCTCTTCTAGTAGAAACCTTGTAAGATTAGTTTGTTTTGAGAAATTGAACTCATATTAGGATTCTACAGTGCCAGGCGACCTGACCGGAGTTTTCAATTTTTCGACCCACTATCGCACGAGTCCTTATGCGCCACCTACGCGCCTGACCTCCGACGCCACGCGCCATTGTTGACCGGCACGTGAGACACCTTCCGACGCGGTCTCTTCCAGTTTGGTCGTTTCTCTCTCCTCTTTAGATAAATCACAAGATTTATAAAACACTCACACACCATAATAGGTGGTGTTATCTTATATTTATATAAGGATGATTACAATGATATTGTTACAGCTGATAAGTACAAAATACAAAGTGATAATGTAGTTACAAAAGGATAAGAATACATGATAAATGCTAGTAACAAATTATATGTTCATGAGATAATATATGGTCTAATATCCCCCCTCAAGCTGAAGGAGGTCTTTGCACTGACCTTGATTTGTGTTTGAAATACTCAAATCTTTGAGCAGGCGATCCTTTAGTTAAAACATCGGCTTTACCGATCCTCGGTGAGAGAAACAAAATTTGAATTTCCTTTCTAGCAACCATTTCTCGAACAAAATGAAAATCTATTTCAATGTGTTTCGTGCGGGCATGAAATACTGGGTTAGTAGTTAAATATTTCGCACCAATATTATCACACCAAAGCAGCGGTATTTGTAGAGACGGAAAGGACAATTCATGCAGTAGAGAAACAACCCATTTGAGTTAAATTCTTTGCATCGGCTAAAGCCTTATATTGACCTCTCCGGATGATCGTCTGTGATCTTGCCGCTACGAGACGACGAAGAGATGAGGTTAGGACCATAATATAATGCATGCCAATTTGTTGAGCGACGATCTTGAGGAGGAGCAATTCCATTGATCGGCATCTGTAAAAAGTTGAAGTGCATCGGAGGAAGACTTAGTTAAAAGCGAGCCATGATCTTTAGTGTCTTTGTAAATAGCTTGAAGAATTCGTTTAGCGAAAACCCAATGGTGTTGTTGAGGATTTGTGCATGTGTTGACAAACACAGTTAACGTGAAACGCAATGTCAGGGACGAGTTAAACTAAGATATTGTAAAGAACCCACAACTTATGCGAATTACGAGGATCGTCATGAGGCAAATGTAGAGTCCTTGGTGTTGGCATATTTAGATATAGTAGGGGTGAGAAGCTGGTTTGGCCGATTCCATGGAAACACTAGATAATAGATTAAGAATATATTGCGGTTGGGATAAGAAGACCATGAGAATGATGAAGGACTTCAACACCCAAAAAATAGTTTAGATTACCCAAGTCTTTTAAAGAGAAAGTGGCAGAAAGCTGTTGAATTAATGAAGTTACCATCGCTGGATTAGAGCCAATAATAATAAAGTCATCAACATAGATCAAAATGTATACCTTACCTAGCGGTGCTAATTGTACAAATAGTGATGCATCATTACGAGATTGGTGAAAGCCGATAGAGAGCAAAAAGGAAGAAAAACGAGCAAACCAAGCTCTCGGAGCTTGCTTAAGACCATATAAAGAACGATTTAATTTACAAACATGAGTGGGTCGAGATGAATCAACGAAGCCAGGAGGTTGCACCATATACTCTGATTTCATTGAGATATCCTTGTAAAAAGCATTATTAACATCAAGTTGTTTAATAACTTGATCATGAAAGCTATGATAGAAAGAATTAAGCGTAAAGTGGTGGGTTTAACAACTGGACTGAAAGTTTCATCATAATCGAGGTCGTGACGTTGATGAAAACCTTTTGCAACAAGGCGGGCTTTATAGCGTTCAATTGTGCCATCAACTTTGCGCTTGATTCAGAATACCCACTTGCAACCTATTACATTCATCCGGGAATCAAAGGGGACAAGGGTCCAAGTGTGCTGATGAAAACGTTTCGACAACATGGCGATGTCTTCGTTCAACTAATCCATTTTGTGCTGAGGTGTGTGGGCAAGAAACACGATAATGAATTCCCTGAGAAGCACAATAGGTGGAAATTGTGCGAAATTCACCCCCCCCCCCCAATCTGATTGAACTTGTTTTAATTTGGTGTTAAATTGTCGTTCTGCAAATAATTGGAAAGAAATAAAAGTTGCAAGTGCCTCATATTTAGACTTCAACGGAAAATACCACATGTATCGAGACTAATCATCAACAATTAAAAGGAAAAATTTATTTGCATTATTTGAGATAATGGGAGCCGGTCCCCAAACATCGGCAACAACTAAGTCTAGAATGGAAGAACTAGAATAAGTAGATACATGAAGATGTAATCTACTAGCTTTGCCCATTTGACAAGCGGTACATATGGGCAAGCTTTTATTGTTTGAACAAGGAAGATTATGCAAACCTAAAATACTATGAAGGAGATGAGGATGAGGATGCCCCAAGCGTTGATGCCAACCATGAAGAGTAGTGCACTCGCTATATTAACCTGAGGAAGAAATGTCCCACGGGAGCGGAGGATGTAAAGACCATCACTAGTTGGCCCGTGATAGAGGATACGATGAGTGCGTCGATCCTTAATGAGAACAAAGTTTGGATGAAATTCAAAGAAAACATTGTTATCATTAGTAAACTGATGAACAGAAATTAATGATTTGGAAATATGTGGAACACATAAAACATTATTTAATTGAAAAGTATTTGAAGGAGAAGAAAGAGTAGTTGAGCCAATATGAGTAATAAGAAGACCCTTACCATTTCCAATATGAACACGATCATTACCATGATATTCTTGCGGTGAAGTAAGAGATTCAAGATCAGGAGTTACGTAAAAATTGGCACCACTATCTGGGAACCAGGAGACATCAGTAGAAGAGGGAGGAAGAGAAGGAGTTGCTGGGATAGATGAACCAAAACATGTGTGATGGGCTACTGGAGAATTATGGGCAGCATACATTGGTGGTGGACCAAGAATTGAGTGGGAGTCATGAGGTTGGTTGAATGTAGAGGGTTGTGTTTACTGATGATAGGAAAATAGAGGAAAATGATATTGGCCATGACCACGACCACGACCACGATAGGAATTGAAACCTCGATTATTTCCGCCGCGACTACGATTTGAACCACGCCATGTATGATGTTGGCTGCGGAAGTGAGATGGACGTTGGGAGTTTGTGAGGTGAACAGTAGGAGTGTTTTCATTTGGTATGGGAGGAGACGAAATTGTCGTTGAGCCAAGTTGGGTTACAACACAGGTGAGATTCCGACGTGATTCCACATTAACACAAAGACCACGGAGCGTAGGAAACGGAGTGGGGTCAGCTTTAGTAGAGAGGGCAGTGACAAGAGATTCAAACTCTGGTTTGAGACTGCAAGACCCCAAATTTTATGAAATAAAAGTATTCAATTTTTTCTTATAATTACTATTCAGTAAATGGTTAAATTGATAAAAGTTTAAAGTTAAGGGTGATATATGAATTTTTTTTAAAAATAAGCAAGTGGTTATAAAATACTCATTGTTGTCGGGGAATATTCGTTTGGTCGTGGAATATTTTTCCTGTCGGGGAATATTCATACGACGGCGCAGTCTTTTGTGGGCCATAACTGAATAAGCTGTCGGATGAAGAAAAGCGATAAAAGGAGTTTTTATAAATAACGTCAGTAGTTATTTAATTAACATTGTTGGAATACCCGGTGGTTAAAATACAAGATCACTACAGCGTTATTGCGATGCGCACAGTATTGCACCAATTATTGATTCTTACGTGAAGAAGACTTTACTCAATAATTGTTACGATAATTCTTATTCGATATTTTATTGATTCAATAATTGTTGCGTTGATATTTTATATTACTGTTGTTTTAATAATTGTCACTACACAGTATTTTCCATTATCGAAGCAATAATTCATATTATCTGAATAATATTATTAGATAACATTATTGACAATGTCTAGAAAGTTACATCTAAGGAGAGGTTTGGTCACCTAATCAAGGCGCAAGATGAGGAGAAATTCTTATTGAAAGCCCCTCTTTCCAAGAGAACTAGTTGCGAGATTGTGATTCTGTAATATTATTTGTGAATAATTAATTATTGATTTATATGATGAGAAAAATATTAATTTTATGTGGATATAGATGGAGAAAATTTTTAAAGTGACAATTGTTGAAAATTGATATTTTATCTTTTCTGATAAAATAATATTTTATTATATTATTATAATATAATAATGATGATATTTTTATAATGAATGTGTGATATATGAGTATATGAGGAGGAAGAGTATTTTTGTTGCATTAAATGATTAACACATGTTTTGTGTGTCGGTGGACACCATTTCTTGACTGAAATTTGATTATAGCCTGTAAAATCGTCCGTATGTGGATTTCGGTCAAATTTTGTTTGGAATTTGGAAAACCTTTCTTCTGCAAAGTTGTAGAGAATTGAATTTCCTATAAAAATTCGCAAGATTCGAATTTTTTGATAAAATGGCTATTTATTATGAATTATTGAAGTTCTGAAGTTCCAAAATAATTGATTTTTGAAGTTTTAATAATTTTTATTAAGAAAAATGTTTTTTATATTGTTGGTGGGCCCCACTGGTGTTGAATGCATGCTGAATTCTGATTCTTGGCGTACGTGGGAAATTTATATAAATATAATAATATTTTATTAAATTTTCTGCTTTGGTGTTCTAAGCATTTTCCTATAAATAGGGTGCTTAGGTTAGAATTGAAAATCACACCAGAAACTAAAGATTTCTCTCTCTTTCTCTCTCTATATATCGAGCGTATTTTGTGAGTATTTTAGTACTTTGAGTATTGTTATACGGTGCAAGTTCTTTCAGCACTATATCCAGTATTCCAGTCAGAAATACTATTCTTTTGAGGTGAGGGATTGTAAGGGATGTTATTTTATTCGTAAGTGATATTATTTCTTCAATATCATTATGCCGAAATATTGGTTGGAACTTTTTATCAAATTTGGAACTTTTCATGTCGGGGTTTCTTATTCATGAGTTCTTATTCACGATTTCTTATTCATGAGTTCTTATTCACGACGGAGTTCTTATTCACGAGTTACTATTCACGAGTTACTATTCATGAGTTACTATTCACGAGTTACTATTCACGGGTACTATTCACTACAAAATAGTTTTTTTTTCTAACCAAATTATAGCTGATTTATGAATATTACTCTGGAGATTAAAACTATGTATTGATTATATTAATTTTATTATCATATATAACATTTTTATAACCCTAATGTTGAAATTCCCTTTCACTGGAGTGTAAAGATGGGTAGATTATTGGTATGATCATGACTAGGGTTCTCTCTTGGCGATAGTGAAAAGTTGAATGTGTGGTGGTATGATCGCTGACCATTGAATTTATAATTGAATATCTTTAGCTTAAGTGCAAAGGTGAATTGATCAACATGGTTATAATTATGGTTTATATAAATTCTGAAATGATTATGTATTTCTTTGAGATATGAATGTCTTTGGCCTATAGTGCAAAGATAACCTGTTGTTGAATATCTTTGGCCTGTAGTGCAAAGATGAACTGTTGATGAATATCTTTAGCCCGTAATGAAAAGATGAATTTATTAGTATGATTATGAACAGGAACTGTGATTTGGTATAACCATGATCTTTGATGTTTCAGGTAAAGACAGGTGATGAAAATTATTTTCGTCTTGAATGCGAAAAGGAATTTAGAACTACAATTATGATTATGAGTTATTCACATGATTGTGGACAGGAACTGTTGATTGATGTTACAGGGTTAAAACATTGTTGGTGGACTTTTAACATGGAGAAGATAATAGACTTTATGGTCCATTTGACTCTTCTAATGGATTGCTCGTTCCGCTTCAACAATGGTTGAAAAGTTTTATCATCTACCATATGTTCTAAATCTCTGATTTATTACTATTGAAGTCTATTGATAATTTATTTATCTTTAGTCATGATATTCTTTACCGAGCTAGTTGTGCTCACCTTTTTGTTTCACAATTCCTTTCATGTAATAAAATTGTAGCTGGGACAAGCGGGGAATAACAGGGGAATAGAACGGTGGTCTATAGATGTTGAGGGTGAGGTGAATTTAACTTGGAAGGGTGTTTTGCCACTACCATACAAGATGTCTAATGACATACCACCTCGTTTCATCACAAGACAGGGTTGTGCTTATCCACTGCTGAGAGTATATTCTGAGTACTACCTATATAATCTTGGTGTTTGTTTGGAGTATAATACCCAATTAGAGACAGTGGAGATAATGATATGTCAAGAGAAGACTCGCCATTGGGAAGAATATGATAGTAATCTTCTCGTTTTTCTTTAAGGTCTATTGGGTCAACCAAGGATAATTTTGTGGGCATATGATATCTATAATAACCTAGACGCATGACCTCCCATGTACGAAGGTTTCCTTGAGCACTTTCCAAAGATTCTAATTTCTAAAACAGTTTTTGACTATACCTTTATGTAAGGTGTCATTGTGACGTCTTTATCCAAAGTTGGTGTCAGAGTTACGGTTGGTATATATTTGTATCCAAACTCATGACATATGTGTTGTTGTATTTTGCACAACAATTGTTGTAATAAAGTTGTAGTTGTTTTCTGTACCATGTATTTGGCGACTCAGAATGGGTTAGATGGAATGGACCTATTTTGGGGTTGTCACAGTTCGTATCAGAGCTATAAGTAAAGAGCCCCGAGCCTCTCCCTGGTGACTTCCTATTGATGTGGAATGCACCGAAACCAGACTCTTCGTAGGGGACGCCGTTCTGCGGTGGCAAACTGATAAGTACCACTGTGAGGTGCTGTCCACGGATTGGACATGAGTCACATTTGGTATCAGAGCTTAGGGATATGATCTCTGGCAGAGATCGGGATTAGAACTAGGAGGGGAGAGATGAGTAAATCCTTCGCTAGTGTGTCCTACCTAAGCTTATTTGTTGGTCAGTCATAATATCGGGATATTATGTGATATGTTAATTTGTTAAATTAACCTTTGTTTTTAAAGCTGTATTCTAGAATGATATCTGAAATACAAGAGATGAGCAATGGAGAAATCATGATGATAAGAAAGATGGAATCGGAAATGAAAGCAAGGTATTCTCAACTCTTTGAAATACCAGGTACATAAATTTCGAGGACGAAATTTCATAAGGAGGGGAGATTGTAAGACCCCGAATTTTATGAAATAAAAATATTCAATTTTTTCTTATAATTACTATTCAGTAAATGGTTAAATTGATAAAAGTTTAAAGTTAAGGGTGATATATAAATTTTTTTTTTAAAATAAGCAAGTGGTTATAAAATACTCATTGTTGTCGGGGAATATTCGTTTGGTCGTGGAATATTTTTCCTGTCAGGGAATATTCATACGACGGCGCAGCCTTTTGTGGGCCCCATAACAGAATAACTATCGGATGAAGAAAACGACAAAAAGGAGTTTTTATAAATAACGAAGTAGTTATTCTGAATTAACAACTTTGTTGGAATACCCGGTGGTTAAAATACTGATGTCTGGCGTTATTGCGACATGAGAGAAGACACGGTATTGCACCAATTATTGATTCTTACGTAAGGAGGCACTACTCAATAATTGTTACAGTAATTACTGTTCAATATTTTATTTTATTGATTCAATAATTGTTGCGTTGATATTTTATATTATTGTTGCTCAATATTATACGAATAATATTATTAGATAACATTATTGGCAATGTCTATAAAGTTCTATCGAGGAGAGGTTTGGTACAATCTAATTGGCGCTTGATGAGGAGAAATTCTTATTGGAAAGCCCCTCGTTCTGAACCTGCACGGTTGTCGTGATTGTGATTACGTAATATTATTTGTGAATAATTAATTATTGATTTATATGATAAAGAAAATATTCATTTTATGTGGATATAGATGGAGAAAATTTTTAAAGTGACAATTGTTGAAAATTGATATTTTATCTTTTTGATAAAATAATATTTTATTATATTATTATAATATAATAATGATGCTATTTTTACAATGAATGTGTAAATGAGGATGAGGAGTGTTTTTTTTGCAATAAATGTTTAAAACATGTTAAACATGTTGGTGGACACAAATTTCGACTGAAATTTGATTATAGCCTGTAAAATTCCCCGTTTATGGATTTCAGTCAATTTCTGTTTGGAATTTGGAAACACTTTATTCTGTAAAGTTGTAGAGAATTGAATTTCCTATAAAAATACGCGAGATTCGAATTTTCTGATAAAAGAGCTATTTATTATGAATTATTGAAGTTCCGTAGTTCCGAAATAATTGATTTTTGAAAGTTTTAATTATTTTTAATAACAAAAATACTTTTTTTTGTTTTTGTCATTATTGGATGCTGAATTCAGATGTCTTTGATGTGCGTAGGAAATTTAATAAATAATATTAATATTTTATTAAATTTTCTGCTTTGGGGTTCTAAGCAATTTCCTATAAATAGGTGCTTAGGTTAGAATTGAAAATCACACCAGAAACTAAAGATTTCTCTCTCTCTTTCTCTCTCTATATATCGAGCGTATTTTGTGAGTATTTTAGTACTTTGAGTATTGCTATACGGTGCAAGTTCTTTCAGCACTATATCCAGTATTCCAGTCAGAAATACTATTCTTTTGAGGTAAGGAATTGTAAGGGATAGTAAGGGATGTTATTTTATTCGTAAGTGATATTATTTCTTCAATATCATTATGCCAAAATATTGGTTAGAACTTTTTATCAAATTTGGAACTTTTTAATGTTGGGGTTACTATTCACGAGTTACTATTTATGAGTTACTATTCATGAGTTACTATTCACGATTTACTATTCACGAGTTACTATTCACGATGGATTACTATTCACGAGTTACTATTCACGAGTTACTATTCACTACAAAATTGGTTTCTTTTTCTAACCAAATTATAGTTTATTTATGAATATTACTCTGGAGATTAAAACTATGTATTGATTATATTGATTTTATTATCATATATAACATTTTTATAATCTTGATGTTAAAATTCTCTTTCACTGGAGTGTAAAGATGGGTAGATTATTGGTATGATAATGACTAGGGTTCTCTTTGGCCAGTAGTGAAAAGTTGAATTGTGACTGGTATGATCATGACCATTGAATTTATAATTGAATATCTTTAGCTTAAGTGCAAAGGTGAATTGATCAACATGGTTATAATTATGGTTTATATAAATTCTGAAATGATTATGTATTTCTTTGAGATATGAATGTCTTTGGCCTATAGTGCAAAGATAACTTTGTTGTTGAATATCTTTGAATATCTTTGTAGTGCAAAGATGAGCTGTTGATGAATATCTTAGCTTCGTAGTGAAAAGATGAATTTATTAGTATGATTATGAATGTGAGGCTGTGATTTGGTATAACCATGATCTTTGATGTTTGGTGATGAAAATTAACTTTGTCTGGATGAGGAAAGGAATTTAGAACTACAATTACGATTATGAGTTATACACGTGATTGTGGACAGGAATTGTTGATTAATGTTACAGGGATAAAACATTGTTGATGGACTTTTAACATGGAGAAGATAATAGATTTTATGATCTATTTGACTCTTCTAATGGATTGCTCGTTCCACTGCAACTATGGTTGAAAAGTTTTATCATCTACCATATGTTCTAAATCTCTGATTTATTACTGTTGAAGGCTATTGATAATTTATTTATCTTTAGTCATGATATCAGAGCTTAGGGATATGATCTCTGGCGGAGATCGGAATTAGAACTAGGAGGGGAGAGATGAGTAAATCCTTCGCTAGTGTGTCCTACCTAAGCTTATTTGTTGGTCAGTCATAATATCGGGATATTATGTGATATGTTAATTTGTTAAATTAACCTTTGTTTTTGAAGCTGTATTCTAGAATGATATCTGAAATACAGGAGATGAGCAATGGAGAAATCATGATGATAAGAAAGATGGAATCTGAAATGAAAGCAAGGTATTCTCAACTCTTTGAAATACCAGGTACGTAAATTTCGAGGACGAAATTTCATAAGGAGGGAGATTGTAAGACCCCGAATTTTATGAAATAAAAGTATTCAATTTTTTCTTATAATTTACTATTCAGTAAATGGTTAAATTGATAAAAGTTTAAAGTTAAGGGTGATATATGAATTTTTTTTTTAAAATAAGCAAGTGGTTATAAAATACTCATTGTTGTCGGGGAATATTCGTTTGGTCGTGGAATATTTTTCCGCTTCGGGAATATTAAATACGACAGTATGACCTTTTATGGGCCCCATAATGAGAATAAGCTGCATCGGGTGAAGAAAGCGACAAAAAAGAGTTTTTATAAATAATGGCGTAGTTATTACTGAATTAAACTTTCTTGTTGGAATACCCGGTGGTTAAAATACAATAATGTCTGGCGTTATTGCTTGAAGATAGCACTTTGCGGTATTGCACTAATTATTGATTCTTACGTAAGAAGGCACTACTCAATAATTGTTATAGTAATTCTTTATTCGATATTTTATTTTATTGATTCAATAATTGCTGCGTTGATATTTTATATTATTGTTGTTTCAATAATTATCAACGCATGATATTTTCCATTATCAGATCAATAATTCATATTATTTGAATAATATTATTAGATAGCATTATTGGCAATGTCTAGAAAGTTTTGTCAATGAGAGGTTTGGTCACCTAATTGCGCGCCAGTAAGGAGAAATTCTTATTGGAAAGCCCCTTTCACAGGAAGCTGCATTTGGTTGTCGATATTGTGATTACGTAATATTATTTGTGAATAATTAATTATTGATTTATATGATAAGAAAATATTCATTTTATGTGGATATAGATGGAGAAAATTTTTAAAGTGACAATTGTTGAAAATTGATATTTTATCTTTTTTGATAAAATAATATTTTATTATATTATTATAATATAATAATGATGATATTTTTACAATGAATGTGGGATATATGAGTAAATGAGGAGGAGGAGTATTTTTTTCTTGCAATAAATGTTTAAAACATGTTAAACATGTTGGTGGGACAAATTTTTTGATTGAAATTTGATTATAGCTTTGTAAAATCGCCCATTTATGGTTTTTGGTCCAATTTTTGTTTTGGAATTTGGAAAAGCTTTCTTACGCAAAGTTGTAGAGAATTGAATTTCCTATAAAAACTCTTGAAATTCGAATTTTCTGATAAAAGGGCTATTTATTATGAATTATTGAAGTTCTGTAGTTACGTAATAATTGATTTTTGAAAGTTTTATTATTTTTAATAACAAAAACGTTTTTTTTTGTTTTTGTCATTATTGGATGCTGAATTCAGATGTCTTTGATGTGCGTAGGAAATTTAATAAATAATATTATTATTTTATTAAATTTTTTATTTTGGTATTCTAAGCAATTTCCTATAAATATGTGTTTAGGTTAAAATTGAAAATCACACCAGAAACTAAAGATTTCTCTCTCTTTCTCTCTTTATATATCGAGCGTATTTTGTGAGTATTTTATACTTGAGTATTCTTTATCTGATTGCAAGTTCTTTCAGCATTATATCCAATCGAAAAATCGAAATACTATTCTTTTGAGGTAAGGGATTGTAAGGGATAGTAAGGGATGTTATTTTATTCGTAAGTGATATTATTTCTTCAATATCATTATGCCGAAATATTGGTTGGAACTTTTTATCAAATTTGGAACTTTTTCATGTGGGGTTACTTATTCACGAGTTCTTATTCATGAGTTACTATTCACGATTCTTATTATTCACGATTTTATTATTATGTTACTATTCTACGACGGGTTATTATTCATGAGTTACTATTCACGAGTTCTTATTACTATTCACTACAAAATTGGTTTCTTTTTTCTAACTAAATTATAGTTGATTTATGAATATTACTACGGAGATTAAAACTATGTATTGATTATATTGATTTTATTATCATATATAACATTTTATAACGACGATGTTGAAATTCTCTTTCTTTGAGTGTAAAGATGGGTAGATTATTGGTATGATCATGACTAGGGTTCTCTTTGGCGATAGTGAAAAGTTGAATTGTATTTGGTATATGATCATGACCATTGAATTTATAATTGAATATCTTTAGCTTAAGTACAAAGGTGAATTGATCAACATGGTTATAATTATTATTTATATAAATTCTAAAATGATTATATATTTCTTTGAGATATGAATATCTTTGGCCCGTAGTGCAAAGATGACTTATTGATGAATATCTTTGGTCCCATAGTGCAAAGATGAATTATTGATGAATATCTTTGGCGTGTAGTGAATGTTGAAAGATGTGCAAAGATTTTGATGAATATCTTTGGCCGTAGTGCAAAGATGAATTTATTAGTATGATTATGAACATGAGCGTGATTTGGTATAACCATGATCTTTGATGTTTGGTGTTGAAAATTAACTTTGTCTGGATGAGAAAGGAATTTAGAACTACAATTACGATTATGAGTTATACACGTGATTGTGGGCGAGGAATTGTTGATTAATGTTACGAGGATAAAACATTGTTGATGGACTTTTAACATGGAGAAGATAATAGATTTTATGGTCTATTTGACTCTTCTAATGGATTGCTCGTTCAATTTGCAACTATGGTTGAAAAGTTTTATCATCTACCATATGTTCTAAATCTACGATTTATTATTGTTGAAGGCTATTGATAATTTATTTATCTTTAGTCATGATATTCTTTCTTGAGCTAGTTGTGCTCACCCTTTTGCTTCACAATTCCTTTCGGGTAATAAAAAGTGTAGATTGGACAAGCGGGAATAACAGGGGAATAGAGCGGTGGTCTATAGATGTTGAGGGTGATGTGAATTTAACTTGAAGGGTGTTTTGCCACTATCATACAAGATGTCTAATGACATACAACCTCGTGTCATCATAAGACGAGGTTGTGCTCATCCATTTCTTTGAGTATATTTACAAGCACTACCTATATAATCTTGGTGTTTGTTTGGAGTATAATACCCAATTAGAGGCAGTGGAGATAATGATATGTCAAGAGAAGACTCACCATTGGGAAGAATATGATAGTAATCTTCTCATTTTTTCTTTGGAGTCTATGGGTTGACCGAGGATAATTTTGTGGGCATATGATATCTATAATAACCTAGGCGCATGGCCTCCCTTGTATGAAGGTTTCTTGAGCACTTCCCAAAGATTCTAATTTCTAAAAGCAGGTTTTTGACTATACCTTTATGTAAGGTGTCATTGTGACGTCTTTATCCAAAGTTGGTTTCATGAGTTACGATTGGTATATATTTGTATATCAAACTCACAAACATATGTGTTGTTGTATTTTACGACGATTGTTGTAATAAAGTTATAGTTGTTTTTACGTACCATGTATTTGGCGACTCGAGAATGGGTTGGATGGAATGGACCTATTTTGGGGTTGTCACGGTTGGTATCAGAGCTTAGGGATATGATCTCTGGCGGAGATCGGGATTAGAACTAGGAGGGGAGAGATGAGTAAATCCTTCGCTAGTGTGTCCTACCTAAGCTTATTTGTTGGTCAGTCATAATATCGGGATATTATGTGATATATTAATTTGTTAAATTAACCTTTGTTTTTTTGAAAGTTGTATTTTAGAATGATATCGAAATCTGAGGAGATGAGCAATGGAGAAATCATGATGATAAGAAAGATGGAATCTGAAATGAAAGCAAGGTATTCTCAACTCTTTGAAATACCAGGTACGTAAATTTCGAGGACGAAATTTCATAAGGAGGGGAGATTGTAAGACCCCGAATTTTATGAAATAAAAGTATTCAATTTTTTCTTATAATTACTATTCAATAAATGGTTAAATTGATAAAAGTTTAAAGTTAAGGGTGATATATGAATTTTTTTTAAAAAATTAAGCAAGTGGTTATAAAATACTCATTGTTGTCGGGGAATATTCGTTTGGTCGTGGAATATTTTTCCTGTCGGGGAATATTCATACTGACGGCCTTGACCATTTTATGGGCCCCATAATGAATAAGCTGTCGGATGAAGAAAATGAAAAAGGAGTTTTTATAAAAATAGCAGCGTAGTTATTACTGAATTAACACCTTTGTTGGAATACCCGGTGGTTAAAATATGATGTCTGGCGTTATTGCACGCAATAGCACTGCGGTATTGCACCAATTATTGATTTTTACGTGAAGGCCTTTACTCAATAATTGTTATAGTAATTCTTTATTCAATATTTAATTTTATTGATTGATAATTCTTTGCGTTGATATTTTATATTATTGTTGTTTTTAATAATTATCACTTTGCACAATATTTTCCATTATCGATCAATAATTCATATTATTTGAATAATATTATTAGATAGCATTATTGGCAATGTCTAGAAAGTTACATCTAAGGAAAGATTTGGTCACCTAATTCTTGCGCGATAAGGATAAATTCTTATTGAAAGCCCCTCTTTCTGGGAACTTCACAGTTGTCGATATTGTGATTCTGTAATATTATTTATTAATAATTAATTATTGATTTATATGATAAGGAAAATATTCATTTTATGTGGATATAGATGGAGAAAATTTTTAAAGTGACAATTGTTAAAAATTGATATTTTATTTTTTTTTGATAAAATAATATTTTATTATATTATTATAATATAATAATGATGCTATTTTTATAATGAATGTGGGATATATGAGTAAATGAGGAGGAGTATTTTTGTTGTAATAAATGTTTAAAACATGTTAAACATGTTGGTGGACACAAATTTTGACTGAAATTTGATTATAGCTTGTAAAAACGCCCGTTTATGGATTTCGGTCAATTTCTGTTTGGAATTTGGAAACACTTTATTCTGTAAAGTTGTAGAGAATTGAATTTCCTATAAAAAGTCGCGAGATTAGAATTTTCTGATAAAAAGGCTATTTATTATGAATTATTGAAGTTCCATAGTTCCAAAATAATTGATTTTTGAAAGTTTTAATTATTTTTAATAACAAAAAGTTTTTTTTTTTTTTTTTTTTTTGTCATTATTGGATCTTTGAATTCAGATGTCTTTGATGTGCGTAGGAAATTTATTAAATAATATTAATATTTTATTAAATTTTACGCTTTAGTGTTTTAAGCATTTCTATAAATAGGTCTTGGGTTAGAATTGAAAAATCCTTTAGAAACTAAAGATTTCTCTATTTCTCTCTATATATCGAGCGTATTTTTGTGAGTTTTAATACTTTGAGTATTGCTATCTGGTGCAAGTTTCGTTCAAGATTATATCCGAAGATTCAAATCTAAATACTATTATTTTGAGGTAAGAAATTGTAAGGAATAGTAAGGGATGTTATTTTATTCGTAAGTGATATTATTTCTTCAATATCATTATGCCAAAATATTGGTTAGAACTTTTTATCAAATTTGAAACTTTTTTATGTCGGGGTTACTATTCACGAGTTACTATTCATGAGTTACTATTCATGAGTTACTATTCACGAGTTACTATTTATGACGGATTACTATTCATGAATTACTATTCATGAGTTACTATTCACGAATTACTATTCACGAGTTACTATTCACTACAAAATTGGTTTCTTTTTCTAACCAAATTATAGTTTATTTATGAATATTACTCTGGAGATTAAAACTATGTATTGATTATATTGATTTTATTATCATATATAACATTTTATAATTACGATGTTAAAATTCTCTTTCTTTGGAGTGTAAAGATGGGTAGATTATTGGTATGATAATGACTAGGGTTCTCTTTGGCCGATAGTGAAAAGTTGAATTGTATTTGGTATGATCATGACCATTGAATTTATAATTGAATATCTTTAGCTTAAGTACTGAAAAGGTGAATTGATCAACATGGTTATAATTATTGTTTATATAAATTCGAAATGATTATGTATTTCTTTGAGATATGAATATCTTTGGCCCGTAGTGCAAAGATGACTTATTGATGAATATCTTTGGCCCGTAGTGCAAAGATGAATTATTGATGAATATCTTTGGCATGTAGTGCAAAGATGGTCTGTTGATGAATATCTTTGGCCCGTAGTGCAAAGATGAATTTATTAGTATGATTATGAACATGGCTGTGATTTGGTATAACCATGATCTTTGATGTTTTGGTGATGAAAATTAACTTTGTCTGGATAAGGAAAGGAATTTAGAACTACAATTACGATTATGAGTTATACACGTGATTGTGGACAGGAATTGTTGATTAATGTTACAGGGATAAAACATTATTGATGGACTTTTAACATGGAGAAGATAATAGATTTTATGGTCTATTTGACTCTTCTAATGGATTGCTCATTCCGTTGCAACTATGGTTGAAAAGTTTTATCATTTACCATATGTTCTAAATCTCTGATTTATTACTGTTGAAGACTATTGATAATTTATTTAACTTTAGTCGTGATATTCTTTACTGAGCTAGTTGTGCTCACCCTTTTGCTTCACAATTCCTTTCGGGTAATAAAAGTGTATTTGGGAAGCTGAGAATGAGGGAATAACGGGGAATAGAGCGGTGGTCTATAGATGTTGAGGTGATGTGAATTTAACTTGGAAGGGTGTTTTGCCACTATCATACAAGATGTCTAATGACATACAACCTCGTGTCATCATCTGACAGGGGTTGTGCTCATCCATTTCTTTGAGTATATTTACAAGCACTACCTATATAATCTTGGTGTTTGTTTGGAGTATAATACCCAATTAGAGGCAGTGGAGATAATGATATGTCAAGAGAAGACTCACCATTGGGAAGAATATGATAGTAATCTTCTTGTTTTTCTTTGAGGTCTATTAGATTGACCAAGGATAATTTTGTGGGCATATGATATCTATAATAACCTAGACGCATGGCCTCCCATGTATACGAAGGTTTCTTGAGCACTTTCCAAAGATTCTAATTTCTAAAGCAGGTTTTTTGACTATACCTTTATGTAAGGTGTCATTGTGACGTGTTATCCAAAGTTGGTGTCCGTGAGTTACAGTTGGTATATATTTGTATCCAAACTCACAAGACATATGTGTTGTTGTATATTTTGCACGACAATTGTTGTAATAAAGTTGTAGTTGTTTTCTGTACCATGTATTTGGCGACTCAGAATGGGTTGGATGGAATGGACCTGTTTTGGGGTTGTCACAAGGATGATTACAATGATATTGTTACAGCTGATAAGTACAAAATACAAAGTGATAATGTAGTTACAAAAGGATAAGAATACATGATAAATGCTAGTAACAAATTATATGTTCATGAGATAATATATGGTCTAATATCTTTCCATCTACAGTGGTCGTATTGAGTAAAATTCAAGTTTGTCTGGTTTTAGGCTTCCTGTTAAGCTCTATTAGTTCGTTTGGCCATTGTTAGTTCCTTAAAAGCTTATTGTTGCAACTGGTACTTACTGTGCCTACTGTTAGTTCCTTAAAGGATTCTATTACCACTATTTAAGTGGGCTAATATAAGAGTGAATCCTAAAAGAATAAATTAACTGTATTGATTTGTTTTTTATTCCCTATTTTTTTAGCCTGAAAATTATCCTTCTAGTTATTTCCTTGGATAATTCTTGTTGATCCTATTACCTCACCATGACCGAATCTGGTTCTATTCATAGTGATGGTTCTACTGAAACCAATAAAGGGAAGTTGATTAGAAATCATCATCTTAATTCTGCTTTGGTTCTTAGTCCATTTAAGTTAGATGAAAACAATTATCTAGCTTGGTCACAAGCATGCCGTATATCAATTGAAGCTAACCGGATGTAGAACTTTATCACTGGTACAACAACCATGCCTATTCAAGCAGGTGTGGCTCAAGAAGAATGGAAATCTTATAATTCATGGTAAAAACATGAATCTTTAACTCAATGGAACCCAGTATGAGGAGTAGTTACATGTTCTTAGACATGACATATAAACTTCTCAAGCCTTCTCTATTTCTGGTGATATGTCTAAGGCATATGACATCCGTAAACGAATCCGAGAGTTGGGTCAAGGGGAGAAGCCTGTGGCACAATATTTTGTAAAGATTAATGCACTTTGGTAGGAACTCGATCATTACCGGGTTTTTTCAGCTAATATCTGGACGATACAGTTACTTATCAAAAGTTTGTTAATGAGGATCGAGTTGTTGATTTCTTGGTTAGTTTAAACATTGAGCTTGATCAAGTTCGAGCATAGTTGATTGGTCATACACATTTCCCATCACTGCGATGGTAGAGTCCAACAAGAGGAAAGTAGACATCGGGTGATGGTTTTAAACTTAAATCCTATTGATCAATCAGCCCTGGTTGCCTCATATCCTAAACCTGACTTCCCCATTCAGTCTTCTTTTGAGAAGGAGTCCCGCGAATGTGATTTTTGCTAGGGAAAGAATCATACAATGGATCGATGCTTTAAACTTAATGGGCGTCCTAAAGGGCGTGGAGGTCAGTCAAGTCGTGGTCGTGGACGTGGATCCTAGGCCTACATGTCTTCTCCACCACTTCTTGTTGATGCACCAAGTACTTCAAAAACTACTACTTCATTTACTCCTGAGAAAATTTCAGTTTTTCAAAAAATTTGTTCCAAATCTACTCCTTCTCATTATGCCCAGTCAGGTATCCATTCTTGTGCCTTTTTTGTTTCATCAACTTGCACTAGTTGGATTATAGACACAGGTGCCTACGAACATATGATTAGGTCCTCAAACCTCTTTACTTCATACATGCCTTGCTCTGGAAAAGACAAGGTTCGAGTAGCTGACGATTCCTATCTTCTATCTCCGGGCGTGGTTCTTATTTTGTACTGCTTCATTAACATTATCATATGTTCTTCATATTCCTTCGTTTAATACAAATTTATTATTTGTCCAACGTCTTTCTGAATCTCTACACTGTTCGGTAACCTTTTTTTCAAATCATTCTGTCAGGAATAAACATGTGAATGATATTCCTATTTAATATATGATTTGATTATGATATATATAAATAAATGAATATGCAAGTATGCTTGCATGAAGAAAAGCTGTAAAGTCCTTTGATAGATAATAGAAATATATGTATAAGGACTTAGAATGAATTGATCAAATATGTTAGGTTGATCCTACATAAGCAAAACAGCTTTGTAAAGTCCTTAAAAAGAAATGATGTACAAGGACTATAAATATAGAAAGATCAAGCTTGTTAGGTTGATCTTATGATGTAATAGATAGGCTAGTCGATCGTCGAACCGAACTTTGCACTGTAAGTCGTAAATCCGCCAGTGAGTCAAGGTTAACTCGGGAGCTATCGAGGCGAATAGGAGTATGCAAGATAGTAGATCTCAGGAGTTAGACCGCCAGGGAAACGAAGAAGGATCGTAGTGTATCGAGAAGAGCTTCCTCGGGATCGTAGTGTGCTGAGGAAGTCATGTTCAGAATCGTAGAGACAGCCTACCTAAGAGCCGAACGATCATCTGCCAAAGCCAAGTCCGAAACGTAGACTACACTCAGAGTCGTAGAGCCTAGTGATGCCGAAGCCAAGTCAAGGATCGTAGACTACACTCTGAGTTCGTAGAGTCCATTGAGTGCATACAGAGATCATAGTCGGGCAAGATCAGATGAAGACAACAAGCACAAGGCAGAAATCGTAGAGTGTCAAGATCTGATCTCAGGATCGTAGTGTCGGCACAACCAAAGCTGAATCGTAGAGTGCAGAACTACGACTCCAACAGAAGTGCTCACAATGCCAAGTCAGAATCGTAGAGCAGATACGGTTCTCAAAGAATGAGCACTCCCAGAATATCCAAAGGTACAAAGCCTCTGGTTGGCACTGCAAAGATGCAACCCACAGTAAGGGAACCAGAGAGCACTCAACGAATGGCATGCAGGCTAGCAGATGAAGTAAGCACCAATCCAATCAGCATCAAGATTGAGTTGAAAGGCTATTCGTGATGAAGTCTTCCACAAGATGATTCAAAGAAGACTTCAAAGAAATTTGACTAAGGAAAAGTCGACTAATGCGATTCTTTGTCGAGAGAGCGAAGACAACGATCTTGTAAGCAAACCAGGATCGTAGTGTTTGTCGACAAAGAAAGAAGAAGCGATGGAAGGTGAGCAAGAGATCTTGGTCGACCACGAAGAGCAAGGCTAAAGTGATTAAGTGCAGGGTCAGTTCATTGATGATAAGTGAGCGGAAGATCACCAGGAGAAAGCAAGTTGGACGCGCCACAAATCTTAAGTGTCTTGATATTCAGAAGGGGACCAGAGCAAGGAATTAGGCCATCAGTATATGAGAACAGTCGAAGCAAACAGAAGTATTGAAGCACTGCACAATACAAAGAAGAGGTGTTCTACATTGAAGATCCAATCAACACTCTTCAGGATCGTAGTGTTAACTCTACTAAGTCAACGAGCAACACTCAGCAAGACACTACGATCAGGTCCTTGAAGACGTGTATCAGAATCGTAGAGTTCGGATACTTGAAGACTGAAGCATTGGCAACAGTTCAATCTGAAGGGTAATATTCGGACAAGTGCTTATTGAGAGCATTGATGTAAAAGGACAACCTCTGATCAGGAAATCAGAAGAAATAAAGTCTTCAACCTGCCCAAGATAGTAAAGTGATACATCTGACAGGGTAGGTAAAACAGTAGACTGCAGAGTCAGAAAAAGTATGTCATGTCACATCAAGCAGTCTACCTCAAGCAACTTGAGATCTGTGAAGACATTTGAATAGCTTCCAACGGCTACTTTCCAACGGAAGGATTGGGAAGGTGTATAAATGTAGAAGAGCTTCAAAGATCAAAGGTTGCTGGAGTTGTGAGTTTTGGAGAGAAGGTGGACTGATCTAATCAAGTGATAGTGAGTCCAAAGGCTCACTCTACGATCCACCAAGAACACTCAGAAGTCAGATCAAGCAAGAAGTAGAAGTGTGAGTTCTACTATGTAAAAGTGAGAGTTCTACTACATTAAGAGTGTTACAATATCGAGAGAGAAAGAAGAGCATCATGCCATCTAGATGTCCATCATGGGAAGACTCTAAGTACAATAGAGAAGAGCCTACGATCGACTTAAAGCAAGTCCATCATGGGAAGGCATCGAGGAGCAAGAAGGAGATCACAAAAGTCATCTTGGTGACAAGCATGAGAAAGTTTCTAAGTACCTAACAGAAGAGCTTACAGTCATCTTAGAATCCTCTCATGTGCATCCATCAAGTACCAAGAAGAATGATCTTCAAGGCAGTTCATCAAGGGGTCATCCGGAGTAGTTGAGCAACCTAAGAAGCTGAGCATCATGCAATACTCAACTACTCTTCAAGGATGATCAAGCCAAACTGCTAAGGATAGAAGATGTTCAGAGCATGAAGACATCTTAGCAGCTCAGCACCGACTCCAACAACAACAAACAAACAACTCAACGAAGCCCAGGGCCTGAGGGGTCCTTGTCGGAGGGACTAAATGAAAGTTTGGGCCAAGAGGGTCCTTGCAATGGGAGGGACTAAACAAAGCGAGGGCCAAAGGGTCCTTGTCCAAAGGGACTAAATGAAGTTCCAAGCCTCTTTGGGCATGAAGAGTTCTAGGGAACTAGAGAAGTCCCAAAGGTGGCGGCCTTGAAGAGTTCTTAGTGAACTAAAGTCCCAAGGTGGCGGCCTTGAAGGAATCGTAGAGATTGTGGTCTTACCCTTCCTTGGGAAATCCTGCTAGTTGAAAGCGGAAGAGTGGATTAGGAGCTTAAGTCTCTGAACCACTTAAAACCCCTTGTGTCTTTTACATTATGTCATTTACATTATGTCTATAACTGCTATAACGGCTATGTATGTTCTAACTGCTTACAACTAAACTAACCCAACGAACAATGTATGCGTGATTACGAATATATCAATAAAGGGGAATCTTTTACTTATTCTGTTGTGCTTGAAAAGATTTTTATGTTTGTCATATACTTAAATATGAACAATATAACATAAACCAAAAAAGTATTTGAAATAAAAAGGATCTATTCAACCCCCCCCTTCTAGATCTATCGTGCCCTCTGGGAACTAACAATTGGTATCAGAGCAGGTTCTCATGCTATATTCAAAACTAATCGCTTTGAGTCTGATCCCAGGCACTAGCATTGTTCTAAACTTAGTTTAGTAGTAAGTAACTTGTTATCTGTGAGAAGAGCTCACACGTTAGAAATATTGTGTATAGGTAAAATGTGTTTACACACTGAAATTTCGCTTCAGATTGGTCCGTATCCTCGATTGCTATATCAACAAGACCAATCCTAGCCTGCAGTCAATCTTGTAGTCTGAAGACCAGACGAGAGAAAGAGAGCAAGAGACATCATTGACAAAGAGTAAAGCATTCATCAAGTATGAAAGATGAAGAATACGCAGCGTCATTTAAGAAATCTTGATCGAGAGGAGAAAGAAGATCTTCTCAAACTTATGAGTGACCAACCAACAACCTGGGTGCTATCTCGTAAACTCAAAGATGTCAAAGATATTAATGCCACGATTCTCTTGATCTACATCTTCAAGACCACGACTGATTAATGAAAGGCCAACAAGAGCATTAAAATTTGAAAGGAGCAAAAGTAAAAGTCATGCACATCAATACTTGAACTCAATATATCTAAGGTAAATAAATGATCATTAAGAAACCGTTCCTCACCATTAAAAAGGTACATGTTCCTCACCATTATTAATGTATACATCATAGTTTTACCATCTTATGAACTAGAGACAATGAGTGCGAAGATGGAAAATTCAAATGTCTATAAACTTTCTCTTTAACCAAGTTTTAAGGCTGAAGATGACATCTTGAAGAAAATCTGAAATAGATCATAAGAGTATCATAGACCAGATGAACTTTATGTTAAGTAATCATTACTGGTGTGCTAGTATGTATGTACAAGCCTATGTTCTAGGTGTTTGACAACACACAGAGAATGATTAGTTCTACAAGAGGATCTTGCTGATTTGTAGAAACTGATCACATCCATGAATCAACAAGATACTCATAAATCGTAGAGTTGACTCATAATCTATGAACACTTAAACATTGAGAACATAACCCAGCAAATGATGAAACCATCATAGATAGAGAGTGTGTCATTAATTGTCAAATCCTACACACACTCACCATCATGCATCTCAAAAATGTATTATCTCAAGATAGTTGCTTGCATAAATATGTCTGTTGGTGATAAACATGATGATTATCTAGTTAAGAGGAATAGGGGTTTAGAAAACTAACCTAGCAGGACCCATTCAACAATGGGGACCAAAAGTAGAAATATACTTAAACCTGCAGGTACTTGGTCAGTCTAACCACACTAAGGAATGCTGAAGCAGAAGACTTCATTCATTATGACTCAACCAGCAGAAGGCTAAGGACTATTCAGAGATGATTCTGATAAGGTTCCTATATGTCCAAGCCTGTCCTTGAAGACCCTCTGAGCTAACCGAAATGGAGCTCTCATGGTCAAATCAGATATGGGAGCATGCCATGAAATGGAAGATAAAGAGGATTCTATGTGCCCATATTAGGAAAGACATGCTTTATGGAAAGGATCCTCAAGGGAAGCTCATGAGAAGATCATTGAGCTTAAGAAAAAGGAGTTCTTTCTGAAGGCGAACTTCTCAAAACAAAAGACATCAAAGAAGACTACGTTCAGTAGTAGTTTGTCAAATGATCGTAGAGTGATCAATCTCGAAAATACTCATCTCTACGATACAAGGAAGACTAAGCAGCGATGATGATCCCGATCGAGGAAGGAGAAATCTTTGGCGACCTTCAAATGAACATGAAGAAGGAATCACATCTATCTTAGAAGACGGCATCAACAATGGGGGAACAGTGATCTGTTAAGGAAAAACAACACTATTAAACCTGGAAGAGATGTACCAGCTACAGAGTCCCATAACTTTGTGGCTGATGAACCAAATGAAGATCCATAGTCAGTAGGAACGTCTCAAAATGTACTACTGATAACCCTTCAGCCACCTAATTCATAATCGTGAAGTGCCTACGATCAAACATATGATCGTAGAGTAAGAGCAGGAGGACACCACGATTTCAGCAATGCAGATATTTAAAGCTAATTGAAGATCTTCCCATCAGAAAAGGTCTAATGAGATGTCATTACAAACCACTGCCATAGTATTTCATCTGGAAAGCGCCTCAGGGACAAACCTGACCCTTAGCTCTCTCTAAGAGGTTGGCCCTTCCTGAGCTACCTTATCCCAGAAGGAATACTTGATCTAGTTCATCTCAAAAGAATCAAGTCAGTCAACGATCGTAGAGTTGAGTTTAAAAAGGACTAAACTATCGTAGTGCAATTGCAGCGATCGTAGAAGACAACTCAACGATCGTAGTTCTACCAAAGGGTACTCCAGCTCACAAGGAGCATGAAGAATGAGACATCTGCTAAGCCATTCAAGTTAAGGAGATAAGTTCGAATACATCAGTGATTGAGCTATGCTGCATCGAAGTAAGGAGGAAAGACGAAGCCATCCACTATAACATCTCTCAAAAATTGATCGTTGAGTAAACAAATGAAATCGTAGAGTCTATAGCTATCTCATCACGTTACTCTACGAATCAAAAGGTCAACGGTCAAAGCCACGTCAATTAAACGTCCACTCCTCTAATAAGCTGAAAAGTTGTGGGGAATTCTGACTCATTCTTGGGCAACGTGCAACCAATGGACAGTTGACACATCACTGAGTATGCAGAGTTAGAAGGAACTGCCATAAAGACAAGTTCAAATCTGCAGACAGTTACCAAAAGATATCGAACCTTTCTCCCTCCCATTTTCAAAACCCTAGAAAGCTTTTCAAGAGAAAAATTAGTTAACCTCCAGAGCCTTACCAACCAGACAGCCATCTCGCATAAACTTCTCTATATCTAATACCCACATTCTTCAAACTACTCAAAATAGAAAACTGGCAAATGATCACTGGTATTCAGCTTGGAACCAAATCGTTTGAGAAATCTAAAAAGAAGTTCAGGGATATTCTCGAGCTTGTAAAGAAGGCTGGATTTTCAGAATGCCTTGAGGCAAATACTCGAGTCTACTGCAACCTGGTTAAAGAATTCTACTCAAACGTCTCTATAAATTCGGAAACCCTTACTACCAAGGTTAAAGGTCAGTCTCTCAAGTTAAAATCTTCTGACCTCAATCAATGCCTAGGTTTTCCTAACCAAGGGCTAAAGAACCTTGATAATGTCAACACTGAACTAGCAAAGGAAGTTATGGGGTATCAAAGAAACCCTAGTTTCAAGGACATGAAGAAGAAGGAGTTTCCTGAGCAATATGAGTTCCTTGCTGAAATAGTTGGAAAGTGCATACTGTGTAAGAACACTGCACATGACACAGTGATCGACCAGCAGTTGAAAATCATGTCAGCAATAGTTCTGAAGAAACAAATCGACTTTGGAGCTATCTTGTTTGATCAGATCTCCAAGTGGGTAGAGAAGGCTGAGAAGAAGCCCCTGACCAAGGTATTTCATGGGAGGTCACTTTGAGTATCATCTTCAAGAAAAAGCTAAGGGAAAGATCAAGGATGATGTGGGAGAAGCCCTGAATGTGCACAAAGTAATGTCTCCACAGTTATTTGAAAACTGAAAGAAGAACCCCAAGGAGAACAAAAGGCTGACAGCTGGGAGCAGCAGTAAAGCCTCTGCTAAGAAAAGGAAGATAGTAGAGACAGAGAGCTCTGAAGTCGATGACTCTGCAGAAGAATTTGAAATCACACCACCCGAGGAAGAAAACAAAAGTGGTGAAAAAAATTTGGTGATGTGAAGAAAAGCCCAGGCCCCACCAAGGAGAGTCTCCTCCTTGAACAAGGATAAAGAAGAAAAGGCCCAAAGCTGCTGAAATCACAAAAAAAGAAGCGGAAGAGAGTTGCTTCAAGGGCGGTCAAGAAGAAAGCTAAGGTGGATGACAAGCCCGACCTTAGCTTCTCAAATCAATACATCTATTTGAAGAAAGGACGTGAAAGTCGGCAGAAGAAAAGAAAAAGCAAAGCTGGCGATGAAGAAAAGTGCTCTAGCCCCATGGAAAATTCTCAGAGAAGCAACTCTGATGAAAAAAAGAAATTCATGATGATCAAAGTGCATCCCCAAATGCAACTGCAGCAACCAGTCCAGAGAATGGGTCAGAAAATGCTATTCAAGAAGAAGAAGATGAACATGTCCCCTCAAACCAAGAAAGCTCTCATGATGGCTCAGAAAGTGATGAGGCCAAGAAAGAAGAATCTGCTCCTGCCAGTGCTGATCTCCAAAGAAGTTTATCTGATGATCAAGAGAAGTCAGAGACTGAAGAAGAAGAAGAAGACGAGGAGTCTGTCTCTCCAATAGTTAAACCTCCACGAAGAAGGAAGAGCTACAGGCTGCAAGCCCAGTTTGCCTCCAAGAGGAACAGTAGCCAATCAAATGCCATCATTGAATTAAGTGATGATGAATCTGTATCCCCAGGAGAATCTTTGAAGAAGAAGCAAAGATGAAGAAGAAGAATCTAAGGAAAGAGACTTTGAAGAAAGTTCGACAATGAAATTTGACAAGAAGGTCTCTTTGTTGAAGATGATCAAGAAGATTACGATAATGAAATGCTACAAAGAAGAAAGACTATCTCTTGAAGGTCGATCTAAGTGGTTCTAGTCCGGAGAAGAAAGAAGCAGAAAATGATTCTAACTCTGAAGATAAGGAATCAAAAGACTCAGAACTCCACCCTGTTCTTTCACCTGCAAGATTTACCAAGAGAATTGTGGTAGAAGTTCCCAATGAACCATCAAAAACTCCTCCTAACAGATGGGTAAACCATGGAGGTGAACAGATCAGAATAGTAAGAATGACCTCCTTTGACTTAGTCAAGAAGCTGGAACAACATGGAAATGGTACGCACAACCATTTCTACAACCACGATGATTTCTTGATGAGATGGTTCTTCCTATCAATGCCTTGGTTGAAGGCCTTTACTGAAGGAGATGGAAGTTACTTCAGCTGGTGTTACAAGACTTTTCCAAGCATGGAACTGGTAGCTCAAAACTTTCCAAGGGTGAAAACTTATGCTACCAAGATGATAACCAACCAGCCTCACTTCAAGATCTATCGACAAGCTAAGAATCTCTATATCCCCTACGATCGTAGAGTGGATTCTGAAGGAAGAAGGGTCATGACCAAGGAGCTGATCATAGAGTCTATTAACTCTACGGCTGATCATGTTCAAGCCCAATCCAAGAAGCCTTCTTATGATTAAGCACTGCTATCAGACACTCCATCATCCTCCACAAGCAATTGGTACTCCACGATTGTTCAGATTATCCACACCTTTGAAAATCTGTCCAAAGATGACAATCGTAGAGTCCAATCCATTGCCCAAGCTGAAGCTGCCAATCAAGAGGATCAAACTGCTTTGAAGCAGGCATTACAGAAAAGTTTTGATGATTTAAGCAAAAAGATCTTTATGCTCACTAAAGAATCACAGAAGCAGATAGAAGCAGGAGATGATTCTTTCAAGCACAAACTTCAAGCTATCTTGGCTGATGTATCTCTCAAACTACAAGAGAGGGATAACATCTATCAGAAGGCAATACAAGATCAGAAGGCTGAAGCTCTACAAGTTCAGGAGGCAAATGCAAAGAAGATCGCAGCCCTCTCTGACAATATTGACGATATGAAGCAAACATTCTCAGTACTACTTGAGCTAGGTCAGCAAGAACTAAAGTTTGAAGTTGCCAACACCTCCTACCTGATGGAGCAGCTTAATTCCAATATAGAGCAGCTGTCTCAAATGATTAATGACAAAAAGGGGGAGAAAAAGAGGCATAGAAAGAAGAGGAGCAAGGGGCATCAGAGGAGCAAGGGGCATCAGAAGAAGAGCAGAGGGTTAATAGGAGAGAAGACGTCAAAGAAGGGCATCAGAGGAGCAAGGGGCATCAAAAGAAGAGCAGAGGGTCAAGAGGAGAGAAGACGTCAAAGAAGATAGTAGCTGCTGAAAGAGTATCATCATCTGAGGGGGAGCCAGATAAGAAAGATGATGAAGGGGAACCAAGCAGAGACAAAAGGTCATCATCTGAGGGGGAGCAAGAGCAAGAAGAGAAATCAGATGAGTAGCTGGTCAACAAGAATCCTGGAAACATACAAGGAGCCAAGGAGGTACAACTCTAACCTGTTAGGTATGTTCTGGATCTAGGATATAGAATGTTTGAATATATAATTGTCATATTAATATAAATGACATTCATGATTAACTGTTTAGAAATATAGCTGCTCACTATATTTAAGATTCATTCATAACATGCATATACACTTATTGTTTTTGTCATAATCAAATAGGGGGAGATTGTCAGGAATAAACATGTGAATGATATTCCTATTTAATATATGATTTGATTATGATATATATATAAATGAATGAATATGCAAGTATGTTTGCATGAAGAAAAGCTGTAAAGTCCTTTGATAGATAATAGAAATATATGTACAAGGACTTAGAATGAATTGATCAAATATGTTAGGTTGATCCTACATAAGCAAAACAGCTTTGTAAAGTCCTTAAAAAGAAATGATGTACAAGGACTATAAATATAGAAAGATCAAGCTTGTAAGGTTGATCTTATGATGTAATAGATAGGCTAGTCTAATCGTCGAGCACTGCACCAGAAGTCGTAGTCTGCCAGGTGAGTTAAGGTTAACTCGGGAGCTATCGAGGCAGAATAGGAGTATGGAAGATAGTAGATCTCGGAGTTCATAGACTGCCAAGGGAAATGAAGAAGGATCGTAGTGTATCGAGAAGAGCTTCCTCGGGATCGTAGTGTGCTGAGGAAGTCATGTTCAGAATCGTAGAGACAGCCTGCCTAAGAGCCGAACGATCATCTGCCAAAGCCAAGTCCGAAACGTAGACTACACTCAAAGTCGTAGAGCCTAGTGATGCCGAAGCCAAGTCAAGGATCGTAGACTACACTCTGAGTTCGTAGAGTCCATTGAGTACATACAGAGATCGTAGTCGGGCAAGATCAGATGAAGACAACAAGCACAAGGTAGAAATCGTAGAGTGTCAAGATCTTATCTCAGGATCGTAGTGTCGGCACAGCCAAAGCTGAATCGTAGAGTGCAGAACTACGACTCCAATAGAAGTGTTCACAATGCCAAGTCAGAATCGTAGAGCAGATACGGTTCTCAAAGAATGAGCACTCCTAGAATATCCAAAGGTACGAAGCCTCTGGTTGGCACTACAAAGCTGCAATCCACAGTAAGGGAACCAGAGAGCACTTGTTGATCGATTTCGCAATCAATGAATACGTGCAAGTATACACGGTCAACAAGTAATAAAGTGAAAGTAGAGTATCGTTCCCACGAGGAATTATTTAATAAAAATTACCAATTACTAACTCTTAACCAAATCAATTTTATTTAAACAATAGCAAATTATGAATTTTCTAATTAAGAAAACTAAATTAACTAATTAAAACTAGGTTACTTTATAAATGAATTCAAATAAATAAAGGCTAAGACTCCAATATCCCCAATTATGAACTATAAACCAATTATCCAATTATCCAATTATTATGTCTCATTGAATTGTTAATGAAATTCTCAAATGCCAAAAGCCTCTCTCGAGTGATCAATTGCCTTCTATTTAACCCCAGATTAATTTTGCTATATCTCTATGCAAAACAATTGAATTAAACTCGTTATAATCCCAATTTTTTATGTGTTACATGCGGCAAATAGATATTCTCATTCTATTCACAAACCTAATTATTCACGTGCAAATAACTAAGTCACGTGTCACCATGCCAGATTCTAACCCTAGAATTCCTTTCTCAATTCATTCTAGAGTAACAAGGTAATTACTGATCAGATAATTAATCAATAAGCACAAAGCAAGATGAACAATTCACTTCAACATATATAATTAGAATAAATCAAATAATCAATTCATAATCATAAAAAGTTCAATTGAAATCTTAATGAAAGAGTTAGTTCATAATTAATGAATTAAAATCAAGAATCCACAATTGAATAGACATTAAAAGATAAAAGTATGATAACAGAAGAGAATAGAATCTGTTGTCAGCAAATCTGATACTCCCCTCTTGCTCTTGCTCTTGATCTTCAGTGGTCTTCAAGTTGCTTCAATCTCCAAAACTAATAAGAACTAGGGTTATGTTCTAATCTAATGGAATGTTTAATCTAGTCTACTTTATGTAATCTCCCCCTTATTTTATGCCTTACATCATGTATTTATAGGTTACAAGTCCAATTTTTAGTTTAGGAACAAACCCAATCCAATTTGGAGTGAAAAAGGTGTCAAAATTTGCCCAAAACGCGTCCAGGCCATCAGCATATGAGAACAGTCGAAGCAAATAGAAGTATTGAAGCACTGCACAATACAAGGAAGAGGTGTTCTACATTGAAGATCCAATCAACACTCTTCAGGATCGTATTGTTAACTCTACTAAGTCAACGAAAGCAACACTCAAAGAAGACACTACGATCGAGGTCCACGAAGACGTGTATCGTAATTGTAAGTTTGGATACCAAGACCAAGCATCGCAGCGGTTCAATCGAAGGGTAATATTCTGGACAAGTGCTTATTGAGAGCATTGATGCAAAAAGACAACCTCTCGATCAAGAAATCGGAAGAAATAAAGTCTTCAACCCGCCCAAGATAGTAAAGTGATACATCCGGCAGGTAGGTGAAGCGAGAAGCGCAGAGTCGGAAAAAGTATGTCATGTCACATTAACGGTCTACCTCAAGCAACTTGAGATCCGTGAAGACATTTGAATAGCTTCCAATCTGGCTACTTTCCAATGGAAGGATTGGGAAGGTGTATAAATGTAGAAGAGCTTCAAAGATCAAAGGTTCTTGGAGTTGTGAGTTTTGGAGAGAAGGTGGATCGATCTAATCAAGTGATAGTGAGTCCAAAGGCTCACTCTACGATCCACCAAGAACACCTCGGAAGTCGGATCAAGCAAGAAGTAGAAGTGTGAGTTCTACTATGTAGAAGTGAGAGTTTTACTACATGAAGAGTGTTACGAATCGCCGAGAGAAAGAAGAGCATCATGCCATCCGGATGTCCATCATGGGAAGACTCTAAGTACAATAGTAGAAGAGCCTACGGTCACAGCAGCAAGTCCATCATGGGAAGGCATCGAGGAGCAAGAAGGAGATCACAAAAGCCATCTTGGTGACAAGCATGAGAAAGTTTCTAAGTACCTAACATAAGAGCTTACAATCATCTTAGAATCCTCTCATGTGCAGCCATCAAGTACCAAGAAGAATGATCTTCAAGGCAGTTCATCAAGGGGTCATCTGGAGTAGTTGAGCAACCTAAGAAGCTGAGCATCATGCAATACTCAACTACTCTTCAAGGATGATCAAGCCAAGTCGCTAAGGATAGAAGATGTTCGGAGAGCATGAAGACATCTTAGCATTTCAAAGACCAACTCCAACAACAACAAACAAACAACTCAACGAAGCGGGTATTCGAGGGTCCTTGTCCAGAGGGACTAAATAAAGCAGGCCAAGAGGGTCCTTGTCGGGAGGGACTAAACAAAGCAGGCCAAAGGGTCCTTGTCCAAAGGACTAAATGAAGTTCCAAGCTTCTTTGGGCTTGAAGAGTTCTAGGAATTAGAGGAGTCCCAAGGTCATTGTCCTGAAGAGTTCTTAGTGAATCTGAAGTGCCAAGGCTCTGCGGCCTTGAAGGAATCGTAGAGATTGTGGTGCTACCCTTCCTTAGTGGAAATCTCGCTAGTTGAAAGCAGAAGAGTGGATTAGGAGCTTGAGTCTCCGAACCACTTAAAACCCCTTGTGTCTTTTTACATTATGTCATTTACATTATGTCTATAATCGCTATATGTTCTAAAGCGCTACAACTAAACTAACCCAACGAACAATGTATGCATGATTACTTAATATATCAATGAAGGGAATCTTTTACTTATTCCGCTGTGCTTGAAAAGATTCTTATGTTTGTCATATACTTAAATATGAATAATACAACATAAACCAGAAAAGTATTTGAAATAAAAAGATTTATTCAACCCCCCCCCCCCCTTCTAGATCTATTGTGCCCTCTGGGAACTAACACATTCTGTTTTTTCAGGATTTGGTGACGGGGCAGACGATTGGGAGTGGTAGTGCAGTTGATGGTCTTTATTACCTAGATGTTCCCTCGTCTAACATGTCCTTCACTCATGTTCTTCACTCTACTTCTGACTTTAGCCTTACCTCTTTTCATTAATAGCATCGACGTTTGGGACATCCTTCTTTTTCAGTATTGGAGTCTTTATTTCCATCTTTAGTTAAGCAATGTAACAAAACTTAGTTTTTGTGTGAACCATGTGAATTCTGTAATCACAAACATTCGACCTATTCTGCTATTAACAGTCGGCATTCTGAACTTTTTGTTATTATCCTGATGTGTGAGGACCCTCTCGGGTTGTTTTCCGTTTTGGTTTTAGAAAGTTTGTTAGCTTTATTGATTGTCATTCTCGTGTCACTTGGATTTATCTCTTGCATTCCAAATCTGAGGTATTTGATTATTTTCAGGACTTTTATAAAATTATTCAAACCCAATTTAATGCTAAAGTTAAAATTCTCCATAGTGATAATGGTCGTGAATATAGCAACAATCATGTTTTTGACCCTTACCTCTCTCAGCATGGCATCATTCTTTAAACCTCCTGTGTCAAAACTCCAGAACAAACTGGAGTGGCGGAAAGAAAAAATTGCCACTTACTAGAGGTTGCCCGCACTCTTATGTTCACCATGACAACCCCTAAGTTTATGTGGGGAGATGCAGTTCTGACTGTTGTATTTCTTATTAACCGCCTTCCTTCTAGAATTCTTGGGAAGAAAAGTCCTATCTCTTTTCTCAAATACACGACCAGTCCTCCTTCACCTCGAGTTTTTGGGTGTGTGTGCTATGTGCATGACAAATCTCCCACTCGGGGAAAATTAGATCCAAAGGCTCTTCGGTGTATTTTCATTGGTTATTCTCCAACCCAAAAAGGTTATAAATGTTATCATCCTCCTTCTAACAAAGATTTGTTACTCGGGATGCAACTTTTTGGGAATTAAAACCTTTTTATTCTTTTTTCTCTTCTCCTCAGGGGGAGGATGTTGCTGATAAGGAGGAGAATCTCCCTTCTGAGGTAGGTATTACAAGCCCTGTTCCTATTATTGTTTCTGACAATTTTATACAGGGGGAGTTACATAAGTCTAAGCCTGAGCCTGAGCCTGAGTGTGACGCCCCCAAAATAGGTCCATTCCACCCAACCTATTCTGAGTCGCCAAATACATGGTACAGAAAACAACTACAACTTTATTACAACAATTGTCGTACAAAATACAACAACACATCTTTGTGAGTTTGGATACAATATATACCAATCTGTGACTCGTGTCCCAACCAGTAATGTGACAAATGTCCCATCAATTGGACAAAGACCTCACGATGATACCTACATAAAGGAATAGTCAAAAATTGTTTTAGAAATTAAAATATTTGGGAAGTGCTCAAAGAAACCTTCGTACATGGGAGGTCATGCGTCTAGGTTATGATAGATATCATATGCCCACAGAATTATCCTTGATTGACCCAATTGACCCCAAAGAAAAACAAGAAGATTACTATCATACTCTTTCCAATGGTGAGTCTTCTCTTGACATATCAATATCTCCACTGTCTCTAATTGAGAATTATACTTCAAATAAATACCAAGATTATATAGGTAGTGCTCGTAGATATACTCAGCAAGTGGATGTGCACAACCCTGTCTTATAATGACACGAGGTTGTATGACATTAAACATCTCGTATGATAGTGGCAAAACACCCTTCCAACGTTGGGTTCGCCTCACCCTATTGGATTCATCAAATATAACTACTAAATGATGTATACAACATATTTTTCTATACTGTTTAGGGAGATCCTCCACAGCTAGAGACCACCATTTTATTCTCCTGTTATCCCCGCTCGACCCAGCTACACTCTTATTACCTGAAAGGAATTATGAAGCAAAAGGGTGAGCACAACTAGCCCAGTAAAGAATATCATGACTAAAGATAATTAAATTATCAATAGCCTTCATCAGTAATAAATCAGAGATTTAGAACATATGGCAGATGATAAAAATTTTCAACCATAGTTACAACGGAACGAGCAATCCATTAGAAGAGTCAAATAGACCATAAAGTCTATTATCTTCTCCACATTAAAAGTCCACCAACAATGTTTTATCCCTGTAACATTAATCAACGGTTCCTTTCCAAAATTACATGTATAACTCATAATCGTAATTGTAGTTCTAAATTCCTTTTCTCATCCAGGACAAAGATAATTTTCATCACCTGAAACATCAAAGATCATGGTTATACCAAATCACAGTTCATGTTCATAATCATACTAATAAATTTATCTTTGCACTCACGGCCAAAGATATTCATCAACAAGTCATCTTTGCACTACTGAGCCAAAGATATTCAACAACAGGTCATCTTTACATTACGAGCCAAAGATATTCATTAACAAATCTTCTTTGCACTACAGGTCAAAGATATTCAACAAGTCATCTTTGCATTACGAGCCAAAGATATTCATCAATAAATCATCTTTGCACTACAGGCCAAAGATATTCAACAACAAGTCATCTTTGCATTACGAGCCAAAGATATTCATCAATAATTCATTTTTCCACTACAGGCCAAAGATATTCCTCAACAGTTCATATTTGCACTACAGGCCAAATATATTCATCAACAGTTCATATTTGCACTACAGGCCAAATATATTCATATCTCAAAGAAATATATAATCATTTCAGAATTTATATAAACAATAATTATAACCATGTTGATCAATTCATCTTTACACTTAAGCTAAAGATATTCAATTATAAATTCAATGGTCATGATCATACCAGTTAACAATTCATCTTTGCACTATAGGCCAAAGATATTCCTCAGTCACGATCATATCAATAATTTACCCATCTTTACACTCAAGTGAAAGAGAAATTCAACATCAGGGTTATAAAAATGTTATATATGATAATAAAAACAATATGATCAACAACTATATTTATTTTCAAGAGCAACAATCATAAATCAACGATAATTTGGTCAGAAAAAGAAACCAATTTTTGTCATGAATAGTACCCGTGAATAGTAAATCGTGAATAGTAACTCATGAATAGTAACTCGTGAATAGTAACTCATGAATAGTACTTCAGATGATTCGTGATAGTCATCAAGTATACGTAAATAATATCATATACGTAAATAGTGCTATATATACATGAATAAAGGTCGTATCGTGAATAAGTGGTCGTACACGTAAATAGTAACCCCGACTCAAAAAGGTAGAAATTCCATAATAAGATCCATACCAATATGTCAAGATAATAATATTGAAAGAATAACATCATTATGAAGAATATAACATCCCTTAATATCCCTTACTATCCCTTACCTCAAAAAAGAGCAAAGACTTCCGATTGGATATCGAGTATGATTATCAAGAAAACTTGCACCGATGAATAAGAACTCACCAAGTATCTAAATACTCACAAAATACACTCGATAATCTAGAGAGAAAAAGAGAGAAAACTTATGAATTCTGGTGTGATTTTCAATTCTAACTTAGCCCTCTATTTATAGGAAAATGTTAGCACGCCGAAGCAAACTTGACCTGCTACTTGATGGCTTTACCTGCTACTATTCCACCCACCAAAAATCAGCCATCTTCCTCAACAACCAAAAGTGGGGCCCACCCATTTCTTGAATTTTCCACCAAAATCATTTATAAACCTAATTTCCAAATCAGTCACCTCTTAAAATTCATAACAAATCATTCGTTCATTTTTAACGGTTCAAAATTTGTGGACATATACTTAACTTATATATGTATAACATATCCAAAAATCACAACGATCCAACGGTCGGATTAAAAATTATAACTCACGTAATATATTTCAAAAACACTGATTTGATCTTTTAATACCTCCAATCCGACAAAATACTGATAAAACACCTCAACATTATCTCCTTCATTTAACCACATAAATAAATCCATCATTTATATCCACATCAAATAAATATTTCCTTATCATATGAATCAATAATTAATTATTCACAAATAATATTACAGAATCACAACAATGACAACCAGGCAGTTCCCAGGAAAGAGAGGGCTTTCCAATAAGGATTTCTCCTTATTGGCACACAATTAGGTGACCAAACCTCTCCTTAACAGAACTTTCTAGACATTGCCAATAATGATATCTCATAATATTATTCAAATAATATGAATTATTGATCCGATAATGGGAAATACTATGCAGTGACAATTATTGAAACAATAATAATATAAAATATCAACGCAACAATTATTGAACCAATAAAATAAAATATTAAACAGTAATTACTGTAACAATTATTGAGTAGTGCCTTCTCACGTAAGAATCAATAATTGGTGCAATACTGGTGTCTTCTTGTGCGCAATAACGCGACATCGTGTGTTTTAACCACCGGGTATTCCAACAGTCTTAACGATAACAACTACGCCGTTATTTATAAAAACTCAACTTGTCGCTTTTTTCATCATCAGTGATTTATTACATTATGGGGCCCATAAAAGATCGCTTTGCTGGTTATACGAATATTCCCCGACAGGAAGAATATTCCACGACCAACCGAATATTTCCTGACAACAATGAATATTTTATAGCCACTTGCTTATTTTGAAAAAAAATTCATATATCACCCTTAACTTTAACCTTTTATCAATTTAACCATTTACTAAATAGGAAAATTGAATACTTTTATTTCATAAAATTCGGGGTCTTACACTGAGCCTGAGTTGAGGACCTATGTTCAAATAGGCAAGAATAAGGTCACCATTTCTGCACCACTACACCAACCTTGCTAGGCATTTGTTCTTGATAATGCTAATGGTGAGAATTCTAACCGTACTTGTTCTTTTGATGATACTGACATTCTTATTGCTCTCAAAAAAGGAGTTAGATCTTGTATTCGACATCTTATCTCTAATTTCTTAACCTATAATAAATTATCTGCTTCATACCACTCATTTGTTTCTTCTTTGTCTTCATTATCTGTTCCTCAGGGGTGGAGAGAATCAATCAGTAATGAGAATTGAAAACAAGATATGATAGAAGAGATGACTGCCCTGAAAAAGAATGATACATGCGAACTAGTTACTCTTCCTTATAGAAAAAAAAAATCGGCAAAACTATGTTTTTCACCACTATACTTGGCAAGTTTTACTTAATACACCATTGAACTTTTAACTTTTTGAATTACCCCATTAAACTAATTAAAATATTAAAATTGGGTCATTCCGTTAAAAAAAGTTGACAAACGTTAAAATATTGCTTATGTGGCGCTGACGTGGCAAAAAAATAAAAAAATATTGCTTATGTGGCAAAAAAAATCAAAAACAGATTTTAAAAATAAAAAAAATCAACATTTTAAAGTTTTAAAAATAAAAAAAACATAATAAAATAAATTTAAAAATACAAAAATGCATTTTTTAAAAAAAAATAGTTTTTAAAAAATAGAATTTTTAAAAAAGCAGATTTTATTAAAAAACAAATTTTTTTAAAAACAATATTCTATAAAAAATATAATTTTTGTAAAAAATGAGATTTTTAAAAATAGAATTTATAAAAATATAATTTTTTAAAAATGATTTTTAAGAAAGATAGAATTTTTTTAAAAGCAGATTTTTAAAAAATAGAATTCTATAAAAATATAATTTTTTAAAAATGTAATTTTTTTAAAATGATTTTAAAAAAAGAACTTAAAAATTACATTTGTTAAAAAATCTATTTTTCAAAAATTATATTTTTATAGAATTGCTTTTTTTTTTAATCTGCTTTTTTAAATAAAATCTATTTTTTAAAAATTACATTTTTTAAAAAGTTCCGCTTTTAAAAATTCTATTTTAAAAAATCATTTTTAAAAAATTATATTTTTATAGAATTGCTTTTTTAAAAAAATGCTTTTTTAAAAATTCTATTTTTTTAAAATACATTTTTAAAAAATTCTATTTTTAAAAAAAACATTTTTGTATTTTTTATTTTATTTTATTATGTTTTTGTTATTTTTAAAACTTTAAAATGTTTATTTTTTATTTTAAAATTTGTTTTTTATTTTTTTTGCCACATAAGCAATATTTATTTATTTTTGCCACGTCAACGCCACATAAGCAATATTTTAACGTCTGTCAACTTTTTTTAACGGAATGACCCAATTTTAATATTTTAATTAGTTTAATGGGGTAATTCAAAAAATTAAAAGTTCAATGGTGTATTAAGTAAAACTTGTCAAGTATAATAGTGAAAAACATAGTTTTGCCAATAGTTGGTTGCAAATGGGTATATACAGTCAAGCCAGATGGGATAGTTGAGAGACTCAAAGTCAAGCCAGATGGGATAGTTGAGAGACTCAAAGTCAGGCCAGTTGCAAAAGGGTATACTCAAACTTATGGAATTGATTACCAAGAGACATTTGCTCCTGTGTCGAAGATGAACTTTGTTCGTACCATAATCTCATATGCAACGAACTTTGGTTGGGATATTCAACAATTAGATGTAAAAAATACATTCGTTCATGGTGACTTAGAAGAAGAGGTATATATGAAAATACCCTCTAGTTTTGCTTCATCTGTCACTAAGGGTAAGGTTTGTAAACTGCGAAAGGCTTTATATGGTCTGAAGCAATCTCCCAGAGCCTGGTTCGGTAGATTCCACAAAGCAATGATAAGATTTGGGTACATGTAGAGTCGAGTATATCACACTCTATTTGTCAAACAGATAAATGGTAAAATTGACATTCTTATTGTTTATGTTGATGACATTGTGGTGACAGGGGATAATAAAGAAGAGATATCTAATCTCAAAGTGATTTTGGCCAAAGTATTTGAGATCAAAGATCTTGGTCTCTTGAAATATTTTCTTGGTATTGAAGTTGCAAGATCTTCCAGTGAGATTTTTCTATCTTAACGGAAATATATCCTTGATCTTTTAACAGAAATTGACATGTTAGGTTGTAAGCCTGTTGATTCTCCTATTGAAGTTAATCATCATCTAAAAGGAGGCACATGACCTACGGTTGATAGAGAAAGATATCAACGTTTGGTGGGACGATTGATATACATTTCTTATACTAGACCCGATATATCTTATGTTGTGGGTATAGTGAGCCAGTATATGCATGATCCTTAACATTGTCACCTGAAAATTGTCTACAAAATTCTAAGATATCTCAAGTCTGCTCCTGAAAAAGGTTTATTGTTTGCACCAAATGGTCAAATGAGGCTCGAAGCTTTTTCCGACTCAGATTGGGTTGACTATATTAAGGATCGTCGTTCTACATCAGGCTACTGTTCATTTGTTGGAGGTAATCTTGTTACTTGGCGTAGTAAGAAACAGTCTGTGGTGACAAGGCTGAATATCGAGATATCGTCTTGGGTATATATGTAAACTAATGTGGCTTCACACTTTGCTAGAAGATTTGAGTGTTACAACTAAAGGGCCTATGCAGTTATTTTGTGATAATAAGACAGCCATTAGTATTGCGAACGACCCAGTACAACATGATAAAACGAAAAACATTGAGATTGACAAACACTTCATCAAAGAAAAGTTAACTAGTGGACTTATTTGCTTACCTTTTGTAAAAACAGATTATTAGCTAACTGATATTCTGACTAAGGGTCTCAGTAGTAAGATGTTTCATTCATTGTGTTTTAAGTTGGGTATGCGAGACATCTATACACCAACTTAAAGGAAAGTGTTAGTAGATGTTAGCATAACATGGTAGATGTTAGTGATGTCCTCACATATCTCTGTTAGCAGATGTTAGTGGTGATGTCTTCCTATTTTCCTCTGTTTTTTCTCCTAGAGTTAGGCTAGTTTTTTGTGTATATATATAACTACTTGTTATATGAAAATACATTCTTTACACTTATCTTGCTGGTGAACATGGGAATCGATTTAATAAGCAACAAAAAACAAATAGGGATAACTCTTGGATGGTCTCTAAATTATAATTGTTTTTTGTATTTAGTGTTCAAATTAAAAAAAAATCGCGTATTTTGTCTCTCTTGTTTTTTCCTATGCTAGTCACTAAACTATGGTAACTTTTCACATCTAAGTCCTCAAAACTGTAGTTTATTTTAGGTTTTGTCTTCAATTTATAGTTGTTTTATATTTAATATCGTTTAATTGTTCTGTTTTTGTAAGGACTGAATTGAGATTAAGGAGATTACTGTTGTTCCGGTTCAATACACTTTCGAAGATGAGATTACGAAGATTATAATTTGGAGACTAATGAAGAGATTATCATAACAAATATTTATGCATAACACTATTAAGACCAATAATTCTAGGGGGATATTGAAGTAGCGATATTTCTAGCGAAATTTTTTTTTTGGTAGTACCTCTTAAAAAATGTATAGTATTTATTCATTTGAAATTTTGTAAAAAAGCATTATTTTAGGTGTAATTTGGATACATATAAGAAATGAGGGGTTATACGATTGCATGCACTCTGTTTTTTGTATGTATCCAAATTATACCTAAAACACTGTTTTTTACAAAAATTTCAATTAGAATAAATTTTATACATTTTTTGAGAGATACTAAAAAAAACCAAAAAAAAAAAATGTCGCTATTCAATGTCGCCGTAGAAGGACTGCTTGTTCTTGACGTTTTAATGGTGCTTAATAATTATATAATGTACCAAAATGAATAAGATCCATAATGTCTTGATGAGTCTTAATGCCTCTTAATGAAGTTTTTGTTTTAAAAAAAATCCTTATTCTTATTCCAATTTCATTTAATTACATATATATTCTTCATATTTGGCCAATTGTCTTTTATATGTCCTAAAACTATGAAAATTGTGAAGAAGGAAAAAAAGAGAGCATATATGTATTAAGATTTCATTCAAAGTCAACTATCAAACTATTTAAGTTATCAAAAACTATTTAAGTCAACTACCATGTGTTAGGAACTAGGATTATTTTGAAGATGGAAAAGACGAACATTTTTTTTAGGAGGGTGGGACGGAGGGAGAGGGAGAGGGAGAGGGAGGGGAGGGGAGGGGAGGGGAGGGGAGGGGGGAACTAGGGCAACAAGGGAGGATATGTGATTAAGAAAAAAAAGAAATAACTGATATTTTTATATGTATTTTTGATATTTTTTTATGATTTTTCATCATATGAACATACAGTGAGTCTTACCTTTATGTGAAAAGAAAATATTAAAAATATATATGAAAATAGTGTTTTCCGACAGAAGGTTCTCCTTGTCCTTGATAGACAGACAACAAAAAAGCTACAAACCGAAAAAGCAGTATTCCATGACACCTTGGTCCAAACAATATAGATGAAATACAAACGCAACAAGGTCAAGAAAAATAGCCTCTAACTACAAATATACTCTCTCTGTCCCATAGTTATAGGCTGATTTCTTTTGGCACATAGTTTAAGAAAATCAGCTTAGTGGCAAATTTTAACATAAATTTTTCACATATACCCCTTAATATGAAATTAATGAATAAGTTAATTACTCCTTACTTATCACATTGGAACTCTCAACTTCATTGATTGACGTGTACTGACCATTAAAGTCCATAACCATAGAACTTTAACCAAAGAGAATACAACAAAATTAAATGTGGTGATAAAAATAATGACATTGAATGTTGTTTCTTCAAAAAAAGAGTAATGGTTGAATATTTATTATAAGGACATAAAAGTAAAACAATGAACCAACTAAATTTTATAAATAGTAAGTAGCCTATATATTGGGACATCACAAAATGAAAAATCAATCTATAACTATGGAACAGAGGGAGTATCAACGAGATAAGTGCAAAGATCTATACCACTCATAAGGATAGGGATACCAAGTGCTGAAACTAACAACTCATGAGTACAATAACATGTACAAATAAATCGACATTACTTATGGAGGGGGTTAAATGAAAAGTCAACCACTGAACTTTTTTTATATTTACGTGGCACATCTGACGCGACATTTTATATTTTAATTTGACACGTGGCAGCAGGGGCGGATCCAGCTATAAAATTCAGTGGGGTCAAATTTAATTTTTTTTTTGTTAAGGATGAAAATTATAAGGAAAATATTAGAATGATTTTTTTAATCAACAATTTTTTTTATTAAAAACTCAATATAGTACAAATATGACAAATTTAAAAGAGTAAATAGTCTTGGGATTTTAAGACCTTGTCTTTGTCTTTGAGTTTTAATTTGGTGATAAAAGAAAAAGAAGCGAATGAAAACAAAAAGCGATAATGTCAGTTTTGTAATAGAAGATATTTTTTTTAAGAAAAGTGGTGTTTATGAGTTTTAATTAGAAAAAAAATACTAAAAAAATGAGTGTATTTCGAATCAAAAATTTTCTTCTCATTTTTTTCTACAACTAAAATTTTTCACAGGATGTTAGTTAAAAAAGAAAAGAAAGTAGAAGAGATTACTTACTTTTTAAGCCAAATATTACACATGAAGAAAGAAATAAGAGAAGTAGTACAAAATTATCATTCTTTTAAAAAATCACTTGTACAAAAAGAGAGTAGTGGTGCTTGGCAGATTAAATTTGTGTCTCTTTAGGTTTGAACTCACAACCTAAGTGTAAAACTTTAGTCATCTTACCACTAGAGCACCACAAGTTAGCTATTAATATTTTGCAAGGACTAATCTTTATATCAAAATATTTTATTTCGCCCAAAATAAATTAAAATACTACACGGTTACTACAATTTTGCTAGCTTTTATATGGGTACTATTTTCTTCAAATAAAGTTTCATTAACAATAATAATAATAATAATAATAGTACTAATAATAATAATAATAATAACAACAACAAAAAAATAAAAATAATAAAAATAAAAATAACAATAATAATAATAATAGTACTAATAAAAATAACAATAATAATAATAAAAATAATAGTACTAATAATAATAAAAATAACAATAACAATAATAATAATAATAATAATAATAATAATAATAATAATAGTACTACTACTACTACTAATAATAATAACAATAATAATAATAGTACTTGTTGGGTCGTGATATTTCTCCTATTGGTAGAATGGATTGGGCCTACTTATTCAGTTAGTCCATTGGGTCTTCACTATTGGGTGTTGACATTATTGGGCCTAGTCACTTTATTATCTTTGTTAAGTCCTTCTAGTATCAGACCAAATCAGTGGGTCGACCCATCATATATTTAAATATCTTCACTTGGGTTCTGAACCGGTGATGATGGCAAAGATAATGGCCGACTGATATCTTACATGGCATTAATAAGGATTGGACAGTTGACCAGCAATGGACAAAGGGGATGGGATTAACAGGTGTCAGGAGGGTCAGTGGCACGGTAAACCAGGTCCTGTAGTATATCATAGCAAGGAAGTCTTCAAACAAAAGGTGCGTTCACATATACATTCAACTGAGAATATCTATCTCTCTCTCAATACACTAGACATTACATCCTCCATTCTTAACCTTGTGAACACCGATACTGATTCTCACGCCTGAGCTATCCCCCGACGGTCGAAGCCGTCAAGCTTTTGGTGTCTTATCGTGTTTACTGTGCAAGATCAGGACGTCTTACGTGATTGGGACGTGGCAGAAGATCTTGGCGTTAACATTGGAGCTAGAAGGAGGGCTGAGTTCTAGTGCCTTGAACATTTCTCAATCACAAACTGTATTTGTTCTACGTCGGAATCCATGGGGAAGAGTAGAACACCTACACCTAAAGGATAGCTGATGGCTATAACTTCGTCTACACAACGAGTATCTGTCAAGGATTGATTGGGTCCTTCAAAGAGTGCTCATGCTGGTACTACTTCCAAGCAGGTTTCTGAGGGTTCTCGTTCGAGAGCCCAAGGTGATGCTATAAGAAGATTGATTTTTGCTACCGAGAGAAGACCTGACCATGGTCGGAAAAGGGTAGACGGCATACTGCTTAGAATCCTATACCGAAGTGGTCAGACTGACATACCGATCAAGTTAGAAAGAAGTCTACACTTTAAAGACATGTCTCGAGGCCGTCCTCGGGATCGAAGTAGACCTAACATCCATTTTCTTAATTGACCGAAGAGGGTATTCCGCCCTATTGGTCTTCGGGATTATGGTCGAAGCAGAGTAGATGAAGACCCAATGACCATTTTCCGATTCGATCAGAAGGGTATTCCGCCCTATTGGTCTTCGGATTATGGTCAAGCGAGTAGATGAAGACCCAATGTACCATTTTCCGATTGATTGAAGAAGGGTATTCCGCCTATTGGTCTTTGGAATTATGGTCAAGCAGACCGAAGTCAAGACTCTTGAGAATCACCGAGGCACACCGCCTGTGGATACTTGTCTTCGGGGAAATCCATCTAAAGTTACAGCTACAGATGGAAAGCAGCTGAGGAGTCCGACAAAGCCGTTGTAGTACTTCAGCAGAAGCAGAGCTCGTGGACATTGCATGCAGATGGATATTCTATTTTGGACATCGAAGACAAAGAAAGCTATCAAGGGTCGATCACAATAACAATTCCATTCTTCGATGCATTATCAAAGTTGGCTACCTACGGATGCTTATAACTTTGATGGCATATGGCGTCCTTCCTTGAGATCGGATGCTAAAGAAGATCAAGTATAAGAGTGCAATTTTGTTCTCATTAATGAGAATCTTTTTCAAGGTCCTTTTCGTCACCATTGCTCAAATATTTGGTTCCGTCAAGCAGAGTATGTTTTTGGGAAGTTCACAAAGACATTTGTGGCGATCATTTGGTCAGAAAGTTATTGGCCTACAAAATACTTGGCAGGATATTCTTGAAAGAACTGGAAATTCAGCACAGAAAGACTTCGGTGGCTCATCCACACTCATTTTTTCACAAATGATCTTCTTCCTATTTGTCCTAAGTTCACAATGGTGTAAGGAGGTATGGTCGGACTCGCTGGCCATTCGATGGTAGCCTATCTATTTGTTGTCCAGCGTGGTAGACAAATCCTATGTTCCTTTATATTGCTTTTACCGAGGGTGGTAAATCAATAGTCACCAAAGTAAGGAGGATGGGGTGGACTCGCTGACCATTCGATGGTAGCCTCTTCGACAGGAGTGTCCTTATGGTTTTGTTATACCCTACGTGGTAGAAAAATTCCATGATCCTCTTAATTTTGATTTACCGCGAATGGTAAACAAAATGCACTGGAGTAAGGAGGTATGGTCGAACTTGCTGTCCATTCGATGGCAGCCTTATTGTCAGGAGTGTCCTTATGAATTTGTGACCCCCTGTGGTAGACAAATTCCATGGTCCTTATATCTTGGTTCTTATATAATTGTTTCACCCCGTGTGGTAGACAAATTCCATGGTCCTTATATCTTTGTTATACCCTGCGTGGTAGACAAATGACCTTATATCTTGGTCCTTATATAATTGTTCTACCCCGAGTGGTAAACAAAGGTCCTTATATACTTGTTCTACCCCGAGTGGTAAACAAGATCTTGATGGTGCAAGGAGGATCAGCCGAATTCACCCTATTGATTGATCTGTCTCACACTTCGGTAACGATAAGTATGCATTACTTTATTTTGTTCAAGTGTTGAGTTCGGATTATATTATCATTGTTCTTAACTGTTATATAATTTGCTTGATTATTAACTAACGGTTTAAGATAAGAGGCACTTGCATAGTTTTCAAGTTGATTGATGATCAATTATTGACAAGAAATGTTCACTCAGAAGTAATAAGGCATGAAGTTGATATTTTAATATTAACTGTTCACAACAAGTTAGAATTTTTACAGAAAGTTCTACAGCTAAAGATAAGGAGAGGTCATCTTCAGGCTTCTTCCTTGTCATCGTCACCATCTGAAGAGTCTAGAAGAGATGGATCTACCTCGGCCGCGACAAAGCTTTTTCTTGTCTTTACTTCGGCAGATTTCATATCCTTTGGCATACATATGGACGATCTTATTGTTCAGCTCGGCGGATTTTCTGTATTCTGCCTGGATCTCCTTACGAAAGTCTTCGGTCAGTGGCGGACCCAAATCTCTAAGGGCCCGAAGCTCTTTGAGCTCTTCTTCAAGCTTTTGACGATGTGCTAGATATCTTGCTTCTTTAGCATGGATATTGTTATCTTGCTTCGCCAAGCTCTGATTGGACTCGGTCAGATCTTCATTCTTCTTCGTCATTGTGATGACCCGATGAGTGGCCTTGGTCGTTTTTAGTTCTTCTTTGATCTTGTCGATATCCTTCCGAAGACATTCATTGTTAAAGAGAGCAATATCAAGATTGATTCTTTCTTTCGCCAACACAGACTTCCGGATGGCGTTATCCCTTCGGGCGGTATTCTCTTCGGCTTTCTCTTCGGCTTTCTCTTCGGTATTCTCTTCGGCATTCTCTTCGGTATCCTTTTCGGCTTCTTTGTATTTGAGACGGAGGCACACGAATTAGCGTTTGTTTGCAGATGACCATTATTAGTCAATCATTTCAAATTGATGGGCAGCGAAGTGAATGAATAAATCAAAATTGTCGAATTCCTTTAGTCCGGTATTTCATTCCTTCGTCCATCAGGTCCGTGATAGAATTATTGCCGAACCGGATCGTTGAGTGATGAACAGTAGAGTAATGTTTGAATGAATGAATTTTTATTTCTCTGAATTATTAGAACTTTTTTACATAAAAATTGATTGTACAAATAAATCTCTTACTCTATTTATACAACTATATATATATATATATATATATTAGTTATGATCCAACTGTCCAAACTATAGTAGTATTTATGCTAACTACTAATTAATTGTACGTTCTCCTAAATATATAGAATAAGCAACACGTGTTACTAATTATTCTCCTAAATACACATAGAATAAACAACACGTGCTATTGTCAGTGTATATGAAAATCTCCCCCGTTGTATGATGCCGAGCCTGTGTTGAGTCCTTAATATAGATAGATACTTTAATTCCATCAGCCTGGATGTCAATCTTAATTACTGGCCAGGCCAGATGGGGTCATATATACATCTAATGTGACACACACACACACATATATATATATATATATATATATATATATATATATATATATATATATATATATATATATATATATATCATGATATATAATGGCATTGTTGTTGTGCGGAATATATCTTCATCAATATATGTACACCAAGTTCCATATTATAAATCATTACTAGCTAATACTCCATTTGTTTTTAAGCTGTTAAGGGAAAATTTTGTACCGAAAATAAAGATGATCACTTAAATTTTATATCATAAATTACTCTATAAATTAAAGAATGTAAGCTTGAAAATAATATTTACAAATCCGTCCTTGATTCCCGTGAGAATGTCTCAATCTCTATTGCTGTCTGTTATGTTTGCTTAGAAAAGGAAGAAAACTCTTTACTTGTAATTACTACTCTACTTCCCTCAGAGAACCTCCCTCATCTAATCTACTACACCAAACAAGCCTCTCATCTAATGCTGCCAAAGGCACTACCCCTATTTAATTTTATTATGAAATAATTTGAGCTTTGGTAGTTGAAAGTTCTTTAATTGGTACTTCTGTAAAGGTCGGCGAAAATGAACCCTTTATGTTGCTATTTGATGCTCATTAGATGGACTTCGGTAAACCGTATTTTAGGCCTTTATTGGTCTTATTATAATTCCTTTTGTCCTGAACCGATGCCATTTATAGTTTTCTATTAAACCTTACATTTAATAAAAATTTAGAAGCAATGTTGGGTCGTGATATTTTCTCTATTGGCCGAATGGATTGGGCTCTTACTTATTGATTAGTCCATTGGGTCTTCACTATTGGGTGTTGACATTATTGGGCCTAGTCACTTTATTATCTTTGTTAAGTCCTTCTAGTATCGGACCAAATCAGTGGGTCGACCCATCATATATTTAAATATCTTCACTTGGGTTCTGAACCGGTGATGATGGCAAAGATAATGGCCGACTGATATCTTACATGGCATTAATAAGGATTGGACAGTTGGCCAGTGGTGGACAGAGGGGATGGAATTAACAGGTGTCAGGAGGGTCAGTGGCACGGTAAACCAGGTCCTGTAGTATATCATAGCAAGGAAGTCTTCAAGCAAAAGGTACATTCACATATACATTCAACTGAGAATATCTATCTCTCTCTCAATACACTGGACATTATTATCCTCCATTGTTAACCTTGTGAACACGTATACTGACTCTCACGCCTGAGCTATCCCCCAACGGTCGAAGCCGTCAAGCTTTTGGTGTCTTATCATGTTTACTGTGCCGGATCAGGACGTCTTACGTGATTGGGACGTGGCAGAAGAAGATCTCAAGCGATTAAAGATCTTAATAAAATAAAAATAAAAATAACAATAACAATAATAATAATAATAATAGTAACAATAATAATAATAATAGTACTAATAATAATAATAATCATAACAATAATAATTAAAATAAAAATAACAATAACAACAACAATAATAATAATAATAATAATATAACAATAATAATAATAATAATAATAACATAATTCAGAATTTTAAAAAGAAAAGAAAAGAAAAAAGATTTAATTATTTTAATGTTGAATGAAATCCAACTACTTAACTTAATGCAAAGAAGCAAAAAGCAAGTTGAAGAAATGATTTCATCTTCCAAGATTCCAAATCTCTTTCTAAGAACAATGCTACTACTCCTGATTGGAACATGGCCAATTATTATTATTATTATTATTATTATTATTAATAGTAGTAGTAGTAGTAGTAGTACTATTATTATTATTATTATTATTATTATTATTTTTATTGTTATTGTTATTGTTATTATTTTTATTGTTATTATTATTATTATTATTAGTACTATTATTAGCATTTGCATGGGCTAAAAAATGCAAATTTCATAGTTCTACTTCCTACCGCGGACTTGGGTTATGTTTGTCAGGTTTACTTGTGGTGCTCTAGTGGTAAGATGACTAAAGTTTTACACTTCAGGTTGTGAGACCTAGGGAGACACACGTGTGCCATATCAGCAGGTCAACGAACATGTGGTGTCTGGGGGTTCAAAGTCCAAATTTTTTAATATAAAGGGGCCCAGTTTACGTTGACCAAAAGAAAGGGGCTCAATACCCAAATATCAAAAAAGTTCAGTGGTCGATTTTGCATTTAACAATTGATTTATTTATTTAGAGGCCAAATTGAAGTGCCATAAATACTGCTAGGTGGTGGTGTTTGTTTACCTCTTAACAACTCCACATTTGATTCGGTAGGAGGATAAAGTTGTTTGGTAAAATTTTGTTTCTCTTAATCGGTAAGAGGAATATATAAATCTAAATCATTATGAGCCGTCTCTTAATGAAAAATTTAAACCTATGGAGCCTTTATAAATATTGTACTCCCTCCATTCCAAAATTTAATATCATTATTGAGTTTTGAAAAGTCAATTTGAGATATTTTTAATTTTAAATTGATATTTTTAAATTTAGAAGTCATTAAGTTGTTTTATGCTTTTTAGTTACCAAATAATTTTTTAAATTCAAATATTATTTCACTCCGATGATCAAATTATAATTTATTAAGATATATTAATCATTCAAATCTTAATTACTCAATTTATCGAACACCAGGTCCAAATTAAAAATCATAAGCTAAATTTTCTTTTTTTTTTTTTTTTTTTGTATTCTTATTTAGATCTTGAAAGTTTGCAACAAATATTATTTTTGAAATGAGAATGTACCCCAACAACTATATCGTTTATATAATCTTAACATATTTATTTCACTTTTACTCGTAACATATTTATTTCACTTTTATTTATTTTTAATGTTGTGGTGTTGCAAAAAAATGTTTGTGGTGTTGCACTATTTTCTTCATTAGGACAAGCTTAAATCTCGTGCTCACCCTTTTCTGCATAATACAAGTTTTTCACTGGCTCTGAAATTCACCTTTTACACTGTAGGTGAATAATGATGGTGACATTTCACAGATTTGAATATCATGAAATTAACTTCATGATAAGTTGATCAATTGACCAATACAATGTTGACACGCAAAAAAATATCATCTCCTAACCTACGTGTTGATATTGTATTTGATCAATTGACCAAAGTTAACTTCATGGTAACCACTCCCGCATTTCACAAACATATACAAGAATGCTAGGGCATCAAAATAAGTGAACATCACTACAATAGGAAATTCATTCACTTTAAAATTGCAGTTTTTTTTCCTCCTCTCTTCTATACACTATTGCTTCTCTACCACAAACATGAAAGAATCGTCGACAGATTTCAGAATGGCTGGGCCTAAAAGCAGCTGCTATACATGATAATTATACTCGAAATATACATGAATCTGGCCACATAGGCGATACCTAAAGCCTCTGGCTAAAAATCAATACAATAACATAGTTAAAACAATAAACAGAAAAAAGGACGATATGAGATGCAACGCAACTCCACGACAACCTGCATCATAACACAACACAGGGATTAGCCATTCGCTCCGCGTGAGGAATGGTAACTTCAATATATAAACTATAAATTGAAAAGAATCTGTTATTTTTCATAGTATAGGCATTACATTTCACCATTAAAATTTAACTCAAGAAAGTCGTTGTGTTAAAGTAAAAGAATTGAAAATCAGAAATTCCAACTTAACGAAGAAGCATTTTGGTTTTCACGATTATTATTACTCCCTCCCTCCTCAAAAGGATGGCCATAGTACAAATTTCACACAAATTAAGAAAATTGAAGGAGAGGAGAGGAGTATAAAATAAGTACCAATTTTGCCCATATTAGACCCTATGTAAGTACACTAATAAATCTTTGTCTCTTTTAAACTTAGTAGACCCCACTTTAGTATACTTTTGAGGGTAAACTAGTATTTAGACTTATTTTATATTTATTTTGTTTCATTTTCTTGATGTTTACTGCTATGGATTATAATGAAGTCAAATCAAACTAAAAAGAAGGCAAGAAAAAACCACCAATAGAAAAGCTCAAATTTACAGTAGATATTCACCAGGATTTGACAAAGTCTCTGACATTGGTAATGCAGGCAATGACATCTCTGCGAAATGTAGCAACAGTCATCAGTGTATGGATTTTATGCAACTGAAAATAATTAAATAAACAACCGGTGAAACCATCATTTGCAGATATTAATAATTAGGTAGACATAGTTCTCTCTATCCCTTACCAGGAGCACAAAGAGATAAGGATGAGATTGAGGATGACAAAGGCCATGGAGCTTCAATATTGTCATTCAAGTCACATGTAAAGCTGAAGCCTGTTGAATTGTCGAATACTACGTCTGCTGGTAAGCTTCGAAGCAAACACCCTGTAATCAAATAGGAACAAAGATTGTAAGTGATCCAGCAATGGAAGTGAGGAAGATTTTGCTCATCACTTTGTGCATTCTGACGGAACATTCATGTTCTCGTTCTACGTACTGGCAGTGAAAGCAGGGCACTGAAACAATAAATCCTTACCAGAAACAGCACAGTGATTCAACTCGCAATAGTTTTCCCTTCAACCCAACAACCTATTCAACACTGACTATTCTGCACTAGAACTAATGTATAGTACTGTGCACATGTCCAGCACTAATTTGCTAAACACAGAACTCTCAAAAACACTCCACGCACTGAAGCTTCACACATTGGTTTTCGCTAGAATGTAAGTCGCTGAAACTTCTGTAAAGATAATAAGATACAAGGGATTTGATAGTAGAGAACTAGAGATATATTCTGACCATTCCAACTTGGGAGTCCACTTTTAAAAATCATGCACGCCAAGAAAACTTATCAATTTCCAATTTAACATTCTATTTCTAACTCAATTTAAATTACAGTTGACACTTGAATAATATTTAAATTTAACCAATTTCCATTAAGGGTACATTTGGAATATTATGTCATTTATCTAATTTTTAAAAGTCGACCACCTTTTGGGATGTACAAAAATGGAAAGATGATGGATTTTCAATTTGGATCAGGAGTGTAATATATTGGTACAAAACACAAGTGTAATTTAAGTTTAACCTATTTAATTCAAAAATTTTCCATGAACTGCTGGAAACTGTAAATTATAGTGGCAACTAAAGAACAGATGTAGCTGTGGTGCCTTGTTGCATACTAATAGTCTAGTACTCACTGTATGTAGCCAGATAATCTAGGAAACAGGGATTCTTCACTACCCCGACCAATTGTTGTATCCCCGCACTGGATACTCCAATTCTCGGGGACTCTTAGGGATTCTCTCCTCCTCTATAACTTATGTGTTTTGAATTATTTATGATTTTTTTTGCTATTTTTACGATTTCATGTTTATAGAAATATTAAAGTCGTATTGTTTGTTGGATATATTTTGTTCTTCTCTTGTAGTTTTTTTTTTTGAATACTTTAATTACATATTTAATAATAAAATATATGTTGAATCCCCCACACCTGAATTCTCATTTAAGATTTGGTGAATCTTCGTATCCCCATATTACGCACCCGTATCCGTGCCTCTTAGCAGATAATCATTTGCAACAAAAATAAAAAGACTACGAGGTGCACAGAATTACACAAAAATTGACCAATTAGCCGTAGACCACATATGAGGTATTTAATACTTCAAACTAAATAGGGGTACCAGGTAAGTATTATGCAAGAAAAATATTAGGGAACAGAAAAACCCCACCACCACTATTCATACTACAACTACTTCCCACTAGAGCTGCAAACGAACAGAACCGAACTCTGTCGAACTCGAACTCGAACACTTTTAGTCGAACTCAAACATGTTCGAGTAACTTGATCAAACCAACAGCTATGTACGAGTTCGGATTGTTTGGTGTTCGCGAACTTGATCGAGTTCACGAACAAGTCGAACATAAGCTTGTTCGCGAACACAAACTATGTTCGCGAACACCAAACTTGTTCACGAACACAAATTTGTTCACGAACACAAACTTAGAACTCAGAAGCAAAAAAAAGTTAAATAAATACCAAAAATGTTTTCTAGTTTAAGTATTCAATAAAAAATTAGACCAAATATTGTAATCATCATTCATCCAAAAAGACCAAAACCAAAAATAAATACTTAGAACTTAAAAGTTAGAACTTAAAAGTTAACAAGTACCTAGAAATTCTTGATTACAAATATCAACAATAAAATTTTAATATCGAAAAGCCTTTCAACTCTTCAAGATCCAACCACTTCAAGCAGAGTCTACAAACAAATGATTATCAAAAATTCACAATTTAATATTAATAATGTATTTCTTTTCTTGTCATTTTTAATTAATATTTATTTTTTTTACAATTTTTAAATTTAATATCTAGTTTTTATTTTCAATCTTCAAATTTATGTATAGTTTTTTAAAGTTTCAAAATTACTCAGTAAATAATTCAATGATTATTACTCTATTACTGAAGTCTCGTCACGTACATTTGAAGACTTGATTTCTCTATTCTCTATCTCGATTTGACAATTTCAATAACTCATGTACATGTAAGCAAATCATATTGTATCATTCTTTTATTAATGTCAAATTGTCATTGCATGATGATTAATGACTTTATTTATGTGCTTTTTATGACATGGGTTATAATATATTTAATTATTAGGGATGTAAATTATAATAATCCAACCATCATTGTTTCAAAATTTTATGAAAATATTAAAATTATTTTATTTAAATTAGAATTTAGATGTGAAAAAAGTAGACATTATTATTTATTAATTATTTAATAAAAAAGTTTACTTATAATAAATTATTAAAACAACAAAAAGATGTTTAGGTAATAAAAAAATAACTACAAATTAACAATTATTAATAAGATAAACTTTAGAATTTAATATGAAATAACCAATTATTTATATTTAGAATTTTAGAAACAATTTAAACATGTAATTAAGAAATCGAACTATTCAAACCGATCTCGAACTTATAGAACCGAACTCGAACTTACCGAACCGAACCGAACTCGAACTGTTCACGAACAAAGACGAACCGAACCACATGATTCGCGAACATGTTCGATCGAGCAATCGAATGGAACACTATGTGCAAACTCGACTCGACTAGGCGAGCAAGTCAAACTCAAACCGAACCGGTTCACAAACAGTTCAATTCGTTTGCAGCCCTACTTCCCACCTTAACTATCTCCAATGAAAAAATCATATCAAGACATCCAACCACCAAGTTGAATAAGAGAATTCAACAAGAATTTTTCTAAAAGCATCGGCAATGATAACCCTAAAAAACCAAGAAAAATAAATGCAGAACAACAATGATCTGCAATTTAGCACATAGATAAGCAGAACTCTAGATACATAACGTCACAAGTACTGAAAAGTGTAAAATTAATTTCCAATGTTCTAAAAAACACTAGACGGACCTAAGCGACGGAGGGAGCTTCGAGCGCCTAGGTCTTGTAGGCGCGTCGCCTAGGCAGGGTTAATTTTATTTTATTTAAATTTTATTAGTGAAAGTATATGGTGAAGTTTGAAACATACTAAACATTAGGACTTTTAATTATAATTAGGAAGTAACTTTGAGGGAAGTATTTGTAATATAGCATAATTTTAATGTTACAAAAGAAAACTGAAGAGTTTAATGGCCACACGTTCTTTTTTCCCTTTGGGCTTTGTTCTAAAGAAAGAGGTAGGCTTTGTTTTTTAAAAGAAAAAGAGTTTGGACTTTGTTTTTTTAAAAAAAAATTTGGCATTGTTTTAAAAGAGTTTGGGCTTTGTTTAAAAAAAATGAGCGGACTTTGTTTTTAAAACAAAGGGTTTGGGCTTTGCTTAAAAAATAAGGGTTTGGGCTTTGTTTGAAAAATAAGGGTTAGGATATTATTGAAACTGGAAGGTTGGGAGCCTTAGCCGCTGCGCCTCCTCTCCTCATCATCATCATACGTTACTTTTAGATGGCAGCCAAAAAAGAGATCACGATTGGCTCCTCAAGTAAGTTTATCCCCCTTCTTCTTCTCTGATCTTCTCCTTCTTTCTTCTTTCCTTCTTTTTTTGTTTTGCGAACTACGATACCAAGTCTAGCCGTTTTTATTTTCGCCTAGCCCTAATTTCCAAGGTTGGGCCGCCGCCGCCGCCGCCCATTTCCAGTTTTAGAACACTGTTAATTTCAACAAGTAAATGAAAACTTCTCTGCAGGAGATTTCATTCAAAAACATAAAAACATATAAACATCTGAACTCTGAAGAATTAAAAGCAAGAAAGAAGAAAAAGAAATTAACCTTGTTGCCCGTATGCTGCTTCAAGCCAATGCCAAGATCCACAAGAAAAGAGAACACCAAATCAGTAAAACTGGCAATATAAACAGCAAGGTGAGCAACTACAACAACTAAATTTACCTTGCAGACTAAAATCTTTCAAGTCAACGTCACAAAGTTCATAAACATCTGTTAGAACTCCGCTTTTTTAGCATGGAACCAAACACTGTTGCACACATTATGGCCTGTTTATTGGTGATCAGCATTTGTTTTTGTATTCCAGCAATATAAGTGTTTAATGAGCTACAGCAGGAAGGACTGGGAGCAGCAACATTACGGCATGCTTTAATCACTTCAGATGGCTGCTTAAAATCCAGAGGACAAACTAGATGTACCAACGGTAACCATTCAAAAATGTTCTCAAAAGATCCATTGAAGAATAAAATATGAAAGTGTACATTTACAGAAATACCACCATATGCCTTTTACTGAGAAATTTATCCAAGTTGCTTAATGGTAAAATATAATAAGTACAATGAGATTATTTACAAACTGATTTTAAATCTAATCATTAGAAAAAGTACATTCAGATGACACTTTCATATACTCTCAATAGTAAGCATACCAAAAACTGAAGCTTAGTAGGCAAATCAAAATTGTAAGAGATAGCAATGGCCCTTGAACTAGGTCATTAAAAGGACTGGAATTATTACCTTGATTTAGTAATTCTTTAAATGGGCGGTACATATTCCTTTAGAGTTTCTTTTTTATTCTAATTTTCTGATAATTCTTAAAAAAGCAGCATTATTATTTGACAAGATTAGCCCCTCTTGGGCTTGAATTTTCGGCCTTTCCTTCCTTTATGACCACCACACTGAAGGTGTCTCACAGTGACCACGGTCGTTAACTCACCGCTGAGACATTCTGACCCACCATTGCTTTGCACGAAGTTCAATGCTAGTCTATAATAGTAGGATTTGACAAATAGCTAGTTTATTAAGCGAATCGTGTTCGTACCAACAAATTTGAACTCGTTTCAATATAAGTCCAGATCAAGTGTTTAGTACCATCTTTACTCTTAAATCTATAATGCTTTGATTACATAGTCTGTTAATATTACTATTAGATGCTATAAAACAATAACTTTACCGATAATTCTTATATAATTTATTCTCCTTTATATTATCATCAAATAAATTAGACATTTTTAATGAAACTCTTTTCATGAAGCATCAAATTCTATTTGAACTAGCACCTGGTGACGCAATGTGTGTATAAAATTAGGGTAAAAATAATTTTTTTATAAAATTTGGAGGACTAAATAGAAAGATACAAAAAAGAAAATTAAAAAGAACCAAATAGTAATATAATTAAATTTGTAAGGGCAAAAGGATGGAAAAAAATAGTGTGAATATAAGTAGCTAGCAGTATAAATTTTTAATACATAAAGAAAGAACATTCGATAGGCTGAGAGTAGAGATGTTATGAACAAACAGTAACTGGTGAACCTTGAATCTGCAGGAACAGGAAGACAAATAACATGAACATGCAAGAACACAGAATTTGAGCTCCTTAGATAAATTGAAATTCAACCCCAAGGATTTGGCTCAATGGCATGTGCTCTACCATAATAAGGGAGAGGTCACAGGTCACATGATCAAACCTTGCCAACTCTAAGGGGAACCTACACAAGTTTATGCTTGGACTTGCCTGGTGCACAGCTCATGTGGGGGGAACGTGTACCCATAGGATTAGTCAGGTTCTCTAAGAGCTTTGGATACCTATGATTGCTAAAAGATTTAAATAAATAAAAATATTTTTTTTTAAAAAAGGAGGGGATAACGTGAAATTCATAACAAGTTCCTACAAGGCTACAACACCAAAGGTGTCACTTTTTTATAATACAACATTAAATATGCCGAGAGCAGAGATGTTATGAACAAACAGTAATTAATAAACCTTGAATCTGAAGGAAAATTAATTACATGAACATGCAGGAGTTTCAGCTCCTTAGAGAGCATGAAATCCGTAACAAGTTCATAATATAAATAGTAGAAAATTTGTACCTTTGTTAACTTTACAAGCAGATAATATTCGGTATGCAGAATTTGCAGCATCTGATGAGAGTTTCCTAGAAAGCCATGAATACACGACCCCTTTACAGTCATTAAGAGCATCAATGTGCATGGGTTCTCCAGCTCCAACCATATTCTTGTTATCATTGATCACAGAATTCGACGATGAGATCTGAAGTGCAGCCTCCATAATTGCAGGCTGGCACACTGGCCTGCAACATTCCTTAAGAGGATCAACTCTGCTGCAAGCCTCCAATAATTTGCTTGTATTCACTGTTTTTTCAAAAGTGGTTATGTCTTTCACTGGACATGTCCCACCAGTAAGATTTGATGACTTAATAGAGCAGATAGTAGCTATTGAACTATTAGCCCCTCTGCTAACAAGTATATTAATAATATCTTTGAAACAATCATCAGCCACCGCATTTTGTAGCGCTAACCTATCAGAGCTTGTGCTGTAGTATCCCTGGAATATGTGAAGTAAACTACTCAACTGCGGACAACATATAACATTCCCTACAAGTGCTGCTAAAGGCTGAGAACAATCAGATGCTGTTTTATCCATGATACTCGAAATAGCAGAAAAATTAACAGGACATCTTCCAGTCAAGATCGGATCGTACGTTTTCGGAAATGAAGGATACATTGGTGGCAAAGACTCTCCGGGAAAGGGGTAATGGGGTAGAACAGAAGGTGAAATTTCTATGGGTTCAAAAAGTCCACTACTAGGAGGAATGGCAAGACCAGAGTTTGAAGAGATATGACTTGGCTTAGGAGGCATCTGCAGCGCCACCACATCTTCGGAACTCAGTAACCAAATCCCAAGTAATAGAAATTGTAGAAAGCACAAAGAACCTGCAATCAAATATGAACCTGCTTTCAGCATTCAAATGTAGTTCTTTGTATGTATAGAAAGTAATGTACAATTGTAACTTTGTAAGTGATGACGATATACATGACCACTAGTATCTTTGTTTGTATGAGAGCATAGGGGAGCAGCAGCCTCTTAAATTATTTAACTCAAAGACCATAGTGTAAGGACAGCTCATAGAATTTTGAAAAACTAAACCAAACAATTTTAGGTGGTTTGGTGGTCTGGATAGGTATTTGAGGTTTTTATCAACTGCGAAAACCGAATTCAACCAACATAAATAAAACTGCCACAATTTCAATTAGGTTTGTCCCAATATAAGTGTCCTATTTCCTTGTTGAAATGACTTTTGTCAAATGTTTCCAATACTAACCCTTCAACTACATATTGTCCACCTCTAATAGGAGTATTGGTAAATAGCAAATAGAATTTGAAAAATGATTAAATAAATGCACTACGTAGGAACAACTCATGGAATTAAAATATTTTGGAAAATATATATATATATATATATATATATATATATATATATATATATTGAGAGAGAGAGAGAGAGAGAAGAGAGAAAGGATTAGGGGAAAGAAAGAATAATTCTGAGACCTTGAAGTGGACTATACACAGGTAAAACTATATAGGGAACAACTAACGGAATTAAAATTGACGAATATTGATAGATATATGGGAGAGAAAGATTGATTAGGAGAGAGAAAGAATATTTAAGAGAACTTGAAATTTGTTATACCTATGAAAAAGAGAGACTCGTAATTAGTCAAATAATGACAATTAAAATACATAAGAGGGGACTTTGGGAACAATTTTTTTCCTTAATCAGCATGAAGAATATAATTCTGAATTGAAGTTTATATTGGATGAAAGGAATGTTAAATATGTACATATTTACATTGTAGAAATGTTTCTATTTCGGTTTAGGTATAAAATTATAAATAGTTATGCAATTTGGGTTTTTTCATTTAACATTTGACTTCCCAATTCTCCCTCTTTCTCTCATGCGGTATTTTGGTACTATTGTTAGAGTAATTATATAGTTACTTGAACAGTTGTTTAATTATGCAATGCCTTAGGTGATTTTTGAACTGAATTTTTTAAACAAAATTTATGTATTTAAGATGTTTTAGGAAGTACTTTGAATAATATTATTTGAAAAGTGTGTAATGGTTGATTGAAACAGGTTCATTAAAGGTTTCTGTACTCAATTACTGATTTTGGGTTGAATTACTTAACACCATGTGATAAATTGGAGAATTCAGGTGGTTTGGTTTGGTTCAGACCTCATGAACCCCAAAATCATGTGTATCAAAATTCAAAAGTGTAGCTGTTAGCTTTAAAAAATAGCTCAGCCACAGTGACAATCTAAACTTTCAAGAAACTCGCACATAGATTATGTCAGAACAAGTACATGTAATCATGTATAAACAATTACTGATTACTTTTTATTATTTTACTTCTACAACATGGTCCCTGATCATTATAACATATTTCTTACAGTGAAAACGAGTAAAAACAAATATATAACTAAAGAAAGAGTCATCACGGTCGGTTGGAATTTGCTATCAATTCAAATTCAATAAGCACGCCATGAAGCTGAATGAAAGTGAGAAAATACTCAATTAATGATGAGCGACAAATACACCAAAAAAAAAGAAAATAATATACATACGATATAAAACCGTGTACCAATCTTGCAACGACACCTGGTAGCATCCCAAACACTAACCCTTCCCTATGGTCTTTTCTATATTCCTCAAACTAAAATGTAATACTCAATATTAAGTACTAACAATTGACTTATATATGCCCTTGACGCGAAATTGGTGGATTGAGAGCATTAAGGACACAATTCAAAGATGCTGATATATTAGAAGACAGATACCTAGCTCCAAGTTCAGGTTAAGCTTAGTTAGTAGAATCCTGGAAATACAGTGGAAGTCTTTAAGACACATAAATGCGCTTAAGACCTAGAACTAGGATGAATAGTTAGTTATATGATGAGTGAGTTTTATACCCATGAATGAGTGCATTTGATCTTAATCTTTTGGAAGTTTTTAAGTGTTTGTGTCTAATCATACATATTTTATGTTGTTTTGTAGGATTTGGGATAAAAGTTACTTGGATCGACGTTTGGGGTGGCTAGATGTGCGTTTTCGGCTTATCATTTACATAGCAGCCACTTCAAAGCCAATTTCAGCATTGTTCCAGACCTTATTTCGAAAAACTCAAAGAATGAAAGTTGTAGATCTACGTCTCCTCTTTCCGGAACATTTTGAATCATCGAAATCGGAGTTCGGACGAAGAAGTTATGTCCATTTTCCCAAAAGGACGTCGGAGCAGAAAATTTTCAGAAAAGGGCCCAGCGTCGGGGAGCCCAAACATAGCCTAATCCCAGCGCCGGGGCGCTAGGAGGCAGTGTTTCAGCGCTGTGAATAGCACTGGGGAAGGGCTTGGTCAAGCTTGGACTCGTTTTGGGGCGAATTTTGACACTTTTTTGACTCCCAATTGGATTGGGTTTCCTCCTAAGCTAAAAATTGGACTTGTAACCTATAAATACATGATGTAAGGCATAAAATAAAGGGAGCTTACATAGATTATATTAGAGATATACTCCATTAGATTAGAACATAAACCCTAGTTCTTATTAGTTTTGGAGATTGAAGCAACTTGGAGACCATTGAAGATCAAGAGCAGGAGCTTGAGGAAGATGAGATTTGCTGACAACAGATTTATTCTTCACCCTACTCTTACTTTTATCTTTTAATGTCTATTCAATTGTGGATGCTTGGTTTTAATTCATTAATCATGAACTAAATCTTTTATTAAGACTACAAATTGAATCTTTTATGTCTATGAATTAATTATTTAATTTATTCCAATTATTTATGTCCAAGTGAATTGTTTATCATGTTTTGTGCGTATTGATTAATTATTTGGTCAATAATTACTGTGTTATTCTAGAAGGATTCGGAAGATGAAATCTAGGGTTGGAACTGGACATGATAACATGTATGCTTAATTATTTGCATGAGATGAATAATTAGGATCGTGAATTGAATAGGAATATCTGTTCACTGCATGTAACAAATTTGGAATTGGAATTTAACGGGTTTGGTTTAATTATTTTGCATAGGAATATCGCAGGATTAATTGAATTGAATAAAAGTTATCTGTTCACTTGGGAAAGGGCTTTTAACAACTAGAATTCCTGTTAACAATTCAGGTGACATAATAATTGGGTTAATTGGATAATTGGTTTATAGTTCATAATTGGGGATATTGTAGTCTTAATCTTTATTTATTTGAATTCATTTATAAAGTAATCCAGTTTAGTTAATTTAGTTTGCTTAAGTTTAAAAATCATAAATTGCGATTGTTTAAATAAAATTAGTTTGGTTAAGAACTAGTACTTGGTGATTTCTATTAAATAATTTCTCGTGAGAACGATACTTTACTTTCACTTTATTACTTGTTGACCGTGTATACTTGCACGTATGTTTTGATTGTGAAATCGATCAACATTATACACTAATCATAATAACTCATGTGAAGAACACAACTACTTTAATAAACTAGAATCCAAATGCAAATCATCTTCAAAGTTCAAAGACAAGGAAGTAAACTAACTATTAACAATGTCAGGGAAAAAGCAATGCCAACTTTAGCTCTGATGAAAATAGATAGCTTAGCACTAGTCTAAGTAAATTTGGAAAAATGAGTGGAATTCCATGTAACGAATTATAAACCACATGCAAACCATCTCTAAACACTAAGCACCAATTTAACTTTAACAACATCGGGTAAAAGCACTTAAGCACATATACGTGAGTAACTGAGTATGCCCAGGCTAAAGAATATTTAGGCATTAGAAAAACTCGAATAATAAATTTCACAAATTCAGGATCATACCCTTAAGATGAGTAACAGTCTTTACATTACCCATATCTTCACCAACCCTCCGGCAACATGAAGACCTACAAAGAAACCCTAGGGTAGTAGATCATGCATCCAAAAGCAGTTCATTGCAACATTCCAACACCTGTAGCAAGTTCAACAGTCAACCTAATTACTAAGGGAATGTATGAACACTGTTAAGCAACAAATAAAATAAATGAAACTTTTTGCCCTTCAAAAAAAAGTCACTACAAGAAACTTATAGTTCAGCTCAAACAAAAAAAATTTGTAGCCTAAAATTTCCTTTCGTTGCCAAAAAAAGTTTTGTTACAGATCTACCTATGGCGTTTCATCGCTCCCCAAGACGTCGCATAAGGGTTATGGAAATAAACAACTTCGCATGTCCCTCTGTAAAAATGAAGGAAAATATTAAAAAGACTGAAGGAAAATAGAAACAACGGAAATCAGAAATACAGAAGCATCGCATCAGAATGTCAAGCAAAAACACCAGCAACATTTTCAAATTTTCCGCTTCACTGCCTCATCACAGCTACTTGTAAGCAGTTCATGAAACACAATTCTTCAATTCTACTACAAGTTTAGACTACATGCATGATCGAAGTTGAAAATCAATTGATTAGATTATATAATTTCACAAAGTCAAAGTAAGCTCGATTCAAAATTTTAAGTCTTATAGTAGCACACAAGGAAGTCTTTTGCTCGTCATTGTAGCACAATGAATCCAGAGGTGTCACAACAAACACCGTGAGAAGAAAAAAAATCTCCCAAACTATTTAGTAAAATATAGTATATAATGCAACCATATAGCGATAAATGTGCATAAAATAACTATGTAATTGTCAGAACGAACTTTGTAGAAGTAATTTATACGGATGGGCTTTCAGTTGAAAGATTCCCAAACACAGTGGCGGATCCAGCCACAAAATTCAGTGGGGTCAAATTTGATTTTTTTTTTTAAGAATGAAAATTATAACTATATATATATTTTTTTAAATTCAATATAATTTCTCAACGCTTAAGTCGTTAAGTTTATATATATATATATATATATATATATATGTGTGTGTGTGTGTGTGTGTGTGTGTATGTATATTCATAACTTTCTTATAAGGAAAATATTAGAATGATTTTTTTAATCAACAATTTTTTTAATTAAAAACTCAATATAGTACAAATGTGACAAATCCAAAAGAGTTGGATAAGGCCACACGAGATTAAAAAAACTAAGTAAATAGTCTTCGTTTTAATTTGGTGATAAAAGAAAAAGAAGCGAATGTAAACAAAAAGATATAATGTCAGTTTTATAATATAAGAGATTTTTTTTTAAGAAAAGTGGTGTTTTTGAGTTTTAATTAGAAAAAAAATGAGTGTATTTCGAATCAAAAATTTTCTTCTCATTTTTTTTCTACAACTTAATTTTTTTACAGGATGTTAGTTAAAAAAGAAAAAAAAGTAGAAGAAAGTACTTACTTTTTAAGCCAAATATTACATATGGAGAGAGAAATAAGAAAAGTAGTACAAAATTATCATTATTTTAAAAAGTCACTTATACAAAAAGAGGGTGGTGGTAGGGTGTGTACTATGAGGAAAGGGAAGGAGCCAAAATTCAGTGGGGGCAGGTGCCCCCCCCCTGCCCTAGGGTAGATCCACCCCTGCCCAAACATAATATGAAATACATTCCATTGCCTCGACAAATATGGAGAAATCAAAAGAAACGACCTAATTAACTTAATTATGGTCTAAGAAGCACCATACAAAGTTATTTATAAGAAAAACAGATATTTATGGAACACATTTTCCAATTATGAGATATCATAAGAAAATGATGTAACCGTACGCTTATATATATATATATATATATATATATATTTTGGTGCATATAATATATAGACATGTATGCAACAATGAATAATCAAAGGGAGCCTCTTGCAATCATTGGATCACGCAATTGATATAAATGGAATGGTTCATAAACTAATAATATTACATATCTATGAAACATTTCATAGAACAGCTAGTATACAAAAATTGGTAGACGACATCATGTCAGACATTAAAAACACACCAAAGCCATGGTAACAAACTTAACCTAACTAAGATAAATCACTTAAAACATGAATTTAATTTCAATATAAAGAAACAAACTTTTTCAATAAAAACACCAACCCTCAACAGACTTTCACCCTGATCCCATAAATTGAAAAAAGTACTTCAAAATCATTTACCACAATTATTAAAAATAAAAAAAAAAAGAATAATTGTTAGCTAGATAGTTAGATTACCAAAAAACAATTACTTGACATATGATCAGATCAATTCAACCAAATTCTACAAATCAGACTCAAATTCCACGAATAATCGAAACAAATCAGCACTTCAAAAAGATGGGTTAGGGTTTCGTAATACATAATTTATACATACAGACAGAGAGAGTTGAAACACCTGATTGAAGTTGAGAGATACCATCGAAAAGCAGCAAGGAAGTGAGACTTGATAGAGAGAAAAGCAGACAATTGAGAGTGAGAGACTGAGAGCAATGGAAGAAGAAGAAGAGTACAGGCCACAACTGGGCTGGAGTATATTTGGGCAAGCCCATACAACGACGCCGTTCCACGTATTCTCAGTTCTGCTCTTGTGCTCTTTTTTTTTTTTTTTTTTTTTGGGGAGTTTTTTTTTTTTTACCAAAAATGAAATAAATGGACAAAAATATTGTCACTCATCTAGCCAAAGATTTATATGCAGTCTAAAAAGTGAAAACAAAAACATATACCTTCATTCAAAATTATATAATCAATATTAATTTTAAAAATTAAATTTAAATATTTTTAACTTAAAATTCACATAAATTTATTAAGTTTAAATATTATAAATTACGTAAAAAGTAGTATTAATTATAAGATTAATTAGTTATTTTGAAAATTTAAATGAATAAAAATAGTATTAAACTATTGCTCAATAATTATGTTTAAACTTAATTTTATCTTATTTTATAAGAATTTGAAATTCTAAGTATAGATGTTGATGACATTCGATCTTAAATAGATTTTTTGTGTTTTAACGCAAGTTTTTAATATTTTTAATTTTTTATTGTTCAAGAATTTTACTTTTACTTTTATGAAGTTAAAAAAACAGTTGACAAATAATATTTTATCACTAATTTAAAAATAAAATAAAAGTATAAATATCAATATAAATATAAAAAAACAACTACAAAACAGGCACTTATTTTTTATATTTAAATTATTATTCTTTAAAATTCATTTTAATTTAATTAACTTTTTTTCCCTTGAAATCCATTTCCTAATAATTTTTATTTTTTTTGAAATTCATTACCTAGTTTATTTCTAAATGTATAAATAAAGAACAAAGGCCCAAATTGGGCTCAATTTCCAGTTGAGTTTTTCCTACACATAGCCTTGGCTATTTTGGGGTAATGGCGCTTGAAAAATGACTGACAACATCAACAACAATATTAACAATACTAACAGTAAAGAAGAAGAAAATCGGAAGATAGAAGATACTTCCACTTCTCCTGTCTCAATTCTGGATTCCACATTCAACCAAACACTCCGAAATGTTCAAGGGTAATTAAAGTTATTTCCTTTAGATCCAACAACAATTTGCTTAAAAACCATATTTTCAATCCCCAAAAAATTCTTGTTTTGACCATTTTTTTTGCTCAATGCTCCTCATTGATCATCAGTTTTGAGTACCCATTTGGAAAATAGTCTATAATCTTTGAAATTAAGGGAAATTAAAAGTGCACATTTTTTTTTCTTCATTTTTGGATCTGTTAGTTGAAATTTGAAGTTCTCAAAGCTGGTGGCAAGTATTGATTGATTAATTTTACCTGATAAGAAAATGTATATAGATTTAGAGGTGTTCTAGATATGTATGTATGTACTTGGTATTATGATGTTAAACTTATTTGCTTGTTAAGATCATTCCTTTCATATTAGTCATTTGAAATTTCTATGTGAACTGAAGGTAGTGTCTAGTGTGTGGGGGATCTTTTTACTATTTTTTTCATTTAACTCAGGATTCGCCTTTTTATGATAGTGATGGATTTTTGTTTTTTTTATTTCTTAATAGGTTACTTAAAGGTCGCAGCTTTCCCGGAAAGGTATTGATAACACGGAGATCAAACCCTCTAGATTTGTCAAGTTTACACTCCCCAGGCATCGACAGGAGTCCATCAGACCATGATAGACCAAATGAAAGTATGGATGATTTCGTTCAGGTACTGTCGATTATAAACCTCCAGTTATGGCTCACAGGTGTATATATTATTTAATATAACATATAATTCGTATAAATAAGTGAAGTGGCACTCATTTTTTGTTTGTTTTGTGTTTTTCCCTTAAATGTGTAATTTAGAATGCAGGTCGTAGAAGTATTCCAAGTACTAATTCAGCTCTGAACAAGTCGAAAGCATCGACTTCAAGCACTGAAAATACAAACAAAGAGGTTCAGAAGTTCACCATGGGTGCCAGAGCTACGGATTCTGCTAGGCTAGCAAAGTTCACAAAAGAGTTATCTGGGCCGGCTGTCATCTTAGGTATTGTAAACTTTATTTTCATCTTTTTCGTTTGTGCCATTATGGTGGGTGGTAATCTGGAAATCAGATAATCATGTGATAATCATGTGATTTATGTACTAAAGCATTGCAATTTTCATTAATAGGAGTGTGTGTTTTTATAAATAACACTTTTGGGTGCCTGTCACATCGTTGTCTCAAATTCAAGTATGAGTTTATCAGTCTCTCGCTTGCACACATTTGTCCACAAAAGGATTGTGATGAACGGATCAAATGCGTTGCACATCAATGCAGAGTCGCATCTAACAAGGAGGCACAGTCACTACATTAGTATCGTGTCATATCTTTATAAAAGGACCCAGTTACATAAAATTATGATAAATGACAGCAATCTCCTATTATAATCATTCATTTTTAGTCTATGTTTATCAGTTTTGAGTAATAATTTCTTATGTAATTATAATTTTCTATATCAAATAGAGAAGACTAATATATTCAATTTTCCATCCTGGCTGTCCTACTGAATCAAGTATATGTCGTTTGCTATATTATTCATAATTGGGATTAATTTTAAACAGCTTCCTGCATATGTTTCTTTTGAAGATAAGTTACGTGAGTTGGCCTGGAGTGGTGTCCCAACATATTTACATCCTTCTATATGGAGACTTCTTTTGGTAAGCTTTCTATTATTTGTTTTATTCTTCCCTATTTGTCCATCAAGAGTTTTTTCTTTCTTTCTAAAGGTGTCTGTTATAATTCTGAACGTGCAGTTTCTTTATGCACAATTAGCTCCTTATTTAGATGGATTATGTGATAGTGGACAGGTTGCACAAATATGGCAAATATGTAAATGTATTTTGATAAAAAGAGGTATTATAAAAAAGAAGGCGAGAGTACAAGGTGTCCTCCAAAAGGAAAAAAAAAGTGGAAAAACACAGAACCCTGAAAGATGACAGCCTGCAAACCTATAAATGTCAGACATGCTACCCCTGAAAAACCTCATCTTAGACCCAGAAAAGTTATTTTGTTCCACAAGAGGTGGAGTGCGTAGACTAGTCGTTAACTCTAAGATTCCTCTCAGTCCAAAGGGTGCAATGCAACTGCACTGCGAAAGAAGGCGCTAAGATAGAAGACAATGTAGATAAGTTGGGAAAGAACCTCTACTGCTCTTACATCACGCATACATAATGTCAATTTGGGAAGCATCATCGGGTGCCTTACCCACCCAGAGTCAATAAGCGGTTTGCGAACCCATTTGATTTAGTTCATTATGATGTTTGGGGTCCTTGTCCTGTAACATCTCAGTTAAGATTTAAGTATTTTGTTACTTTTGTGAATGATTATTTGAGGGTTACTTGGCTTTATCTAATGAAAAATCGTTCCGAGTTATTCTCTATTATCACTAATTTTGTTCGTGAAGTTGTCACTCAGTTTGGTATTCCAATTCGTGTTTTAAGAAGTGACAATGCATTTGAGTATTTTTCTTCTTCATTCACTACATTTATGGCACAACATGGTATGGTTCATCAATCCTCTTGTACTGATACACCACAACAAAATGGTGTAGCTGAACGGAAAAATCGACATCTTCTGGAAGTTGCCCGTGCATTATTGTTTTAGATGCATGTTCCTAAAGGTTTCGGGCCAAATGTGGTTATTACAACATGTTATTTAATTAACCGCATGCCTTCATCTATTTTAAATGGGAATATTCCTCATTCAGTTCTTTTTTCCTCTCAGTTACTTTTTTCATTACCACCAAAGGTATTTGGATATGTTTGTTTTGTTCGGGATCATTGTCCTCATGTGTCAAAATTGGATCCCAAAGCTCTAAAGTGTATGTTTGTTGGATATTCTCGGACTCAAAAAGGCTATAGATGTTACTCTCCTAAACTCGAGCGGTATTTTGTTAGTGCAGATGTCACCTTCTTTGAGACTACACCATTTACCTTTCAGTCCGAGTCACGTACATATTTAGATGAGGACATCCCTACATATGTCATCCATGTTCCACCTTCCGTGTCTTTACCGCGTCCTACTCAAGACATTCTGTATGTATATTCTCGCTGACCTCGAACAGATATAGTCCCTCCTGCCACGCCAATTGATGCTACCATCACTCCATCTTCTTCATCTCAAGATTCTGTGATGCCTTCTAAGGAATCTGACTTAGATAAGCCTATTTCGAAGGTAAGCGCACTTGTACTCAACATCCAATTTCAGCTTCCTTGTCCAATTCTGGCTTATCTTCTTCCTATCTTACTTGTTTATCTACTATTTCATCTCATTTTATTCCTAAGACTGTTTCAAAAGCATTATCTCATCCTGGTTGGAAGGCGGCAATGGTGGAAGGAATGATGGCTTTGTTCAGATGCGGTTCTCCCTTCTTTCTTTGTTCACAGCATGGTTTTTCTTATATTTTAAAAAAATGCATATAGTAGTGATCTCAAGGGTAGTTCTATTTCCAAAATGTGTAAGCTCTTGCAAAAACAAATGCTGCGCATTAGTCAGTTTTGCTCTTGTGATGGTTCCAACCTTGATAGAATAGTTTTATAAGCAAAATATTATTGCTAGCTTGAAATTTAAATATGAACTGACAACAGGGATATGCACCCCCTAATTCAGATAGAAGGGAGGGAGTTCTGAGACGAAAGCGCCTCGAGTATCTTGATTGTGTTGCTCAGTATTATGATGTTTCAGATACTGAACGTACAGATGAGGAGATTAACATGCTTCTTCAGGTATTATGTTTGATGAGTACTATAGTGACTTTTTCCTGCCCAATGCTCACGCTGCACATCTAACCAGTTTTATGTCTTGCACTCTTGCTTGCTTTGTATGTCCATGTCAGATTGCTGTTGATTGTCCTAGAACTGTACCTGATGTCACTTTTTTTCATCATATGGAAGTTCAAAAATCCTTGGAGCGGATACTTTATACATGGTTAGATACTCTTTCTTCCTATTCTTCCTCTACTCAATTCCTTAGTTATGTACATCTTTTTGATATGCTGTGTCCCACAGAGGGAATTTAGATGATTCTACAGATTTGGAGGAGTATATAAATGATTTAATAGGGTATCAATTAAGTTGTTTAAATTGATAAATTTTCTGCATTTTTGTTTTGTTTTTGATTTTGTTATTTTTTTTAAATTTAAAAAGCTTGTGGCAGGCTGTTGACAAAATGCATGGCTACATCTTCATATGTTAAGAGTAGTTATCACCCTACCATCAACCATGTGAAGGAAGTACCTGTATTTAACTTTGCTTAGTTGTTGCTTTACTAATACTCTTATTTCTAATTCATATACTGTTTACATGACTACATACTGCTACTTCATTTGCAGCTTGCATCTTTGCAACCGATAATAGTTTGGATCAAAGAATAATTTTCAAAATAATAAAAGAAATACTCTTAAATTAGGTCATTTCGTTAATAAATATTTTAATATTTTAAAATTAGGTCATTTCGTTAATAAATTTGGACGGACGTTAAATTGATTTAAATATTCTTACGTGGAAAATACAATAAAATAAGAAAACAATGTAAAAATGACGTGGCAAGCAACATTTGACTTGATCTTATAAAATGAATTTAAAATGTGAATTAATAAAAAAAATAATGGCGTACGTCTAAATACATTTTCTCTCTATTTCTCTCTGAGATAGGATAGCTCAGGGACTTAGCTAGGGTTTCCGATCTTTAAATCTCCCCAAATTTTCCCAATTTGTACTCTCAATAATCCCCAATTTTCTCACTTAACCCCTCAATTTATTGCATCTCTATCTCCAATTCACTGATCAATTCAATCGTAATGTTTGATCTTGGCGAGTAGGGTTTCTGTAAATTTCCCCAATTTTCAAAAAAGCCACACTGTTACATTTCTTTTACTGCTTTTACAAACCCTAGCTATGGCAATCAAGTTCACCGTTACCTACTTCGGCTATGTTGCCAAAAACATAGCGTCATCTGCTGTCACCAAGGCCGGTGGATGCCGCTTATTTCACGAGTGTGCAATCCAGTCTCAGGGCATCTTTTCAAACCCGAATCCGACCCCCAACTTTTGAATTTCAGCGACCGAAATCTAATTATTCTGCGTATGCAGCTCTGGCCGGGGAAATTTTCTGCAACAACTCGAATTCTTTGATCATTGTCGAATTGTCTTCGCTGCTGAAATCGACATGTGGTTCTGGGGTTTCTGCAGTGGGAGCGTTTGGGGTTTCTCCGTTGAAACCCTCTTCGATTCTTCCGTTTTTGCAAGCATCCAAGTGGTTACCCTGTAATGAGATGATCTTGGGGACTAGGGTGGATAGAGGTGGAGCCAAAAGGGAAGATAGGAAGGTTAGTATTGAAGGTAGTAAGGATAATTGGGGATTTTGAAGATGGGGAATGGCGGAATTTAGGGTTTATGTATGGAAGGGTTTGGATTGGTGAAATTTGATCGGCACTCCATAACTTCCGTTTGGGAATTACTGAATTAAAGTGACGTAGGCCATTATTTCTTTATTAATTCACATTTTAAATTCATTTTATAAGACCAAGTCAAATGTTGCTTGCCACGTCATTTTTACTTTGTTTTCTTATTTTTTTTGTATTTTCCACGTAAGAAAATATTTAAATCAATTTAACGTCCGTCCAAATTTATTAACGGAATGACCTAATTTTAAAATATTAATTAGTTGAATGGGGTAATTCCAAAAATTAAAAGTTCAGTGGTCTATTAAGTAAAACGTGCCAGCAATAGTGGTCAAATCATTAGTTTTGCCAAATATTTTTTATTTTTTTCTATTGAAAAGAACGATTTTGACAGTGTAGAGAGAAACATTTCAACTTTCCACTGAACTTTTAACTTGAGTTTGATATGGAAGCTTGAGCTATTAAAAGTATAAAACAGTTATCCTGTTGCTTCTCTTTAAGAGGTGTGTTACTTCTCTTTGAAGTTTGAACTATGACGAGATTTTTAAAGAGGGTTTGGAAAAGATTATTTATAACCAACTGGTATGTGTTTCTTCTGAGGATAGATTCTGGATGCAGCTAATCGGTAGATTTGTTAAAAACCTTACATAGAACTCTCATTTCAAGGTGTCAGGAGATACCACCTAAAGCTAACTGGTGGCGAGGATCTGTATCTTTGTTTTTTTGTGTGTTATTATTTTTAATTAATTTGAAAAAAATCTGATGCTGTTTAAAACTTTTCCTTTGAATGCTATTGTGGAAAATAAGTTATTATTCCATGGTTCTTTCAAAGGCTCCAAGTAACTCAAACTTCTTGTGTATAATATTGATTTATATTTTTTAACTTTCTTCAAGTTATACTATATAGAATTAAAAATTTAAAGTAGTTGCCATCACCTCTTTTGTTTTCGATGTTATGACCTTGTGTTCCTCGTGATCCAATGTATTTTCACATTCATTGATTTCCTTTCAAATTCTGATATGATCATATGAACTATTGATGAGTCGGTTCTTAAAAATTCACCAGAACCTGTTTCGAGACACATGGAGGAGCAAGGCCTTGAATTTCTTCAATTTACTTTTCGCTGGTTCAATTGTCTTCTAATACGCGAGGTTGGTTTTGTTGCACGCACCACTATAAATAATTGTTCTTTTTTCTGTTATTTCTCTATTTCAAATTTAATACTCCCTCCATCCCACATAAACAGTTCCATTTACAAAATTTGCAAATTGTAAAGATATATTTTTCTTCCATGTTTATCGCTAAATATAATGAGTGTGTAATTTAGTAGTCGTGGAATGGTAGTGAATTTGTGTTGTTATACTTGAGGACAATATGTCATTATATACTATCGTCAATAAAAATAGGACTATTTTTTGGGAACAATTTTGTTTTTCAATTGAGACTCCTTTTTGTGGAACGGGGGGAGTATTAAAGGTATGGAAGTCGTAAAGGATGTCTCCATAAGATATGCCCTTAACCATGAATTCTATATCACTTTTGATGGAAAAGCTATTGAACATATATGATCTTCTGTAGATCCCTTTCCATCTTGTTACTCGCTTGTGGGACACATATCTTGCGGAAGGAGATGCATTGCCAGATTTCCTTGTGTACATATTTGCCAGTTTTCTGTTGACGGTAAGAAAATCATTTGGTCAAGTACATACTCAGTTATATTACAACAAGTGTTAGCCAAGTGTGGCTTCAAATCAGTCTAAAAGTGATATTTTTTTAACATTTTCTTTCAAATCCAACTGTAGAGAGGATGAAAGAATGAAAAAGTAAAGAGGGTTTATCAATTTTCATGTAATTCTATGAAGTGAAACCCACTTGAGTTGAGCTATGAATTAAAATTTCAGTAGAATTTCAATGCCATAGAATTACTTTTTTATTTTATTTTAAATAAGATGGCCTACACTACAAAAGCTCATATAAAACGACATTGTTTCTTATTTTTTCATGTTTTCATCATCTATACAGTTGGATTTGAAAGAAAACATTTAAAAATGTCGTTTTAGTGGGCATTCTCTTTTTGTTGCATCCTTTATGGTCTCCCTTGTTACATTCTGGGCATTTTTTAAATTTTATACTTTTTATTATATTTGCTGCATAACATTGCAGGGAATTTCTCTTTGCCGCTATTGCATGCTATTCTTTCTTTTACTTATTCATTTTTGAGTAAAATGAATGTCATTACACGGAGAATTACTCATGAACACGTCCACCTTGTGTACCTAATCTGACAAAGCATACTTATTAGTCTCTGGTCATGGAAGGGAAATAAATCACAGAGCCTTTCTATTTGATGGTTTTTCCATGATTTCAGGAATGATTAAACACAACTTGCTAATAATGTCTTGCACGAATTTCGCATAAAATACAAAAAATGTCTTGTACAATAATTAATGCACGAGTTCCTTACGCATTAACTTGGCCTTATTATATACTTGCAGTGGTCAGATAAGCTCCTAAAGCTTGATTTCCAAGAGATGGTGATGTTCCTTCAGCATCTCCCAACACATAACTGGACTCATCTTGAGCTCGAGATGGTGCTTTCGAGAGCATACATGTGGCACACCATGTTTAATAGTTCCCCCAGTCATGTAGCTAGCTGAAAGGTTAATTGCATTTCTACCACTTAAGGGAACGTTGATCGACTAGGTTTGCGAAACGATGAGGATAGCTGCCTATGCAAAATACACAAGTCATTTAGTTATCGTATCACAATCGTTACCCGATAAGCAAAATGCCATGCAATAAGCATGGCAAATGTCGTGATCTTTAGGCTTCTCTCTTTTTCCTGTCTGAATTTTGTTTCTCAACTTTGGGTCCATTGGCAAAACCAATCAATTGTTCAGGTTGTATAAATGCTTGTAATCGATGTAATATATGTTTGCTGAATTTCATGGAATCTCGTGCCAGGGAAAATGGGGACAGAGGATCTGCTCTAAAGTGGTCCTGCTCGCTCAATTATACTGCACTTTATTACTTGGTGTTCGGTGTCATTGTGGCCCTTTTAGCTACTTGAGCTGGTGTGAGAGGTTCGGTTTCGGACGAAAGGTAATCAAGAAAGAAGCCGAGCTCCCCTACTAAGGGCCTGTTTGATACGGTTTGAATGGCTCTGAATCTGAACGATTCAGCCATTCAGACTGTTTGTTTATAATTTTTAAAATCTGAATTGGGCTGAAAGGGTCTGAGCGATTCTTTAGAAAATATTCGCCTGAATGGGCTGAATAACCCTATTTTACCTGAATAACCTCCAAATAACCTCGCTGCTCTATCTCTAGAGCCGCTCTCGTCCATCTCCATCGCATCTCTTCACTCCATCTGCAGTAACTTCGCCATCTCAGGTTAGTAATCTGAAGCATTTATGATGTTTTTTTAGATCTCTCAATTTGAGTATCATTCAATTCAATCCCATAGTTTTTGCTAGGGTTTTTTTTTTTCAAAATTCAATTACCTTGTGTTCCCAATTTGTCAAGGATGATGGTATAGATGAGTAGGGTATAATAACCTTCGGCTTCCCCCATCTTGCCCTAAGGTCCTGCACTGCACCTAATATGTCAAGGGGAGTCATAAAAGTGAAAATCTATTACACACATCATTGTTTATATTTTTTTAAAGTCCAATTTGAATTGAATTTGGGGCATTTGGATTTGAGGCATCCAAATTACGAAGTTTACTTGGACAGTTTTAAAGGGATGATCAGTTGTATGTATTTATATATCAAAGAGTACTTAAACTATATAATTCTTCTTGTAGAACAAAGAAAGATGATCTAAAATGAAACTCTTTGTTATACAACTTAATTTTATACACCATCCATTTTGAACTGCTTGAGATAAAAGATCCAAATTTGAGTAGTTGTTGAGGATGATGATGATCGGTGAATAAAAGTGAAAATCTATTACACACAATAAGAGGTAAGAGTTGGTTGCAAAATAGCATTATGATGTGGGTAAAATGGAAACATTAGTCAGGGTGGCTTTAATGTGTGTGGAGGAAAATAAGGATTTGAGACCAACTATGAGCCATGTTTTGGAGAAGCTTTTACACCCTCAAAATGATAATTTAGTGGAAGAAGTTTTGTACTAGATTATGTTTCTGTGAATTCCTGTTAAAAGTTAAAATCAATGTTACATGCCACATTAATTCTATCTTCCAATGTGTTTTCTCATATTTTGTATGCCACTTCCTTGTGTTTTTCATTAAGGTATTTGATAATGAATGTGTTTCTTGAATTGGACTCTTGTATTGTTTTCTTACCCCCTCTGTTTAATAACTTGGACAGTAATTCTATTTTCCAATGTGTTTTCTCATATTTTGTATGACCTTGTTTACTTTTGGTATATATTTATTTAGTAACTTATTATATGTGCTTATTGTTTTGATGAATCATGATTTGTTGAACTTGACATGTGCTCATTATGTGAGTTTCATTATATCACACATATTTTTCTTAATATTTTTGCTATCACTGTTTTTGGAAATAGGTCAAGCATGACTATTGAAGATCAACTTTTATGCTTAATCATTATGTATTGTTACTAGAGATATAGTTATTGCTTGCTTTGTTGTTCACAATTTTATAAGAAAAGAGAATATTGAGGATGAGTTATTTTCTCAGTATGATCAAGCTACCACAATTGATGGAGATAATGAACAATATGAAGAAAATCACGAAGGAGAGCAAGATGCAGTGCAATGGGGCCCTCAAGGCGTACAATATATGAACAATCTACGTGACCAAATTGCTCGTGAACTATAAAATGACTCACTGAAATTAATGTAATTTTATTATTATGTTAACATGTTTGTTTAACTCATTACATTTCTTATTTTCTATGAAACTTGTTAAAATTATTTGATTTATTCAATACTTTGTTTGATAATTTATTTGAATTATTTATTTTAATTTGTTGTACAATGAATATTGTATTTAATTTTTTTAAATACGTCCAGACAAAATTATATACTTATTCAGCATAGTTTAGAGGGATAAAATAGTAAAATACTGTTATTCAAATATTTTAGACATCAATTATCAAACAGCTTTTTTCATTCAGATTCAGCTTCAGCTCATTCAGATTCAGCTCATTCAGATTCAGATTCATTCAGTTTTTATCAAATAGCGCCTAAGTAAATGACCAATCCGTCCCTTGCTTCGGTTCTCTCGGCGTCGACCACTAAATCACTCAATTGGGTCGATAATAGTATATAGCCATTGTCTAATTGGCTAGTCTACATTTAATATCTTTTTCTTGTTTCTTTTAAAACGGTCCGAAAAGTCTGGAATATAATAAAATACAAATGATTTTGAATTTTCTGTTTATCCAATAAATCATCTGGGCCGTTCAAAGTTTGAAATAAATTCCACCGTTCATACAGTACCAGAGGTACGGATCCAACTAGTATATTACGATTCACGAAAAGATTACAACCGACAAAAGAACACCAGAATAATTCCTTCGTAGTAACAATTTGATTAATTCGACTATATCAAAATATCAACCAATAATAGATTCTCTAAATTCAGAGAGAGAGAGAGAGATTATACTCTATTTCATTCGTCAAAATATTTATCCGGTTAATTTTTTTGTAATCCAAAATTCCCAAATGTGGAGAGCTTTCTACAAGCTGATAAAACCTACTAAAAAGTCCTACAGCAGCTATCACTGCGTTTGCCCTCTCTGTTTATTTCGGAGTTTCAGGACCATTACCAGCTTAAACAATACAAGCCAGGTATTTGGAAATTTTGATCATAATAACAGTTCTATACACCATTTAAGCCATACATTACAGGAATGCACATACACCACGGATTTACGAGCTGGGTTTTCAGTCCACACCCATATTATGAAGTTTTATTTTCTTGGGTTTATATCCCTGTGGAACAAGCTTCTTAATCTGTATTGCAAATGTGGGCAGTTTCATGTTGCGGGCCAGTTGTTTGATATAATGCCTGAGAGAAATGTTGTTTCATTTAATACCATGATTTTGACTTGTATTCGAAGTGGGTATGGCCTTAGAGCGGTCTCTCTTTATTGTGAGATGATTAGTGCAGAGAATTATAAGCCCAATCATATAACTTTAGCTGGGTTGATTGGGGCTAGTGATGGTTGTTTAGGAGGTATGCAATTGAGAGAGGTATTGCATGCTCAAGCAATTCAATATGGGTTTAGTTCAAATGAATTTGTAGGGAGCTCTTTGATTGATGTATATGCCAAGGGAAATAGGTTAGAAGATGCAATTAAAGCGTTTAGTGAGATTGCTGAACTAGATTTGGTCTCATGGAATATTATGATTGACGGGTGTGTGCAAAACAATAGTAAAGAGCATGCCTTTGGGATATTCTGTCAGATGTTACAAGAGAATGTGGCGTATGACGGGTTTACCTTGACAAGCATTGTAAAGACTTGTTCAGAAGCTGGGGATTTAGACTCTGGGATGTTGGTCCATGGTTGTGCTTTGAAGGTTGGATTGGCCAGCGAAATCCCAATAAGCAATGCCCTTATTACTATGTACTCGAAATGTGAAAAAGGAATGTCATCTGCCTTGAAAATTTTTAACAGAGTTTTAAAACCTAATATCATATCTTGGACCGCGGTGATTGCTGGATTCATGCAAAATGGGCTGAACAATGAAGCGATTGGGTTATACCGCAGCATGCTCAGGCTAGACATAAAAGAGAACGATTTCACCTTTGCTAGCATTCTTCCAGCATACAGTAATTTGGCAAACCTTGAGGAAGGCAAGCAAATTCATGCTAGGATTATCAAATCATGGTTTGGGTTCGACCTTTCCGTGAATAATGCTCTTATATATTTGTACTCCAAGTGTGGTAGTTTAGATGAGGCTAACTTGGTGTTCAGGACAATGGGGAATCGTGATAAGATCTCTTTCACAACAATGATTACAGGTCTTGGACAGCATGGTATGGGGAAAAAAGCTCTTGAGGTTCTTGAAGAAATGGTAGCTGAAGGAATAATCCCGGATGACATTACATTTCTCGGGTGCCTCTATGCATGTAGCCATGGGGGTCATGTGAATGATGGGATATATGTATTTAAGGCTATGATTGATGTTTATAATGTCAAGCCAAGAAGAGAACATCTTTCTTGTGTTGTTGACATGTTGGGTCGTGCTGGTAGATTAAAAGAGGCTGAGTTATTCATCGAGGAAATGGGGATTGGATAAGATGTTTTTACATGGGAATCACTGCTTGGTGCTTGTAAACTACATGGAGAAATATCACTAGGAGAGAAGTCTGCGAAAAGAATAATTGAATTACATCCAGAGAGACATAGTCCTTATGTGTTGTTGGGGAATATATATGCTGAAAAGGAACTTTGGGAAGACAAGGGAGTCGTGAGGGAAAACTTGACTATGAACGGGTTGAGAAAGGATGCCGGATGCAGCCAAGTATCATAGCAGAGGCAATGTTCTAAAAGGCGCTAGGCGGGAGGCCGAGGGGGGCCTAGCACCTAGGGGGCATGGGCGGGATTTTTTATTTAAAACAATTTTAATATTTTATCTTATATTTTTAAAAAAAAAATAATAATATAAAAAATAATAATCTATAATAAAGATAATAAAGACATTTGCTTAAAGTTCAAACACATATCCATATTGTTAATGTCAAAGTTCAAACACAAACATGCAATTGTTCAAAGTTCAAACATATTTTTAACATATTAGTTTTATTCATAAACAAGATTGCTATTAAATGGAGTAATAAATTTTAAAATTTCAAGAATTTAATTCAATATTAAAATTTAAGAAACTAAACATAAATTTAAGAATTATATTGAATTAAACTAAATATTACAAATGTATCATTTATATAATTTGAAGTTGATCTTCAAAAAATTACAACTATAATAAAATTATTCATTTTGACTTGATATTGTTCACTTCTTGTTGTGATTTGATATGCTACAACACGTATTATGAATATGATAAATTATTAGAAAAATAAATATATCAAGATCTGGTTTGAATAGTTATTAAAATAAAATAAAACCTCTCTGACTAAATCCCACCTAGGCCCTACCTAATTTTTTGGAGAATTTTTTTTTCCGCATTGAGCCTAGGTGAGGCGTCAAGGGGCCAGCGCCTAGGCGGGGCGCCAAGGGCATCCTGGGATCGATCCCCGCCTGCAACATTTGTTAAGGCAGTAATGTTCATGGTGGCCCTGGACCGCCAATGAAAGCTGGTTCAAAGAAAAGGCTGGTTCGGGCCGAAGGGATTAGTCTGACTGCAGTTGGGAAACCCCTTGTTAACAAATAAAAAAAAGGAGTGAACTTTGGTCAGTGTTCTGATGTATACCTTGTCCTCGTAATCCCCCTTTTTCTTTCACTAATTTTCTTATCTTTCCTTTGATTCTTTTCCGCACTTTCTTGCTGGTTATCAGATATCATCTACACATAAGAAAAAGAAAAAGAAAAAAAAAGTATTATCTAATTTTCAGTAAAGTATGAGTGAGATTTTTCCGGCGAAGGACATGAAAGTTTTCAGCCCGGTGATCTTGGAAAACAACATCATATCAAGTATCTGAGCTAGTTCTGGATAATAAGTGACTGAAAATTAATAATAGGTGAAGTAAAAGCATAAAGATCTACGCAAATAAATGAGGATGCATCAAATCACTAGAAAAACATAGACATACACAGATGGCTACTCTGTGTTGGTAAAACTAAATGGACAAATATTACATTACCTAAAGACATATACTACTGCAATTTACCATACCACCACAACAATTAATACATAATCAATCATCAACACATATCCAACCACCAAAACATCAAGCTAATCGATACTAATTTCAAGAAATTTCAATAGTTTCCTTTAAAAATAGATATCCAAAAAATTTTAAACCTGTCTACAAAACTTACAATTATCAATTCATATCCAAACCATAAAAAAACCATCATTCCATACCCAAAAATCATCATAACCATACCATGTATAATTAGTTAACTTTACAAAAGACGGCACACAAAAAATACAAACATGCAGAAAATAGAGAAAAAACATGTTGAGCATAAGACCCATTGCCGAAAATATTACATTACCTAAAGACATACCACCACAACAATTAATACATACTCAATATCAACACATATCCAACCACCAAAAGTATAAATATAAAAGAATAGTCTTAGGCGTTTGTACAACTTCCTCCTTCAGAGATTTCAAAGGCATTGACATACATTTGTTATAAATTGAATTTTCTCAACATCTGTCACAAACAACTAGTTCTTAACGTGATGAATGGAAGCAGCAGTCCAAAGCTTGTTCGGACACCACCACTTTTTGAAGTATTTACCACCATCAAATCTAATAATATCAAACCAAAGAGGAATGTAGAAATAATTTGACAGTGAGAGTTCTCCAATAAAATCATCTTCTTTCAAGAGAAGTAAGATGTTGTATATGGCCAAATCCACAGCTTATACCTCCTGCAGAAGTTATATTTGGTCTAGAAGTTGATTCAGCATCGGCAATTTCATTTTGTATTCAAGATGACATGCCATAGAATGAAGTACTTGAAGTTGGTGATAAATGCACTAGTTGTCAAACAAGGTTGAGTGACCTCCGCTTTGGCTGTAAGCAAGAGCAAGAATTCAAGTGAATACCAAAAAATAACAAAAATAGAGTTTGGACTAATCATTAATATGAGAAGTTTACTTGACAATTAACATGAATGAGCATGTTTTCCTAATTGTGCTCATTGCGTAATCTTTATATGAACCAAGATACAAAGGTAAGACAGGTTGAGGTAACTTGATATATTCCAATTAATCATCATATCTAAAGTGTGTAACCATATGGTCAAATCCCCCCAAAAAAAATATGAAAAAATATTGAACGAGGGCGTAGGAGTAATGGAGTAATGTGAGCACGAAAGGATATATTAGACTACTTTATGTATAACCATATGGTGAGAAAAAACAAATCATCTACTCTCTTTATACAAGTGGTTCCTTATATACACTCACCCACACCTACTTGAACTAAGATTTCCTTGTGCATTGAAATAGTAGCCGTATGCATCACATTATTTCCAATAAAATAAAGGACAATGGTACAAAAGTTGACCAAATTCTTAAGATTTTGAAACCTGGTACGCAGGTCATCACAAGCAGGGAAGTTCACATAAAGAAAGAAGACGAATAAGAAGAAAATTGGACTGGTTCAATTTTATATAGAGAGTGCATGTCACAATTTGCTCTGTAAGCTTGGAAGCATATGTAGAAGCAACAAAAATACTATGACTTAACTGAAAAGTCTGTGTAGAGAGAAACAGCTTACTCACAAATTTCCTTTCAACTTCTTTGAGGAATTTCTTGGGGGAATCCAAATATTCAGAACAATCTTTCTTTACTGAAGCTGCAAGCTCTTCTTCTCCAGCACTTTCGAGGTTCCTTATCAAAATCGTTAAGGTTAACTTATCTGGGGCGCAACCTGATGTCTTCATGGATTCATATGTCTCCATTGCCTTATCTATCATATCCACTTGAAGATATGCTCCAATCAGCTCTGTATAGGCCCTGGTATCCGGCTCTAACCCTTCTTTCTTTAGTTCAGAGAACAGCTCCTCAACCATACTAATCAATTTGTTCTTCCCAAACATCAAAATCATGTCACTAAACAGAGATAGATCTGGTTCATACCACACTTCCTTCCTCAAAAACTCAAATACCTGGCACCTAATTACATTTCAGATGAAGTGCACACTTGAAACTTTGAAATCATATTAGACATAGATAAAGGAAATGATATAAAATGGACTACAGAAAAAAGTCACACACTTGACGCCAAAAAAGAAACAACATAATTTTCATAATCATAGTCAGAAATTCTAAAAGTAGACCAAACTGGACAAGTTTACTAGCCGATAAGTAAAGAAGTCCTTCTCTTACAAGTTTCCAAACTATATATATATATATATATATATATATATATATATATATATATATTCCTATTTTTTATCCACAAGGTTTTTACTAATATTCACAGACACCCACACTTATAGATATTAAAATTATCGCTTTTGGATTGTAAAAAGTGACAGTGTTTTCATCATTCAGTTAGAAAATTCTCAAATGGTTACATTCATTTAAAGTTCATTTGGATGTCCCTTGAATAAAATCATTTACAAGCTGTAGAGTTTTTTTATATGTAAACTCCTCATTGTGAATTAACTCATTTAGAAAAGTAGGAGATTACACCACTTAGTTCCTTGTTGGTCATCTTTCGATTTTCATTACAGGGTATTTCTAAACAAGTTCTTTCAAATTTGGAGTTTACATATCAAAATAATATACAAAATTTAAATGTACCATTAGGGACACCCAAATGGGCTCTTAAATAAGCGGTCAAGCTCAACTGTTAAAACTAGAAGTTCCAATGGTGTGACCATGTCTCCAGCTTTATTACCCAGAAGTGTCCCGTATTTTTTGTGTTAACCTATCCACAAAAAAAACAGAGGATTCACTCATATATGTATTATTTAATCCTAAAAGGAAAAAGAATGGAAAAAATACTTCTGATTTTCCACTAAGCAAACCAAAAAGATGAATTAAGGCCTACTTACACTATCAGGAGTTTCCACAAGTTAATTTAAGCTCCAATTTTGAGATGTTCCTAAATTCTATTTCTATTACCCTACATTTTTCCAACCCTGCAGGTGCAATTTCTATTTCCATTACCCTGAATTTGTCCGACCCTGCACTGCAACAAGTACTAGTGTACTACTCTTCTACCTAATAATGTGAAATTTTAGTGTGAAATTTTCATCCTTTCTCTTTTGCTTGCATGAGCACGTAGCATTGTAGGAAGCATAAACCTAGATTAGTCATGAATATTATTATCATTTAGGAAACCGGTATTTTCACATGTTAAAATAATATTTTCACATGAGTATCTCTCACATGGAGGTGGGACCCACTCATGTGACCGGGATCATGTAAATATCAATTTTTTATGTGGAAATATCAGTTCCCTATCATTTACTATAATTGTCAAAGTACTATAACCATTCTAAAGTTATATTATTACTAAAAAATCAACAAGCTAACTGATGACAGATTGACCGGGTCAAAATTTTTCGTCAATTTATCGACTCGAGTGTCAAGTGTTCAACAAATGATTTCAAGTAATTGGGCTAAAGATTATTTAAGGGAGTACAATTCAAGCATTATTGGGCCGATTCAATTGGCCCATTCAATTCAGTCCATTCCAGAATTCCTAATTGATTTCAGAAACCATGAAAATCATGATAGCCAACAGATTTTACATGCAAAAGGAAATTTATTATATCACGTGGGCCATTTGCCTTCTAAACCTACTGCTAGCATGGAGACTAAATGGGCATCATATATTCACGTGGACAAAGGCAACAGATATAGCATGCAAAGGAGTCACTTGATATATTATATTTAATAATTACATTAAGTCATGTAAATCAATTCACACATCATGCAAATCAATTCACGCGGTTTCAGCAGCCTTCACGCGACAAGTTACCAGATTATCCACGCGGCAAAGAATTACGTTTACTTGGAAGGATTTTTTTTTAGATTTTTATAATTCTATTGTAATTAAAATTCCTTTTTTAATTAGGATTTCTTTTCCAAATTAACTTCTATTTCCTTATAGCAATTAGGGTTATAGTTTATAAATTCCTATTAGAATTTGGATTGTTTTGAGTAGTATAAATAGAGGTTCAAGTTGATGTAATCAAATACATTATACATTATTCATTATTCAATATATTTGTGAGGTTATTCTCTACTTTTGGTTCTTTTGAAGAATTTCTAAGTATTTTTCTTAGTTATTTCTTTGAGATTCAATTTGACTTATCATACAACAATTCATAGTTGTGTGTGACGTCTTCTACCGCATCAATCGTCGATTGTACCGAGATTACCGCTTCAATATAAGCGAGGGGTCAAGGTGTCGTTGGTGTCCATTCAACGCAGAATTTCGAACGCGAGCAATTGTACCAAGATTACCGTCTAGTGAGGGGTTAAGGTGTTGCAAGCAATTCACCCAACAACTCTGCTAGAAACGATCCGGGCGACGACCACCTCACGCAAGCGTGCCGTGGAGTCTATCACTAACTCAAAAAAAATAAAAATCATAAACACAAGGTGGACTTATTGGGATTAACTTGCAGTAGTACAAGTTCCATGTTTATAATCCAATCCAAATTCCAACCTACAATATAAAAGAAAACCCAATAATTATCTAAAAGGAACAAACAAAACCCACCAAAAAAAATTTACAAGAAGAAATCACCTTGAGTGCCAAGTCCAGTTCATTCTGCCTTTTCAACTCAGTCAACGTATCCAACAAATCAGCCTTCAAGAGCCTGCTGATCCTGCTACTGAAGACTTGTTCCAGTTTATCTGGGGATTTTGCTAATTTCAGAGACTGAACAGCTTGTATTGCTTCAGTGGATAAAACCCTTGACCTCCACATGGGTTTTCTGTTTACATTTCTCAACCCACAGGTTATCGATGTAGATACAGGGGGCAAACTGAATTGGGGTTTGCAAATTTGGGAGTTTTGGAGGAAACCCATTTGAGACGAAAGAAATCTAAGCGAACCCATCAAATTATATTGAAGGAGAGAGGGAAGAAGGAAGGGGAGGTTTTGTTAAGGGTTTAAGCCAAGTAACGGGGTCTTACTCACTGTTTTTGAGTTTTAAAATGGACACAAAAGAAAAGAAATGGACGAAAAATTTAAGTTTTTTTTTCAATTTTTATGTTTTTGAGTTTTTTAATAAACGGAAAAGAAAAAAAATAGATAGAAAATTTGGCCACTTTTTCTGTCAAAGTTTTCCGTCCAAAATTGGCCAGATTTGGACGAAAAAGAAATTAAAATAAGTAATATTTTTATAATTCTCATATTATCCTCAACTTTTAATATAATAAATTTTAAATTACAACTCATGTCTTCAATTTTAAATTTTCTATTTTTTTCTATTAAAAACTCAGAAACAATACAAAGAAAAACTTAAGTTTTCTATTTTTTTTTTCTGTTTTAATTTAAGTTTTCTATTCTTTTCTTTTCTGTTCAAAACTCAGAAAGAGAGTGTTAGGGTAGTTATGTGTGTCAATGGAAAATTATCTGTTTACAAGTTAAAGTCATGCAAATACATTGTGAAACTTAATTTTTTAAATTATAATCGTGATGTATGCGTATATAAAAAAATTAAGAAATAATCTACATTAATTTATGGAAAATTATATGTTTACAAGTTAAATTCGTAATATATTACAAAACTTTAATTTTTAACCGAATTATAATTGTTATGTATATGCATATATGAGATAAGTATGAATTAAAAATGATTATATTTTAATTTATTATATCTTATCGCACACACTTTTACATCGGTATCAATCTAACTTCGTCAAATATTTATCGATGTGTATATCATTTTTCTTTCAAGTTTATATATTGATTTTTTAATTGACGAATAATTATTAATGACAATTTTTTTAATTAATTATCTAATATAATGAGTTAATTTTATAATTCAATCAATCTCATGTACTATTGTACGCTGTAATTCGGTAAAAATTTACGCAACACATAACATAACTCTTAATTTATTAAACTAAAGTTTAAAAGTATATTTTTATTGTTGTCTAACTAATGTAACCACGTCACATTATTTAAAACAAAAAATTGTCGACTCTTATTATATCCTAATTTATTTAATCTTAACTCTTACGAGATTTGTAGTAATTTTTCTATTAGTAGTGATATGCTCATTCCTTTATAAAACTGTAAACGAAAGAAGCAGTTTGAAGCCGATTTTACTCGTTCGATTAAAAAGTTCGATTTGAGCTCATTTCAAAATATAAAAATGAGTCAAATATGAAAGCACATTTTAAAGTTTGATAAATTACTCGAACCTCCTCAAATTATAATTTTTATTAATACTGGATCATATTCGTTAGAAAAGTCCAACTGACGGGCTTGATTCGGAATCGTGCTTTCGAATTCAGTAGCTAAATGAAATTTCAATCAAACCTTATTTTATACTCGATAAATTTTGTTAACCAAATCGAAAGCAACTCAATATTCGGATGGACTCGATTCGTTTTACACCCTTACTCCTTTGCTTTTAAATTGATATTTACAAAAAAAAGGTACAAATTAAAAATATAATTATATTTTAATTTGATTAATTAAATAAAATATAAATTTTTAACCTTATATTTTTAAAATTTATTAAAAAGATGAAAGATAAATAATATTTGAAATTTATGAATAATATAAAAAATTAAGTAATTATCAACAGAGACGTTGTTAGAAGGTATCAGCATGCCTACGATTTCCTTCAATCATGTCTCTTAAATAGATGTGCCAAACAGGCAGGCGGGCGGGCTCGGGCCGGGTCGGGCCGAGCGTGGACCATGTTTTTACGGATCGGGTTAAAATGGTTCGAATTTTGGCAGACTGATAATATGAGGCCTGTGGTTCGGGTTGGGCCGGCCCGACCTCCGGGCTTCTTCTCCTATATATATAATTTTTTTTATATAAAATCTTGTTACACCAAAAATAGTAATAATAATAAATATTACAAATAATAAAATAATTTATAATAAACAATAATTCTAATTACCTACATTAACTACATATCTCAATCAATTAAAATTTTAATAGTATTATAAATTACTTTCAAAGTATATAATCAAATTTGATTTTTAAAATTATACTTTAAAATTAATATAATTTATTTAACTTTTAAAAATGCATTCATAACTCCACAAATATTGTTCCAAGAGATATCTAATTAATTTCCAAGATTTACACGGTTAGAACTTGGAGATGCCAAGATTTTAACACTTTGAATATTTAAATTGATTCTTAGAAGATTTGCATGACATGATTTTAGGCATTACCCAATATCTCATTATTTAATCAATTAGCTTGTTTTATGGGACTTATTAACAACCACATCAATTAAGAAATTTCAAACTACAATTATTATTTACTACAACTATAATAGTTAAATACCGTATTAGCATATGATATTTTTGTATAAAAATATATTTTTATATTGAAGATTGTATTAAAAATAAACAGTTGTTGTAGCTCAGTTGGTTTGAACTCTTATTTATTTACTTACAAGTTTTGTATTCAAGCCTCATAACCCACAAGTAGCAACATTTTGTTTAAAAAAAAAAGTCGCGGTCATACATGCAGGCGGTAGCCGCCAAAAAGCCCAACTTTTAGTGGGCTAAAAAAATCTTGACCCAAATCCCAACGTGGTATAAGTGGGTGCCTGGCCCCATGAACTGAGCCATCTTTGTCAGGTCTACTCTTAAATTTGAAAGGTTGAGCTACAAATCAAACGATCAAATTTTGGGCAGGATTTTTCACCATCCATTCTAGGAGTACTTGTTTGTAATAGGAGTACTTGTTTGAATTAAAATTAATTAATTTCATATTTGTTTGGGTGTGATCTGTCGACCCCTATATGGGCCGAAAGCCTTGTCTGTGAAGGATCTGTTGAGCCCAATAGGCCGGTGCCAATAAAGGGATTGGTGTTGTTCGGGGTCGAGCGACTGAGTCCTTTGGGAGGATTCTAGTCCTAACCAGACTTAAATACTAACTCCAAAGGAAGGTGTTAGGATTATATCTAACTTCATACTTTTAAGGATATTGAGTTTGACTCAAACATAGGTAACTACCATGTTTAGGAGTCCTAATACAATTCAGAAATCAACTTTAAGGTGGTGAGATCAGCTATAAATACAAGTCTTAACTTCAATTAACATGAAATACACTTTTGAGCACTAAACACTAAAGCCTCTATTTTTAAACTTTGTTCAGCATGTACTCATTCTCACACTGGAGCTATCACCCGGTGGCCCAAGCCGTCAAGCTTCCTGTGTGATTTCGTTACTGTGTAGGTTTAAGTGTTTGAATTTGGTGATTGGACGCGCAGACGAAACTTGGCGTTAACAATATTAATTTTAAAATTTAAAATTTCAGGAATTGACTACAGAAACTTAATGTATGTCTAATTTGGGAACAAAAGTATATTTAGCATTTAGGTGAGTTACCTTCCTGTAGAATAATTTTGTTATGATCATTTGGTAAGTTCCCCTTGATTGATGTTACAGGGATAAAATATTGATGATGAACTTTTAAATCTTAGAAGATAGTAGAATTCATTCTCTACTTGACTCTTCTAATGGATTGTTGTTTCCGCTGCAGTTGTTGATCTAAAACTTGTTGTCTATTATGTTCTATCAGATTTTTCCCTATTGAAGACTAATGATAATTTATTATATATTATCTTAGTCATAATATTCTTTACTGGGCTAGTTAAGCTCACCCTTATCTTTTTGTTTCATTTTTTTTCTCAGGAGGTGAGAACATAGCAGGAACTAGCCAGGGTATGGAATGATAGTTTAGGATAGTTGTTTTAGTAGTCCTCACTATTTTGTAAAATAGTGTATCAATAATTGTAATGAGGACTCTTTTTGAGTTTGTATACTGTCTATTAGACAATATTTATATTCAAACTCACAGTATATGTGTTGTCGTATTTTGCACGACAATTGTATTACTGAAGTTGTATTTGTTTCTGTACCATGTATTTGGCGACTCAGAATAGGTGATGTATACCTATTTTGGGGGCGTCACACGCTTCATCTAGTGTCTTTTCATGAAAAAATTATTCTGAGCATTCTTGATAATTATTGATCTTTTCATGCTAGAATACTATTCACGGGGTACTATTCACAAAGTACTATTCATAAAGTACTATTCACTGGTACTATTCACAAAGTACTATTCATAAATTACTATTCCTGAAGTACTATTCATGGGATACTATTCACTCGAGTACTATTCACCCGTAGTACTTTTCATGACAAAAATTGATTTCTTTTCTGATATATAATATTATTCTTAAATTTTACTCCACAAAGCACTATCATGTTGATAATTTGGATATTTTTAAAACTCTGGATAAATTTAAAGTCTTTAATATTTATCCTTGATTTCGTTTAATTAATGTTTATATCATTGTCATCGTCCTCATGCTTATATTGTGATGAAAGTCATCTTTGGCTTACGTGCATAGATGGATTGTTGGTTGGTATGATTAAGAACAGGGATCATTCGGTATAATCATGACATGTATTGTTACAAGTGATGTGGATTATTGAGCTGAGTCTCAGCGACAGTTATTGGTATGATCATGAACATGCGTTCTCTTCGGCCAAGGGTGCAATGATGAATTGTTGTTTGGCATTATCATGACCATTGATGAAAACACGAATATCCTTGGCCCGTAGTGCATGAATAATTCGTGGTCGTGATACTAATGAATATCCTTGGCCCGTAGTGCATGGATAATTCAGTGATGTGGATTATTTATTGTTTGAGTCTCGGCCGATAAAATTGACGATAAACTTTTAAATCATAGAAGATAGTAGATATCATGCTCTATTTGACTCTTCTAATGGATTGCTTATTCCGCTGCAGTTGTTGATCTAAAATTTGTTGTCTATTGTATTCTATCAGTTGTTATACTGTTGAAGGCTAAGGATAATTTATTCTGAATTATTTTAGTTATAATATTTCTTACTAGGCTAGTTGAGCTCACCCTTTTCTTTCATTGTTCTCTTCAGGAATTGAGAATATAGCTGGGACTAGTCAGGGAATAGAATGACGGTCTAGATGGTTGCTTTAGTAGTCCTCACTATTCTGTGAAATTGTGTGATAATAAATGTAATGAGATTGAATTTGAGTTTGGATATTGTCTAGGAGACAATATTTGTATTAAAACTCACAACTTATGTTTTGTCGATTCGAACGAGCGACTTAACTTATTATTATAATTAAGTTGTAGTTGTATTTTGTACCATGTATTTGGCGACTCAGAATGGGTGATGTATACCTATTTTGGGGGAGTCACTGTTGGTATCAAAGCTTAGGGATATGATCCACATCGAGATGTGAGACTAGAACTAGGAGGGAGAAGCGGGTAATTCCTTCGCTAAGTATGACCTACCTAAATTTATTTGTTATTTAACTGGCGATTCACGAATATAGGGATAATATGTGGCATGTCAATTAACCCTTGTTTTGTGGCAGCGTTAGAAAATTAAATCTAAAAATGTTGAGATAAGCAATGAAGCACATGAGACCGTTGAGTCACCGACGATCAATAACCAGAATAATGTGAGCTCAACTAACCCAATAAAAAATATTATGACTAAGATAATGTAGAAAAAATTATCGTTAACCTTCAATAAATCAGATAAAATATAATGGATAACAAGTTTTAGATCAATATTCGCAGCGGAAATAACAATTCATTAGATGAGTTAAGTAGAGAATGAAGTCTAATATCTTCTATGATTTAAAAATCCATCATCAATATTTTATCCCTGTAACATCAATCAATATACATCCTAAATCAAATATTATTCTTTGTTTTACGGGCCAAAGATATTCATTTGTATCACCAGTTGGTCATGTTCATCTCAACACATGTCCATCTTTGCACCACGGGCCAAAGATATTCATCAGGTAATCATTCATCTTTGCACTACAGGCCAAAGATATTTAGTTATATCATCATTTAAGATTGAGGATGATGAAAAATATTTTAAAGAAACGAATCGAGTGAGATTAAAGGACAAAGATTAGGGATTCGTACTTTGGTTTATCCAAGTTCAAAAATACTCCATAATAATTAATTGTAGAGCAAAATTCAAAAATAAAGATCAAAACATGGATACAATCAAAGTTAGTAACCATAATAGACAACTTGGACAAATAAAAAAAAATCTGTGAATAGTGTCGTATACGTGAATAGTAACCCCGACACAAAAGGTAACAATTTCATAAGAAAAATCATACTTCGTGAATAGTACTCGTGAATAGTACCGTATACGTGAATAGTGTCGTATACGTGAATAGTAACCTCAACATGAAAAGGTAAAAAAAAATTCATAATAAAATTCATACCAATATTTCGGTTTAATGATATTGAAAGAAAAAACATTATTTACGAAGAAAATAACATACTGATGAGTGAGTTTTATACCCATGAATTGAGTGCATTTGATCTTAATATTTTGGAAGTTTTTAAGTGTTTGTGTCTATTCATGCATATTTTATGTTGTTTTGTAAGAATTGGGACAAAAGTTACGTGGATCGACGTTTGGGGTGGCTAGATGCGCGTTTTCGGTTTATCATTTACATAGCAGACACTTCAAAGCCAATTTCAGCATTGTTCCAGACCTTATTTCGAAAGACTCAAAGAATTAAAGTTGTAGATCTACGTTTCCTTTTTCCTGAACATCTTGAATCATCAAAATCGGAGTTCGGACGAAGAATTTATGATAATTTTCCTAAAGGACATCGGAGCAGAAAATTTCCGAAAATGAGGCCAGTGCCGGGGAGCTAGGAGGTAGTGTTCCAGTGCCTTGCCCAGCGCCGGGGCGCTAGGGAAGAGTTTGGTCAAGCTTGGACGCGTTTTGGGGCAAATTTTGACACCTTTTTGACTCCAAATAGGATTGTGTTTGTTCCTAAGCTAAAAATTGGACTTGTAACCTATAAATACATGATGTAAGGCATAAAATAAGGGTAGATTACATAAATTAGATTGGAGATACACTCTATTAGATTAGAACATAAACCCTAGTTCTTATTAGTTTTGTAGATTGAAGCAACTTGGAGACCATTGAAGATCAAGAGCAGGAGCTTGGTGAAGATGGAGATTTGCTGACAACAGATTCTATTCTCTTCTCTTCTCTTCTCTTACTTTTATCTTTTAATGTTTATTCAGTTGTGGATTCTTGATTTTAATTCAATGACAATGAACTAAAATTCTTTTATTAAGACTACAAATTGAACATTTTATGTCTATGAATTAATTATTTAATTTAGTCCAATTATTTATGTCAAGGTGAATTATTTATTATGTCTTGTGAGTTTTTGATTAATTATTAGGCCAGTAATTACAGTGTTACTCTATAAGGATTCTGGAGATAAAAATCTAGGGTTGGAACTGGACATGATAACATGTATACTTAATTATTTGCATGAGATGAATAATTAGGGTCGTGAATTGAATAGGAATATCTGTTCACTGCATGTAGTGAATTAGGAATTGGAACTTAACGGGTTTGGTTTAATTATTCTGCATAGGAATATCACAGGATTAATTGAATTGAATAAAAGTTATCTGTTCACTTGGGAAAGGGCTTTTAACAATTAGAATTCCTATTAACAATTCAGGTGGCGTAATAATTGGGTTAATTGGATAATTGGTTTATAGTTCATAATTGGGGATATTGTAGTCTTAACCTTTATTTATTTGAATTCATTTATAAAGTATTTTAGTTTAATTAGTTAATTTAGTTTGCTTAATTTTAAAAATCATAAATTGGAGCTGTTTAAATAAAATTAGTTTGGTTAAGAACTAGTACTCGGTGAATTTTATTAAATAATTCCTTGTGGGAACGATACTTTACTTATACTTTATTACTTGTTGACCGTGTATACTTGCACGTATGTTTTGATTGTGAAATCGATTAACAAGTTTTTGGCGCCGCTGTTGGGGAACGAACCCGGGTCACCCGCGTGATAGGCGGGAATACTTACCACTATAGTTGATAGATTTTTTTTTCATTTTTTAGAATTTAATAAGCTTGCTTCTTTTGTGTTCATAGGTTAGTTAAGTCCAACTCAAGTGTGGTGCCCGATTCATTTCAATGTGCCTAACCTATTCTTCAGACTTCGCAGACAAGGAGATAAATTGCTATATGTCAGGGAAGTCCTCTCTTTTAATTTTTCCTATATTAGCCATTGAGGACAATGTCTGTTTTAAGTTTGGGGGTATTTATCATGTTTAGTATTTGCTTGGGCAATGTTTTGAGGGAATTTGATTTTGGCCAATGATAAGTGGGTGGTTGATATGGTTAACTCTTGGAGAATTGATGAACATGCTTAGTCTATATTTTAACTCATTAGTTGGTTTTCACATTACTTGCGAAATTTTTGAAAAATTTTACACATCCATTTGTTTAGACAGTTGGGATTGACATTTTTTGGCTAAATGCTTATGAAAGATACCATTGCAACTTGAGAAATCTTATTTGAGCATCATTCGAAGTGAAAATTAGGCACTCACATAAGTTTGGGGTAAATCTTGGGGTATTTATTTTTAAAAAAAAAAATATTGGAACCTTCTCGAATTGAATAATTGAAGAATGTGGGGGGTCGAGATGAAGCGTAAAACGCACTCCCCATAAACACAGGCACGAGATGGAGCGTAAAACGCACTCGTTCAATGAAAAATGGAAAACGAGATGGAGCGTAAAACGCACTCACTAAATAGAGAAAAGAAAATATGTATGTTTGAAATACTTGGGAAGGGTTCATATGTGCTTAAAAGTTCGAATATCCGGTTGATCCTCAAGAAAAAAAATTGTGTTTTGTCTATTTTAGCGGTGATTGATGTGATAAGAAGTTTTGAGAGTTTTTTGAAAATCTTTTATGAGTGTTGGTTGATCTTTGCTAAATCATTACTAGTTTGAACATTTGGATGCACACACGCACTTAAAGGATCATGAGTAGATGTGAAGCTAATGAAAGTTGTTGAAATTTTAGACATGACATTGTTTTGAAATTTCTGCGGGTTAACATTTGTTGTAACCTTTGAGGCCATTATACGAATTCATATTGATTCATTGTTTGGGGGGATCATTGCTAGATGATGAATTTTTCTAAATTATGTTTTTGCTTGAGGACAAGCAAATGTTTAAGTTTGGGGGTATTTGATGAGTGAGTTTTATACCCATGAATTGAGTGCATTTGATCTTAATCTTTTGGAAGTTTTTAAGTGTTTGTGTCTATTCATGCATGTTTTATGTTGTTTTGTAGGAATTGGGACAAAAGTTACGTGGATCAACGTTTGGGGTGGCTAGATGCGCGTTTTCGGCTTATCATTTACATAGCAACCACTTCAAAGCCAATTTCAGCATTGTTCTAGACCTTATTTCGAAAAACTCAAAGAATAATAGTTGTAGATTTACGTCTCATCTTTTTGGAATATCTTGAATCATCGAAATCGGAGTTCGGACGAAGACATTATGATCATTTTCTCAAAGGACGTCGGAGCAAAAAATTTCCAAAAAAGCCCCAACGCGGGGGCGCCCATTTCAAGCTTATTTGCAGCACCGAGGCGCTAGGGGGAAGTGTTTCAGCGCCATGCCCAGTGTCGGGGCACTGGGGAAGAGTTTGGTCAAGCTTGGACGCATTTTGGGACGAATTTTGATACTTTTTTGACTCCAAATAGGATTGGGTTTGTTCCTAATCTAAAAATTGGACTTGTAACCTATAAATAAATGATGTAAGGCATAAAATAAAGGGGGATTATATAGATTAGCTTAGATAAAATACTCTATTAGATTAGAACATAAACCCTAGTTTATATTGGATTGTTGGAGATTGAAGCAACTTGAGTATCATTAAAGATTCAAAGCAGGAACGGAAGAGGTGTCTCAAGACTACTCACAACAGATTCTATTCTCTTCTCTTACTTTTATCTTTTAATGTTTATTCAGTTGTGGATTCTTGATTTTAATTCAATGACAATGAACTAAATTTCTTTTATTAAGACTACAAATTGAACCTTTTATGTCTATGAACTAATTATTTGATTTATTCCAATTATTATGTCAAAGTGAATTATTTATCATGTTTTGTGCGTATTGATTAATTATTTGGCCAATAATTACCGTGTTACTCTAGAAGGATTCGGGAGATGAAATCTAGCGTTGGAACTGGACACGATAACATGTATGCTTAATTATTTACGTGAGATGAATAATTAGGGTCGTGAATTGAATAGAAATATATGTTCACTGCATGTAACAAATTTGGAATTGGAACTTAACGGGTTTGGTTTAATCATTCTGCATAGGAATATAGCAGGATTAATTGAATTGAATAAAAGTTATCTGTTCACTTGGAAAAGGGCTTTTAACCACTAGAATTCCTGTTAACAATTCAGGTGGTGTAATAATTGGGTTAATTGGATAATTGGTTTATAGTTCATAATTGGGGATATTGTAGTCTTAACCTTTATTTATTTGAATTCATTTATACAGTAATCCAGTTTAATTAGTTAATTTAGTTTGCTTAAGTTTAAAAATCATAAATTGCGATTGTTTAAATTAAATTAGTTTAGTTAAGAACTAGTACTTGGTAATTTCTATTAAATAATTCCTCGTGGGAACGATACTTTACTTTCACTTTATTACTTGTTGATCGTGTATACTTGCACGTATATTTTGATTGTGAAATCGATCAACAAGTTTTTGGCGTCGCTGCCGGGGAATTAGTTTAATAATTTTGCCAATATTAATTTTTATTAAACTAGTTTTAATTTAAAAGTTTTTTTTATTTTCTTTAATTCTCTGTCTATTTTTTTCTTTCTTTTCAGGTACTGTGGCGGAATTTAATTATCAATGGCCATATACGAGAATGACTCAGCCAAGGGGAGCTGAGATTGATGGACTCACGACAGTACTTTCTCATTATCAGCACAAATTGAGACACTTTCGAGGAGGTTAGACATTTTTGCAGCATAACGTCGTCAAAGTGTGGCGGTTACTTGTGATTATTGTGCTGGAAATCATATGAGTCATCAATGCGACATTAGTTTCGAGCCGGTACAGTATGGTGGTGATTACTCGAATACTTATGTATATCCCAACAACTATCATCAGGATTGGGGGTATCACCCAGATTTTTCATGGAGCCATACTCATCAAGATCAATTTTATGCTCCAAGTCCAATATACCCACCGGATTTCTCGTGTCCACCTCCACTACAACAGGAGGAACATTCAAATTTAGCGGAAATTTTGTCCAAGTTCATAGCTTCAAGTGAGGAGAGGAGGATTAATCAAGAGATATCGAGTCAAAATTTTGCGAACCAGATGGAACAACTACTTAATGCCTTGAACATTTGTCCTCAATACACTTGGCCCTATGACATGGATTTTGAGACTGATGGTGAGACCGAACCAAGTCTGCAACCGGATGTGCCAAATGATATAGATGGTGAAAAAGAGGAGACACTTGGGGACCAAGAAAAGGAGATCGGCAAAAACCTAACTTTGAGTACAAATGAAGATGACCCGATTTTGATAATGACCCACATACCTTCTCCACCAAAGTTCAAGAATCCGGGAAGTTTTGCAAAACCATGCCCAATTGGCAGTCATGTCACCGGCAAAGCTCTTTGTGACATGAGAGGTAACAAAACTTTAGAGCCATGGTAGGATGAAAAATGTGGCGCCCCCAAAACAGGTATACATCACCCATCTTGAGTCGCCAGATACATGGTACAGAATTCAAATACAACTTAATAATACAACTGTCGTGTACAATACGACAAAACATAAGCTATGAGTTTTAATACAAATATTGTCTACTAGAGATTATACAAACTCAAAAGGAGTACTCATTACAATTATTATCACACTATTTCACAGAATAGTGAGGACTACTAATGCTATCATCTGGCCCGTTACTCCGTTCCTCGACTAGTCCCTGCTACGTTCTCATTTCCTGAAGAGAACAATGAAAGTAAAAGGGTGAGCTCAACTAGCCCAATAGGAATTATTATGACTAAGATAATGCAGAATATATTATCGTTAGCCTTCAACAGTGTTAAACTGATACAATATAACAACCATCAAGTTTAACTGCAGCGGAACAAGCAATCCATTAAAAGAGTCAAGTAGAGAATAAAATCTACTATCTTTTATGATTTAGAAGGTTTTTCATCACTTTTATCTTTGGGACTCGGCAATAAATAATCCACATCATCGAATCACCCTTGACTACTACCGAGGATATTCTTTACTATCACGACCACAATTATCCATGCACTACGGGCCAAGAATATTTGTGTATTCAATAATGGTCATGATTATGCCAACAACTATCCATCAATGCACTACGGGTTAATGAGGACTTTTACCATATCATTTGTAATATTACGGTTATGATTACACCGAATAATCTCTGGTCATAATCATACCAAGTCCATCTACGCACCATGTGCCATGAGATGACTTTCAACAAAAATATAAACATGAGGATGATGACAATGATATAAGAATTCAATAAAATAAGTTCAAGAATTATTTTATCCAGGAATCAATAACGTCCAAATTGTCAACATGATACTGCTTTGTGGAGTAAAATTCAAGAATGCTCAGAAGAATATTTCAATGAAAAGATACTGGATGAAGCGTAAATATCAAGGATATTCCACTAATTTCATGGAGTATAGAAGTCAAAACTTTAACCAACTGAGTATAACAAGGAATGGAATAACAAAAGAAATCACCAGGCATGCGATAGACCGCACGACAACAAAGTTATTCCAATGAGAATAATAAATAACGGAATCAGGTCCGACGAAACGCATGTAGGCAGGATATTCCAATGTAATAATAAAGACGAGTAATCGGTCCCACAGTAAAATACAAAGACAGGATATTCCAATAGAATAATAAAGATGGAACCAGGTCCGACGTAGAAGGCACAGACTGGATGTCCCAACAGAATGATAAATAATGGAACCAGGTCCGGCATAAACGCACAGACAAGATGTTCTAACAGAATGATAAAGAATGGAATAACCGAAGAATTTCACCAAGTATAGGGTAGCCCGCGTATACATGTTATTCCAATAGAATAATAAAGATTGAAATAACAGAAGTTCTCTTCATGGATAAGAAAGAAATAATACTCCCTACCTTTAGAAAAACTGGATAATGGAATAATGAGGTAGCAGACTTCTCTTTTTCTTTCTATAATTTCTCTCTATAATAATCGCTCTAAAGCTTTTGTGAATTGGTGAGAAATGAAGGAAGAATGAGCTTCTATTTATAGAAAAATATAGTTTCGATAATTGCACGTTTTGGGGCTCAAAAAATTTCAGTACAATACCTCCAACTTTTCCTTTATTTTTAATTTATTCATGGAAGTATTATCAAACTTGTATCACCTCCCCTAATAGTAAATAATGTGAAACAATAGTATACACATGTGAACAAATAGTTATAATCATGTGAAATAATAGCAATCAATTGCTCATTTATCCGGTTAAATACCCGATTGGTCAATATAACCTCCAGACATCAATTATTATCGAAATAATTATCGATTTTCACTAACACAAATAATTCCAACACAATGAAACCATTTTATCAAAAATATAAATTTTGAAATTTGAAGTTTGATTTTTTTGGGAAAAAGTCAATCATTGATTTTTTTGACCAAATAGTGAATTCGAGAAAATTTTGTGTTTATAGACTATTTTTACTAATTTCATCGTTCGGACTCAAATATCACGTCGCGTCTCCAAATTCAACTCCTAACACAACTTCAATTTTAATAACATTCATCATTAATATTATAACTCACAATATTTATCAACCAAAGTCGTTCCTGTGAAGAGGGGCTTTCAATAAGGATTTCTCCCTATTAGCGCCGCAATTAGGTGACCAAACCTCTCCTTGATGTAACTTCTAGACATTATAAATATTGCAATTTAATAATATGAATAACTTTGTCGTCTCAATTATTGATTTAAAAATAACATATTATACAGGATGATACTTATGACAATAATCGAATCAATAATATAGAGAGATATGATGCAAAGAATTATGTAGCAATAATTGAGTATAATCGAGTGACTTCTCACGTAAGCATCAATAATCAATATTGTGTGCTACTATGCAACCAGCGCCAGACATCATCACTTTTTTACTATGGGTAGTTCAACAGTTAACGGTAAAACTTCCGCCGTTATTTTCATAAAGTATTTTTGTCATTTTCTCAATCCGACAATAATTCCGTTGTAGGGGGTCCACCAATGATTGTTCCGTTGTACGAATATTCCCTGTTAAAACGAATATTCCCCGACCAATCGAATATTATATAACAACTTGCATACTTTGCAAAATTTGTAAATATTACCCACAACTATAACATTATATCAAATCTACACCATAATATTCAAAAATATATTTCGAGAAAATTTAATCTTTATTCAAAAAGTTGGGGTCTTACAACTTCACGTTCTTATGAAATTTCGTCCTCGAAATTAGGGGGTGCGACACGGTATGTCGAAGAGGTGAGGATACTTTGATTTCATTTGATTCTAACTCTCGTGTCATTTCCTCAACATCGTGGTTTTCCACAAAACTTTGACTTGAGGTATAACCTTGGAGCGTAGAATATGTTTCTTCTTATCCAAGATTTTAACAGGAACCTCTTCATACGTTAAATCTTCCTCTATTTCGTCCGATTCTAACTCAATAATGTGGTTCGGGTCTTTCATATATTTACGTAACATGGATATGTGAAAAATGTTATGAACACGAGATATACTTGGCGGTAACGCACGTCTATAGGCCACAGTTCCTACTCGATCGAGGATTAAAAATGGGCCAATGAATCGAGGATTGAGCTTTCCTCTCTTTCCAAATCTTGTAACTCCTTTTCATGGAGCAACACGTAACAACACATGATCTCCAATATCGAATTCTACGTCCTTTCGTTGAAAGATCAAGATAACTCTTTTGTCGATCTTGTGAGGTTTTTATACGTTGATTGGATCATTTGAATCTTTTTCGTAGTCATACGTACTCAACTCTGGTCCCAACAATGTTGTTTCACCCACCTCATCCCAACATCTTTGAGAACGACAATTTTTTCCATCTGGCGCCTCGAATGGAGCCCATGCCAATACTTGCTTGATAAGCTGTTGTTGTAGGAAAACTCCACCAATGGTAAGAACTTGTCCCAACTTTCCTTGAAGTCAAGGACACGAGTCTTAATAGATCTTCAAGAGTTTGAATCGTCCTCTTCGATCGCCCGTCCGCTTTGAGGATGATATCTTTGAAGCTAAATCGTAAACCGTGCCCATAGCTTTTTTCAAACTAACCCAAAATCTTGAAGTGAATCTTGGGTCTCGATCGAAACTATGGATACCTTGGCATACCATGCAATCTTACAACCTCGTTTATGTACATACTGAGCAAGACGTTCAAGTGTATAAGTTTCTCGATTTCGGTAAGAAATGAGCAGACTTGGTCAATCTATCAACAATGACCCAAATCGCATCTATGCCTTGAGAAACTTTGGGAAGACCCAGTAATGAAATCCATGGTAATGTGCTCCCACTTCCATTCGGAATTTCAAGTGGTTGCAATGGACCTTTTGGTACTTGATGCTCCGCTTTAACTCGTTGACAAATTAGACACCTTGAGATAAATAGCCGCTTATCTCTCTTCATATTGCTCCACCAAAATGTATACTTAAGATCACGATACATTTTGGTACTCCTAGAGATGGATTGAAAAGCGGTGTGTGTGTGCGCCCATCATGATTTTATACTTTAAATCGGTCGATAGAACACAAAGTCCGGAGTTGACTCAAGTATTCCTTCTTCATCGATTCTTGCTTCCAAGATAACACCTTCTTGCACTTTCTTCCTCATACGACGCATCACTTTCCGGATCAGAACTTGAGCAACTTTAACTTTATCAATTAAAGTCGGTTCTACTCAGTATATTCGCCATCATCACATGGGTCCCCGGAGTCTTTAACTCTATCTCCATCCTTTGCAAGTCACACAAATGGGCTTTTGTGTTGTAAATATTGCACTCGCACCGTGATATGATGATCTTACTCAATGCGATACCACCACGCGTTCACTTTTTCGGGATGGTATTGGATGGTACGATCATAATCTTTCAACAGTTCCAGCTAACGTCATTGTCGCATGTTGAGTTCCTTTTGAGTGAAGAAATATTTGAGACTTTTATGATCCGTAAAGATCTCCACTTTCTCTCCATATAAGTAATGCCTCCAAATTTTAAATGCGAAAACAATAGCTGCCAACTCTAGATCATGAGTAGGATAATTCCTCTCATATTCTTTGAGTTGTCTTGAGGCATAGGCTATGACTTTCCCATGTTGCATGAGAACACATCCTAACCCTTTGTCTGAAGCATCACTGTAGATGACAAATCCCTCCGAGCCAGATGTTATTGTCAGAACAGGTGCTGAAATGAGTCTCCTCTTGAGTTCTTTAAAACTCTTCTCACATTCCATGCTCCAACCGAATTTTGTATCTTTTCAAGTCAGCTGAGTTAATGGAGTAGCGATTCGAGAAAATCCTTCCACGAATCTCCGATAATAACTACCTAAACCGAGAAAGCTACGACTTGATCATCGATTTGGGTTGCTCCCGACTTTGAATATCTTTAATCTTCACGACAACGGATATTCCATGACTTGATACTACGTGCCCAAGGAATGCTACTTCCTCAAGCCAAAACTCGCATTTCTTTAACTTGGCATAAAGTTTATATTCACGAAGCTTTTGGAGTATCAGCCTCAAGTGTTGCTCATGATCTTCATGACTTTTGGAATAAATAAGGATGTCATCAATAAAGACGACCACAAAGTGATCCAAATATTCCTTGAATACTCGTTTCATCATATCCATGAAGGCAGCAGGAGCATTAGTCAATCCAAAAGACATGACTAAGAATTAAAAATGCCCGTACCGAGTTCTGAAGGCAGTCTTTGGAATATCCTCAATTTTAACCTTCAGCTGATGATATCCAAAATGAAGATCGATATTTGAAAAAAATTGTGCTCCTTGTAACTGATCAAATAGGTCATCAATACGTGGAAATGGGTACGTATTTTTGATGGTGACATGATTCAACTCCCGATAATCAATACAAAGTCACATACTCCCATCTTTCTTCTTCACGAATAGAACAGAGCACCCCAAGGAGACGTCTTTAGGACGAATGAAACTAATGTCTAACAATTTCTCGCGATTGGGTTTTTAACTCCACGAAGTTCAATAGAGCCATTCGATATGGGGCTTTGGAAATGGATTTTGTACCGGTGTTCAAGAGTCGATACAAAATTCAACTTCACGCCTCTGGGGTAGGCGGGGGAAGGTCTTCGGGAATACGTCAGGAAATTTATTAACAATAGAAATATCCTTCAAATCTGATATATTTTTGTTTAAATCCGTGACATGAGCTAAGAAAGCTTTACATCCGTTTTTCAATAAACGAATAGCTTTATGGCTTGAGATGACCGTGATTGATTTTAATGGTTTGGTCACTTGAATTCGTATAATAGGTTTATTAGGAATATAAAAGCTAACAACCTTACGAAAACAATCAATTTTAGCATGATGAGTAGTTAACCAATCAATCCCTAGAATCACATCAAATGCAAGTATTTTTAAGGAGATAAGATCGACAAGTAACGTGCGGTTACCGATTTGAATCAAACAAGACTTATAAACAGTGGATGTAATGAAGGTTTCTCCTAATAGAGTTTCAACAGATAAGTCAAAGTCTAATTTCTCCGGAGTCAAATTTAAACGTTGAGCGCAAGTAGGAGAAATAAAAGAATGGGTAGAACCGGTATCAAATAAGGTATAGACTTCACTAGAGTTTATAATAAGCTTACCCGTGATAACCTCGTTCGGGTTCCTTGCTTTCTGGGAGGTCACAACAAACGCTCTCCCTTGCACTACCGACTTTGACTTTTCTGGGACGGCCTTTGGTGCCTCCATCCTAGTTGAATTTGTCTCTTGGTGAACGACAAAAATCGAGCTAAGTGACCTCCTCTTCCACAATTATAACATGCTTTTGTACGGCATCGTGCGGTTTGACCGATGTGTCCCTCCCTCGTATTTGAAGCATATGATAGGTGGTCGTTCTCCTTCCTTAACAACAGGTGCCTTTGGTCTTTGACGTCTTTCCATCATTGTTGAATCTCCTTTTCTTGAAATGTCCATTTTTATTATCTTGGCTATGATTACCACCGAAGTGGTTACCATTTCTAGCATGTTGATTCCTCCACGTTTGTTATCCTTTGCGATGGATTATTACCATTGGTATTTTCATTCTCGCTTACCGCTTTCTCTTGGTTGCGTTGACTCGTTATCGCGCTCCAACAACTGAGCCCTATTTACAACATCTGAATACAAACATAGTTTATGAGAAATAAGATATTGTCGTATCTCCGATTTCAAACCACTTAAAAACATTCGGGTCATTCGCTCCTCATTATCAACCAAATGGGATGCAAACCGGGATAACTCCGCAAATTTAGCCTTGTATTGTGACACGGTCATATTGTTTTGTTCCAACTTGATAAACTCCACCTCCTTCATGTGACGAATACTTTCGGAAAGTACTTGTCGTGAACACGACTCTGGAACTTCTCCCAAGACATCTTGAGTGCGTCCAGTTGGGTACATTTTCTGATTCCCACCGAAGAATCCGCCTCTTCACGCAACATAAAGGTGGCGAAGGGAACCTTTTGTTCCTCGGAGCATCCCAAGACATCAAATATCTTTGTTATCTGCTTTATCCATGCTTCCGCTTTAAGTGGTTTTGGCTCTCCAATAAACTCCGGTGGTCCCAGCTCCTTGAACTGTTTGGTGGTGACCGTCCGAGAGTTGCCAGTGTTTCCACCTGACATTTTGGATGAGAGCCGCTCTGCTTTGATGTTGCATGAATTGCATGAAGCCTCAGAACATTCCATCGTTCATCATTTGGTCAGTGTTGTTGTTTGCAGGAGGATTGTAACCTTCCTAATGCACATTGTCCTGGTTATTGATCTGTGGAGACTCAACGGTCTCCTGTGCTCCATTGATGATCTCAACATTCTCGGATGCCATTTTCAAATACTGCCACAAAACAAGGGTTAATTGACATGAAACATATTATCCCTACACTCGATCGACCAATTAAATACCAAATAAACTTAGGTAGGTCATAGTAGCGAAGGAATTTCGTCTCTCCCTCCTAGTTCTAGTCTCACATCTTAGCAGGATCATATCCCTAAGCTTTGATACCAAGCTATGACGCCCCCAAAACAAGTATACATCACCCATCTTGAGTCATGGGATACATCGTACATAATTCAAATACAACTTAATAATACATTTATCGTGTGTGTACAATACGACAAAACATAAGCTGTGAGTTTGAATACAAATATTTTCTACTAGAGATTATACAAACTCAAAAGGAGTCCTCATTACAATTATTATCTCACTATTTCATAGAATAGTGAGGACTACTAATGCTATCATCTGGCCCGTCACTCCGTTCCCCGACTAGTCCCTGCTACGTTCTCATTTCCTGAAGAGAACAATGAAAGTAAAAGGGTGAGCTCAACTAGCCCAATAGGAAATATTATGACTAAGATAATGCAGAATATATTATCGTTAGCCTTCAACAATGTTAAACTGATACAATATAACAACCATCAAGTTTAACTACAGCGGAACAAGCAATCCATTAAAAGAGTCAAGTAGAGAATAAAATCTACTATCTTTTATGATTTAGATGGTTTTTCATCACTTTTATCGATGTGACTCAGCTTAATAAATAATCCACATCATCGAATCACCCCTGCACTACGGCCAAGGATATTCTTTAGTATCACGACCACAATTATCCATGCACTAAGGGCCAAGAATATTTGTGTATTCAATAATGGTCATGATCATGCCAACAACTATCCATCAATGCACTACGGGTTAATGAGGACTTTTACCATATCATTTGTAATATTACGGTTATGATTACACCGAATAATCTCTGGTCATAATCATACCAAGTCCATCTATGCACTACAGGCCACAGATGACTTTCAACAAAATATAAACATGAGGATGATGACAATGATATAAGAATTCAATAAAACAAGTTCAAGAATTATTTTATCCAGGAATCAATAACGTCCAAATTGTCAACATGATCTTTGCTTTGTGGAGTAAAATTCAAGAATGTTCGGAAGAATATTTCAATGAAAGAGATCTTGGATGAAGCGCAAATATCAAGGATATTCCACTAATTTCATGGAGTATAGAAGTCAAAACTTTAACCATTTGAGTATAACAAGGAATGGAATAACAAAAGAAATCACCGGGCATTCGATAGATCCATACAATCGAAGTTATTCCAGCGAATAATAAATAACGGAATCGGTCCCCGTAAAACGCATGCATGAGGATATTCCAACAGAATAATAATAAAGACGGATCGGTCCGCGTAAAACGCATGAGCATGGATATTCCAATGAATAATAAAGATGGAACCAGGTCTGGCGTAGAACACACAGACAGGATGTCTCAACAGAATGATAAATAATAGAACCAGGTCCAGCGTAAACTCACAGACAGGATATTCCAACAGAATGATAAAGAATGGAATAACCGAAGAATTTCACCAAGTATAGGATAGCCCGCGTATACATGTTATTCCAATAGAATAATAAAGAATGGAATAATAGAAGTTCTCTTCATGGATAAGAAAGAAATAATACTCTCTACCTTTAGAAAAACTGGATAATGGAATAGTGAGGTAGCAGACTTCTCTTCTTCTTTCTATAATTTCTCTCTATAATAATCGCTCTAAAGCTTTTGTCAATTAGTGAGAAATGAAGGAAGAATGAGCTTCTATTTATAGAAAAATATAATTTCGATAATTGCACGTTTTGGGGCTCGAAAAATTTCAGTACAATACCTCCAACTTTTCCTTTATTTTTAATTTATTCATGGAAGTATTATCAAACTTGCACCACTTCCCCTAATAGTAAATAATGTGAAACAATAGTATACACATGTGAACAAATAGTTATAATCATGTGAAATAATAGCAATCAATTGCTTTCATTTATCAGGTTAAAATTCGATTGGTCGATATAACCTCCGGACATCAATTATTATCGAAATAATTATCGATTTTCACTAACACAAATAATTCCAACACAATGAAACTATTTTTATCAAAATATAAATTTTGAAATTTCAAGTTTGACTTTTCGAGAAAAAAGTCAAGCTGTGGCGACCCAATCCGGATACTTGAAATCCGAACTCGATTCTCCACGATACCATTTCTTTTAAATTTGAATAATACTAAATAATAATATAATTGAACTTAATTTACATACATCAAAGTTTACTTTCCCAGTGCACGTGACCTTCAAATACATTCCTTACAATATCGACAATAGATTCCATTGTCTTTACTAACTATAACCATTAACTCATAATATAAACTCATTCGACAAATTTTCCTTTCCCATTGTTTCGTGTACGAGCCTTCAAGTTGCTCATACATAACTAAAAACATTTAATTTAAGCAAGGATGAGCATTTGAGTGCCCAAAGCAATAATAGCAATTTTATATATATGTTTGAAAGAATATAAGTATTCTCTTTACATAACACTTCTACAAAACGAATCGAAAGTTGTGAAGTAATCTGTCTTGATAAAAATTCACATAACAACTCTCTTCCAAATTATTTAAATTTGGCTCGGCTCTACCCATGAATAGGGTTTAAGAAACATACTATGAACATTGTTTTCATTTTGAAAAGGTTTAGCGAGAAATTCATGAAACCGCTCTAGCTTACGAGCACGGAGGGTGATCATTTCCGTTGTACCCGTATTGATCAATACTACATATCTCCGAACGAAATTCATCGTTTTATTCTATATCGCCTCTAGCGCAAAAATCTTCCCATATAGGGATGTTCATACATACACGGTTCCAAAAAGAAGGTTTTAATCTTGCTCAACAATAATATGTAATTCAACATATATATATACGGGTAATTGATAAAGGTGTATCAACATGTAAATAATCGCCATGATTATCCAGAAAGTGGGGACACTTGTATAACCATTTAGAAATCAACTTAATGTAATATATATCCGAGCTAACATGTTGATAATCAAAGCGTCATATAATCATGACAGGGAATAGAAGAAGAATTCAAACTTCTTACTCATGTCCATTGCATAAAGGAAATACAAAGGTAAGATCTTTTTCGATTCGGCGATTACAAATGTCAACTTAGGTTTTATCTCTTTATCACAACCTATCAATAATCGGATCATTCGTTCGATTAGAACAATATATCATAACACATAGTAATCGTCTATTACATGAAAGACATAGTCTAATCACGTCATCACATAATCGCAAAGTGATCATACTTTTAGTTCATATTCTATACTTGAAATATTTTTATACATTTTTCAAATATCTCATCCATGTTCTACTGATAGCCTTTTCTTTCTTTTTATAAGGTCCGACATTTGTTTGCCGCACTCTGGAATAATTTTATCGGGTAATTACTGAGTCTAAGACTCTTATTCTGTATCTCAACATCAGTCATTTTATTTTTAAATGACTTAAAATAATTTTAAAGCATTTATAATAATTTATCATGCATTTTCAGACATCGGAATCATAATTAAATGATTTATGTAAGATCCCAAATAATTAATAAATGAAATTTAATTTCCTCTAATTATTATTTTGAAATAGTAAGGGTTGATGTGATTAATGTGGATAGTTACGGGTAAAATACGCAAATATTTCAAAATAAGCAAGTGGTTATAAAATATTCATTGTTGTCGGGGAATATTCGTTTGGTCGTGGAATATTAAATCTTTGTCGGGGAATATTAAATGCGACAGTAGTGACCATGTGTGGGCCCCATAACGAAAAGCGATTGGAGGAAGAAAATGACAAATATAAGTTGTTTAAAAATAACGGCGTAGTTATTCTGGTTACCTTTGTTGGAATACCGGTGGTTAAAACACGATGTCTGGCGTTGTTGAGCAGTAGATACGGTATTGCACCAATTATTGACTCTTACGAAGAAGGCACTACTCAATAATGGTTACGATGTAATTCTTTTTCGATGTTTTATTTTATTGATTCAATAATTCTTTGCGTTGATATTTTATATTCTTTGTTGTTTTAATAATTGTCATTACGGTATTTTTTATTGTTGAAACAATAATTCATATTATCTGAATAATATTATTAGATAACATTATTGGCAATGTCTAGAAAGTTACATCAAGGAGAGGTTTGGTCACCTAATTGCGCCAAAGATAGGAGAAATTCTTATTGGAAAGCCCCTCTTTCAGGAGGCACTGGTTGTCGATATTGTGATTCTCGTAATATTATTTGTGAATAATTAATTATTGATTCATATGATGAGGAAAATATTGATTTTATGTGGATATAGATGGAAAATTTTTAATGTGACAATTGTTGAAAATTGAAATTTTATCTTTTACGATAAAATAATTCATTTAAATATATATTATTATATTTTAATAATATAATAATGGTGATATTTTTACAGCGAATGTGGGATATATATGAGTATACGAGGAGGAAGAGTATTTTTGTTGCAATAAATGTTTAAAACATGTTAAACATGTAAATTGGACCCCATTTATTGGTGAAATTTGATTATAGCCTCTAAAATCACCCGTTTATGGATTTGGTCAATTTACATTTGGGAATTTAGAAAAACTTTCTTCTGCAAAGTTGTAGAGAATTGGATTTCTTATAAAAACTCATGAGATTCGAATTTTCTGATAAAAGGGCTATTTATTGTGAATTATTGAAGTTAGAAGCTCAGAAATAATTAATTTTTTGAAGTTTAAATTATTTTAAATTAGAAAAACGTTTTTTTATTTTCTTCTAGAAGGTTGGCATGTGTGAATTCTTTGAGATTCAGATTTCAAAGAATACGTATAATATTTTTATAAATATTAATATTTTATTAAATTTTTCGCTTTGGTGTTCTAATCAATTTCTATAAATAGGTGCTTAGGTTAGAATTGAAAATCACATTTAAATGAAGTTTTTCTCTATATTATCGAGCGTATTCTTGTGAGTATTTTGAGTATACTTTGAGTATTGCTATACGGTGAAAGTTCAAGATATAGTCTATATCCGATTATTTCGGTTAAATCTTGATCTTTCGAGGTAAGGGATGTTATTTTATTCGAAAATGATATTATTTCTTCAATATCATTATGCCGAAATATTGGTTGGAAGTTTTATCAAATTTGGAACTTTTGGTGTCGGTTACTATTCACGATATCTGGCCTTTATTCACGATATCTGACCTTTATTCACGAATCTGACCTTTATTCATCGAAAAATGAAAATTTTCTTTTCGTCCAAAATATCTATTGTGGATACTAGCTTTGATTGTATCCATGTTTTGATCATTCTTGAATTTTACGCCACTATGATTATTTTTGAGGTATTTTTGGACGTGGATAAAACAAAAGTACGAATCCTTAATCCTTAATCCTTGTCATTTTGATTCAATTGGATTCATTTTTTTAAAAATATTTTCATCATCCTCGGTCTTAAATGATGATATTATTAAATATCTTTGGCCTGTGTAGTGCAAAGATGAATGATTTATGATGAATATCTTTGCCAAGAAAGTGCAAAGATGAATGATTTTGATGAATATCTTTGGCCGTAGTGCAAAGATGAGCAGTGTTTAGATGAACATGACCAATGGTGAATGTCCTTGGCACGTAGTGCAAGGATAAATATTTGATCCCAGATATATATTGATTGATGTTACAGGATAAAAATAGGCGATGAACTTTAAAATTCATACATAGAAGATAGTAGTTTGCATTCTCTACTTAACTCTTCTAATGAATTATTATTTCACATGTAATATTGATTTAAAACTTGTTGTCTATTGTATTCTATTATATTTTTCCCTGTTGAAGACTAACGATAATTTTGTTGTATATTATCTTAGTCATAATATTCTTTTCTTGGGCTAGTCGAGCTCACCCTTTTCCTTTTTGTTCCATTTTTCTTCTCAGAGGCGTAGAATATAGCAAAATGCAGCCTGGGGTATGGAATGAAAGTTCTAGGGAGAGTTGTTTAGTAGTCCTCACCATTGTTGTAAAATAATGTATCAATAATTATGATGAGGATTTATTTGTATGTGGATATTGTACAGATGGCAATATCTCGTATTTAAACTCACAGTTTTACTATTGTAATAATAAAGTTGTAGTTGTTTCTGTACCGTGTATTGACAACTCAGAATGGGGGATGTAGACCTATTTTGGGGGTGTCACAATTTAAACATCAAACAATTCTATTATCATTAATAATTAATTAATATTAAACTATTAATGAAGCCATTGCCAAAATATAAAAGTTATTTATAATAACTCAAACTATTTTTAAAACATTTATATTACCCTTAAATGATTTTTAAAATAATTAAAATCATTTTAAATAATTACCATTAATATTTAAATATTAATGTACTATTTATCCAAATATTAAAAGTCATTAATTATAACTTAAAATATTTTTAAATCCTTAATATCCTCTTTAAATGATTTTTAAATGAATAAAACCATTTTTAAACTATTTATTTAATATAAATATTAAATAAACTTAATATCACAAATCATTAACTAAATATCATTAATATATAATTATTAATGAAATTATCTTCTAAATATTAAAAGTTATATTTTATAACTCAAAATATCTTTAAATACTTTATTTTCATCTAAAATGATTTTTAAAATATTAAAATCATTTTTAAACTAATAAATAACTTTAATATCATTAATATTAATTAATTAATGAAATTCATCACAAAATATTAAAAAGTCATGGAAAATAACTTAAAATATTTTTTTATACCATAATATAATTTTTCATGATTTTTCATGAATTAAAACTATTTTTAAATAATTTATTTAATATTATAATTAAATAAATAAATACTTTTTTATATTCCAAAAATATTAAATATTTATGAAATATACTCAAAATAATTAAAAACTATTTTTCGGACTTTAAAATAATTTTTCCGAATTTAAAAACTAATTTTTCTAATTTTTAAATCATTTTCGGAATTTCCAGAAATTGAAAATTTTAAAATAATTCAAATCTGTCGCCAAAGGGGCCTATAGTGACAGAACCGTCGCTATAGGTGTTCTTCATCTCAAGAACACCTTTCGTCAGGAAGGCAAATGTGAGGGACTACTTTGGTCGTGAATAACTTTGTGCACTTAACGAATCTGGGACATCTATGACTTGGATCTTGTAGAGGAAATACCGGACTACAATAACCAACAATCATTACTTCTAAACAACATTAGATCTGGGAGAAATTAGCCATCAAAATAGCTGTCAGAGCTGTTCTTCGTGAAGAACAGTTCGTGATGCCTACTTTGGGCCTCTATAACTTGACGATCGTGTAACGTTTATGTGATCTATCAATTCCAGTGTGTAAACAACATGTAGGACTACAACTCTAACACTTAAAATCATCATAACAACAATAAATCAAGCATCTAAAGTATGGTCAAACATTATCAAAAAAAATAACACTTAGAAAATTGCAGAATTTTGAGAAATTTATGCAGTCAATCTTTGGTCAATGGACTTTGACCTTCAATAACGTTTAAACCAAAATAGATATGGACCTGATTAGTTTTGGAGCTTAAAGACCACATAACAAGATACACCTAACAACTTTTAAAAAACAAATATCATGATCGAGAAAAGAGTTATAAGCCCTGACATTTGATGAAAAATCACAGAATTCGGTTTTTCCAACTTGCTCAAATCTTCAAATTCGTGCACTTTGATGTTATGGGTCTGTGTTTTTACAACCCAGAACATTAATAGACTCCCTATTACACTACATTAAACAATCAATTGCATCAATTAACATCGAATCGAAGGATTTCTAGAATTTAAGGTTTCTACCTTTTCAAGCTTGATTTTGATTTCTGACTTCTTGATGCTTCTGATTTGTTGTTTGTGATGGTTGGGCTTTGATTATGAGCTTATGGGCAAGACAATTTCAGAGGTTTGGGGTTGAGAGAAAATAGCTAAGTGTTTGTGAGCAATTTTAGTGTAAATGTGCATTCCCTCTCTCTTTAATCCATATAAATAATGTATGAAATGATTGTAATGGTTGATTGATGGTAATACTACAGTCCATAGGTGATTTCTAGATTGAATGGCCGAATTTGTGGTGATTGGTAACACAATAATGCACAAATAATTCACCAATAAAGCACTAAATGGACAAAAGGGTAAAATAGTCATTTCCACCCTAATAATTGGTTTCTTCCTTTAATAATGCACAAGGGTAGTTTAGACTTCTCATGTCTACCATGAAGGGCATTTTAGACATTGGCCACAACCCTTAGGGTTTATCACTTTAGATTTTAAAAATTCCATAAATAATATAACTAATAATACACTAAAAGGGTATTTTGGTAATTTCAAATATAATTTCATGGGCATTTTTGTACAAGGCAATTAAATGTAATATTTAATCACTAGATGGTAATTCTTATCATTTACCAATTACTTTCTATCTTTGGTAAATTAAAATACTTGTTCATTAACATCGTAATTTAACCCGGTAATTTAAAATTAGAGTTTTCGATTGAAAATTTAGGGTTTTATAATTAGGGTTTCTTAACGTCATCAATTAGGGTTTCTAATTGACCATTAGGGTTTTCTAATTGTCGCATGTGTGTTACTAACACGATCGTTCTGATTTCTAACTTTAACCGACATTAAGGTTATAATAATTAGGGTTTGTCTAATTATCGGACGAAAAATAGTAATTAGGGTTCCTTCTAATTACCGACATTCTTATACGAAGAACTTCATATATTAGTCACTACTCGGTCATTTCTCATAATCGAGTTTAATAATTAGGTTTTAAAGACAAGATCTTGTCTTTATGACCTAATCAACATCATTATTCTTCAATATTATCTGTCAATACATACACATTACATAATTATTGTATTGTAAAATCATTATAACAATAATATAATATTATTATTCTCATCTCTTGATCACAATCCCAATTCAGGGTTTGGATCTCATATCTGACTTCTCTTTCTTACACAACAACAATAATCAAGTTAAAATAATTAATTTTAATATTACGAGAACAATTCATATAATAAAATATTTATTATATAAATCTAATTGTCACTTCATATATTATTTCCAATCATGTTTTCATGGAAAATAATTAATAAAAACATTTAAACTTACGTGAATTAATTACCATAACAATATAATTTGTGGTAATTAATTACTCCAAAATTATTTTTAATTTTTCATGTAATAAATATATTTGTATCTATCGTTCACATTACTAGACATTTATTCTCGTCATTAAATAATAATAAAAAATTTATATGCAAAATTTCTTATTTATTTTATATAGGAAATCTCGGGTTATTACATCAACTGTTGACTTTTTGACCAAATAGTGAATTCCGGAAAATTTTGTGTTTATAGACTATTTTACTAATTTCATCGATTCGGACTCAAATATCACGTCCGTCTCCAAATTCAACTCCTAACACAACTTCAATTTTAATAACATTCATCATTAATATTATAACTCACAATATTTATCAACCAAAGTCGCTCCCAAGAAAGAGGGGCTTTCCAATAAGGATTTCTCCCTATGGTAGCGCAATTAGGTGACCAAACCTCTCCTTGATAGAACTTCTAGACATTGTAAATATTGCAATTTAATAATATGAATAACTTTGTCGTCTCAATTATTGATTTAAAAAATAACATATTATCTGGATGATACTATGACAATAATCGAATCAATAATATGAGAGATATGATGCAAGACAATTATCATGTAGCAATAATTGAGTATAACTAAGTGACTTCTCACGTAAGCATCAATAATCAATATTGTGTGCTACTTATGCAACCACGCCAGACATCGTACTTTTACTACTAGGGTAGTTCAACAGCTTAACAGTAAAACTTCATAGTTATTTTCATAAAGTATTTTTGTCATTTTCTCAATCCGGCAATAATAATTCCGTTGTAGGGGTCCACCAATGATTGTTCCGTTGTACGAATATTCCCTGTTAAAACGAATATTCCCCGACCAATCGAATATTATATAACAACTTGCATACTTTGCAAAATTTGTAAATATTACCTACAACTATAACATTATATCAAATCTACACCATAATATTCAAAAATATATTTCGAGAAAATTTAATCTTTATTCAAAAAGTTGGGGTCTTACAAGAAAGGGAAGAGAGAAGAGGAACCTGTTGTGTTTGATAAGCATCCATGCCATAATTTGATCATAAACACAATGGAGAAAGCACCTAGTGGTTTGCCGTACTTAATGGGGATCCTATCTAAAAAGATCATGTTATGTGACTTAAATTCAATAGCCATTTCAAATGGGAACCTCCCAAAAGATACATTATTACTGATGGATGGAGGGTTCCTCAATTTTCGAAGGGAAATTGGATAGAGAATTGAAGAAGTCAGGCTGAGACTATAAAACAAGCGCTTATTGGGAGGCAACCCAAGTTTAATTTTTAGTTTTTTTATTAGGTTTATATTAGTAGCTTTGAATTTGCATTTATTTAGGATTTAATAAAATTTCTTCTATCATGGTTTTGCAGGTTAATGTGCCCAATTTGTTCAATGTGCCTAGCCTATTCTCCAATCTTAGCGGACAAGGAGGAAGATTGCTATATTTTCAGGGAAGTCATCTGCTTTACTTTTTTCTATTTCAGCCATTGAGGACAATGTCTAGTTTAAGTTTGGGGGTATTTTAGTGTCGTAATGCATATAGTTAGTTATTTGCATTGTAGTTCGTTATTTTTATGTGTTAGCATTGTGTTTTTTTAAGTTGCATATGCATACATAGGTTACATTAGTATGTGTTCATGTAATATAATTGTATTTTTTTATTTTTTTGCATGAATCAGTGCGATCGGTTGGTGTGGTCTTAGCTCGACCTATGATAAGATTGGTATTAATTGTTAACTTCAACAGTGTTGATAATTGATGATGAGTTCTAATTTTAAACAAGAAGAAAATCAGAGCCTGTCTGAAACTTATGTAACCGGTTAGCATTTAAAGTTTAACTGTTTTAATCCACTTGGTTCAAGGGTTTCATAATTTGTTTCTGAGGGAAAATTTTGGTTAAAATTTAAGGAAATTAGTGAACTGGTGGTAAAGGTTAGAATGACGTAAAAGCTTGAATTTGGGAGAATTTATGGGGTATATATATATACTAAATGAAAAAAAGAAATTATGAAAAGAAGAAAAGAAGAAAAAAAGAAAAAAAAATTAGAAAATCCAAAAAAAAAAGTGAATAAACATCATGACATGATTGTCTAGTTTTGTGGCATTTGTTACTTGGGTAAGTAAGCCCGAGGGGATTGTCTTTACACCTAGCGCCCTAAGATCTTAATGGTCTGGGAGTCGTTGGTCGAAAGCTCGTTAAGGTATCATTGAAAAGCCTAAGGGAATAAGATATTGCACGACTATGAGAAAAATAAAAAAATGATTAAAACACGAGAAAGAGCAAAAATTCCCTCATGGTTGAATAAAAGTATAAATAAATCTTGTATTTACCCTTAGACTTGGTAATTGCTTAGCTTTAACCGGAATTGTCATATTCACAAAAGTAATTGAATTGGAACTGAAATTTTCCTTCTAAGAAGTTTGTTATGTGATTTTCTTGATCTGTGGTTGGTTAGAATAGTTAACAAGCACACACGCACAACATGGGTGATGACAGGTTTAGATTGATTAACTGGTTAGAGTTATTGACTTTGACTTGATGTGATATATTGTTTGAGTATCATTGGTATCTTTGAGGCCTGTTGTTATATATCATACTGATTTATTACTGGATTTGTAGGTATATTAAGAAGTAGATCATGCATATGCATTCATGTAGTTGAGTTACGTTGTTTATTTTTAGTTCTTTTGTGTTTTTGCTTGAGGACAAGCAAATGTTTAAGTTTGGGGGTATTTGATGAGTAAGTTTTATACACATGAATTGAGTGCATTTGATCTTAATCTTTTGGAAGTTTTTAAGTGTTTGTGTCTATTCATGCATGTTTTATGTTGTTTTGTAGGAATTGAGACAAAAGTTACGTGGATCGACGTTTGGGGTGGCTAGAAGCGCATTTTTGGCTTATCATTTACAAAGCGGTCACTTCAAAGCCAATTTCAGTATTGTTCCAGATATTATTTCGAAAAACTCAAAGAATGAAAGTTGTGTATCTACGTCTCCTCTTTCCGGAAAATCTTTAATCATCGAAATCGGAGTTCGGACGAAGACGTTATAACCATTTTCCCAAAGGACGTCGGAGCAGAAAATTTCCAGAAATGAGGTCAGCGCAGAGGCGCCCAAACAAAAGCATATGCTCAAATAATGGCGCTAGGAGGGAAGCGATGTCAAAGACAAAGATTGCTCAAATGATGGGGCACTAGAGAAGAGTTGGGTCAAGCTTGACACCTTTTTGACTCCAAATAGGATTGGGTTTGTTCCTAAGCTAAAAATTGGACTTGTAACCTATAAATACATGATGTAAGGCATAAAATAAGGGGAGATTATATAGATTAGATTAGAGATACACTCCATTAGATTAGAACATAAACCCTAGTTCTTATTAGTTTGGGAGATTGAAACAACTTGTAGACCATTGAAGATCAAGAGCAGGAGCTTGATGGAGATGGAGATTTGCTGACAAAAGATTCTATTCTCTTCTCTTCTCTTCTCTTAGTTTTATCTTTTAATATTTATTCAGTTGTGGATTCTTGATTTTAGTTCAATGAAAATGAACTAAATTTCTTTTATTAAGACTACAAATTGAACCTTTTGTGTATGTGAATTAATTATTTAATTTATTCCAATTATTTATGTCAAGGTGAATTGTTTATTATGTCTTGTGCGTTTTTTATTAATTATTAGGCCAGTAATTACAGTGTTTGTGACTCCCCCAAAACAGGTATACATCACCCTTCTTGGGTCGCCAAATACATGGTACAAAATTTAAATACAACTTAATTATACAACAGTCGTGTAAAATACGACAAAACATAATCTAAGAGTTTTAATAAGAATATTGTCATCAAGACAATATCCACACTCAATGTAGTCCTCGTTACATTTATTGTCACACTATTTAACAGAATAGTGAGGACTACTAATGCTATCATCTGGAACGTCACTCCGTTCCCTGACTAGTCCCGGCTACGTTCTCATTTCCTGAAGAGAACAGTGAAAGAAAGGGTGAGCTTAACTAGCCCAGCAAGAAATATTATGACTAAGATAATGCAGAATAATTTATCGTTAGCCTTCAACAGTGTTAAAATGATAAAATATAGCAAACATCAAGTTTAACTGCAGGGGAACAAGCAATCCATTAGAAAATTCAAGTAGAGAATAAAATCTACTATCTTCTATGATTTAAAAGGTTTTTCATCACTTTTATCGCTGAGACTCGGCTTAATAAATAAACCACATCATCCTTGCACTACGACCAAGGATATTCATTAGTATCACAACCACAAATTATCCATGCACTACGGGCCAATGATATTTGTGACGCCCCCAAAATAGGTATACAACACCCATTCTGAGTCACCAAACACATGGTACAGAAAGCAAACTATAACTTCAATAATACAATTTTCGTGCAAAATACGACAACACATACTGTGAGTTTAAATACAAATATTATCTTCTAGACATTATCCACACTCAAATAAGTCCTCATTAAAATTATTCAAACATTGTTTTATAGAAATAGTGGAGACTGCTAAAACATCTTTCTAGAACTATCACTCCATACCCCGACTAGATCCTGCTATGTTCTCACCTCCTGAGAAGAAAAATGGAACAAAAAGGAAAAGGGTGAGCTCAACTAGCCTAGTAAAGAATATTATGACTAAGATAATATACAAAAATTTATCATTAGTCTTCAACAGGAAAAAATCTAATAAAATATAATAGACAACAAGTTTTAGATCAACAACTGCAGCGAAAACAGCAATCCATTGGAAGAGTCAAGTAAAGAAAGAATTCCACTATCTTCTAAGATTTAAAAGTCCATCATCAATATTTTATTCCTGTAACAATAATCAATATACATCTTTAATAAAATATTCATCTTTGCACTACAGGCCAAAGATATTCATTTGTATCACCAGTTGGTCATATTCATCTCAACACCTGTTCATCTTTGCACTACGGACCAAAGATATTCATTAGGTAATCATTCATCTTTGCACTACAGGCCAAAGATATTTAGTAATATTATCATTTAGGACTGATGATGATGAAAAATATTTTAAAGGAACGAATCCAGTGAAACAAAATAACAAATATTAGAGATTCGTATTATAGTTTATCCAAGATCAATAATAATCCATAATAACCGATTTTGAAGCAAAATTCAAGAATAAAGATTAAAATATGGATACAATCAAAGATAGTAACCATAATAGACATCTTGGACAAAAAGGAGAAAATTTCATTTTTAAATTGAATATGCCAAGATTACGTGAATAAGGTCGATACGTGAATAGTGTCGTATACATGAATAGTAACCCCGACACAAAAAGTTCTAAATTTGATAAAAAATTCAAACCAATATTTCGGCATAATGATATTGAAGAAAATAATATCATTTAAGAAGAAATAACATCCCTTACCTCAAACGAACAATACTTTTGATCGGAATATCGGATATGAGGCTGAATGAAACTTGTGCTGAATAGCAACTCTCAAAGTGTCAAAATACTCACAAAATACGCTCAATAATATAGAGAGAGAGAAAACTTGTTTCTGGTGTGATTTTCAATTCTAAGCAGCCTCTATTTATAGGAAAATGTTAGACGCCAAGCTGACTTGACAGTAATTGATGGCTTTACCTGCTACTATTCTCACCACCACATTTGAATAAAAATTCCAGCACATTTCTCACCAACCAAAAGTGGGGCCCACCAATTCTAGAATTTTTCACCAAAATGATAAATTCTGAAATTATACGTTCATTTTTAACGGTTCAAAATTTGTGGATATATACTCAACTTATATATGTATAACATATCCAAAAATCACAACGATCATCTATCGGATTAAAAAATTATAACACACATGATATATCTCAAAAACCTTTGGTTTAATTTTTAATACCTCAATTAAAACAAAAATATCGATAAAACACCTCAACATTAATTCCTTCATTTTTAACCACAATAAATATATCCCACATTTATATCCACATAACATAATTATTTCTTTATCATATGAATCAATAATTAATTATTCACAAATAATATTATAGAATCACATTTATGACAACCGGTAGCTCCGAGGAAGAGGGGCTTTCAATAAGGATTTCTCCTTCTTTGGTAGCGTAATTAGGTGACCAAACCTCTCCTTGTGAGAACTTTCTAGACATTGTCAATAATGCTATCTAATAATATTATTCAAATAATATGAATTATTGATCGATAATGGGAAATCTTGTGCGTTGACAATTATTGAAACAACAATAATATAAAATATCAACACAACAATTATTGAATCAATAAAATAAAATATTGAGCAATAACTCATCGTAACAATTATTGAGAAAAAGCCTTTCTACGTAAGGATCAATAATTCATCAATACTGCGTAATACTGGTGTCTTCTTTGTGCAACCACGCGCCAGACATCGTATTTTAACCACCGTGTATTCCAACGATTGTTAGCGGTAACAATTACGTCATTATTTATAAAACTCAAACTTTGTCTTTTTTTTCATCCGACTGTTATCCGTTATGGGGCCCACAAATGGCTGCGCCGTCATACGAATATTCCCTGACAGAAAGAATATTCCACGACCAAATGAATATTCCCCAACACAATGAATATTTTATAACCACTTGCGTATTTTGCAAAATTTGCACATTTCACTCATAACCAAAGTATTATATCAAATTAACTCCATATTATTTCAAGATAATAAATAGAGAAAATTCAATTTTATTTATAATAAGTTGGGGACTTACAATATTCATGTATTCATCAATGGTCATGATCATGCCAACAACTGTCCATCAATGCACTACGGCCAATGAGGACTTTTACCACATCATTTATAACATTACGGTCATGATTATACCGAATAATCCCTGATCATAATCATACCGAATAATCCCTGATCATGATTATTCATCATTAATATTATAATTCACAATATTTAACAACCAGGTCGTTCTCAGGGAAGAGGGGCTTTCTGATAAGGATTTCTCCTTATTGGCGCGCAATTAGGTGACCAAACCTCTCCTTGACAGAACTTCAAGACATTGTCAATATTGCAAATAATAATATGAATAACGTTGCCGTCTCAATTATTGATTTAATAATATAACATATTATGCAGATGATACTGTAACAATAATTAAATCAATAATATGAGAGATATGACGCATCAATTACTGTAGCAATAATTGAGTATAACTGAGTGACTTCTCACGTAAGCATCAATAATCAATATAGTGTGCTACTATGCAACTACGTGTATTACTGTACTTTTACTACCGAGTAGTTCAATAGTTTTAACGGTAACACCTCCACAGTTATTTTTATAGAAAGATATTTTTGTCGTTTTCTAACTACGACAATACTTCCTTTGTGGGTTCCACCAATGATTGTGCCGTCGTACTAATATTCAATGTTAAAATGAATATTCCCCGACCAATCGAATATTATATAACCACTTGCTTACTTTGTAAAATTTGTAAATATTACCCATAACTATAACATTATATCAAATCCACACCATAATATTCAAAAATATATTTCGAGAAAATTATTCTTTATTCATAAAAGTTGGGGTCTTACATTCTATTTATAGGAAAATATAGTTTCGATAATTGCACGTTTTGGGGCTCAAAATATTACAGTATAATACCTTACTTTTTTTCTTCATTTTTAATTTAGTCCTGCAAGTATTATTAAACTTGCACCACCCCCCTAATAGTAAATAATGTGAATTAATAGTTCATTCATGTGACTTAATAGTATAATCATATGAAAAAACTAATTACAATATAGTACATTTATCTATACCTCCCTTTTTAATTTAGTCATGCAAATATTATCAATATTGCACCACCTCCCCTAATAGTACATGAATGTGAATTAATAGTACACACATGTGAACAAATAGTTATAAGCCTGTGAAATAATAGCAATTAATTGCTCATTTATCCGATTAATTATCCGATTGGTCAATATAACCTCCAGACATCAATTATTATCGAAATTAATATCGATTCCCACTAATACTAATAATCCCAACACAACGGAACTATCAATTTCATCTTTAATCAACACAACTTATTCAGCATTAATATTATATCTCACAATATTTAACAACCAGGTCGTTCCCAGGAAAGAGGGGGCTTTCCGATAAGGATTTCTTCTTATTAGCGCGCAATTAGGTGACCAAACCTCTCCTCGATGTAACTTAGACATTGTCAATAATTCAAATAATAATATGAATAACTTTGTCGTCTCAATTATTGATTTAATAATAATAAATATTATGCGAGATGATCTTGTGACAATAATTGAATCAATAATATAGAGATATGATGCAAAGAACAATTCTTTGTAGCAATAATTGAGTATAACTGAGTGACTTCTTACGTAAGCATCAATAATCAATACCGTGTGCTACTATGCAACCACGCGTAGACATCGCTTTTTTTACTAGGGTAGTTCAATAATTTAACGGTAAAACTTTTCGTAGTTATTTTTTATAAAAGATAATTTTGTTGTTTTTAACTACGACAATACTTCCGTTGTGGGGTCCACCAATGATTGTGCCGTCGTATGAATATTCCCTGTTAAAACGAATATTCCCCGACCAATCGAATATTATATAATCACTTGCTTACTTTGCAAAATTTGAAAACATTATCCACAACTATAACATTATATCAAATCCACACCATAATATTCAAAAATATATTTCGAGAAAATTATTCTTTATTCATAAAAGTTGGGGTCTTACAACATCCCTTTCTTATGAAATTTTCGTCCTCGAAATTAGGGTGCTGCATACTGGTATGTCAAGAGGTGAGGATACCTTGATTTCATTTCAGATTCTAACTCCCAAGTCATTTCTTCAATATCGTGGTTTCTCCACAAAACTTTGACTTGAGGTATAACTTTAGAGCGTAGAATATGATCCTTCTTATCCAAGATTTTAACAGGTAACTCTTCATACGTTAAATATTCCTCTATCTCATCTGGTTCTAATTCAATAATGTGGTTCGAATCTTTCACATATTTACGTAACATAGATATGTGAAAAACGTTATGAACACGAGACATACTTGGCGGTAAGGCGAGTCTATAGGCCACAGTTCTTACTCGATCGAGGATTATAAATGGGCCAATGAATCGAGGATTGAGCTTTCCTCTCTTTCCAAATCTCGTAACTCCTTTCCATGGAGCAACACGTAACAACACATGATCTCCAATATTGAATTCCACGTCCTTTCGATGAAGATGAACATAACTCTTTTGTCGATCTTGTGAGGTTTTTATACGTTTTCCGATCGTTTGAATCTTTTCCGTAGTCATACGTACCAATTCTGGTCCTAACAACGCTGCTTCACCCACCTCATCCCAGCATACTGGAGAACAACACTTTCTTCCATACAACGCCTCAAATGGAGCCATGTCAATACTTATTTGATAACTATTGTTGTAGAAAAACTCCACCAATGGTAAGAACTTGTCCCAACTTCCCTTGAAGTCAAGTGTGACGCCCCCAAAATAGGTATACAACACCCATTCTGAGTCGTCAAAATACATGGTACAGAAAGAACTACAACTTTATTAATACAACATAAAAACTGTGAGTTTAAATACAAATATTGTCATCTAGACAATATCCACACTCAAATAAGTCCTCATTACAATTATTGGTAAAATATTTTACAAAAATGGCGAAGACTACTAAAACAACTTCCTAGAACCTTCATTCCATACCCAAAGCTAAGATTTCCACACATTCTCCTCCTAAGAAGAAAAATGGAATAAAAAGGAAAAGGGTGAGTCAACTAGCCCAATCCAGAATATTATGACTAAGATAATATAAAACAAATTATCGTTAGTCTTCAACCAGGGAAAAATCTAATAAAATACAATAGACAACAAGTTTCAGATCAATATTCTAGTGAGAAACAATAATTCATAGAAGAGTCACGTAGAGAATGAAATCTACTATTATCTATGAATTTAAAAGTCCATCATCAATATTTTATCCCTGTAACATCAATCAATATATATCATAAATCAAATATTCATCTTTACACTACTGTGCCAAAGATATTCACCGATTAAATCATGTTCATCTAAACACTGCTCATCTTTGCACTACTGGGCCAAAGATATTCATCGAAATCATTCATCTTTGCACTACAGGCCAAAGATATTCAGTAATATCATCATTTAGGACTGAGGATGATGAAAAATATTTTAAAGGAAATGAATCCAGTGAAACAAAATAACAAATATTAAGGATTTGTGTGACGCCCCCAAAATAGATATACATCACCCATCTTGGGTCGCCAGATACATAGTACAGAATACAAATACAATCTTAAATATACAGTTGTCGTGTACAATACGACAAAACATAAACTGTGAGTTTGAATACAAATATTGTCTACTAGAGAGTATACAACTCAAAAGGAGTCCTCATTACAATTATTATCACACTATTTCACAGAATAGTGAGGACTACTAATGCACCATCTAAGACCATCACTCTGTTCCCGACTAGTCCCATTTACGTTCTCATTTCTGAAGAAAACGGTGAAAGAAAAAGGTGAGCTCAACTAGCCCGAAGAAGAAATATTATGACTAAGATAATGCGAGAATAATTTATCGTTAGCCTTGTGATATTAAAGCGATAAAATATAATAACTATCAAGTTTAAGCTGCAATGAACAAGCAATCCGTTAAAAGAGTCAAGTAGGGAATAAAATCTACTATCTTCTATGATTTAAAAGGTTTTTCATCACTTTTATCGCTGAGACTCAGCTTAATAAATAATCCACATCATCGAATCATCCCTGCACTATAGGCCAAGGATATTCTTTAGTACCACGACCACTAATTATCCATGCTCTACGAGCCAAAGATAATCGTGTTTTCATCAACGGTCCTGATCATGCCATAAAACAATTCATCTTTGCACCTTTGCCCGAAGAGAATCCATAGCCATAATCATACCAAAAATTGTCCATCAATGCACTATGGGCCAATGAGGACTTTTTCATTAGTATCACAACCACAAATTATCCATGCACTACAGGCCAAAGATAATCGTGTTTTTTTATCAACTATCCCCGATCATGCCATAAAACAATTCATCTTTGCACCCTTGGCAAGAGAATCCATAGCCATAATCATACCAAAATTGTCCATCAATGCACTACTACAAGAAATGAGGATTTTTACCACATCATTCGTCACATTACGGTCATGATTATGATTAGAATAATCCTCGGTCATAATCACGCCAAGTCCATCTATGCACTACGAGCAAAAAAGATGACTTTTACCACATCATTTATAACATTACGGTCATAATTATAAAGAATAATCCCTGGTCATAATCATACCAAGTCCATCTATGCACTATGTGCCACACAGATGACTTTCAACATAATATAAACATGAGGATGATGACAATATTATAAGCATTAATCAAAGCGAAATCAAGGATAAATATTAAAAACTTTAAATTTATCTAAATATTATCCATCATTTAATAAACTCATGATCTAATATTGTTAATATTATAACAATATTTTAATTACTTCTTAAACTTATAAACAATTTATTTCAATTGTTTACAATTTATCAAATAATGCATTTAATCATTCAAAAATGTCATATTCATAAGATTTCATCACCAATAATTAAATCACTCATCAAAAATCTGCATATACCTTATATAGGATTTTCAAATCCTAAAATCCTATTTACCAATTCTTCAACTCCACGTAACATATTTAACTCATATGTTCGTAACTAAACTATTTTCATGAAAAATACCAAATCAGTCCCAAAAATTATTCTTTTCTAGGATTAAGCATAATATAGTCCCATATTGAACATAAATTTTTCTCGGAATTTTTAAAATTCATTTACTATTTTTCAAAAATCAATTTCTAATTAATTCCTTAAGAAATTAGTTACCTCAAGGTTAACTCCAGAAATTCTCAAATCTTGGCAGGATCTTACACATGTTAACGTGAGCTTCCAGTTTAAATTTCATAGTCATCGGAGTTATAGAACTCCGGTTATAGCGTTTTTCGTCGAAAAAACCTAAATATTGAAATGGTCATAACTTGCTCATTTTAAGTCGGAATGAGCTCTTTTTTTGACAGGAGGTACTTTATACCATATACTTTCATGTCCCAAAAGGCCAGAATTTTTCTCACAAATTAAGTGGTCGAAAATGCCCTTTTAAAAATCTGGGCAGTAGTTTTTTCTTAAATTGCAGCTTTTGACTATTTTGCTAAAATTAGTCCACACGAAAATCTACAACACCTTTTCCAGTGATCCCACTTGGATAAGTTACAAAACTCATAGACCTAACTCTGTAACTTGACCTCACTCAAAAATTCGAAATATAATAGGAGATATGGTCAATTGAATTTCATGTTCCATTTTCACCAAAATCTGATTTTCAACCCTTTGTGATTTCTAAGAAACTTTCAAGTTTTCACATAATAACCAACATAACTCATCATAACACTTACTAATACCACATATACCCATAATTTTTATCAATCCAATACTTTTGTTATGACTTTCATCATAATCCACGTAAACAGATCATTTCCACAATTTAACAAGGAATGAAATACAAAGGATCGTTCACCATGCATGTGGTAATCCACATATAGACATGTTATTCCAACAGAATAATAAAGAATGAAATAACAGAATAATTCACCATGCATGCGATAGAGACCGCACAGACAGGTTATTCCCAACAGAATAATGAATAATGGAACGAAGTCCCACAGAACGCATGAGACGAGGATATTAAACGAGAATAATAAAGAATGGAATAACAATGAAATCACCATGCATGCGATAGATCGCATGCAGCATGAGTTATTCAGCGAGAATAATTAATGGAACCGATTCAGCGTAATGTCGCATGCCGAGGATATTCCGAATAATAATAAAGAACGAAATAATAGAAGAATTTCACCATGTATGCGGTGCTTGCGATAAAGCAAAAGTTATTCAACATAATAATAAAGAATGGAATAACATAAGAATTTTACCAAGCATAGGGTATTAAGCGTATACAGGTTATTCCAACAGAATAATAAAGAATGGAATAACAGAAGTTCTCTTCATGAATAAGAAAGAAAGAATACCCCTTACGAGTACAACAAATAATATCCCCTACATTTGAAAAAAGAGTATTCCGACTGTTAGGGCGGTGATACACTCGAAGAAAACTTGCACTACTCTCAAAGCTTTCTTAAACTCTAAAAAAATACGCTCAAGATTATAGAAGAAGAACTCTCTCTATAGTTTCTCTCTCTAGAGTTTTAGTGAATTCGTAAGAAATAATGAATGAATGAGCTTCTATTTATAGAAGAATGGACTGCATAGTAACTAATTCATGAACGGTCCATATTGATTTACTTTTAATCGGACGGTCCATATTTAAAATAAAATCTTTTAAATAAAATATAATACATTCTATTTATAATCTAATAAAAGCGAATAACTATATAAAAGTATTACATTTTATATAAAAAATTTTTTATATGCAAAACACTATCGCGAGCACTATGCAACACTATGCATAATAAAATATAATATATTCTATTTATAGAATAACTTTATAAAAGTATTCTATTTTATATAAAAAGATTTTACTATCTGAAAACACTATATGCATAATAGAATATAATATATTCTATTTATAAAATAACTTTATAAAAGTATTACGCTTTATATAAAAAGATTTTACTATTAAAACTTTAAACCAACGATCCATATTGATTTCTTATTATAATTTCAACCATGATTCGAAAAATTAAGCGCATCTCCTCATGGAATAATATTGTACCCAAAATTGATTTGGACTAAAAAGAAATTTATCTTACGGGTGAATAGTACCCTGTGAATAGTAACTTGTGAATAGTAATTCGTGAATAGTAACTCGTGAATAGTACTCTGACACAAAAGTGCCCCAAATACCTGAGTGAATAATACTGGAGTGAATAATAACCGGGTATTTTATGATAACTTTTCTACTTTGAAAAATTTTCACATATCACCCTTAACTTTAACCTTTTATTAATTTAACCATTTACCAAAATAGAAAAATTGAATACTTTTATTTCATAAAATTCGAGGTCTCACAATCTCCCCTCCTTATGAAATTTCGCCCTCGAAACGTACCTGATATTCGAAGATATGAGAATACCTTGCTTTCTTTTCAGATTGTACCTTCCCGATTATTTCCTCTCTATCATGATTTTCCATTTCTCATCTCCTGTATTTCAAATATCATTCTAGAATATAGTTTCAAAATAAGGGTTAATTGACATACCACATAATACCCCTATATTACGTGACCAATTAAATAACAAATAAACTTAGGTAGGTCATATACTAGCGAAGGAATTCTCTCTCTCCCTCCTAGTTCTTGTCTCCCATCTCAGCCAGGGATCATATCCCTAAGCTTTGATACCAACTGTGACGCCCCCAAAATTAGGTATACATCACCCATCTTGGGTCGTCAAATAAATGGTACAGAATACAAATACAATCTTAAATATACAACTGTCGTGTACAATACGACAAAACATAAACTATGAGTTTGAATACAAATTTTGTCTACTAGAGAGTATACAACTCAAAAGGAGTCCTCATTACAATTATTATCACACTATTTTACAGAATAGTGAGGACTACTAATGCACCATCTAGGACCATCACTTTGTTCCCCGACTAGTCCCAGCTACGTTCTCATTTCCTGAAGAGAACAGTGAAAGAAAGGGTGAGCTCAACTAACCCAGTAAGAAATATTATAACTAAGATAATGCGAGAATAATTTATCGTTAGCCTTCAACGATGTTAAAGCGATAAAATATAATAACTATCAAGTTTAAGCTGCGGTGAACAAGCAATCCATTAGAAGAGTCAAGTAGGAATAAAATCTACTATCTTACATGATTTAAAAGATTTTCATCACTTTTATCTCGGGACTCGACAATAAATAATCCACATCATCGAATCATCCCTGCACTACAGGCCAAGGATATTCTTTAGTATCACGACCACTAATTATCCATGCACTACGGGCCGTATAGCAACACTCAAAGTCTTAAAATACTCACAAGAATACGGTCAATATATCGAGAGAGAAAAAGAGAGAAAACTTTAGTTTTTGGTGTTATTTTCAATTCTAACCTAAGCACCCTATTTATAGGAAAATACTTAGAACACCAATGCAGAAAATTTAATAAAATATTAATATTATTTATATAAATTCCTACGCCCACCATCAATAAGTGAATTCAGCCATTTCAACAACCAATGGGGCTCACCAAACATATCAAAAACGTTTTTCTAACTATGAACATTTTAAACTTTTAAAAATCAAGTATTCTGGAACCTCAAAACTTCAATAATTCATAATAAATAGCCCTTTTATCAAAAAAATTCGAACCCCATGCTTTTCCATAGGAAATTTCATTATCTACAACTTTGCAGAAGAAAGTTTTTCCAAATTCCAAACAGAAATTGACCGAAATCCACAAACGGGAGATTTTACAAGCTATAATCAAATTTCAGTCAATAAATGGGGTCCACCGACACACAAAACATGTGTTAATCATTTAATGAAATAAAAATACTATTTATCCTTATATACTCTTATATTCCACATTCATTGTAAAAATATCATCATTATTATATTATAATAATATAATAAAATATTATTTTATCAGAAAAGATTAAATATCGATTTTCAACAATTGTCACTTTAAAAATTTTCTCCATCTATATCCACATAAAATGAATATTTTCATCATCATATAAATCAATAATTAATTATTCATAAATAATATTAGAATCAATCTTGGTGACGGGGCGGTTTTCAGGAAAGAGGATTTCAATAAAGATTTCTCTCTTCTTGTGTATGATTAGGTGACCAAACCTCTCCTTAGACAGAACTTTCTAGATATTGCCAATAATGTTATCTAATAATATTATTCGGATAATATGAATTATTGCTCAATAATAAAAAAATTTGTGTAGTGACAATTATTAAAACAATAGTAATATACAATATCAAGCGTAGCAATTATTGAATCGATGAAATAAAATATTGAGCGAGTAAATTACCGTAACAATTATTGAGTAGTGCCTTTTACGTAAGAATCAATAATTGGTGCAATCAAGTATCTTCTTGTACAACACGTATTCTTGTGTTTTAACCATACGGGTATTCAACGATATACTTAATAACAACTACCGTTATTTATAAAGAACTTATACTTGTCGTTTTCTTCATCCAATCACTTTCAGTTATGGGGCCCATTACAAGGCAAATGGTCGTCGTACAAATATTCCCCGACAGTAAGAATATTCCACGACCAAATGAATATTCTCCGATAAAAATGAATATTTTATAACCACTTGCTTATTTAAAATATTTGCATATTTTACCCATAACTAACCACGTTAATCAAATCAACCCTTACTATTTCAAAATAATAAATAGAGGAAATTTAATTTTATTTATAATAAGTTGGGGTCTTACAACATCCCCTCCTTATGAAATTTCATCCTCGAAATTGACATACGTACCTGGTTGTAAGACCCCAACTTTTTATAAATAAAAATTTAATTTGTAAGACCCCAACTTATTATAAATAAAATTGAATTTTCTCTAATTATTATTGTGAATAATAAGGTATTAATTTGATATAATTCTGCAGTTATGGGTGAAATGTGCAAATTTTGCAAAAACAATGCAGTGCTATAAAATAATCATTATTTGTCGAGAATATTCTTTTGTCGTAGAATATTCTTGTTGTCGAGGAATATTATGTATAATGTGATCATTCATGGGCCCATATAATGTAATAACTCGGATGAAGAAAGCGACAAGTTTGAGTTTTTATAAATAGCGGCGTAGTTGTTGCAATATAATCTGTTGGAATACCCGATGGTTAAAATATAATGTCTGGCGTGGATTATTGATTCTTACGTAAGAAGACACTACTCAATAATTACTACAGTAATTACTGTTCAATATTTTATTTTATTGGTTCAATAATTGTTGCGTTAATATTTTATATTATTGTTGTTTCAATAATTGTCACTGCACAGTATTTCCCATTATCAGATCAATAATTCATATTATTTGAATAATATTATTAGATAGCATTATTGGCAATGTCTAGAAAGTCTGCATCGAGAGGTTTGGTCACTAATTAATTGGCCATGACAAGGAGAAATCTTTATTGAAAAGCCCCCTCTATTTTGGGAACGGCCTGATTGCCATAAATGTGATTCTATAATATTATTTGTGAATAATTAATTATTGATTCATATGATAAGGAAATATTTATTTTATGTGGATATAAATGTTGGATATATTTATTGTGGTTAAAAATGAAAGAGTTAATATTGAGGTGTTTTATCAGTATTTTTGTCGGAATGGAGGTATTAAAAATTAAACCAGTATTTTTGAGATATATTGCGTGAGTTATAATTTTTAATCCAAATAGTTGAATCGTTGTGATTATTGGATATGTTATACATATATAAGTTGAGTATATGTCCACAAATTTTGAGCGCAGATTAAAAAAGAACGTATGATTTATTATGAATTTTAAGAGGTGGTGGTTCGAGAAATTGTTGAATTTTGAATTTATCATTTTGGTGGAAAATTCTAGAATTGGTAGGGCCCCACTTTTGGTTGGTGAGAAATGTCTTTGGAATTTTTATTCAAATGTGGTGGGTGGAAATAGTAGCGAGTAAAGCCATCGGAGTTCTTGGTCAAGTCTAATTGACGTCTTAACATTTTCCTATAAATAGAGGACTAAGTTAGAATTGAAAATCACACCAGAAACATAAGCTTTCTCTCTTTCTCTCTCTATATTATCGAGTGTATTTTGTGAGTATTTAGATTCTTTGTGAGTTTCTATTTATCAGTGCAAGTTTCCTTGACCTTATCTGGAGATATTAGGTCGGAAGTACTATTATTTTGAGGTAAGGGATGTTATTTTCTTCATAAATGATATTATTTCTTTCGATATCATTATGCCAAAATATTGGTTTGAACTTTTTATCAAATTTGGAACTTTTTGTGTCGGGATTACTATTCACGTATACGGCACTATTCACGAATACGGCACTATGCACCAAAAAATAAAAATTTTACTTTTTGTCCAAGATGTCTATTATGGTTACTATCTTTGATCGTATCCATATTTTGATCTTTATTTTTGAATTCTACTTCACAATTGATTATTATGAAGTATTATTGATCTTGGATAAACTGTTATACGAATCCCTACTATTTGTCCTTTTGTCTCACTGGATTCGATTTCTTTAAAATATTTTTCATCATTCTCAGTCCTAAATGATGATATTACTGAATATCTTTTGGCCCTGTAGTGCAAAGATAAATGATTAACTAATGAATATCTTTGGCCGTAGTGCAAAGATGAGCAGTGTTGAGATGAACATGACCAATTTGGTGATCTAAAATGAATATCTTTGACACATAGTGCAAAGATGACTATTTGATTCAAGATATATATTGATTGTTGTTACAGGGATAAAATATTGATGATGAACTTTTAAATCTTAGAAGATAGTAGAACTCATTCTCTACTTGACTTTTCTAATGGATTGTTGTTTCCCCTATAATTGTTGATCTAAAACTTGTTGTCTATTATATTTTATCAGATTTTTCTCTATTGAAGACTAATGATAATTTGTTGTATATTATCTTAGTCATAATATTCTTTACTGGGCTAGTTGAGCTCACCCTTTTCCTTTTGTTCCATTTTTCTTCTCGAGGAGGTGAGAACATAGCGAGGATCTAGTCGGGGTATGGAGTGATGGTTCTAGAAAGATGTTTTAGTAGTCCTCACTATTTCTGTAAAATAGTATTTGAATAATTATAATGAGGACTTATTTGAGTGTAGATATTGTCTAGAAGACAATATTTGTATTTAAACTCACAGTATATGTTGTCGTATTTTGCACGACAATTATATTATTGAAGTTGTAGTTTGCTTTCTGTACCATGTATTTGGCGACTTAGAATAAGTGTTGTATACCTATTTTGGGGGCGTCACATAATTTCTCTAATTATTATTTTAAAATAATAAGGGGTTGATTTGATTAATGTGGTTAGTTATGGGTAAAATGCGCAAATATTTCAAATAAGCAAGTGGTTATAAAATATTCATTATTGTCGAGGAATATTCGTTTGGTCGTGGAATATTTTTACTATCGAGGAATATTAGTAGACCTTTGTGTGGGCCCCATAACGAAATGCGATTGGATGAAGAAAGCAGCAAGAATAAGTTGTTTATAAATAGCTTGGCGTAGTAGTTGTTTCTTTATTATCATTGTTGGAATACCGGTGGTTAAAACACACGATCTTACGGCGTTGTTTGACAAGAGCACTGCAGTATTGCACCAATTATTGATTCTTACGTGAAGAAGCACTACTTTCAATAATTATTACGGTAATCACTTTATTCGATATTTTATTTTATTGATTCAATAATTATGGCGTTGATATTTTATATTACTATTGTTTCAATAATTGTCCTTTACATGATATTTTCCATTATCGAGCAATAATTCATATTATCTGAATAATATTATTAGATAACATTATTGGCAATGTCTAGAAAGTTACATCTAAGGAGAGGTTTGGTCACCTAATTGCGAGCCGATGAAGGAGAAACCCTTATTGGAAAGCCCTCTTTCCAGGAAGGCTGCACTGTTTGTCAATATTGTGATTCTGTAATATTATTTGTGAATAATTAATTATTGATTTATATGATGAGGAAAATATTGATTTTATGTGGATATAGATGGAGAAAATTTTTAAAGTGACAATTGTTAAAAATTGATATTTTATCCTTTCTGATAAAATAATATTTTATTATATTATTATAATATAATAATGGTGATATTTTTTTATAATGAATGTGAGATATATGAGTAAATGAGGAGGAAGAGTATTTTTGTTGCATTAAATGATTAACACATGTTTTGTGTGTCGGTAGACCCCATTTCTTGACTGAAAATTGTTTATAGTCTGTAAAATCACCCGTTTGTGGATTTCGGTCAATTTCTGTTTGGAATTTAGAAAACATTTCTTCTGCAAAGTTGTCGATAATGAAATTTCTTATGAAAAAGACATGTGGTTTGAATTTTTCTGATAAAAGGGCTATTTATTATGAATTATTGAAGTTTTGAAGTTCTAGAATAATTGATTTTTGGAAGTTTTATTTATGTTTTAAAAGAAAAATGTTTTTGAAATGTTTGTGGGCATCTTTAACATGTGCTAGGTGGCTGAAATCAGATTTCAAAGTGGGCGTAGGAATTTGTTTTATATATAATATTATTATATTCAATTTTCTGCTTTGGTGTTCTAAGCAATTTCCTATAAATAGGGTGCTTAGGTTAGAATTGAAAATCACACCAGAAACTGAAGTTTTCTCTCTCTTTCTCTCTTTATATTATCAAGCGTATTCTTGTGAGTATTTTGATACCCGAGTGTTCTTTATCTGATGCGAGTTCCTTCTTGACTATATTGATATTCGATCGGAACTACATCTTTTAGAGGTAAGGATGTTATTTTCTTCGTAAGTGATATTATTTCTTCAATATCATTATCTTAGGAATATTGGTTGGAACTTTTTATCAAATTTGGAACTTTTTATGTCGAGGTTACTTATTCACGAGTTCTTATTCATGAGTTCTTATTCACGAGTACTATTCACAAAGCATGATAATTTTTTTCTTGTGGAATTTCTACCTTTTAGTATATCGGAGATTCTTATTCATGTATATCGACACCTTTATTCACGTATCGATTAATTATTCACGAATCACGACACTATTCATAGAAAAATTAAATTTTCTTTTCGTGTCCAAGATTATGCATTATGATTCCTATCTTTGATTGGATCTATGTTTTGGTCTTCATTCTTGAATTTTACTCCACTCGGTTATTTATGAAGTATTTTTGAACTTGGGTTATTTAAAGTCTGAATCCTTCATACTTGTTCTTTTTGTTTCCTTTGGATTCGTTTTCTTTAAAATATTTTTCATCATCCTCAGTCCTAAATGATGATATAACTGAATATCTTTGGCATGTAGTACAAAGATGAATGATTTTTTTGATGAATATCTTTGGCCCGTAGTGTAAAGATGAACAGGTGTTGAGATGAACATGACCGACTGATGAATATCTTTGGCCTGTAGTGCAAAGATGACTATTTGATTCACGATGTATATTGATTGATGCTACAGGGATAAAATATCGATGATGGACTTTTAAATTCGTAGATGATAGCAGATTTCATTCTCTACTTAACTCTTACAATGAATTGTTGTTTCATTGCAGTTGTTGATCTAAAACTTGTTATACATTGTATTCTATCAGATTTTTTCTGTTGAAGACTAAGGATAATTTGTTGTACATTATCTTAGTCATAATGTTCTTTCTTAGGCTAGTTGAGCTCACCCTTTTTCTTGTTGTTCCATTTTTTTCTTCTCGGAAAGGCGAAAATGTGGAAGTCTTAGTCGGGGTGTGGAATGATGGTTCTAGAAGTGGTTCTAGTAGTCCTCACTATTACGTAAAAAATAGTGTATTAATAATTATAATGAGGACTTATTTGAGTGTGGATATTTATACAGATGATAATATTTGTATTTAAACTCACAGTTTAAGTGTTGTCGTATTTTGCATGACAATTGTATTAATAAAGTTGTAGTTGTTTCTGTACCATGTATTTGACGACTCAGAATGGGTGGTGTATACCTATTTTGGAAGCGTCACACTGGTGTTTCGAAAAGATGAGGATACCTCGCTTTCATTTCCGTTTCCAACTCTCAGGTCATTTCCTTAATAGCATGGTTTCTCCACAAAACTTTAACTTGTGGTATGACCTTCGTGCGTAGGACATGCTCCTTCCTATCCAAGATCTTGACAGGTACCTCTTCGTACGTTAAGTCTTCGGCTATCTCGTCCGGTTCTAACTCAATAACGTGGTTCGGGTCTTTCACATATTTACGTAGTACAGATATATGAAAAACATTATGAATACGAGACATACTTGGAGGTAACGCGAGTCTATAGGCCACATTTCCTACTCGGTCAAAAATCTGAAATGGACCAATAAATTGTGGATTGAGTTTTTCTCTTCCCAAATCTTGTAACTCCTTTTCATGGAGCGACACGCAACAATACATGATCCCCAATGTCAAATTCCACGTCCTTTCGATGAAGATCCGCATAACTCTTTTGTCGATCATGTGCTATTTGTATACGTTGTCGAATTATTTGGATCTTTTCTATTGTTATACGTACCAACTCGGGTTCCAACAATGTTGGTGGGTGGAAAAGAGAATAGGAAAAAAATTATGACGTCAACATGGGACTAACAAATATTTTCTTAAATGTCTTGAAATCATGGCACATGATATTAAACCATAATATTCTAAATGGAACAAAGTTAAAAAGTATTTATACATAATTAGCAATGCCACACGTATTATGTGTATAAAATTATTTTTTTATAAAATTTGGATGACTAAATAGAAAGAAAAAAATAATTAATATTAAAAGAACAAAATAAAAATTATTTTAAAAGTTGAAAGGCATTTTTAAAAATTAAAAAGACTTCAAAAATTTATTTACGCTAAAGCCCTCCGACTTTATATATAAGAAGATTACTAAACTATTTTGTTTGACTAATTAATACCAAAATAATAGAAAAATATTAATAGTTTTTTTATAAAAAATAATGTCAATTTTTAGTTTTAAAATAAATATATATATATATATATATTTGAAACAATTAAAAAATATATATTTAAAAGAAACATAATAAATAAGTTATAGAGGAGGTAAATTATCACTTAATATACGGAGATGATAAATTTTGAGAATTAATATTTTTATTAATAAATTTGATAGTTTTACAAGGTTTTCTTTTGCATAGAGTGAATCTACTTATGTCTGGATCAATTTTCTAAGTTTTTAATTATCAAAATTCGGACAAATTAAAAAGTACTTATTTTTATCACTTCATCTCCAAGATAAAAATTCTGATTGATTTTTTACGCATATTAAGAAAGATGATAAAATAACAAAATTATCCATATTTAAAATTTATTTAATTACATAGTTTTTTATACACCATTAGAGATGCTGTATAAATATGCATAGAGAATAAAAATATAATAATTAATAATAAAAATATTATAGATAAATTATTATAAAAAATAGATCAAAGTAAATAATATTTAAATTAAAACGGAGGGAGTAATAAATATAGTTTTTACGATTTTGCCGTTTGATTTGATAAGAGAGAAAAATCGGGTAAATGGACCCGAGGCGGCGATGGGCGAGCCATTCTTAGAGTAACCCTAAAACCATCTTTAGCTCTTCTGTTTTCTACAAATTCTCTCCGACTCTCATCTTCATCAATTTCTAATTAAAACCAACTTTATAGAATTTGTATCACCATCCGATCTAGTCATTCCGAAGAACACTTCCCCCACCCCCGTCTTACCGCGGCTGCTGGCACTGTCAGGTGAACTATTCTTTCTCGTAGGAATTGTTAGATTTGGAGCTGTCGAGTTCTGTATTAAAATTGTCCCATTTCTTTCAATTGTGTTGTATTCTTGAAAGAGAGGATATATGAAAGTGATTCTTTCAATCATTAGCCAGGATTATATGAGAAAGTGAAAATATATTTCCGATTCTCATAAAGTTATATGTAACTGTTTATTTAGTAGGTGCAAATGCTTAAATCTATACTAGCATGATGCAGTTTTTTGGGTTTATTTGTTCATCATCTAATATTGTTTATTGATTTGATATTAGGGATTTGGAGGGACTGTTTTTGGGTTAAATTTTCAGATTCTGAATTTATTTGTCGAATTCACTGAACACTGATGGGTCGAAAGAAGCCCACCAGCCGTGAGGAGGATAACCCTGCTGGGGTGGTTAACTCGAAAAAGAAGGCAGTTAAGATTGATGATGATGAATACTCTATTGTAACAGAGTTGTCGGAGGAGCATTCGGTTCAGGAAGAGCAAATAGCACCTATTGCTGGTAAGAAGAAGGGTAAGAAGGGAAATACTAAGAATTCGCAGATTAAAGATGATGATAATGATGATGTTGAGAGTTATGATAATGACAATGTTGGGAAAAAGAAGTCAAAGTCGAAGAAGAGTGGGAATAAGAGTTCGTTTAGTTCTTCGAGTTTTGCGTTACTTGGGGAGGGGGATGATGAAAATGATGGAGGTTCGAATATAACTCAAAGTGAGGTTGATGAAGGTGTTCCAAGTGAGGAAGAAGGTGAGGCTGTTGTAGCTTTTAAAGGGAAGAAGAAATCATCTAAATCGAAAAAGAGTACTAGTTTGTTTACTGCATCTGCATTTGGTGCAATTGGTGGCGATGATGATGATGGGGATGTAATCGATGATACTGGTTTGGAGCAAAATGATAACGATGATGAGCCGATTATTACTTTTACGGAGAAAAAGAAGCTGTCAAAATCGAATAAGAAAGGTAGTGGTGGTGTTACTTCGGCATCTAGTTTTGATGGTATAGGTGAGGAGAATAAGGAAGAAATTGAAGAGGATGATGAAGATGTAGCTTCTATTTCCTTCTGGGGCAAGAAGAAGAAATCCTCAAAATCTTCTAAGAAGAGTAGTAATTCATTCAGTGCTGTGTTTGCTGATGAAGATGCTTCTTTTTCTAAATCTGGTACTGACACTGTTAATGATGATATTAGTGCATTGGATGTAGATGCATCTGCTATAATATTTTCTGGAAAAAAGAAGTCATCCAAAAAGAAGAGTAACAGTGGTTTTAATGCACTCGAGGCTGAGCCTGCTGATAAACTTACAGGTGTTGCTGAGCAAGAAAAACCTGGTGCCGGTATAAGTAATAAAGAAGCTGATGCCCAAAGTAAAAAACTCCCCAGTGAAGATGTTATGGAAACTTCAAAAAACAAAAAGAAGAAAAAGAAAGGTGGAAGGACTGAACAGGAAGAGGACGACCTTGATAAAATTCTAGCAGAACTTGGTGAAGCCCCTCCTTCATTAAAGACTGCTTCTGCTCTTCCACCAGAGGAGAAAGTTCAGACTCAACCTGAACCAGCTGGGTTGGCAGATACTGCAGGTGATAAGGAAGTTGAAGAAGAAGGAGGCGTGGAGACTGCAGCTGCAAAGAAGAAGAAAAAGAAGAAGGAGAAGGAAAAAGAGAAGAAGGCTGCTGCAGCAGCAGCTGCAGCTGCTCCTGTTGTGGAAGAGGAACATGCAGAAACAAGTAGTAAAGCAGCAGCAGATAAGAAAGTTCCAAAACATGTTAGAGAGATGCAAGAGAGGCTTGCCAGACTTAAGGAAGCTGAAGAAAGGAAGAAAAGGGAAGAGGATGAGAGGTTGAGGAAGGAAGAAGAGGAGAGACAACGACAAGAAGAATTGGAAAGACTAGCAGAAGAAAAAAAGCGTTTGAAAAAGGAGAGAGAGAAAGAAAAACTTTTGAAGAAGAAACAAGAAGGGAAGCTTTTAACAGGGAAACAGAAGGAAGAAGCCCGTCGTCGGGAGGCAATGAGGAACCAAATACTTGCTAATGCTGGAGACTTTCCTCTTAGTACTGCTGACATTGCTGGTGTACCTGCAAAACGGCCCAAGTATCAAACAAAGAAGTCAAAGCCAAATCCTCAAGCAAATGGCTCGGCCCATGCCAAGGCTGTTGAAAGCACGGAAGCAAATGAAAAGCAGGAGGAAATCGTGTCAGAGTTGGAATCCATTGAGATGGAGAAGGTCGAAGAAGTGAACTCAATGGATGTGGAGGAGAAAACAGAAGTTGTTGATGTGGTTGAAGAGAATGAAATTGATGCAGAAGATGATGAGGAAGAATGGGATGCTAAGAGTTGGGATGATGAGGATCTCAAGCTGACCGGTAAAAGTGCATTCGCTGATGAAGAGGCTGACTCTGAACCTGAAAATGTGGTTAAAAAAGACACAAAGAGTTCTCAGCTAGCTACTCGTGATGCCAAGCCAGCAATTGCTACTCAGAAAGTAATCTCTACTGCTCCATCGGAAGCTGTGGATGTTAGTAGTAAGAAAAACCGTCATACAGGTGAGGTTGCAGCCAATAGTAAACAGAAAGAAGTCGCTGCGAAAAAGGAAGCACCAAAAGCAGAAGGTGAAAATCTCCGGTCCCCAATCTGCTGTATTATGGGTCATGTTGATACTGGGAAAACCAAGCTGCTTGATTGTATCCGAGGCACTAATGTTCAGGAAGGCGAGGCTGGAGGAATTACACAGCAAATTGGCGCAACATATTTTCCTGCTGAAAACTTGCGTGACAGAACTAAGGAACTGAAAGCTGATGCAAAGCTGAAAGTTCCAGGTCTATTGGTTATCGATACCCCTGGACACGAGTCATTTACGAATTTGCGCTCTCGGGGTTCCGGATTATGTGATATTGCGATTTTGGTTGTTGACATAATGCATGGGTTGGAACCACAGACCATTGAATCACTTAATCTTCTGAGAATGAGGAATACCGAGTTCATTGTTGCATTGAACAAGGTGAGTTACTTTTGAATTGCAGTTTATTTATTGATTTTTTATTGAGTTCCTTGTTATATTTGGTTTCTTTAATATCAAAATGCACAGGTTGACAGATTGTACGGGTGGAAAACTTGTCGTAATGCACCAATCGTGAAGGCTATGAAGCAACAGACTAAAGATGTCCAAAATGAATTTAATATGAGGCTTATTGAGGTCATATATATCCCTTCTTTTCTCAGTAAATTTTTTGTTAGGCAGGCGGATGAAGTTACATTTTTGGGGGGATAATTTCAGGTTATTACACAGTTCAAGGAGCAAGGATTAAATACTGAATTGTACTATAAAAACAAAGAAATGGGGGAGACTTTCAGTATTGTACCCACAAGTGCAATCAGGTATTTTTTTGTGGACCTTTTTGTGTACCCTTTTTAGACCCTGTTAGATGCTCTTCTGCTGCATGAATTTCCAAAATTTTAAAGTAGCATTTGTGCTGATAATCTGGGGTTCTGGATGCAACAGCGGTGAAGGTATCCCTGACTTGTTATTATTACTGGTTCAATGGACTCAGAAGACGATGGTTGAAAAACTTACATATAGCGATGAAGTGCAGGTATACTGTTTTTTTAATTAGTCTTCTTCAATTCAGTAGAAGCGTTATCTGGTTATGCAGTTTCTGATATTGTTTGGAAATCTTTGTCAGTGTACTGTTTTGGAGGTTAAGGTTGTTGAAGGCCATGGAACTACGATTGATGTGGTGTTGGTTAATGGTGTGCTTCATGAAGGGGATCAGATAGTTGTGTGTGGCATGCAGGCAAGCATATAATATTTTGCTACTGTAAGATCTATAGTTATGATGGATCTCATGGTCTCACATCTTTTCTTTTCAGGGACCAATTGTTACCACAATCCGAGCATTATTGACACCCCATCCAATGAAGGAACTCCGTGTTAAGGTAAATTGCTACTTTGACTGTTTAGAAAAAAATTCACCACACTTTTCTTGTTCTGATTAAGTTCCCTCGAAATGCTATCTCAGAACAGGTATTGTTGCCAACTTATGCATCTGGAATCTATACATATCGAAATATTTGGTGTACTATTGCGATGATATGCTTTCCAGTGTTTATGTTTACTTTTCACTCTCACCTCTTAATTGGTTTTATGGCTCAGTGTCGTCAGTCATATGCTTCCCTGCCCTCTCCCTCAATCACAAATAAAAAGAAACAATGGAAAAACGGAAAGAAAAAAGAACTAGCGAAGGAAACCCATCCCCTAGAAAAATTCTGTTGCAGTGATCTATTTAGCTAGTCCCTTTGCAGAAAGCTGTACATGCTTCTTACTGGGTTGAATAGCGTAACATTTTAAAATTCACACAAGTACACAACTTCCTTTATTTGGTTATATAAATACAAGCCCTTTTTTCCATTATGAAATGGAAAATAGCTTCCAAACCTGCGCTCCAGCGAAGAAAACTGTAAGAATAAGTATAATAAATAAAGAAAATCAGATACATTTTACCTCTTTAAATATGATTTCTAAACGTGGGGTTCTTGAACTCAAAAAAGCTAAAATCCAATTCAGATAATGAATAAATTGCACTCGACTCCATGAAGAGCTCCGCAGGTGGGGTCTATAATTATTGTTTTGCTGTGGTTTTACAGGGATTTTATCTCTTTCCTGCCTTTTGTGTGTGTTTGTTAGTAAGAACCTTTGTGTATGTTGTTTATTCATACAAAGGCAAGAAAAAATGTTAGGGGGAATAGGGAAGGTTCAAGTGAAGGTGCACTGATTATTAATCCCGTCTTTCCAACCTCCGAAAGATTAAAACTTTAGGATTGATAATGCAAGTAAATAATTGCAATGGGAATTATGGGAAGTTAAAAAAGATATAAACAAAAGATGAATGAAAAGGTGAACTGGGGAAGTGCAATGGTTTATGGCAAATTACTGCTAATGTTAGGTTTGGGGGGGTATATTACTCTAATTTAGATGTAAATTAGCTTGTACATGTAAAAAGTTGGACTTATCCACAATAACAGAAGTTACATAACTACTCTTGGAAGCATAAAAACAAAATTACTTTTGCCAAGAGTTGGTCTGATACCAATACACTTATTGACCTGGTGAATTGCGCATTAGTAATGTTCCCAAATACGGTACTTTTCTATTCCGAAAAATAAATTTAGTTTACCTAAATTTGTATTTGTTTTCTTAACTTGGTATTGACTATTGGATGCTCAAGCATTACATTTGTACTAAATTATTTCTAGAACAATCAACTTCTTGTTGCAAATAAAAATCTTCTATGAAATTTAGCTTTGTTGCATTCAGATTTTAAGAAAATTCCTAATGATAAGCATCCATATAAACTACCCCCTAGTGTACCAGATTTTAGCCTACGTTGTACGCATTCTCATATCAGTTCCACAAACCGAAACGATGAGTTCTAGGCAACATTTGTCTGACCAGGCTTATGGTTTACTTTACCCAAGTTCTTAGCCGTACAACCTTAGAATTGTCTTGAAGAACATTATTTGTTTGCTGGGTCTTCAATTTAGTCATAGTTTAATTTATGTCTTATATGCTAAGCAGACTACTCGATAAATGAATTCGTGCTAGAACTAGTAGGAACTTTAGCTATAGATTTTTTTTTCTTCTCTTAGAAGCAACTCTTGCTGTTGATTAATTGGGACAAGTACTTTTTATTATTTGATGTTTTATTTTACAAACATTTTTGTTTAGTTTCCTACATTGAAAGATCCGATATTCTAGTGCATTTTTATTTTCTTGAAAACCTTGATATGTGCTTACTTATCAAAACAAAAAAAAACATTGAGACCCACTTATACCTGGAATTCACTCTCGGGGACATGTTACAAGCACCTGAATGGATCTTAGTATTTGGTGCAATAAGCGAAATAATACCGGATCTCCCTTTTGCTCACACCACTGATACCAATTTTCACTTTCTCTAGAACATGACTTCTTTTTCCGGTATTTTTGAATTAGCATAATATTTCATCCAATGTAATGATGAATCTGCTGGGTTTGCTGATTTCAGGGAACTTATCTGCACCATAAAGAAATTAAGGCTGCACAGGGTATCAAGATTACTGCACAGGTGAATTTAATAATCTAAATTGTTCTTTTGTAGGATTTTTGTACTTGTGACTTTCTTACTTCTTTAAGAAATGATTGAGGAGTTATGAAATTCCGTTTTGACTTTATTGTTTTTTCTGGTTCCCATTCTGTTGAGAATTTTGGATAGCTTGTTGCTGTGTTATACAGTTATAATGTCTGTCATATGGGTTAGCCCTCTCTGGCATTTTACCCTTCTTGCTATGGTAATTGTTATTTAAATAATAAATAGATGCAGCTCTCCCTCCTTGAAACACCCAAGCCCAATTGGTTCCTTCCATCTACTCTTCTTCGGAATATGAGGTGACTTGTACTTTTCTTCTTTTCCGTTCATGCAGGGCCTTGAACATGCAATTGCAGGCACTGGTCTTTATGTGGTTGGGCCTAATGATGATTTGGAAGATATTAAAGAGTCCACAATGGAAGATATGAGGTCAGTGATGAACAGGATTGATAAAACTGGTGAAGGGGTTTGTGTTCAATCATCTACTCTTGGATCATTGGAAGCATTGCTAGAGTTCTTAAAGACCCCAGCAGTAAATATACCTGTTAGTGGTATAAGCATAGGCCCTGTTCATAAGAAGGATGTCATGAAGGCCAGTGTAATGCTTGAGAAGAAGAAAGATGCGCCACCATCTTGGCCTTTGATGTTAAAGTGGCGCCAGAGGCTCGGGGAGCTTGCAGATGAATATGGTGTCAAAATATTTATTGCTGATATCATTTACCACTTATTCGATCAGTTTAAGGCCTATATTGACACTTTGAAGGAGGAAAAGAAGAAGGAAGCTGCTGAGGATGCAGTATTTCCTTGTGTTCTAAAGATTATGCCAAACTGCGTTTTTAACAAGAAGGATCCAATTGTTTTGGGTGTTGATGTTCTTGAGGGAATTGCTAAGGTGCATTTTCTTTTAAATGATTTGCCATTGCTAAGGTCAATTGTCGTTATTATTAATAATAGTGTGATTTTGTTGCTCACTAATTGCATGATTGAATGGAATAAGCTGTAGGTCTCACCTATCATAAAAAAAACACCTGTAGAGCTCTCAATACAAGGTTTTGCAGTATTTTTTTTGTTGTACAGAATTTACTGCAAAAAGTTGTCCTTCAAATAAGTGGTGCATATATTACTGGATGAAGCTGATCAAATTCCATCCATAAGGCCTTAATAGTAATTTGGCCACTTCAGCATCCTACAGGTACAAGCTTTAGATAATCTTAAGGTGCCTTGCCCTTTTTCCCCCCGGTATAAGAAGAAAGTTTATTAAAAAAAGAGAGGATATAATAAACAGGGGGACAAGAAGTCTCTGCCGTCATTAGACAAGAAAAACAAGTCCAAAAGAGCACTTAAGCAAGTGCACGCCTTCAGTGCACACAAATCGGTGCCAAAGGTACCCAAGAGAAGCAAGAAATATTACCTTATCATTCAGCAACTATAAAGATATGCAGCTCCCGCTAAACAGTCTTGCATTTAAATAGAAAGCACACCTTAGTAGGAATTTGGCCTTCGTCTTGCTTCCATATCCTCGAGAAGGAATTAAAAACATATCTTTCTTTCAAATAACCATTTAAAAAGCCATTTATTGGTTGCATTTGAGTCCTTGATAAGTAATGAATATTGACTAGGATTGGGTATTAGTGTATAAAATTGACTTTAGATTTTGCAAGAAATTGACGTTGAATCTAAAGTTAACTTTTTCCTTGTGCAAATATACTGCATCTTGCTGTCAAATCTTACTTTTTGGTCTTGAATTGGCAGAATCCTTTACCGTTTTCAAACTTCATAGTAGTCATTATGATTTTGACTCCTGTGTAAGCCTGTTTTAGAATAACGAAAAAATTTAAGATTATTAACGGTTATCTTTTAACGTATGAAATTTGAATTTCTGTGTTTTCGCTAATTTAGTCGTCAACATTATCCATAAAAAATCACTCAACTGCTTTAAGATCCAAAAATGAATTCTTTTTTCATGATGTTTCTTATACTATATCTGTTTTATAAAACTTTCTTATTTCATGTCGTTAAGCTTGCTGTGCAGAATCCTAAATCATAAGTTAATTGTCGTGGAATGATTTGCAACTTTTAATATGCTATTGTGATCGTCTTTAACTTCCTAATCATAAAGGAAATGTTCTGCATTTGGAGTTCAATCATTATTAGTTGAAATTTATTAATCTTGAGATTTAATTGTTTATTGGTAAATGCGTCTTATTCTATTTAAACTTCATTTGCACAGATTGGCACTCCTATATGTATTCCTCAGAAGGACTTCATTGACATTGGTCGAATAGCTTCCATTGAGAACAACCACAAGCCAGTTGATTATGCCAAGAAAGGCCAGAAGGTGGCAATTAAGGTAAGAAACTTGGATGCGAGGCTCAGAATTTGATTTTTTGTTTGTTTTTTGGGAATTTTTTTCCTCCCTGGAAATAATATTAATTATTAATCGTTTACTTTAATTGGTCTTCATGAGTTGGTAGTATGATTTGGAAAAGGGACATTACCTTTAACCTGAGAGAAGGGATATCAGCACCACCACATTGAAATATATTTGATAATTGCTAGAAATGTTACCAGACATGCAAAAACATGAAAATGACAGTATAACTATCACAACTCATATGCTATACTTTGAATTCTTATAAGCAAAAAGTGTATACAAGAAAAGTAGAATTACATAATACTACTTATGTTAGATATGCAAAAAAAAATTGGAGTAGTTAATCTAAAATCTATACTAGCAATTGTATGATTTTGGAACGAGGTTCAACAAATATAAATTTTTATATAGGGAAGTACCCTTGATGAATAACTTCTAGGTCGGAAGTGTTCCAATCTCTGCACTTGGGCTTACCCTATTATTTACAGAATTTTTTCAACTATGAAGTTCCTGATGTTCAAGATATTTTATTGCTTTATCTGAAAATTGTCTGATATATTTGTGGCACTCTTTATTGTCCTAATCCCCTGATTTGTGTTACTCGGACTCGAGTGCGGGTGTCGGATTCGGATACGAATCTAAGTGTCAGACACGTGAAGTCAAAAAATAGAGGATACGCGGATATTAATCCGAATTTAGACACGGGTGCGGGGATATGTTATGTTATGATATTTTAACAATAATGTTTATGATGTCCAAATTTATATAGACATGCATTTATTATGAAACTTTAAGGGTTGAAGTGCAAAAATATAAAGAAACAGGGGCAGAACTGAAACTACTGAAACTTCAGGGGCTAAAATGAAAGAAAACAAAACTACAGGGACTGATATGTAATTTGTCAGGGGCTATGTTAAACTTTTAGAAAACTTGAGGGACTAAATTTAAAAACTATAAAAACTATGAGGTGCCTAACTGTAATTTTTTAGAGATATTTATTTCTCATATCTGATCTCTCAAATACTCAGCCGACCATTTTTCTCTGTTTTTTTCCAGTCGATTCTTCTTTTGTGGATCCTTCTTCCTCTTCGTCAATTCTTCTTTTGTGGATCCTTCTTCTTCCGTCGATCCTTCTTCCTCTTCTTCTTCTGTCGATCCTTTTTCATCGCCATGCTGATTTTTTATTACGTATCCGGATTGAAAGTGCCGCACCCGACACAAATCCCGCACCCGTGTTGGATCGTGTCGACACAGATACTCCATCAAAAACAGGCGAGTCCGAGTAACACAGCCCGTGACCTCTTTGAGACACTAAAAACACGAGCCAGAATAAGAAAAAAGAATAATAATGAACTTGCTTATTTAATTTGTACTCATTTGTAAAGTAGATTCTCACTTGTAGTTATTTGGAGCCTTGTGTAGATAATTGGCAGCAATTCAGATGAACAGCAAAAAATGTTTGGTAGACATTTTGAGATTGAAGATGAGCTTGTCAGCCACATCTCTAGGAGGTCAATTGACATACTTAAGGCTAATTATCGGGCAAGTGAAATTAAATTTCAAATGATGTTTCTTTTTGTGAATACTATGCAGTGTTTAACATTGTTATTTGATTCATCATGTACAGGATGAGCTGTCTAATGAAGAGTGGAGGCTGGTCGTCAAACTGAAAAACCTTTTCAAGATCCAATGAGTTTGGCATTCATGTACCAGTGAAGCAGTTCTTGTCTTCAGATATGCTCAGGGGCTTTTGCGAGCACGGCACTTTACTGTATAAAAAAAAGATGTTATTTTTGTGAGGCGAGGAGCTTAGACGTGAAAACTATACTACAAATGAAACTGTGATTGGCGATCATGTTTCAGACATGCGATTGTTAATTACTTTAGAGCCGCGTCTCTAGATATGAACGCCCTCGACCAAGGCTCAGTTTTGGAGTTGGTATTTCCTTTGTACTCTTGGCACTTGGCTTCATCTTTTTGGCAGGATATAAGACCTTTATATTAAAGCATATGCAGCCGCAACCTATAGAAAATGGTTTAGTGTTTGTGGGAAATAAAGGTGTTTCCGATTTTATTTTATTTTATTTTTTTAAAATCACAGGTTATGATCAATTTGTTCATTTTATATCAATCTGATTTGCTGCTGTGCTGTGAGTAATCTTCGTCCGACCCTAGTGCTGAGAAATTTGTTAGTCTTTTTTTCTTTCTTTATTTCGGTGAAGTCTCTTGGTAAGAAGATTTGCATTGTTTATTCCGTCTTTGAATTTCTAAGCGACTCATTAGAAGACTAATACTGCATATCCTAATTGATGCTAATGTTTTGTCTTTTATCTTTTGAGATTGGATATGTTAGTTTTCAAAGGTTAGATGAATTATCTAGATTAGATAAACTATTTTAGGTTTTTATTATTTATATGAACGGGTTTTAAAATCTTCACTTTCACAATTTATAATTTTAATAGTTTTATAATAATTGATTGTAAAGTATTAAATATAATATTAATTGTTTATATTGTTCTTGTATTGAAAAAAGTGAGTTATTTATTGAGCTAAAAATAGTGAGAAAATTAAAGTTATTTTTAATATTCGGATAATATCGAAAATTAAGTAATTAATGTTTACTTAAAATTTTTATATGATTTATATTAAGAAACAAAAGTATGTCTTTAAAACGATTTATATAAAATTAAATACAAAGGAGAGGTTAGTCCTGTGCTTGGACTTGGGGGTTATTTGTTTGAAGCTGAATCTGAATGGTTGAATCGGTCAGTGCGTTTGTGTTTTGGTCTGAATGGCTGAATCGGTAAGATGGATGAGCTGAATGGCTAAATCAGATTTTTTTAGCTGAATGAAATAAAAAAAATTAAAAAAAAATATTAACTATTATATTAAGTAATATTAAATAAATTTATAACAATTTTGAATTTTTTCAGAAGGGTAAAATAATAAAATTTTGTCATTCAGATGTTTCAGACATGTCAATTATTAAACAAATTTTTTTATTCAAATTCAAATTCAAATTCATTTAATTTTTATCAAACACTCCCTAACCTGGCTACTGGACAAGGCCTGAAAAGCTCGGACCAGGCCAGACTCAAAAACTTGAATGTGCATAAATGAAGGGTAGAGAGTTCCTTTTGCCACCAGATTTATTGTGTGTTGCACTTAGGTCAATAGAGCTATGTTTGTTTTTAAATATTATAAGCATGATAAAATTATTAATTTTAAGTGTCTTATTTATTTTTAAATTTAAATTTGAGACTATTAGTTTAGGGATTATAAAATAACTTAATAGTCTTTAGATTATAATTATAATCCCGAAATTATAACACGGAAACAAACATAGTCCTAGGTGCACACAATATTATTGAGAAAGTATTAATATTTGGTAAATTCAATATTTCAATTCTTTGTTAATGTAGAATTCTACATTTTTGGAGAATAGAATCCATAAAGTAGAAAAATCTTGCAAAATAACTTTCCATATTTTGAGAAGATATTGACAGTGGAAACAAAAAAAATTAAAAATATAAAAGATAATAAAAATATCAAAGATTATCCTCTGTCTAAATATTGGAATGACATGATAATACAAAATAAGTAGGTATTTAATATTTTAATCTGATAATACAAAATTTCATGTTAACCGGATCTGTTTTCATCACATAGTTGAGGCAATATTTGACGTACCTGCCTTTAGCATATATGGATCCCAATACTTCCAAGTGCTCAAGAAGTGGGTTTAACTATTGTACCGAAGGAGGCTTTGATTTTAATTTATAATTTTATATACTCCCTCCATTTCTATATGTAGGTCGTTTTAGATTTTTTTTTATATTTTTAATTATTTGTCGTTTGTGGTTATCTAGGAGAATTGATTACTATTTTTCCCAAATTGTCCCTTATTACTCCACCTAATCTTTTGATTCATATTTATGAGATAAGTGAGGTGAAGGGTATTATAGACAATTGATACTATAGTTAATGATTTTCAATCATTTCATTAATTCTTGTGCACATGTCTAAAACGACCTATATTAAGGAACGGAGGGAGTATCAAGTATATAAAGGATAATACTAAAGTCGTTGCAAGGATATAGACTGTCGTTATAGTATATGGACTGTCGCCATAGCCCGAAAACTGTTGTCATATCCCGTCCATACCCTATAGCGACAATTTTAGCGAATGTACGGTTCGTCGCTATAAGTGATCCGCATGCAAACAACCCGTAAGACTGATCAAGTATAATATAAGTCAAATAAATTTAGGAATTAACAATTTAAACATTTTTATAAAAAAAAACACATTAGTAAAAAGAAAATTTAAACATTTTTTTATTAAAAAAAACACACTAGTTCATGGGCATCGGTTATGTGTTGCGTTAGTCAAGTCTTCCTAAGCAACACAATGTTGTAATAGAAATAAGTCATTAATAAATAATCAAATCTCTTACCGAAAACTCTATTGTGATAGTAAATTTGTGTTTTAAAATTTTATGTTACTTTTGAATTGAAAAAAATGATATATGAATTAAAATAAAATAATTTTTTTTAGCATATCCGTTCGAGCGAAATGATTCTCGTTCTATCATATCCCACATGAAATATAAATTAAAATAATGGAAAGAATTTTCATTTTATCAAAATGTTTTCGGCCATGATCAATGAATACACTATTTTTATATATTTTTTTAGGGGAGAGAGTTTTTTTTAAGTTTAGAATCATTCCACAAAAGTAAATAATAGTGAAAAAAATTCCCTTAAAAATAATGAACACTGTTTAAGTATTTTTTGAGGATTAAATAATCTTTATATATATATATATATATATATAGTTAATACTTTAATGACTAAAAGAATAGTTACAAAAATAAGTTAATACATTATATTTATAAGATAGAAGGTGTGTGTATACACTTGCTTAGTCAAACCTTTCTTAAACTATTACTCCCTCTATCCTGAGCAAATATATAATTATTTTTTGTCCCGAAAAAAATGAGATAAAATATATAAAGTGAAGAATGATTATGTTATTTAGTGGGGTATATTAGTATAAAAAATTAAAATTATTCATCACTTTTATGAATATGCTAGGACCACTAATAATAAATTTGAAACTTTATTTACTATGTTCTCTACTTTTGTTTTTCTTAATGTATGAAATTTATAGTTTGCTCAACAAAAAGAGTATATATTTATAGTTTTACTTAATAAAGTTCTTTTCTGTTTGACATATTTAATAATGTAGTTTATTAAAATTTTAAATTAAAGATTAGAACACATAAAATATTTAAAAAAATAAAAACAATTTATGAGTAAACCTTCTTGTTCTTTTGATGTGAAGTATAATTTAGCTTGCTAAGTTTTTAAAGCAAGTAGGCATAATATAGTTTATTGGTCCATCAAATTCAAAAGATTTTATTTTGATTTGAAATTATTTAAAAACAAAAAAATTCAAAGAAAATAGAAAATTATTTAGTCAATAAACTTTTAGATATTGTATTTTTTATTAAAAAACTTCAACCAAAATAAATAAGTGATAAATATGTTAACCGGTTTCTCATTAATTAAAGATAATATATGTAAGACCCCGAATTTTATGAAATAAAAGTATTTAATTTTTCTTATAATAACTATTCAGTAAATGGTTAAATTGATAAAAGTTAAAGTTAATGGTGATATGTGAATTTTTTTTTCAAAATACGCAAGTGGTTATAAAATATTCAATTGTCGGGGAATATTCGTTTGGTCGTAAAATATTCTTTTTGTCGGGAATATTTAAATACTGATGGTATGACCATTTATGGGCCCCATAATGTAATAAGCGTCGAATGAAGATAACGACAAAATTGAGTTTTTATAAATAACGGCGTAATTGTTACAAGATTAACAATTTGTTTGAATACGATAGTTAAAATACTGATGAATACGCGTGAGTTGTATATGAGAAGATTACCAGATTGCACATTATTTTTGAATTATTGATTCTTATGTAAGAAGGCACTACTCAATAATTGTTACGATGAATTCTTGTTTAATATTTTATTTTATTGATTCAATAATTCTTTGCGTTGATATTTTATATTATTGTTGTTTCAATAATTGCCCTTTGCAAAGATCTCCATTATCGGATCAATAATTCATATTATTTGAATAATATTATTAGATAGCATTATTGGCAATGTCTAGAAAGTTCGGATCGAGGAGAGGTTTGGTCACCTAATTGCGCCTCAAGAAGGAGAAATCCTTATCGGAAAGCCCCCTCTTTCTTGGGAACTGTCTGGTTGTCATTATTGTGATTCTGTAATATTATTTGTGAATAATTAATTATTGATTTATATGATAAGGAAATATTTATTTTATGTGGATATAAATGATGGATATATTTATTTTTATGTGGATAAAAATGAAGGAATTAATGCTGAGGTATTTTATCAGTATTTTGTCGGTGTGGAGGTATTAAAAATCATCCGTTTGTGGATTTTGGATTTTTGGTTTGGAATTTGAAAAAACTTTCTTCTACAAAATTGTAGAGAATTCGATTTCAGGCAGAATGAACATAAAATTCGTATTTTTCTGATAATCGGGCTATTTTCTATGAATTATTGAAGTTTCAAAAAATAAAATAATTTTTATTAAATTATAGGTGGGACCCACTTTTTGGTTGGTGGAATACACATGGGCTGCTGATTATTTTCTTCAAGAATGGCATGCTGATGGCTTTCTTAAGGCATGCGTAGAAGAGTTTGTTAAAATAATATTATTTTATTATTTTAGTCTCCTATGGCGTTTTAGCATTTTTCTATAAATAGACGCTTAGGTTAGAATTGAAAATCACACCAGAAACATAAGTTTTCTCTCTCAATATTGTCTAGCGTATTTTTGTGAGTATTTAGATACTTTGAGAGTTACTATTCAGTGGAAGTTTCTTCAGCTTTTCATCCGATATTCCAGTCAGAAGTACTGTTCTTTCGAGGTAAGAGATTTTAAGGGTTATGTTTTTCATGTATCGTAACTTTTCAGACCTTCAAAAATTCTGGAAAAATTTGAAATGATATTTTGATGAGTTTTATTGATTGTTTCCAAAAATGGTAATTTTTGGATGTATAGATTAAGAGTTATGAATTTTATGAGAAAAGACTATTTTAAAAGTAACCGCTTATAACTCCTTGTGGTTAACTCCAAAATTGATGAAATTTTTATTGGGAGTACATCTATATAATATCAGTGTACTCTGTGAATTTCGGAATTTTTGGATAAAAATACAATTTATAATAAATGTCTAAATAGTCGGCGGTTTTGGCCATATGAAAAATAGTAAATGAATTTTAAAAATTCTGAGAAAAATATATGTTCAATATGGGACTATATTCTGCTAAATCCCAGAAAAGAAATATTTTTGGAACTGATTTGGTATTTTTCATGAAAATGGTCTAGTTATGAGTAAAAGAATTAAATATGTTATGTGAAGTAAAAAAATTAGAAAATATGATTTTATGGTTTGAGAATCATACATGAGTTATATGCAGATTTTTGATGAGGGTTTTGGTTATTGGTGATGAAATCTTATGAGTTTGACATTTTAGAATGATTAAATGCATTATTTAGTAAAGTGTAAACAATTAAAATAAATTGTTTATAAGTTTAAGAAATGTTATTTCAATATCATTATATCGAAATATTGGTATGGATTTTATTGTAGAATTTTTACCTTTTTGTGTCGAGTTTACTATTCATGAGTTACTATTCACGAGTTACTATTCATGAGTTACTATTCACGAAGTTACTATTCATAGGTTACTATACTATTCATGACAAAATTTATTTCTTTTTCTAACCAAATTATAGTTGATTTATGAATATTACTCTTGAGGTTAAAACTATATGTTGATCATATTATTTTTTTATTGTCATATATAATATTTTTATAACCCTAATGATGATATTTCTCTTTGACTTGAGTGTAAAGATGGGTAGATTTTTGGTATAATCATGATTATGAGTTCTCTTTGGCCAGTAGTGCAAAGTTGAATTGTTGACTGGTATGATCATGACCATTGAATTTATAATTGAATATTTTTAGCTTAAGTGCAAATGTGAAATGATCAACATGGTTATAATTATTTATATAAATTCTGAAATGATTATATATTTCTTTGAGATATTAATATATTTGGCCTGTAGTGCAAATATGAACTGTTGAGGAATATCTTTGGCCTGTAGTGCAAAGATGAATTGTTGATGAATATCTTTGGCCCGTAGTGCAAAGATGACCTATTGTTGAATATCTTTGGCATGTAGTGCAAAGATGGTCTGTTGATGAATATCTTTGGCCCGTAGTCTGAAGATGAAATTGTTAATATGATTATAAGCAGAGGCTGTAATTTTGTATAACCATGATCTTTGATGTTTCAGGAAAAGACATGTGATGAAAATTATCTTCGTCCTGGATGCGAAGAGAAATTTAGAATCACAATTATGATTATGAGTTATTCATATGATTGTGGACCGTAAGCTGTTGATTGATGTTACGAGGATAAAATATTGTTGGTGGATTTTTAACATAGAAGATAATAGACTTTATGGTCTATTTGACTATTCTAATGGATTGCTTCGTTCATTGCAACTATGGTTGAAATTTTTATCATCTACCATATGTTCTAAATCTCTAATTTATTCTTGTTTAAGGCTATTGATAATTTATTTATCTTTAGTCATGATATTCTTTTCTTTGGGCTAGTTGTGCTCACCCTTACATTTCACAATTCCTTTCGTGTAATAAGAGTGTAAAATGGGTCGAAAGCGGGGAGTATGAGGGAATAGAAGCGGTGGTCATCATTTAGTAGTTATATTTGGTGAATCAACTAGGGTGTGAGGCGAACCTAACGTTGGAAGGGTGTTTTGCCACTATCATACAAGATGTCTAATGACATACAACCTCGTGTCATCATAAGAGCGTGGTTGTGCTTCATCCACTTGTTGAGTATATTTACGAGCACTACCTATATAATCTTGGTGTTTGTTTGAAGTATAATTCTCATTTAGAGACAGTGGAGATAATGATATGTCAAGAGAAGACTCACCATTGGGAAGAATATGATAGTAATCTTCTCGTTTTTCTTTGGGGTCTTGGGTCAACCAAAGATAATTCTGTGGCCATATGATATCTATCATAACCTAGACACCTCCCATGTACGAAGGTTTCCTTGAGCACTTTCCAAAGATTCTAATTTCTAAAATAATTTTTAACTATACCTTTATGTAAGGTGTCATTGTGACGTGCTATCCAAGGTTGGGATGAGTGTCACAGTTGGTATATATTTGTATCCAAACTCACAGTATATGTGTTGTTGTATTTTGCACGACAATTGTTGTAATAAAGTTGTAGTTATTTTCTGTACCATGTATTTGGCGACTCAGAATGGATTGGATGGAATTGACCTATTTTGGAGTTATCACAATATATATATATATATATATATATATATATATATATAATTTTATATATAAGGATGTGCAAAATTAATTTAAGGTATGCATATATCACCATCAATCATTTAGGATCGATATCTTTGCAAGCACTTTTTACCACCATAATATTATTTATTTTTTTAAATATAGTTTAGACATCTTTTATGAGACAGAGAATAATTTATATTTAAAGAATTGATATTTTCACAAATAAAATTATTAATTTCACAAATTCCTCTAACATAATGTGTAAGTGGGGGTCCACCCTCTTGAAAAAAAAGAACTTGTGAAACTAATATTTTTTACTTGTGGAGATATCATCTCCCTATATTTGTACTAGGGCTGTGTAAGGAATCAAAATGAAATTGAAATCGCACCAAAAATCGCACAAACCGCACCAACGGTTTTAACGTATGTGACGATTTTAAATGGGTTGAAAAACTAAATTTACGATTTCAGTTTGGTTATAAGCCAAATCACACGCATAAAATCGAAACCGTACCAAATAATTATCATATTTTCTCAAATTTGCTACGAGTATATATAATTTCTCTACTATAACATATTCTTTTCATTTTATTTTAGAAGACAGATATTGCAGGGTTGAATGAAAAATCAACAGTATCAATTATGTTTGCAAATCAAGAGTGGCTTGGTATTTCCTAAATCAAATGTGATAACATAGTATTAATCAACCATATAATTGTTGATGCCTATAATTATTTTGCTAAATTAGCTCCATGATTATGTTCACTTCGTAATACGTTTGCGTGGATGATTTTGCTAATTATTTTACGGTTTTGTTATTTCAATTGATTTTGGAACTGAAACCGTACCAAATGAAACCAAACCGTACAGTTCAAAATCGCACCGCAACAATCACAAACGGTTTCGTGTGTGGTTTAAACTTTAAACCGCACCATGCTCACCCCTAATTTATACCCTTCATTCCAACATGTGTTTAATGAGATTTAAAATGGACATAAAAAAACAAAGAAATTAATAACAAAAATTAATTTTTTTTTATCCAATTCTCATGTTACTTAGTTTTTTAATGAATATAAAAAAATGGACAGAAAATTTGACCACTTTTTTTTGTAAAATATGTACTTCCAGAAATAAACAAATTTAGACAAAAGAACTAAATAACTAAGAATTTTTTTTATAATTTCTATCATACCCTCTACATTATAAATATAATAAAATTAATATAAAGATAAATAAATATTTTAATTATTAAATTTAAGTTTTTTTATTATTAATATAAATGGTTATTTTATTTCACCTAACGGCTCAAACAACTCAAACCCTGACAGTCGTATACTACACCAATTCTACTACTACCTATATTAATTAAACTATTTGTTCCTTGTTGAAGAAGGCTATTAAACCTCAAAAACCCCAAGTCCCCAACTGGTAAACCCTCGGGAAAAAAGTATGATTTTTCTGTTTCGGCTAAATTAAGTACGTATACGTCTTCTTTGTGTGAATTGGTAAATTCCCATATGACCTACCCCCTTCAGCCTCCGCCATTAGCTCTGTACCTGCAATAGGTTTCACAAGTAAAGTAAGTTACGTGTTTCTTTTTCTATTTTTGGGGGTAAATTTTGTAATATATATAATGTTCAGCTACATAATTTTTTGTGGGTATTTGTGTATTATGTTTCTTGATTTTATTTTATTGCGTTTGAATGAAGATCATGTGGTATTATTAGACTATTAGGTGTTACATTATGATTGGGAGTATTGTGTTTTTATAGTTCTAAGCCAATTTGATGGTATTTATTGTAATATTATTTTATGGGATTATATTAATTATTATATATATTAAACCAGACTAATCAGTTTGTCTAATTAAGTGTAACATATCTACTCTACTTTAATATGGGTGGCTAGTGTGAGTTATTTAAGTAACCTCATTAGCATTATTAATCAGGTTTAATATGAATAAAGATCAATTCGGCTGCGTTCATCATGGTTCCAAACAAGATACACAAAGTTATTGTTTTCTGTATGTTCTAGGTGTTCTTCTCCTATCTATGTTAAAGGATTAAATTAATTATTATAAATTAATTCTTACATTTATTAGGTGCATTGGAAAGTTCCACCCCTTTTAGGGCAACAAACTTGACAGAGTTTGAAGTATAAGCTATCATGTTTTAATTTGAACTGATTTGGGTGCTGTAAGTTCAGTGGATTTCTTAATTATATATCATGTACTATTTGGAGACTTAAAAGATTAGTGTGTTTTGGGTCTCATTTGTTATGAGGTTATATGGATTACCGATTTTGATATATATATATAGAGAGAGAGAATAAGGATCAGGTCCGGACTCCCGGACCGGATTAAAATACGGACCCTAAATTTTTATTTTTATTTTTGCTTTTTTTTTAAAACAACTAAAAAAAAGTTTAATATTTTATGGAACTGGAATTTTTTCATAATACAGTGTTTTGGGTGTGATTTGGATACATATAACAAAATATGTATGTACAATCTGCATGCAGACTTTGTTTTGTTATATGTATCCAAATCACACCCAAAACACTGTATTATAGAAAAATTTCAGTTTCATAAAATATTAAAAAAAAAAATTAGTTGTTTAAAAAAAAAAGTCCGCATTTTAACAAAATGCGGGTGTCCGGACGGGATCCGCTCCCTATATATATATATACGGTCCGGATCTTAAGCTTATCCCTTATCTAACATACCTTACATACCCCCCTTTAGCGACGGACGGATGGCGATGATTTGGTCGTCCGCGCTATATATGTAACCGTCGTCTTAGCTTTTTAAATGACGGACAACATATATGACGGATCGGATTGAACCTATAGCGACAGTAGGCGAATAATTAAATGCAGTTCGTCCGTTGCTAAAAGTGGGTATAAAATGTATGTTGATAAGGGGTAAGTTTAAGATCCGGACCGTATATATATATCTATATATACACACACATACTGTGTGGAAGGTGGGCAGGGACAGAGCTACATGGATGTTGGAGGGGGCCACGGCCCCCCCCAAGGTTTGAAATTTTTGTAAGATTATACCCAAAGTTTAAAAATTTATAAAATTCACTTGTACATTTGGTTTGTTTTGAAAATTTTGTAAGACTACGGCCCCCCAAGTTTTATCGAAGTTTTGATATGTTTTAAAAGACTTTTTTTTGCTATGTTTTATTATCTTTGTCAAAGCAAATTCTATTACTATATTATTTTTGTTTTAGTAAAAATATAATTTGTAATAGTAAAATTTTACTTTTTAGTGATGAATATATTTTATGATGTTAAAATTTTTTTTGGCCCCCCCAAAGAACAAATCCTGGCTCCGTCCCTGAAGGTGGGGGTGTGAATGATCCAAAACTAGTTTTAGCCATGGATACTATTCCATATATTGCATCTCCCACCGCTCATAGCATATACTAACGGCTAAAAAATTAATGCGTTAAGGGGTTAGAAGCCCGGAAGGCAATGAGTTGTTTTTCCCCTATCTTTTTCCCTTCTGTTTTTCTGTTCTTTCTCTTTACTTTCAGCAGAATTGGAAATAGGTTTGCATCATTTATTGGTCCCATAACTACCAAATACAAAGATACTCCCTGGGTAACCGACCGCCATTACAAAACAAGTTCACTGCCATCCAAATTTGGAGTCGAAAGAAGGGGGAAGAAGAGCGGAAAAACTAAAACAAGATCATGTCATCCAGGACTATAACCCCAAGAAGGCTCTCAACTTTGGGGTCTCTAACCCCTGGAATGCACTAATTTTATAAAATCTTGGCCGTTAAGATATGCTATGGACGATGGAAAGTGCACAAGATGGATAGCGTCTCATAGCTATAGCTATGGATCATTCCTGACACACGCATATGTGTGTGTGCGCTCGTGTGTTTGCGTGTGTGAAATAACATGATTATTACTTAGTGTGGGTAAGGAAACCGTACCTTACTAGGGTTAGAGTTTCGTGTTGACTGAGGAGGAGAGAAATCCTTAAAGAGTACGGTCTTGATTGAGTGGTTGAAGAGGGGAGAAGAACAAGTAAGCAATTGCTCGAGTAACACGTGGCAGAACTCTTAGGATTCAAGAGCCTTTTTCAAAGTCTTCAGTTCAGAGAGAATCAATGGTCCCTTTCTATTGAAATGAAAGGGGGTATTTATAGAACTTCCTGGAAAATAGTCACGTGCCTTGCACATGTCTGGGTCTTGTGCTTGGCATGTGATTTCAGAGGAAATTTCAAAAATACCCTTAATTACTTAAGTAATGCCTAAATCATCCTGTCCTTCTAGCCACCAATCCAATCCCTCAATCAATTCCCAAAATGAGTCGTCTCCACGAGCCTTCTGCCTCGGGACACGTGGAGACTTCTCCCGGTTCATTTAATTCTTTAGATCACACGTGAGCCCTAATTTTGTACTTGGACTCACACTTAGGAGGTCAGTTATTGGATTTGAAACATAATTGGGTGCAGTTATTATTTGATGGGTTTATTGCAAGAATTGCCAAAAGAAAATACAAAATAAAAAAATATGCAAGTCCTTGTATGTTTCGACTCTTAGCTATGTGATCCATTCGATTCTCTGTACTCATAACATGCCTGCTAGATTTAAAGGGATGTACTTAGATGCATATGCCAATCGCATGCTTCTGAGTTCTATTATGTGATGACCAATCAATTTTCTTAGAATTTGGAAACTATGTATGAAGTTCTCTATTTCATAGGAGTACCATATTCTTTTAAGATTGACATTCTAAATGATACCTTAAATTAGTTAGAGATGCAAATTTGTCAAGCAAAAATCATCAGGCAAATCTAATTCATGTCACCCTTCCTTCCTGAGAAATTGAAATTAGAGATAACTTTAGCTCAGTTAAGATGTTGTTCTGAGGAAAATTGAATGAACATACGTGATAGGCATTGTGCCCCTATTCTTTTTTGTCATTGTACAACGTTTTATGCCAGCTAATTTGGCTTATGCAAATTTGAGTTATAATTTTTGTAATAGTTGTAGCTGCAAATTCAAAATGTGTTTGGCATTTTCTTTGTAATTGTAGAAAGAGTTGCCATTTATTTTGCAATAATATACAACTTCATGAATGTTTCTGTAGTACAATTCCACTTTCTCTAATTGTTATTCACATGAGCTGATGATCTTTTTGCAACAGAAACAGAACAAACAATGGGGAACACACAGCAAAAACAAGAGGTGAGTTTGGCGAAAACAGAAGAGGATAAATCAGGCGAAGAAGAGAGTTCAACTTTCACTTGTGAGATATGCATTGAACCCATATTATCAGTAAAAAAAATCAAGAACAATGATGAATGTTTTCATCCTTTTTGTGTGGATTGCTTCACCAAGTACATCGAACTAAAAGTTGAAGACAATGTAGCCAGCATTAAATGTCCCGCTTTGGACTGTAATCACTTGTTAGATCCTCTAATATGCCAAACAATCATTTCAGTGGAACTCTTCAATAAATGGTGTGATCTTCTTTGCGACTCGTCTCTTTTAGTCTTGGATCGAAGTTACTGTCCATACCAAAATTGCTCGGCTTTGGTCATCAATGAGTGTGGAGGAACTGTGAAGAAATCCAAATGTCCGAACTGTAAAAAGCTTTTTAGCTACACATGTCAGGTTCCGTGGCATGCTGGTTACTGGTGCACGGAGACTCAACAGAGGAGGGACGCCAATGATGTAAATTTTGGGGTGCTTTTAGAGAAGTTCCAATGGAACAGATGTCCTAAGTGTGGTCAAGCTGTTGAGCTGATAGATGGTTGCCGAAATGTTATATGCCGGTATGCTTCTCTCACCCTTTTCTCTAATTTCCTTATCTTTGGCCTTTTGAAAAACTCTTTGCATACACAAGCCAGTGCTATTATTAGTGTTAATAATAGAAACATTAAAACCAATCAGATAATTGTTGAAATTCTGCACCATAACTCATTTCAACTTTACCTCATGATTATTCTAAATTGCAACTTGTTATTAAATATAGAGGTGGTCTGTTGTACTCGAATCAAAGGTATATAATTGTTACATGCTCACTCATAAATTTATTAAGAGCTAGTTTAATAGTGATGGCATGAGAATGGAAATGTTCACGTTGTGTCATTTTATACTAGTATCAAAATAAATGGAACACTTTTACGGCACAAAAAGTTGTGCAAAAGTTACTCTTTTTACTGAACAAAGATTTGTAGTATCACCTCAATGATAAGAATGCATTCCGCGCTACATCTCAATTCCATTTGAACCCTTAGTTGATGGTCTTATATATTCAAGGCCTGAAAATTAGGACAAAAAAAAATAATCCAAGAAAAGGAAGAGAGAAAATGACTTTATAAGATATAAATATTAGATAGATGGGTTTTTCTCTAGGGAGCTTTCAATCATATGATGGATAGTTGCATTTTTTGAGCCTCCTTGAGACGTGCATATATAATTTCTGTACAAGAAGTTCCAACCCATTTTTCAAAAGAAAAGGAAAAATGATTTATATGTTGACTAATTTGGATTGTCACTTGCGTGGAATTTTAAGCGATAAGATAAAATAATAATGTGTGGTCCTTTTTTAATTCTCTCATATCCCATGTATTCTCTCATATGTAGTAACACTCGAAAAATAGTACATACAACTGCGATACCACGTTATTTGTATCACGGACCCAAGACACAAAATGAAAAGAGAAATATTATTTTGTCTCCCTCCTATTATCATTGGTCTAGTAGTGGTTTACATAATTCTCTCTCCTTTATTTTATTCTGATGTGTTAGAAATGATGTGGTATCAGTGTGATATCTAATATTTACTCCTTTTCCCCCGGTTTTCATCGCATAATCTGTTGCTAGAAGTAATGTAAGATCTTGGTTGAATTTTGATGCAGATGCGGAAATCATTTTTGCTATAAATGTGGAGAAAGTATCCATTTAGGCCCGTGTGATCAGCCGGGGCAATGTTGCTGCAACTGTTGTCTCAACTGTTGCTGGTTTTTTATTATTACTACCATTTTGTCTTTATTAATTTGGTTTCTGGTGAAACACTTTACACACTGAGCAAGGCGATCTATATTTGACGGCATGTTCAACAGTTAGATGAGAGTCTGATGTAGTGTTGGTATATAATTTTGACAGGGCTTTGTATAGGCAAACATATGTTTTGAAATTGGTTATTAAAAATAACATCTATGACACAGACAGTATTTTGATATTTATGTGTGTTTTGAATATATATGGTCCCGTTCCACAACATACGTTAGCTAACAGATCTGTGGCCATTGAGATTAAATTTGGCTTGGGCCTGGCTGCAGCTCCTTCTTACGGCCATTCTAATGACTATTATGTTGCGGCCAATTTGAAAAATTAAAATATTGACTATTACGCTTAAGAGATGAGTAATATATTTAATGTACTTCAATATCTCAATATAATAATAAGAATAAGAATAAAAAATATCAAACTTCAATTTTTTTTTTTTTAAGTTTAAGAAAAAAAATATCAAACTTAAAAGGTTTGATATCAAATTTGGTGTACTTGGATATTTCTAAGTTTGATATTTTTTTTTTCAAACTTCAGAAATATTTTTTTTAAGTTTAAGAAAAAAATATCAAACTTAAAAAGTTTGATATTAAAATATCAAATTTAGTGTACTCCAATATTTTTAAGTTTGATATTTTTTTTATTCTTATTATTATGTTGAGATATTGGGGTAGTTTGAAAAGCCAAAATGAGGACATAATAGTCATTAGTCTAGCTAACATATGTTGTAGAACGGGACCTATATATATATATATATATATATATATATATATATATATATATATATATATATATATATATATATATCACGTACTTGCTATAGATTCTTATATGTACATTATCTCTATCATCCATTTTAAACATCAACGGACAAGATTAAAAAATTCAAAATTGTTTAGTAGCGGACGACTGATTTGACTTTTTTTAATATTGATGCTGAAAATGGATAATAAAGATGGTGTATAGGGGTGTTAGCCGAACAGAGTAGCTCGATACTCGACTCAAGATCGGTTCGAAAATATGATCCAAAGCTCAAATTCGAAGTTGATTCGAGTCGAATATGATCTATACTCGTTTTTTGTTTAATGATACACGAGTCGAATTCGAGTATACCAGTATTCGTTCATATTAGGGTTCGAGTATTTCATTTTTTCTCGAACCATACTCGATACCTGCTCGATGGATCATATTCGAATACTGGTATGATCCATACTAACAAGCTAAATATGTGATATTTGTATCAATCTTTATAATTTATAAAGTGTAGTATTAAATTGTGTAAGCTTGTACTTGAATAAATCAGGGAATTGATTGTCAATTTGTATTACATTCTTTGAAATTTTTTTACATAAATAAAAGTAAAAAACATTTATATATAAACATTAGTTTAATAATCAATTTAGTATGTAGTGGTTCAGTATTAAGTGAAAGGTTCATATTCGAAACTCGATTTGAAGGCTCGTGAGTAACTCGTTTTGTAAACGAGTCGAGTACTTACGAGTCGAGTAGGTCCGAGTAATGATCCGAGTCGAATCTGGCGCAAAATTAGAAATTCATTATCGAATTCGAGTCCAATTCGAGCTCAATTTTTTCGAGTAGAGCTGAATATGAGTGTTCGCTGATATTCGACTCGTTTTCACCCCTAAATTGGTATATGCCCTATAAGGACGATTTATAACGACGATTTTCATCTGAAAATATCAAAAAATTATGTAAAAATATCAGTTTTCATATTTATATGTGTGTGTGTGTGTGTGTGTGTGGATGGAACATACAACTGTATGCTTTGACTGCAATTTTGGTCATTTTAAGTACAACAAAACAAATAAAAAATGGCTCCTACTTTGAAGATATTTTTGAGAGATTTCCAATGAATGATATATAGATTGATATTATTATAATTTTTTTTTAAATATATGAACTTGCAAAGGCAACTTTGGGCAAGACTACCATTCTTTAACCTAATTTTTTAGGGTCAAGAAAATGGGAGGCAGATTATGCCTAAAACATTGGTACAATTGGCAAAAAACTTTGGTCAAGATTTCAATTGACTCGTATATGTAGTATCCCTTTCAATATATCTAATGATCTTACAAATAATCACAAATAGTTATGAGATTAAATAAAAGTTTACTAATTATTTTAAATTTAATCTCTTTTTCATTTTCTTTTTTAATTTCTTTCTATTCAAAATTTCAAAGTTCCAATTCCTTTCTTTTCCATCCTGTTTAACAAATTTCAGCATTATATTTGGCTTTTATTTCATGGCAACCATCAATCAGATGTTGAAACATGTGTTGCCATTATTTTTGGGAAATAGTCATTTGTGCCAGTATAATGAGAAAGGACCAGGAGCATATTAAATTGGTTACTTTTAATTATTCCCCCCTTGCTGGTGGGTGCTGGTTCTGATTTTGGCAAAACCTAATTAACAGAATAATAGCATAAGATATTCTCTCATATTTTTGTGTAGATCAAAAACATGCACCATCCTTTTCAATATCATTTTCCATTAAGCCACAAAACACCAATATATAGAATGTGAGACATCCCTAACCAACAACATGTGAAATATATTAGTTACCAATCCAAAAGAGAGTAAGCATGAACAAACATAGAGCTAGGGACCGACGCTGAAGATATCCGACTACTGCCTGTCCGCCTGCAAACATAGAAGAAGGCGAAATGTTAGTTATTTTTATATGAACCAATCTTTTACAATATATGCTTGCTTACCTTCATCAGTAGAGAGGCCTACAAATGCCTTCATGCTAAGTAGAGCATTTTTTTACTCATCAGCAAGTAGGTTAAGGTAAGTATTTTGATTTGGGGTAATACAAACTTCACACACCCCAAGAAGTTCTAAGAATATCCCATTTTTCTTATAGCTTCCTGAACTTTTCTTGTACATGTAATGTCAGTGGTCAAGCCACAATTTACAAAAAGTCAGTCTCACTCGCTCACTCGTGCATCGTTCAACCATGGTACATTCGGAAGTTTCATTACACTAGGCAAATTGGCTGTTGAAGTTGAGTCTTATCTTAGTAGAAATGAGAAGTACCGCTTAGTATCACTTCATAATATCACACACAAAGACAAACTAACATTCCTTAATTACTCGATCTACAAGTATGCAAAGAGGAAAGAGCTTCTGATATCACCTCTTACTATATTACACACATGCCCCCGCACACAAAAATATAAAAAAAGGGTCAATCACTACAGGGGATATAAATCGAGGTACTTTATAGCACAGAGAAATATTACTATATTAGCATATAACCAAGATATAGTGCACAAGTCAGAAAAGTTCATGCAGTTCAAATACGAAGGTAAAGGCAAACAATTTCAAAGCTATATTACGTAGATGCATTGGCACTCGTACCTTCCTTATCAGGATAAACAACCTCTGATCAAGCTCAAATTTCGCAGCAATGGAGGGATCCCCCTTCAGCATCATTAACAATCCACCAAATGAAACATATATGTCCCTGAAGCCAAACCGCAAATACCGATGAAGACAATTGACTATGACAAACTCAACTAGGTGTTTAGGTAAAGTGGTAAACTAAGTACAGGCAAACCAAATAAAACAAACTAAAGCAAGCACGTAAATGTTTCATATCATGAACAGGTACATATGCCCATATGTGGATGCAGAAATATTAGAAATGTCTATAAGACGTGCATACTTACGCTTTGACATTAGGTCCTGAACCTTCCTCTGAGATTCTATATAATTTCCCATTCATAACATATTCAAATTTGTCAGCAAGGGATTTTCGCCCACCCTGAGAATTGGGAAAAAAATCAGTTAATGGAAAAATTTAATATGATATTGCAGCATTTGTGCAACAGCTAAGTTTCCTTTTAAAACAAAAAAGAGAATTATTGTTTGAGACATAAAAACAAGTTCACGCTCTACTAATTCAAGGTAAAATTACCAACAAGCATCTATATAAAGTACTTGCCAATTTTCAAATATTTCTAACTAAAAAATAACAATAATTTATGGTTTAACAAATGCATAGGTTCAGTAAGCATGTGTGACATTAGCCATTATATTAACTAATAAAATGTGGAAACAACATACAAAATGAACGGAAGTCTCCATTTAGACAACAAAATGAGGCGTAAGTGCCACATTTGTTTAAGGACCACAGGCAACACTTTTTAGGTAGAGTGAAAAGTTGTAATTCATTGATATAATGGAGTCATAACAATAATTTATAGCCATAACATAAGCTTTCAAAGTGAAGGCATAACTCTACTGTAAACAAATAAGAAAAAACCAAAAGGAAACAATCATAATCAAGTTTTCAAGAATAAAAAATAAAGTTGGCAGGTAGCAACCTAAATTCAGCGTAAAACAGTAATAAAACAGATTACCGGAGTAAAATAGCCAGTATCAGGTGTTCCATCCAAGTTTAGAGTGGATGCTAGAACCATCATAAACTTCTCCCCTTCATGCATAGGATATATATCTGTATTCACATCTAGCTGCATGTACATGTCAAACTGCTCGCTCTTTGCTTCGATACGAGTAACTAAACAATACATTGAAACGCCAACTATTACAACTCATTACAATTTGAGAAATCAAAGGGATAACACAACAAAAAAAAGTAACCAGTCTCTGAGATAAAATTTTCAAGCATATTGCAATCTCGTATAAAAACCGCTACAGAACAACAATTTCATCAGTAAGAAAATAATAAAAGAAACCGACTTGATTCTCCCTTAATATTGTAAAGATTGTCCCCTTTCTACATGTGTACTCAGCATGTTAATACATGCCAAAATATATTACACATTTTGAACAACACTAAAAAAGGTGAAAATCTTTGTAATACGAGGTAGTATAAAATGTTACTATTGATACAAGCCTTAGGAAAAATATAAGAGAAAATATAGGATATTTATTCATTTTCTATTTGTTTTAGTAAGTACACCGTATACGTTTTTAAAATAAAAAATAAAGACAGCCAGAGGGGGTGTAATCCACCACAAGGACAGCCTAAAACAGACCTATCAGCTCCCAAAAACCCCTCTCTACAGGGGAAGCAGCTACTAGAAACCAACACAAAATACCCTTCAACAGGTATTATCATCCTAAATTGTACCCATAACCTAGTTCAAAATGACTCCGTTGCATCAAATTAACATAATCAGCACAAAGTACACCGTATTTGCAGTTACAATCCTGAAAAGGAGAACAATCAAACATCTTGTCCAATTTTTGAATATTAGATATTCCAAGCAAGCATAAAAGCTAGTGCACATTTTCTAGTTCAAAATCAAGCCTAACAAATTTCAAGGATAAAAAGTAAATAGTTTACAGAATCCTCACCTTTATCAAATTTTTTACCATCTGGATCCAGTCCTTTAACTCTAAATATATCTTGAAATAGAGTCTCAACCATCCTCAGTATCAAGAATTCCACCTACAATACTTCATAAATAAAGATTTACAAGGCAAAGAAAAAGAACAGGTTACTGAATTCAAAACAAATCTTAGGTTACCTATTTAGTAAAGGTTCTATTTTAAGTTGAATGTTAGTCATTTGTTTCAAGTAATAAACTAATGTGAAAACTATTACGAGAATTCCAAAATTAACACAAATTTCAACATATTTCCACACAAAAAACAAAACCCATCAATCTAATTGGTTCTTAAGAGAAAATAATCCAGAAAATCTACCAGTTGAAGACTAAGAAAAGTAATTACCGGTTTAGACTCATAAAAAATAAAAAAAGAATTCAACTTTTTCTCCCAAAATGTGCTAAAATATAAAATTCAAGACACCCAATTCAGTTTGCGTTTTACACGAGAGAGGGTTAGAGATAGATTACCCTTGCCCTTCGATTCTCCGCAGAATCCCACTGCTCCACTGAATTGTAAAAGCAACATGACGGGTTTTGAATTTATAATGATTATTTTAGTAATTATATAGTAGTTGAAGGGCTATTTCTGTAATTTCGACTCAAGTAGTATATAAAAACCGTTCATTAATTTCGTTATCCACATTCAATAATCTGCAGAAACTGAAGCTCCAAAAAAACAGAAAGATAAAGGGAAAATGGCTTCAATATCTCTGCAGCTACTTCCACTGGGTAATGTTCATAATTCTGTACTTCTTTATTTGATTTTTCAGTTTATTATGTTGTTAATTCTTCAGTTTCAATGTTTTATTTGCAATTAATCAAAAAATTTATCCCAAAAAATTTGATGTTCAAATCGATTGTTCTATATGGTTTACTTATTTTTTGCAATTTCTTTTCCTAGTAAGCAATGCCCCAATCTTTGACTCATAAACTATATTGCTACTAATTGTATGTAAATGTAGACCCTCTGTCACAAAATTAGAGTCACTTTCAAAACCAATTTACCAATTTTTATTATATTTAAATGAATTCGCATCTTGGGCATTGAATTTTGAGTTTTCAAAATGGACCTTGATTTTGGTACAGAGGGGAGGATTATGATTATGTCCCATTTTATATTTTGATGTGTATTTTTGTGTCTATGCTGAAATTGTAATTTGTCTTCCATCACTTGAGTGTTGACTTGCTAAAATTTGGTAGATAATGCAGAGGTATTGTAATGTTGCTTGTGGGTATCAAACTCACCATGTCTCGTCCAATGAGTGAATGTTAGAGTGCTTTATAGATTTTAATATAATATATCATGGTTGTATTTATTCGGGAACTAGTGTTTAAACACAATTTTATCTGGGGAGGCATAAATTCGATGGCGTATGTTTCATCTGGAGAGTATATTCTGGAACTTATCAACAAAAAGAAATCCCTCCATCCATCCACTTTTTGTTGGGAAAAAATATTGTTGGTTCCGTGGTCTTTTATTGATTTTTTTTCTAATTCATTTACAATATATCAATCCTGATTGTAGCATTTATTATATTACAAAATTGTTTTATCATGTTTTATAATTTCTTTTCTATAGGTTTAGGGTCTGCATATACTAAATCTTTGTTAGCCAAACTTCAACTTGGTAGAGGCAAACTCCGAGGCATGAATATGCGATGCTTGAGCTCAGAAATTGGGATAAAAGCTTCAAAGACAACTGAATATGAGGATGGGTTGACCTTGATTACACGCAGGGATGTGATTGGGTTAATTTTTGGAGTTTCGAGTCTCTCATTATGCCCATCTGATGCTGAGGCAGCTGGCTTGCCCCCAGAGGAGAAACCAAAACTATGTGATGATGACTGTGAGAAAGAGCTTGAAAATGTATGGTGAGATTAATTAGCTCTCCCATCTTTACCTTTCTTCCATTCTGGACATTGTCAAGGATGCCAAAAATTGATATTACATACATACATACATATATATATATACATATATATATATATATATATGTCATCGTCCTACTTTTAGTGAGGAAGGATCAAATGATTACTTGTGCACCTCTTTCTGTTTGGTAAACATATTAACTGTTCTTCAGGGTTTGCCAACAATGGCTGTATAACTATGCCTACCAAATAATTTTATGGTTTGCTCAAAGCTTTGCTGCACATCATCATACAATTAGTTTACTGTCAACAGTACATGAGTGTGGATCAAGTACTTCACATGGTTTCCAATATTTCATGTAACTGTATGTCATACTTTCCTAGTCTGCTCTCACATTCATATAAAAAATAGTGAGCCAGACCCTTACTTTCAATAACTAGACTTAAATCTGTTTCATGAGTAAACTTAAACACCATACTGATAAATTTGTATAGTCAGGATGACTAAAGGGATATAATTTATGCATATAGAGTGCCTTAAACTATTATTCTCGCTATGTTTCAGCATGGAAATGACAAATATCTTATTTTAGTTCTTCAGTTTCCATTTAGGTATCCGTTATCTTTCAGCTTCTTCTCTCTTATGTTGCTATTTGTCTATTGTACATTAACCTGACCATTTCATCCGAGTTACCTTGTTATTGTAGTAAAAGTATCTCATTTTCACCTTCATTTTTTCCCTTGAAATTTTGATGAGGATTGAATCACGTTGAATATCTAAAAACTTGTATCAAATGTTGAAGATGATGTAATTTCGCTAGTTACTTTTGTGCATGTTTAGTATCCTAATACTAAACCTTTAGCATTTATGCTCTTTGTATCATGATATTCCTGTGGTTCATTGTTCTGGGCTGTGTCAAGGACATAATTCTCAAACCTTGGTTATGTACTCTATGGATCCGAAGAACATCTTGAACCATTTGGTTTTTAAAAGAGTGACGTATTCTATTCCAAGATATCTAAACCCTTTAGGCCATCTACATAAATTTTTTGGTTATATTGTTGGAATGTAGCATTGTATCAAATTTGACCTTGTACCAAGAGCATTTGGCTTGAGTGGTATTCTAGGCCTCTTGCCAAGCAAGAGGTCCTAGGTTCGATCCCCCCCCTAAATTAGCAAAATAAATAAATAATAATAATAATAATAATAATAATAATAATAATAATAATAATTTGACCTTGTATATATACTGTTGCAATGACCTGTCTATGTGATTGATTGGGCACTGGCTAGTGTTTACTTAGTCTACCTTGCTGTTGGTTAAGTGCAACTTAAAATGCATCATGGCAAATATTCTTCAAACTAACTTTCAACTGCCTACATTTATGTATTCAGCAAACAATGGTTTTGTCTTTTGATGATCATGGACTGTTGCATATGAGACCATGTACCACATATTAAAAAAGAGCTTTCTTATTGCTTAAGGTACCAATGGCAACTACAGAATCAGGTTTGCGGTACAAGGATATAAAAGTTGGTGATGGCCCTAGTCCCCCAGTTGGTTTTCAGGTATGTTTCTTAATCTCTTATAATGTTGTCTGTTTACCAAAAGCTAGAAATAAAGAAATGTAGTCAAGCATGTGGTTCGCTTCTTTATTGTTTCTTTTAGTTTGTTGGTTTGATTTCATCTCATTTACTTTTTTGCTTTAATCATTGTACGTATATATGTCTTATTCCTTCCATAAATGTTGGGGAATGACCTTCTGCATGAATTATAGTGGCATACATAGGAAATTGCAATCTTATAATTAGATGTGTGCAGAGTGGTGTAAAACTGTAAATTGGACCACATATACTATGATTTTTTGCTACTGTTTTGTCCTCAGTTATTTTGAGGAAAAATTATCCAGTTACTAGACCTGTAGACCGGTAACTGCCAGTTGTCTTGCTTGCACCTCAGTTCTTAAGATTCTGTATAGAGAAGCCAGAAAGAGCATCAATATCTATGAATAGATATTTCACTAAATATATATATATATATATATATATATATATATATATATATATATATATATATATATATATAGTAGAGTATACAATAAAAGGTCTATGCATATGTTCTATATATCTGCAGTTAGGTTAGATTTACCATATATACTTTTTATATACATTTCCACATTGTTATGAAGGATTAAGGATATAATATACAAGACTTGGAATTTAATTATTATCACCTCAGCACACACTCCCACATAATCTTTGTTAAGAGGCAATATATTGTTGGTGCCAATGTCAATGAGAAATGAGGATATGACAGCAATTTTGCCTGGCACACTCAATTTGCACCTTTTTTTTTGCGACTGTTTCAAAGTTAAACTAAGATCTGAATACAGTTGTCTGATAAATTATTGTACAAATATCTGCAAGCGAGGAAAACAAACTAAAGAAATCCATAGGAGAAGCCTACAAAGTGGAAAAGATAAAGAGAAAGTGCATCAAAATGTGTGAAAGATAAAAAAAACATTCAAGTAAATTTCTACATTATTGTGGTCCCTTATAAGTTATAACCTTCGAGCACTGAATACTTGTGTGCCTTATGTTATACCTAGGTGAGAAGTTCATTTTTATTTATTTTTACAGTGTTTCCAAAATATTAATAATGCAATACTTTGCTACAACATTATGGAGATTATGATTATTCGTTTACATAGGCTGATACTTTAATAGAAAAGGTGAAACCTACTGATAAGGTGATCTTAAGTAATTCTTGACATCAAATCAGTAAAGGGATAACATTTTGGTCACTGTACTAGGGTCCGGTTTTCATTGTGGTTACCGAAACTTTTTTTATTACAGTCGAATAATTATACTCTCAAATTTACAAAATGGTCATTACTTAAGATTTCCGTCCAAAAAAACGGACGGAATGCTGACTGTGCAAGTTGACCGAAACTTTTCATTGTGCAAGTTGCTTACGTTGACAATAACAATAATAATAATTTAAAAAAAGATTATATAAATTATAAAAATATTTTTATATGAAGTTGATGTGTATTTAAAAAATAAAATATTTTTATTTTATTAATTTAAATTATTTGAGCAAGGGTAAATTTGACAAATAATTTTTATTCTCCATTAAAATAAAAAAACAAATTTCATACAAATCTATAGGAACAAACCCTCAAATACAATTAATTTTATAAAATTAATTATTATTATTATTATTATTATTATTTTGAAATTATTATTAATACTATTATTATTATTAATTTATTTTTTTATTTTAAATTTTTTTATACAATACTATTAATTTTACTCGAAGTTCTACATATTATTAAAATTATTATTATTAATAGTATATTAGAATATTATTAACAATAATTAATTAATTAACCATAAATTAGCAGCCTGTTATTGATTTCATATTTTCATCCATTTAGAGATTAATTAATCCAATTAGGGTAGTTAGCTTAGTGAAATTAGCTAGTTTAGCGTTAATTTACTAGCAAATGCGCTTCACTAACAGGCTGCTAATTTGTGGGTGATTAATTAATTATTGTTAATAATATTCTAATATACTATTAATAATAATAATTTTAATAATATGTAGAACTTGAGTAAAATTAATAGTATTGTATAAAAATAATTTTAAAAAATAATAAAAATTTAATAATAATAATAGTATTAATAATAATTTCAAAATAATAATAATAATAATTAATTTTATAAAATTAATTGTATTTGAGGGTTTGTTATTCTGATTTGTATGAAATTTTTTTTTTATTTTAATGGAGAATAAAAAATTATTTGTCAAATTTACCCTTGCTCAAATAATTTAAATTAATAAAATAATAAAAATATTATTTTTAAATACACGTCAACTTCATATAAAAATATTTTTATAATTTATATAATCTTTTTTTAAAATTTTAAAAATTATTATTATTGTTATTGTCAACGTAAGCAACTTGCACAATGAAAAGTTTCGGTCAACTTGCACAATGACAAGTTTTGGTCAACTTGCACAGTCAGCAAAAAAGTTTGGTCAACTTGCACAATCAGCATTCAGTCCGTTTTTTCGGACGGAAATCTTAAGTAATTACCATTTTGTAATATTTGAGAGTATAGTTATTCGATTGTAATAAAAAAAGTTTCGGTAACCACAATGAAAACCGGACCCCAGTACAGTGACCAAAATATTATTTATCCCAATCAGTAAATATCTAACTTCCTAATAATGGAATTAGATTAAAGTTCTATCTTTCCTTCTTAAATTGCTTGACATTTTCTGATGGATATACTTGAGTTTTAATAGCTTTTTGGACCAAAAGATACTGCAGTAAATTTCAGCACAACCTGAAATAAGATTTATGTTGCCATTTCCAACGGGTTGCAACAAGTCCAAATCCAGTTGAATTTTCTCTTCACTCTTTCTCATGATGAAATTATTTCTCGCCACAGGTGGCCGCGAATTGTGTTGCAATGGTTCCATCTGGACAAATATTTGACAGGTAATAACTACCTTGTAAGTCTACTCATAATCCATCTCTAGTTGTATTTACTAATTGCAACCACACAGGCACACATTCAATTTTCTAAAATAATTAGGGATTGAAATGATGGAACACGTGTAACAGAATTGAGGGTACACATTTCAGTTATTAGACAGAAATCACCACCATTAAGGGAAGATGAGGTTTGAAACAACTGATGTTAAGAGTAAAATATGAGTGTGAAGATATATACTCCCTCCGTCCCATGAAAGATGTCAAGTAAACAAAAAATTGTCCTTTAAAAGATGGCTTGAGCACACTAACATACTATACAAAGACTATTTTGTCCTAAAAAATACTTGGGTGGAGTCCACTATGGGTAAAAATAGAACTTATTTGATACTCTCTTCTATTCTAAGTTTCTTAATTTGCATGAAAAGTGTACTTAAGTTATCTTTTATGGGGCAGAGGGAATATTACAACTGATAATGCAAGACGACATTTGTGGTGTTTAGTGTTATTAATCAAGTTGAATATTATGTTAACACATATGCATTCACACTGATATTGGATTTCTATTATCAAAGTACTTCAAAATCAACAAACACATACATGCACACTCACACAAATATTCGAGTTGTCTCACCAGATGTTTTTTAAAATCAACAAACACAGATTCAAACTCGCAAGATATTAATTAGAGTTGTCTTATCAGATGATCCAATCATCCAACCATAGAGATTGTGACAATAAGCTACCTTAGTCCTATCTGCTTCGGTGTATAGTTCAGTCTGTTTTCTTATAATTTCTTACTCCTACCTTATTTTTCTAATCTATACAGTTCATTGGAGAAAGGTCAGCTATATATCTTCCGAGTGGGATCTGGTCAGGTAAGCTTTAACTATGGTATATGCCTTATTTAAACTATTTTTCAATGAGTTTTCCTTCACATTTGCCTATATTAAAGAAGTTCGCTGGGCTGTTTCAGTGTTAAGATGTCTTATTCAGCTTGGTTTAGCTGGTCTTAATCCTAATTCTAAATATAAATTCCTTGGTGTATATTCTACTAATCCACCATGAAATTAGTTCGCTTTTTCGATGAGGCCAGCTGTCCTAGCTGATCAGTTGAGGTACTTACACACTTCCATGAAGAAAAAACTTCATTGGTTTATCTAAAAATGATCTCACTTGTTTACATGCGAAACAAAATTCCATGTGATTTATCAAATTGAAGAGTGTCAATTCTATAAGTTCGGTTCAAATTTCTTATTCATCATTCTAAGCCAACATTTAATGAAAAGTGTGAACTCGATTGTGATTCATCTTTGAATTCCTAGTCGTATTAATTCAAACAGTTAGGACAGGTGATCAAGGGATTGGATGAAGGGATACTGAGCATGAAGGTTGGAGGGAAGCGCCGGCTATATATTCCCGGATCTGTAAGTTAATTGTTTGAGATCCAGGTCCTTTGGGATGCTGTTATTGATTCTTTAGGATAATAATGTCTCCTTGTGGCATGCTTACTAAACAAGATTATTCTGCTGGTAGGTTTTCAGAAATTAAACTGTTACATTACATAAGATAATCCTGCCGGCAGCCATTCAAAAATTTAGTTAAACTAGTCCGGATAGGCTGAAAATGAATCCCATATGTAAGCCTCTTATAAAAGGTTATTAATAATTAGAAAAAGTAACATAGGGATTATAACTTCATCTCCCTGTGGGTTGTGGCATTCTTGCTTAACTAGATAACCTGCTGGTAGCTATTCAGAATTTAAACTTCACATCAGGTAAAGAGATTATCATGCCTGTAGCTATTCAATTTTTTCTTCTTTATTTATTTATTTATTTGATTTGATTTTTTTTTTATTTTTTTGCTAGTTCAAGACATAATTTACACACACCCAACTTTTGCCATTGTCATGGTTTGAAACCCCACCCCTCTTAGTTAAGAAGAAATGGGATAACCAGTGGGCCAAAACAAACGTACCCTTAGCATTATCTAAGAATCGAGTAATGTTGGTTTGATGTTAGAAACTATTGTGAAAATGTAATGTCATATTAAGAATATAATGGCACTTTATAGTAGGTGGTATTTGTTTACCTCTTAATAACTCTTAACAACTCCACATCTAATTCTGTAAGAGGATAAAATTGTTTAGTAAAATTATATTTGCCTCTTATAGCCTCTTAATCGGTAAGAGAAAGATATAAATCTAAGTCATTAATAGCCGTCTCTTAATGAAAAATTTAAATCTTTAGAGCCTCTATAAATATTAAGAAATTGATATTTTCACAAGTAAATTTGATAGTTGCTCTTCACATGAATAGTAAGTGGGGTCCACCTCATGCGAGAAAGGACCTTGTGGAACTAATACTTTCCTTGTAAAAATATCAATTCTCTAAATATTATACTCTCTCCATTCATCATTATTGAGTTTTGAAAAATCAATTTGACATAGTTTTAAATTTAAAAAGTGATTCGAATGTTTTATACTTTTTAGTTTCTCGGACTAAAATTTAATATATCTGACACTCGAATCGAATGTTGCATTCTGTAGTTGGCATTTCCAAAAGGTCTCACTTCTGCTCCCGGAAGGCCAAGAGTGGCTCCTAATAGTCCAGTTATTTTCGATGTGAGTTTGGAGTACATACCTGGTCTTGAACTCGATGAAGAGTGAGTGAGGGCAAAGAAAAATATTCAGGTGACATTTTGTTGTATAAATATATATTTTTTGGGAAAATTCTGAGTAATTGCAGAGCTCAAAGGAGGTGTTCCTTATATATACACTAGCATTCTCTATTTTCATTGATTCATTTTTCATATTGAATGCAAAACAAAAAATACAATTTATCTTCATTTTTGTGTTCTCTCTTTTTTGTTACTATTAAGGATTTCAAATATTTTTTTAACATATAATTTCAAAATGTATATGATGAGAATGATATTGAGAATGCAGGTCACATAACCTTCAGAGCTAGGGGAACAATTTGTTTGTTGTTAGGCCTCCACTTGTATGAATCCGACTGTTATCATGAAGTTAATTCATGATCATGGTAACTACATAGTAAGTTGGTCAATTGAGAGATCACCTTCTTACCTGCGTGTCGATAATGTATTTCGTGCCGACTACTCCCATCAAAATGGGACAATAAAAAGAGTATATTGTAAAAGTTTTTTTGTTGAATTACAAAAATGTGCAAACAACAAATTAATATATAAAAAAATATTAACTTCTTATGTAGGTCGTCATATTATATAAAAAAAATAATACATAATATCATAAAATATATAATTTTCCCAATAAAAAAATCTTACTCCTTTTGTCTCATGATAAGTCATTGTTACTATTTTGGGTAGTCTTATATTAAATGTCCATTTTCTTTTAATAACTAAATTTTTACACTTATTTTCCTATTATACCCGTAGCATTAAATATCTCAACTTTTCTTATTCTAATTCTCTCTTCATATTTAATGACATTATTACAGATAATTTTGTCATTTTATTCATCTTCTTAATATGCGTGAAAAGTTACTTTTATCCTGAGACGGAGAGAGTTGCATTGTGGGAGATTCGACACAAATCTTCCAAATTATAATCAAACCTCATAATCTTTTTAATTAATATAACTAATTTTCAAAATTTCAATGAAAAATAGTTAAAAAAATAAATAAAAACAATCATCGTTGTTCTCGAGATTTATTACAAGGTCAATGACTCAACAATATACAAAGATAACATCTGCAGAAAGCAGAACGGTCACGGACAGATGGACCCACATAACTAGAAGTGGTTAACCAATTGATCAATAGAGTGTTGTGCATGCAAACGATATTATATACGTGTCGAAGATACTATAGTCGATTTAATACATACGAAGACACATACACGTCCATCTCTCCCCTAGTCACATTAAAAAAATAATAATAATAATTTAACCAGCTAAACTAAGGTAAATCGACGTCGCAACACCGAGCGCGTAGACTCCAATCGCCGTCCCAACCAAGTCCTTCCCAGACCGAGTCGCCATCCCGATCCCCGCAATTCCGGCCACTCCAATCGGCACTCGAACCAGAACTGCCTTTCCGGCGTTCGAAACGGCGGCGTCCGCGAACAGTTCCACCCCAAATGCCCTAAATTCGGCCGATCCGAGCGCGGTTTCTTCCTCAGGCAGATCGAACCGGTGGGTGACGGATCGGAGAGCTTTGTCAACTTGGGAGCGAGAAGGGGGAGCTGGGACCCACTTTTGAACGAGGGGATAGTGGATAAGAGTGAGGGAGTTGTGGAGGCGATCCGAGGCGGAAGCGAGTTGGTAGGGTTTAACGCCTGGGAATGCGTGCTGAGTTAGGGCTAAGCACTCTTCGAAGACTGAGTCACATGCTGAGTTGAAGTCAGTAGAGTCATGCAGGGTTTGGGAAACTCGTTTTGATGATGATAATCCCATCTCTTTGAGGCTTTGTGTCTACTAAAAGTCTAGCTTAGTATTCCAGCTTAATATATGAGTCGAAAATTATAACTCCTTATATAATAAGCATATTTTAGTATAGTCTGTGTATAGAATTAACTTGGTTTAAATATAATTTATTATCTTAAATTATATATCAAATTTTATTTTAATATATATTTTTTAATTTTATTAATTAAATAATTAAATTATTTTTTTTCAAATTAACGTGACAGTTTAGGTAGGGCATAGTTAAAACTTGTATAACAAAAAAATAATTTTTAAATTTTTAATTAAATATTTATGATATATTAAAAGCTAAAATCGTCAAAGTTGCCACCACCATAATCGCCCCAGCCTTTCCTTGGGCCACAACCATAACCACCGCCATCACCTTCCTGACGACCTCCTCCATATCCACCGGCTTCCACCGCTGCGGAATCCATCGCCGCCGCCGCCGCCATCACCACTGTTTCCACGAGACTGAGCCTCATTTCAATCAGATCTACTTGTCTACCACCATCTACAACCATCGCCATTACTATATTACACCACCATGATCAACCACCGTACCAGATCTACCACCATATTATTAGATTCGCCACCAACAACACCATCTAATTCTATTATCATCCGTCGTCATACACTACCATCCGTCAACCAATCGTACTGAATCCGATATGCTTAGCACATTTTAATGCCAAGCAATTTTGACGATGGCATACCATTCGTTGGTGGGCTCTAATGGACCGGTTAACAAGGCGTCCTCGGGTATGGGTAAAGGGGCAAATTTGGGGTAAATGCAGGAGGATCCGAGAAATATGAGTTTCTTGACGCCGTGCCGGTAAGCTGAATCGATAACATTGTTTTAGATTTGGAGGTTAATGGAGATGAAATATCAGCAGTGTAGGTGTTTTTGACATGAATTCCCCCAACTTTGGCGACGACAAGTATTATATATCGGGGGGTTTGGAGGCAACGAAGAAATTCGACGTCTGATTGGCGAGTGAGATCGAGTTCGGAGTGGGTGCTAACGAGGAAGTTTGTGAAGCCTAGGTGTTGGAGCTTCCGGACAATGGCGGATCCGACCAGGCCTCGATGGCCGACAACGAAGATCTGGGCGGATTTGTTTAAGGTGCTCGAATCTGTAAAAACATAGAGGGTTAAAGGTTAGAGCTTTTAATAAATTGGGAACAATTATTTTAAATATATCTATGAACATATATGGAGAGAGTGAAAGTATAGATCTGAAGCTAAAGAGACAGAAGTAGTACCAGTGTCGGCGCCTCCCATCTTCCAAGGAGATAGAAAAGAGAGACGACACAGTCAAAAATAAAGTCATTTTCAAAAGTTGCTTTATTAATTTTACCCTTTCATAAACAAGTTAAATTAATAAAATGATAAAAAAATTATTTTTTTAATACACATCAGTTAATATGGCCCCATTTAAGGGGTCATGTCAGTAATTTCTGACGGGTTAAGAGAAATTAGACCGAAATAAAAAAAATTAATAGTTTAATCATTTAATTGACAAAATTAAAAGGTGAATCACTAAAGTGAAATATAACCTATAATTTAAGATACTAAATTATATTTAAGCCAATTAACTTTTATAGCTACTTATTGTCTTCTTATTTATCAATTTTGATACGTTGCTTATGAGCACTAAAGTTTGTTTTTGAGTTAAATAAGATATGTTAAAATAAATTATTAATAAATGAAAAATATTTTTAAGTATTTTTGAATCTTCAATACCAAATGTTTCATAAAATGATAAAAGAAAAAATAATAAAATCTGTGTACAATGGTGTTGTGTGTACATTAAATACAATCTATAAAACAAGATTGATGAGAGAATTAATGAGGAGATTATGGAAAAAATGAAAAGTTGCATGATGGACTCATGAAATTAAACAGATTAAGAGTAATTGAGAGAGAAGAGGAGTACTATGCATAAATGAAATTTTATAATAAAATTAATCACTTAACATTGTTATTAATGAGATTTCTTAATACAGTAAGTCTATTATCACATAAAATCGCTCACATATCGTTCACATATATATTTTAATGACTCACATGCAGAAAAAGTCACGTGGACCGTCAAAATATATATATGAGTGTATGTGAACGATTTTATGTAATAATAGACTTATTTTTCTTAATATGTCACATTATGTACCTGCATATTGAAAAAAGAGGGAGTACTACTTACTAACTAAAGTTTTGTCTAACTAAACTAGACAAAAATTGTCTAGCTACCAAGGACTATTATATTTTGCTTGCAGTAGACCATTTGCAACCATTGCATAAGTGGCAGACCTAGGTTAAGCGCAGTGAGGTCAATTAATTTCATTGAAATTTTAAGGGTGAAAAAAATGATAAAATTTTATGGTGTTTAATAAAAATTTAAAAGTTTAAATTGAAAGATACTATTTTCGTTCCAAAACTAGATATGGATTTTGATTTTTTAAAGTCAAAAATTCAAAATTGATATAAAGTTATTTAGTTTTAATACAACATATATAACAATTGTAGACTAACTATAAAACTATATTAATTATTATCTTTGTTATTTTAAAAATTTGAACGAATTTATATCAATTCAATTTGAGCTTTACGATTTGGCGAATTGACTTTAAAAAGTCAAAATATATATCTAATTTTAGATTGGAGGCAGTATTAAATTCGTTAAAATTCATATCATATACTCCCTCGGTTTCATATTAAGTGTCGTTAGTACATAAAACACACATTAAACATTAAGAATATCATTACTTTGTAATTAATATAGGTCCCAATTTCCATATTTATCCCTTATGTGTTGGTAGTCTCTCTCCTCCAATTAAGGTGCAAACTAACTTAAATAAAAGAGAATAGAATAGAGTAAGTAGTGTTTTTATAGGAATAAATTTCCTTGAAAAGTGGAGAGGAATTAGGTGTTGTGTTTTTATAGAAATAAATTTACTTGGAAAGTGTTGCACTTGAAAAGAGAGATTTAGGGGTAAATTAGGAAAATATGAAAAAATTTCTCCTAAAAATATGCAAACGACACTTAATTAGGAATCAATTTTTTTCTCTAAAACGACACTTATTATGGAACCGAGGGAATACTACATTGGTCACTACAATACTTTTTATCTCCTCGTTTCTTGGTTGATCTAATTCTTCTCACTAGTCCGACTTTAGAGAAAATTCAATATGTTGTATTTTTTTATAATTTCATAAATTTAGCAATTACTTTGAAATTTTTTGTAATTACTTGCAATTTTTTTCTTTTGGAATTGCTTGTGGATTTTTGTAACTAATAAAAATAAGATTATCATACAACAATTTTATATAAAGAAATTTTGAAAAATGTTACTATAAATAATATTTGAGTATTATTTAATTTTGTAATTTATTTTATTATATTTTTATTTTTTTGCAGAAAATTATTTATTTCAAATTTAACTCAACTGACCAAAGAGCCTAAATTCGCCCCTGCATGTCATTGACCCTCTATTTTGTCAATGTTGTGATGATATCGATTTTCATTTTTTGTAATTGTAAAATTTCACTCTAATTATATTTTTTGAGAACTTATATTATTATAATTTAATCTTAAGAATACATTTCAATCTTAGAGGCCTGGGGGAAATCTGAATATAGCGCAGGTTGATTTTGACTTTGTTAAAGGATAGGCTCAAACTTGTGATATTACACAATAAAAAAATGAAATTGTTAAATCCATAATAAAAATTATTATTTCCACAACAAAAATGTTGCTATAGATTCTATAGCGACACTTTTGTTAGTGAAAATAACAAAAAGTGTTGTGGATTTAACAATTACCTAAAAAAATGCCTTAGCACAAGGCTATATATAGGAAATTGATATTTTTACATTTTTTTGATATTTCTACATGTAGGGCTCGCATATTAGCTAATGTGTCGAATTTTTATTAACTAATATGTGGGTCATGCGTGTAAAAATATCAAAAAATGATGTGAAAATATCAATTTTCTATATTTAGTTTGTTAAAGAAACTCCAAATTTTCTTATTGATCACTCCTATTTGAGATGGTACACTTATATAAATTTTGGGTATACTTTGAACAATAAAGTTTTAAATGGTTTTAGTGGGAGAAATGGTAATGCTCTTTTCTCAATTGATTTTAACTTTCTATTATTATGTATTGTGATAAATTTATGCTGAATTACAATTGGGAAAATTAGCAATACACGAGATTGATATGAATTATAGAAGGGCCCCATTTATTATACATCTTTCGAAAAAAATTTATCACAAATATTTATCTACATAACTGACAATTAAAAATTTAACGTAAATATTCACAATATATATCATTATTGGAAGTGATGTATTAGTCATTTTTTTTGAATAATGCTAGAGATACAAACTATTCTACAAACATTTTACAAATTGCTGATGTGGTATACTCCACCTCAGCTTTTTATGTGGGGTCAAAGACTACATTAAAGCAATTTGTTAATCAATATCTTTGAGTTGAAGTGACGCCACATCATCGCCAGATTTATAAAACGATTGTAGAATAGCCAGATATCTCTAATATTCTTCTTTTTTTATGGGGTCATACTCATTTTATGGTCCATGTCAAGCATAACTTCATAACCACTCACATTCATCTCTTATCCTTGGTATTCCTTCACCACCATAACTTGTATTTTCCATACAAGCCAAATATGATGAACAAAAAATCTTTTTATCAAATGGTTTCTCATTTGCCAAACAGAGAAAAAGAAAAATGGCTAATTTGAAACCGAACCACTTCAATATTTCCAAAGGGTTATTCTCTACAGAAATATGGAGATATAGAGGCACAACAATTGGTACTACTTATATTAGTTTGATTGATGTTCAAAGAAATTGGAAAAGAAAGAGAATTACAAGGACTAATTTGAAAAGTAGAAGAAGAAGAGGGTATGATAATGTTATTCAGTGCTGTAGTGTTGTTTCTTCAACCTCCTCCTCCTCCTCCTCCTCCTCCTCAGCAGCAGAGGAAGAAGTTGATCAGTTGGAGCTAAATGAAAAGTATGGAAATAGAAAAGGGCAATTTGGGAATTTGGTGACTGAGTATGGATGGCAAGTGAGGAGGATGGTTGAAAAGGATTATGAGATGAGGAAGGTAGCTCAAGTTCAAGCTGAAGCATTTTATGAACCACTCATTTTCTTTAATGGTTTGTTCTTTGAGTTCTTTAAGGTTGGTAATTAATTAATTAATTACTTTCCCTTTTAATTATTTATTTTTTAAGTATTAATAAAATCATCATTGAGGTTAAATTCCTAAACCATTGGTAGCATTTCTGCAGGCTGAAGTGCTTCAGGGACTAATTTACAGACTAAGAAATTCACCCACAGATAGGTAAATATTATTACTCCCTTTATGTGGAAATGAAGGCCATACCTTTTCAATTCACTTTTTTTTTTCCCTGGAATATTAAGTTTTGCATATTACACAGTTTAAGTATACTCTTTTTTTCTTTTCCTTTTTATCAATTCTTGTCTAACATAAAAATTTTAGAATAATTTAAGAGTGATACATATAACAACAAATTTATGTCAATATCAGATAAGAACGTATGTAGATACATGTGATAAGAAGAAATAAAGAAAGGGACCCATGCATTACTATTTTATCTTATCCATTATAGTTTCGCGTTAGTCACAATCCAAACTTGTCATAAATTAGTCGCTATATAAATCACTAGATGTGTAAAATCTTCCTAAAGACCTGTATGAATGATGAGATTTATTCTAAACTTTGGATATGTGAGATGATTTATTGAGTGAGCGGGAAATTCAAAATCATTTGTATTTTATTAGATATATTTCTCAAAATTTAATATCGATATTTAAATTTTGTTTTTAAAATTTAATATTAAAATAATATAAGCAAAAAATTGGGTTTAAATGTGTCTTATTTAAATCTTAATTTTTGAAAGAGAGAAAAAAGTGCTTTCTTTACTAGAAAATATAGTAATTTATTATTACATCCATAAAATATGAAAATGAAGAAAGTATTGCATTAGTATTTTAGTTTTAGTTACAAATTGCAATTTGGCCCAATGGGCGTTCAAATGTCAATAGGCAGGGAATTTCAAAGTTTATACAAAATTGACCAGTCCAAAATTGAAAGTAGCTAGTGTTGAGATGTAAATATAAAGTTTCACATCGGACAACTAAGACCTGGAGATTCAATATATAATTTGAGAGACTACTCCACTTATTACCAATTGGTTTTGAGTTGGATGCTTTAATATGGTATCAGAGCAGACATAATAAAACTCAATATATAACAAATTTGAAAGTCCAACTCTACTTCACATTATAACTCAAATACCCATAATGTCCTTTCAACAAACAAACCACCCGCCGACCGGCGCGCCCCGCGCCATACATGCAAAAACTCTGTACCGTACCGTGGGCCCCGCAACCTTCAGTTCAACCCTGATGGGCTAGTGCGCTGTTCCACTACGCTCCGCACTAGCCTTTTTCAGTAGTAAGTTATGAGTCACAAGTTCCAACACAATCAAATATTAAAGTAACTTTGTAATTCTAGTTTATCGTGATATATCTATTCCTCTTTTTTTATTTATTATTATTTGATAAAAAATGTAATTCTAACATATATACCTACAAACATTCAACCCTGATAAAATTTGGTATTACTGAATCAAAACAGGTATGCATGTTTAGTTGCAGAGCCCTCAACTGAAACACCTGAGACTCTTGTGGGAGTAGTTGATGTCACATTCTTGAGGGATGAAGATGTTCTTCAACATCTCCATGGAGAAGATGAATATCTTTATGTATCTGGAATAGCTGTTTTAAACAACTTCAGGTATATATATCTACTATTTAATAAAGTCTATGGAAGAAAAATTAATATTTACTATAAATGAAATTTATTCTGAAAAATATTACTCCATATCTCTATCCGTTCCAAAATATAAGTTCACTATTGATTTATTTGGAGTCAATTTGGAAGATGTTCAAACTCAAAATTGACGTAGATATCTTTCATTTTAGTCAATACAATAATAAATACGGTAAATTATCTAAAAAGTATTATTAATTATAAGATTTATTGTTTCATACTTCCTCCGTCCCCAAAAGGACGACAAAAGTACAAATTTCACACAAATTAAGATAGTGAATTTTTTTTTAGGAGAGAGTATATATTTTTTCCCATTCTACCCTTGTCATCAAATAGTGTGATAAGTTGATATTTGTATGGGTTAATATATTTAATTGGGTTTTGAGCAGAGAGAAAATTAGTGATGTGGCTGGTTAACTATTGAGGCAATTAAAATATGATAGTTAGTCGAGGGTAATTTTGTTCAAGTAAAAATTTATGTAGTACTTTTGTCATTCTTTCGAGGACAAGATTTTTTACCACTTAAGTCGTCATTTTGGGATCTCAATTTTATATTTGAAAATGTTAAAAATTAAATTTGAAAAGTCAATAATAATCTTATAAATTGAAACACAAAAGGGGATGAATAGAATTTATGTTTAATAACATAAATGTTGGTAACATTATATTCAAAAATGTAATTAAATTGATGTCACATTAAACAATTATCCTTAAAATTTCAAGGAATTAATTAAGTACACAAAGATATGCGAATATTTGGCATATTAAAGGAAATATGTGGGGGTTAAATTAGAAATAAAGAGAAGATATAGAAACCTTGACTGACTGGAAATTTATTTATTACCAAAAAAAAGAAGTAACTGGAAATATTTACATGATTGACAGGAGGCAAAAGGTGGCTACTGCATTGCTAAAAGCATGTGATATGCTAGCAGTTGTATGGGGTTCTGCATATCTTGTCATAAGGGCTTATGAAGATGACTTGGGAGCTCGTAAATTGTACACAAATGCAGGTTATAGTGTGGTCTCTGGAGATTCTCCATTGACAACTACTTGGATTGGACGAAAACGTCGTCTTCTTCTGATCAAAAAGTGTAATCCCTTTTAAGATATTAATTAACACATTATGTTGGGATTATACATCGGGCAACTAAGACCTGGGGACTCAATAGGTCAGTAATTGATTTTGAGTTGAATCTATCTTACAAAATATAACTGATTTTGAATTTTCCGCTCACCCTAATAAATCATCTAGGCCGATCAAAGTTTGGGATAAATCCCACCGTCCATGCAGTGTCGGAGGCACAGAACACAATTAGTGCTTTAATATGGTATCAGAGCATACACCATTCATGCGCAGTCCCAACTGCCCACATGCTCTATATATGTCACCCAATTAAAACTGTCCACGTGTGGGCAACTAAGAACTGGATACTAAATATATAACCTGAGAGATTACCCGCTCATTACCAATTGGTTTTGAGGTGGATGCTTCAATAATCTACAAAATGATTAAATTGTATTTTACTTGGGAGAAATGATATGTTTATTGAGAAAAATAAAATGTGTATCAACTAAATAAGTTGGTATTTTTATAGAATTTACAAGTATTTATGAGTTGTGTCACTGTATTTATTTGGAGAGATTCAGATGATATTTTTGACAGATATATAAAATCACTAATTTTATTATTTTTTAAGACGACAGTATCTTATAGAGACCATAATGCATGATTAAATATTAAATTTCTTTTAAATATTATTTGTTTATTGTCTAAAATTGTAAAGCTTAAGTTTTTTTTTTTTTTCATGTACTTAATATTTTTTTTGACATTCAAATTATTTTTCTTTCAGACAAAGGTCATCGAAAGAAAAAGGAAAAACCAATATTATAATTATAATTATAAGACTCTTTTACCCTTTCGTCAAGTTGGTACATGGTCGGACCTTTCTTATACAAACTGAGGCTTGTTCAATTTTATATCTAAAAATATTATGGTGAATCTGTTGTCCGATTTCGTAATGATAAATACGCGAAAGCATACACGGTCAATCAAGTAATAAAGTGATAAAATTGAGTGTTGAACCCACATAAACCCTTATTTAACCAATTCCAACTACTAGTTTTGTATCAATCCAATTTTATTTAAACAACCGAATTTTGTGATGATTAATTAAAAACTAAATTAGAGTAATTAAAACTAAATTTAACACAAATAATTGATTCAAATAATAAAGGTTTAAGACTACAATATTTCCAATTATGCACTATAAATCAATTACTCAATTTATCCAATTATTCTATCCTCTTGAGTCGTTAATAAGAATTCAAAGTATTTATAAGCACTTTTCCAAGTGATCAAATAAAAATATCCAATTCAATTAATTATGCGATATTCCTATGCAAAATAAAAAAAATCGAATTCATTAAGTATTAATTCCCAATTGTTACATGCAGTGAAAAGAGATATCCTTATTCAATTCGCAACCCTAATCATTAAACTCATGTAAATAATTAAGAATACATGTTATCAAATTCAAATCTAACCCTAGATTTCATCTCCCGAATCAATCCTTATATATAAATACATCACAGGCTATCCTCCAACTCAATCAATTTCAAATCAATTTGTCTTCCAATTTGATTTCCAACAGAAACTCAATTAATTTCACAGCCTATCCTCTAACTCAATCAATTTCAAATCAATTAATTAAACTGTTTGTCTTTCAATTTGATTTCCAACATAAACTCAATTAATTTCACATCCTATCCTCCAACTCAATCAATTTCAAATCAATTAATTAATTTGGCTTCCAAACACACCCAATTTTAATCAATTGATATTAGCCATTAATACATAATATTAACCATTAATACATAACAGAAAACCATTAATTCAGTTGCCTCTTCCAATCCAATAGTTTTTCCTTTTCTTTCATCTTCAAAACTGTCACACGGATTCATGCTATACAACATTGCATTACAATTAAGATACAAAGTTAAATCAATAGACAATCCAAAAGACAACACTCACTATAGCCATAAATATTAAAATTGGTAACATATAACGGATAATAGACAATCCAAAAGACAACACTCACTATAGCCATAAATATTAAAATTGGTAACATATAACATATAAGAATTGATGACAGAAAAAAATAAATACTCATTAAATATAAAACACATATAAATACTACTATCACATAAATAAAAAACCCAATACACAAACAATATCATACAAAATACTAAATAATGGATATCAGGTCAAGTAATTAGTTTGTTTTTTTAACTAATATATTCTTTCTATTTTACATGTTATTTTTAAAATTTTATGTGTTTTCATTTATTTGCAGATCTATACTAACAAAAAACAAAGGGGCAGAACAAACGCCAAATTATTGAAATAAGCGATGATAGCAGTAGCGACAATGGTGGTTATGGATATGCCAAGAATGCAAGGATCGAAGAAACTATTGTTACGCTACAAACAAAGATCAAAGCCATGAAAGAGAAGATTTAGAAATTTGAGCAACAACCGAATGATCTTAAATAAAATGGGTTATCACAATAAAAGTGGAACTGTGGAAGTAATAAAATAGCAATAACAACATATTTATACATGTAATTGCTATGCCATGAAAAAAAATCAAAAAATTTATATGAAAAAAAATATTATTATTATGAAAAATCTTTCTCATTTTAATTTTAGAAAATTATACAATCGAAAAACAAACTAGCCCGTGCATTGCACGGGCTATCAACTAGTTTATCTAGTTTATCCCACTAATTGTTTATCAGATAATTAATCAATAAACACAAAATATGATAGACAACTCAATTTGAATAAATAATTGGATTTCAAAAGATAATGAATTCATACGCATAAAAAGTTTAATTGTAGCCTTAATTATAAAATTTGTTCATATTGAAAATTAAAATAAAAAATCCCATGAAAAACATCACAAATAAATTACAAATAAAGAAGAAGAATAAAAACTCAGTAATTGTTTACAGTCTTAAATATCCGATAAGAAATCCTTGTGTGCTCCTGTGACGCCACCAAAATAGGTATACATCACCCATTCTGAGTCGCCAAATACATGGTACAAAATACAAATACAAACTTAATCATACAACTATCGTGTAACATAAGCTGAGAGTTTTAACGCGAATATTGTCTTCTAGACAATATCCAAACTCAAATAAAGTTCTCATTACATTTATTATCACACTATTTCACAGAATAGTGAGGATTACTAAAGCAACCATCTGGACCATCACTCCATTCCCCGACTAGTCCCAGCTATATTCTCATTTTTTGAAGAGAACAATGAAAGCAAATGGTGAGCTCAACTAGCCCAATAAAGAATATTATGACTAAGATAATGCAGAATAAATTATCGTTAGCCTTCAACAATGTTAAACTGATAGAATACAATAGACAACAAGTTTAACTATAGCGGAACAAACAATCCATTAGAAGAGTCAAGTAGAGCATGATATTTACTATCTTCTATGATTTAAAAGTTTATCATCAATTTTATCGTTGAGACTCAGCTTAATAAATAATCCACATCACTGAATTATCCATGCACTACGGGCCAAGTATATTCATTATTATCACATCCACGAATTATCCATGCACTACGGCCCAATGATATTCATGTTATCACCAATGGTCATGATCATGCCAATAACTGTCCATCAATGCACTACGCGCCAATGGAGACTTTTACCATATCATTTATAACTTTACAGGTAATAAAGGTTTAAGACTACAATATCCCCAATTATGCACTATAAATCAATTACCCAATTTATCTAATTATTCTATCCACTTGAGTTGTTAATAAGAATTCAAAGTATTTATAAGCTCTTTTCCAAGTGATCAAATAAAAATATCCAATTCAATTAATTAAGCGATATTCCTATGCAAAACAAAAAATCGAAATCATTAAGTATCAATTCCCAATTGTTAAATGCAGTGAAAAGAGATATCCTTATTCAATTCGCAACCTTAATCATTAAACTCATGTAAATAATTAAGAATACATTTTATCACATTCAGATCTAATCCTCGATTTCATCTCCCGAACTCATCTAGTGTATCCCACTAATTGTTGATCAGACAATTAATCAATAAACACAAAATATGATAGACAACTCAATTTGAAGAAATAATTGGATTTCAAAAGATAATGAATTCATACGCATAAAAGGTTTAATTGTAGCCTTAATTATAAAATTAGTTCATACTAAAAATTAAAATAAAAAATCCCATGAAAAACATCACAAATAGAGAAGAAAAATAAAAACACAGTAATTGTTTACAGTCTTCAATCTCCAATAAGAAATCCTCGTATGCTCCCTTACAATCTCCAATTTCCAAGTCCAGCTCTGTATCAAAATCTCTGTGTCTTTTTATGTGAACAACTCTCTCCCTTTTATAGCTTTTGGTCCTCATTAGGTCAGCTCTTCTCAAAGTCCTTTTCTCAGTAGAAATTTGATCCTTTAATTTCTTTAGCCTTGCAAAGCCTCGACCAACGTTTCCCGACTCCCAGCGCCTCAACGCTAGGTTTGGCTTGTAGAGCAGTGCCCCAGCGCTGGGGAGTTGTAAAGGAATTTACAATTTTACCCTTGCTTTGCTAGAAATCTCTAATTTGCCATTACTTTACTCTAACCTGCAAAATACAAACTAAACAAGTAAAAATATCCTAAAATACTTTAAAACAAGCAAATTATTAAGTCTAAAAATACCTAATTCATGAGTATATTACTCACTCATTAAATACCCCAAAATTTAAACAATTGCTTGTACTCAAGCAACACAAACAACTAAAACAAAACCGAATTCAATAACTCACTGCATGAAATAACAACTCAAGCATGATTCAAAATTGACAACTTCAATCAGCCTGAAAGATCCTTAACTTAACTCAAATGAATGGTCAAAATCAAACATTAGCTAAACTTGAGATATCATCAATTCAATCTATCTCCAACCCACAATGTGCGTGTATGCATTAACATGTCAATCTCACCATAAATTAACCAAACTTGAGAATCATAAGGCTCAAAGACAGATAAATACAAATAAAAGAAATACATTACCCCTCTATAGACTAGATACCCCGTATTCAAAAATCTTTTATTATATGTTTTTTTTAAAACTTGACGAGTGCAATGTCTAGTTTTCTTAGACTTTTCAATGCTACCCATGTAACGAGCTTTCAACCAATACTCCCAAACCCGTCAGCTTTAGGGTAGTAGGTATTAAGATACCCCAACGGATCTAATAACACGAATAATAAAGACCACAAAACTAAACTAGCCAAGTAATTATTTATATTTATTTATTTTGACTGATGCAATGTTAATCTTTATTAGGCTATTCAAAGTTACCATTGTAGCGAACT